>OX453256.1:6928064-8128064 GCA_949709985.1 Luffia ferchaultella | reverse complement strand
ATTGACGAGAACTAAAAGCAGCTTGCATATGCATTTCAGTTAAGGAAATCAGTAGATATTACCGTTTGAAATAGACCTACCTGAACATATACTATTTGGAAATAAAATTACACTAAGTAAATAAAAGGCACAGATTTTTTCTTGAAACCTTGAGGTGCTTAATCTTCAAAAACCTGAATTCGTATTTCACGATATCGCATAATTGGACTCTTATTCAGAAAATAATACACATTATTTATTCTTTTGTTTTCAAGTTTGATTTTTTAGATTTACCTAGATTGAATGAATGAAGAATAGAATCTAGATTAAATTTTTGTACTTATTCGCATTATTTTTATTATTAATGAATGTGTTTTGTTCGTAGTTAATTTAAGTTATATAAAACTTCCTCGTATCATGACGGCATGAACGTCATGTCTGTTAGTTTTATATAATTTTTAAATATTTGTATAAATAGATTTAATTCAAACGATAGTATCGACTTTTAGTTCTTGTCAGTTTTAATATATATGCACTTTAAGTATGTATCAAGTTCGTGAGGTATGTCGAAAAATCCAATATAATTCACAGAAACGCTACCCAAAACGAAATTTTTAATGTTACATCCATTCAAATTTTAAGCGAAAAAAAAATGTGAGGCGCCAGCTATGTCTTATCGATATTTTGGATGCTATTTTAGGCTTAAATTTTTAGTCAAAGAAGCGACACAATTGAAGAAAAGGAATTGAATGTATATGAAACTCGATTTTCAGCCCATCGAACAGCGCAAGGCACGGCACGAACACACGATCACACTGCGCGGTAAAATCAACCGAATGAATCGTGCCAACCATATTTATCACATTAGACGATCTAGCCATCATGTGAATTATAATAACAGCACATAGTCGTATTATTCGTATCGTTCGCTTATGTGCTTGCCATCATACAAAGCATTTATATTTTATTCCACTAAAATCAAAGAGATTAGAACAATGATATACTCAGCCCAGGGGGGGGGGGGTCATGAATCCCATGAGCCTCCCCCTGGATCCGCCCTTGAGAGCGAACAAAATCATCATTTGAGCTTCAAAGATAGATTTATATATAGTACCGCTTTGAATACGAATCACAGAAATAAAGTCACCAAGATTGGGATTTGGGAATTGGATGGTTGACCGCCTCTACAAATTCATTAAATCCCTCAGAAGTAAGTAGCCAAGCCCGATAAGTTACGCATTTTTGTGCACGCCCGGGCCCCCAGGACCCATCACTCAAGAAATATCTCGTTAAAACGGTCCCAATATGCCTAAGCACGCTGCGCTAAATTCCTAAATATAAATGTTTGAAATATATTTCTCATCAATTTTGTCACGCTTTACTGCCTTAAGCGAACGTGGGAACCCAAAAATATAACTTTGTACAGATGACCAAGCTCAAGACCAAGAAAAGTCTTTCCAATAAAAAAACCAACAATCCCAAAAACTCCCAATGATCCGGTGCATAAAAACGGATTTAAAATACTCGGGTTGTGAAACATTATTTCCAGGGCCAAAATGTCTTGCACTTGAGCGCCAGGATGGGATGGTAGAGATAGGGATGGATTCAAATTCTTGAGTCCCCTCCCCAGGGAAATCACCCACCGAAGTCTTTCGAAATCATGTATAACGTCAAATTCGTAACCCGTATGATGGATGTCGGATGTCGATCTGTAACTTGAATTATGTTAGATCTTTAACTAAATTATTTTTCTACTTGGACAAAAAAGTCTCTACAGAAATGCATAACTTTCCATCTTTCATATTCATTGAAATATTTGGCAATCTATTCTTGCGGCCACATAAGCAACTACCAAAGAATTCATATCAACATTTTCACGTTATATTAATAACGTAAATCTCAACCGGAGGCCCGCGTTCAGGGGTATGCCGGAATCACTTCGCATCGAGTAACCCTTAGGGGTTTCCCGACATCTTCGCCCTAGTGTGCCTCCTGGCTCCTGGCCGCTTCGATGAAGTCGTTGGAGCTTTCGGGCTAACGGCACGCGTCTCTATTATGCTTCAGGCGGTTGTAAGTGGGTGGGACTCCCATGTACACCGCGTGCTCGGGCGCGCAGGAACTGTACACGTTTATCCGCCGTCCCTACGCATGGGTAAAAAAAAATCATACTTATCAACATATTGGAATATTATGGACACCCCTCAAAATTGCCCAAATTCTCGTTTTAGATGCCAGTATAAAATCATTAATTAAGACATTCTTTTTAAATGTTACTGAAAATTTTAGTATATTTGTAAAACGTAACGTAATTACTTTCAAAAATACTATTATCATCCGAATACCGAGACATGTTAAAAACCAGGAGTCACAGAAAATAGAAATTAGACGAATATTCGTGTACCTATATAAAAATCGATAATGAACCTACTACATGAAATATATTTTCCTAATGGCAAGTGTTAGAAAGGGACAAAGAAACTCACCAGTAGCTATCTCCCTCATTTCATTTTGCCTCCTTATGGTAAACAATTAATTTGAAGTGAACCTTATGCATAACACAAAAGTTTCATTTTTGTATTATACAGTTTCGAGAGTGCACAGTCCTGAACCTACGTAGTAGGTAATGAGTAGGTAGTATTACGTCTATGGGAATTACATTTTGCAACTACGACTCCGTGGACAAGGCCTTGTGCGTAATACATAGTGCATACAAAATGTTTGTCTATGAGGTCTATGATAATATTAATGACTGTTAATGACGTATTATCTGTATCACAGAGTTTGACATTTCGTCATCGATTAATTTTGCTCACGTTTTCGTTCGTTTCAAAGTATGAAATGTTCCATCTTGATTATGCTTCATTATGTTATCTAAGACACTGAACTAGGTATTCAAGGTGAGATTTTAGTAACCAGCCAAAATTTTTCTAGATGTTAGGTATCACCAATAGACCTCATTGCGTAAATAAAAAATATAAGTTACATTTTCATAATAAATTATTAAATATACAGTGTTATTTTATAACATTTGGTTGCCTTTTTAACGCTATAGTAAACGTACGCGCCCGAGGCTTTAAACAGAATATGGCGACGGGGCGGCGGGCATGAATAGTGACTAGAGTTATTGGTTTTTTCGGGAAAGGTTTGTGTAGTCATATCTCAATATTTTTCTATAGAATGACACTAAAAGGAAACAAGACGGCTTTCGGTTTTCTACCAAAGATCATTATATTAAAATTTGGCTGGTCATTAAAACCTCAACCTGTATATTAGTAGAACAGGCGGCACGTACAAAATCTGCGCGCGCGGCATTATCACCTTGTTTCTACTAAGTATAATATCACCTGAGAATGTCACTGTATTTATTACACCTCGTTTTCACCAAGTACTTATTATAAACTGTGTGATACAGTGATACAGTATGGTATGGATATGACAGTATAATACAGTGTATTACACTTGGTGGAAACAGGCCCCTCGAGAGCCAGATTGGGCTTCGGATGTAAAACATTGCGAGGCCCACCCCACCTTACTTTAAAAAAAAATCAACCGGCCTCCGTTTCTTAGTCCAGGCCCTGGTGGTACTACTATCCTTACACCCCCCCTATCGCCGGCCCTGGGTGGAAACGAGGTGTTATACATCTCTCATACATGTTTTAGTGGAAACGTACCGACGCTTTCCCTAAAACACACAGAATTGTAAGTATTATACATGTCGTGACATTTCTTGTAATTAAAACAAGTAGGTAAAAAATAATGAATGTACAAAAATTACTTTTGGATGATTAAAATCATCCAAAAGTAATTTTTGTTTTGTTTAATTATAGACGACTAGCGACCGCCCGCAGCTTCGCTTGCGTAGACTACACATTCCTGTTTTAGGTAGTATTAACATTCGAAATGGTTTATATGTAGGTACTTTTTGCTGAAACTAATATTGGGTACACCCATTCAAACTTGCAATCTTCATTCTCCCCACTCCTTTAAGAAAACCGATACTCCCATACTTTTCACCTCCCGTTTCCCACCCTTAAAATGTGGAAATCCAAAAACCCTGAAACACGTCATTATTTATTTATGTTAAATTTTTTATGTTTCTAACTTTAAAGAACAAAGACTCACATACAAAGCCCCTCCATCCCTCCCTTCTTAAATTTGAAATTTCCATATATTCCTTTCTTAAAAAATTAATAAACGCGTTATAAAATAAACCACTGTTTCAAATTTCGGCTTCCTAGACTTAGTAGTTTCGGCGTTATCTACGCTGATAGATCAGTGAGGACAAACGACAGGCAGCCACAAAAAGTAACTGATGTCACTCTTGACAACCTTCTCTCACGTCTGCAAGGTTTCATTAAGATCGGTTTTGGAGATTAGCTCGAATAGACACATAGACGTACAGAAAGACAGACGGACAAAAAGTAGCGTGTGTCACTTTTGACCACCTCCTCTTCATACCCGTGAAATTTCATTAAAATCGGTTTAGCCGTTTTGGAGATTAGCTCGAATAGACAGATGGACGTACATACAGATATACAAAAAGTAGTGTAAGTCATTTTTGACCACTTCCTTTCCACATCTGTGAAGTTTCCTCAAAATCGGTTTAGCCGTTTTGGAGATTTGCTCGAATAGACAGACAGATGGTATCATTTTATACATATAGCCTATAGCCTTCCTCAATAAACAGACTATCTAACACAAAAATAATTTTTCAATTCGAACCAGTAGTTCCTGAGATTTGCGCGTTCAAATAAATAAACAAACAAACAAACAAACTCTTTAGCTTTATAATATTATAGCGACCGCCCGCAGCTTCGCTTGCGTAGACTACACATTCTTGTTTTAGGTAGTATTAACATTCGAAATAGTTTATACGTACTTTTTCCTGAAACTAATATTGGATACACCCATTCAAACTTTCAAACTTCATTCTCCCCACTCTTTTAAGAAAACCGATACTCCCATACTTTTCACCTCCGGTTTCCCACCCTTAAAATGTCGAAATCCAAAAACCCTGAAACACGTCATTATTTATTTATGTTCAAATTTTTGTTTCTAACTTTAAAGAACAAAGACTCTCATACATAGCCCCTCGATCCCTCGCTCCTCAAATTTGAAATTTCCAAATATTACTTACTTTATTACTATTATTAAATTAATACTCACGTTATAAAATAAACCACTGTTTCAAATTTTGGCTTTCTAGACTTAGTAGTTTCGGTCTTGTCTACGCTGATAGATCAGTGAGGACAAACGACAGACAGCCACAAAAAGTAACTGATGTCACTCTTGACAACCTTCTCTCACGTCTGCAAAGTTTCATTAAAATCTGTTCAGCCGTTTTGGAGATTAGCTCGAACAGACACATAGACGTACAGACCGACAGACGAACAAAAAGTAGCGTGTCACTTTTGCCCACTTCCTTTTCATAACAGTGAAATTTCATTAAAATCGGTTTAGCCGTTTTGGAGATTAGCTCGAATAGACAGATGGACGTACATACAGACATACAAAAAGTTGTGTATGTCACTTTTGACCACTTCCTTTCCATATCTGTGAAGTTTCATCAAAATCAGTTTAGCCGTTTTGGAGATTTGCTCGAATAGACAGACAGACAGATAATATCATTTTATACATATAGCCTATAGCCTTCCTCAACAAATAAACCATCCAACACAAAAAGAATTTTTCAATTCGAACTAGTAGTTCTTGAGATTTGCGCGTTCAAACAAATAATTAAACAAACTCTTCAGCTTTATAATATTAGTATAGATAAGTTATGCCATTATCTTTTTCAACGCAGTTGATTAATTTTTACATGTTTTTAACACCCACGACGGCATTTTTGAATTACTGTTTAATCACGTTTTTGGCACGCGTTCACGATTAGCATAGGCGGGTGACTGAATTAGTTGTTGCCGGTCGGCAACAACGCTTGGCGCTAACGTTTGGTTTGTGGTATCGGTTCTACTAGTATATATCTAGTTCGGTGATCTAAGACTGTACCAAAAACCAAACAATAGATTACTTATGAAGCCGTTTCATTTTGGGATGCTTTGATTTTATTTTACAATCATTTGCTATGCCTATGCGTTTTATTTATTTTACAACTTTTTAACTAGATATCGGCAGATTTATTCTTTACAACGGAAGAACTACAACTAATTTAAAAATAAGATCATTTTTTATAATGTAATAGTTTATACGAAAACTAGTAACACTATCAACTCGTCAAATCAACTACATAAATATATAAATAAATATTCATCATAATAAGATGGCCGAAATTCGAAGTGACAGTGTGAGCTCTCGTGTAATAAAGTTGTTAAAAATCTATATTATCTGAACGACCGGTCTGATTGCTCAATTTTGAAAGCGAAACGGTCATAGTAATCACAAAAACGTATTTGCTAGTTGGTTCAAGTATTATTTGCGAGAAGAAATGGAAGTCAACAATACTTCTGAAAACCAAGATGGAGGTCTGACGCGAACGCTATCAGCGGAAGCGCCACCTATCGACGAGTGTGTGAAAGACAAAGCTGGTGGCGGAAGTGCGAAAAAGAAAAGGAGACGCGGCAAAACCAAACGCAAGATGATCAAACCATTTCTGAAATTGCCTTGGCAAGATCGAAGGAGGAATGATAAAAGTAAGCGCAATAATAGGTTTCGCAAAGTTGTCGTGTCCAAAACGCACGCACCTTACAACAACAACCAGTTTCTCATGGAAATACATAAACCGGAACCCGAAAACAACTTTCGTATTGCAAATATGCCTTCCGCTCGTACTCGTGACTCTAGTTTTAGTGTTGATTCCGACGAAAACTATTTTTATTCGCTCCCAGAAGACGAAGAGGACTTCCTTACGAAAGAATTTTCAAGCGTTTATGAGGATGCTCAGAGCGAACGCCTATCCAACATGTCGAAAAATGAACTGATACAAGAATATATTATTCTCGAATCCAAGTATGAGACTCTGGTCAAAACGGTGAAGCGAACGGATCGCTCAAAATCAAAATACATTGACGAGGACACCACTGCTACCGATAAAGATACATCCATGACAGATAAAGATAGTGAGGTATCAGACAGGGACACAATAGTTACTTCAGGTGATTTGAGTATGGTCGAGGTACCGTTATATCAAGACATGTCGAAAAAGATGAAGGAACAGGAGGAACAAATTCGTGAGTTGAAACTGGCGAACGATAAACTGCGAATGGAGAATGACCATCTTCGTCACCGGCGTTGCAGCTCATCCAGCGCCGATTCTGAAAGCGACAGCACCACTACGTCATTCAGTTGCAGTAGCATTAGCCAGTGTGGCAGTCCTGTTGTTTCGGCTCCACCCGAAGCTATTGATGAAGAGCTTCCTGTCTTCGACGATGTAAGTGTTATGAATAGCGCTGAGCCGACTAACGGTGAACATCCGCTGGTTAATGGTTTTGGCAACAATGAAGACTCTTCACCCCCAAATGGCATAATTTAATTTTTTGTGTGTCTACGTTGAGGTTTCTGTGAAAGTTAAATTAATTTTATAAATAATTTACCCTATGGGAACTTTAAATTACTATGGGCATATGCATTGTTATACTGTCATCGTCATGGTCACAATGTTATTAAAATTCATGTAGGTACTTTTAGTAAAAAGAACGCCCTAGTCTATTCAAGCATAATACTATATTAATGACTGACAATACTTTACCTGCTATCTGTAAAAGTTGATGAGAATCATAAACTATTTACACTACCAATGTCATTTCATGGATAAAGTTGGTACCTGTTCTATGCTAAATTAAAATGCACTACATATAGTGTTTTATTTGAGCCTACTAAATGTAATATACTATCTACTAATGCATGCCGTTGTCAGACATAAAATTGCCAAATTCTTGGTACAATCGTTAGGTACAATATGTTTAGTTTCCAAATTCTTGTTGGCTCCCCACACTGTGGCAATGTAATTGTGAGATCTCCTATTAATAAATAGGCTTAGTGAAATTTTTCTGTGATATCCTTGTGGATATTTTGTCAGTAGTGAAAATGTGGCCGTGTAAATATTCCATGTTAAGATCTCACTTTTATATTAATACGGTGAGTTTTACTAGTTTTAAGATGAAGCGAAAAGAGTATAATATATTGAATTAGACATTTGGAATATATTTTATGATTGTTATTGGTATTGTTGAGTGTGTTTAATCATAGCTTAAGAAGCAATAACAAAACATACTGTGGCTGTACACCAAAGCCAGAACCACCATAGTACTGGAGGGTGTAGCAGAGCACAATGACAGTTTTTGTAAAGGTTTGATATTCTGACAAATGGCTGGTGTAAATAAACCAATTCCAAAAAACCGGCCTAGTGCGAGTCATGTCCTGCGGGTTCCATAGGTACTATTATATACCATATTTACAGCTACTCACCACTAGACAACACAAAAATGCATGTCAATTTATATATGCTAAAAAAATTTTTTCTATTACAATTTTTGGATTTTTTCCTTTAGTTGTGCTATAAGACTGCTTCTTGCAATATTCCATGATTCAAGGTAGACAGGATGTACCCTATAGGTTTCTATTTTGCAAGTGTTGGCACTTCCAAAGAAACTTGATATGTGGTATATGTGGCCTTATTTTTTGATTGCATAATTACAAGTTTGATTTTCTTGCAGTTCCAAGAGACTATAGACCTTAGTATTCAATATTAATTTCAATTTGATACCCCCATAAGCATTCCTGAGAAAAATGGTCTTGACAGACAGATGGATAACTTTTCTCCTTTTGAGGTACGGGATCCTAAAAAGCATCAGGATTTTACTCTGTTGTATAAGTAAAAAAATGTAAAACCATAATTGGCTATCAGATGTATTCATGGTTTTTGTTATTAAATAAATAAATAAATGAAGTTAATAAAAGTTATAAAAAATTCAGTAACTCGTTAGGTGTATTGCTAAACCAAAAAGGTTTGCATTACACTTGCTTATTTTGAATGACAGTCTATTTGAACGATAACACTAGTTGAGAATAAAGCTTGAAAATATATAAGAAAATTCAGTGCATGGTGGGCAAAAACTACTGGATTTATAATGTACCTATGTGACTTGAAACCAGAAATTGAAAACTATTCATCTCAGTCATACCCCTAAAAATTATGTAATTTGTTCTCTACCTATGGGAAAATACATTTTAAACACTTCAGGCCGACAGTGGATGATCCACATACAACATTTTAATGCATTTGTACTGTGCGGCTCGGTGGCTGACTGATTGAAGCATTTCTGGCTTTTATTCATGTTGTTTCTTAGGCTATGATCTCACTTAATTTGTATTATTTGTGTATATTATTAAGCCAAAATGTATTAACAATAGATTGGATAGTAATATACCAATTAGGAATATACATTTTTATAACTACATTTTAAGGAGTAAAATTTATTTAGTGGTTTCATGATTTCTTAACCATTGTATGAAGTAATGTTAAGGTTCTATGTATCATACGTTTAGTTCACATCACTGTCTAGTATCAGAGCTGCATTCAACATGTGTATAATTTTAGTGGCATTAAACATTTTGACCTTTCCAGTTGGTTCTTATTTTTAAACAAAGGATGGACTCCTAAAGAAATAAGTGTAAGACTTTTTTTTTAAACATTTTATATTTACTTTTTATTCAAACTTTTTTTCAATAAATGAACTTTAAAGAAAACAAAATTTAAAAAATAGTATTTTCAAAAACTCACATCACAAGACGTGATTGTTGTGCAATGAGCATATTCAAAATTAAACACAAACAAAATTTATTATGAAATTAACAGCTGTTAGCAAAAATAAATTATTCAATGAAAAAAATCATTAATCTTTTTTCTTTACTTTAGCTTGTGGAGCTGAAGGGTTTGACCCTTTGTAAAATTCTTTTAAAAGATTCATAGCTTCTTCAGCGTAAACATCACCACATAACATATAACTTGTTTTATAAAACTGACTAACATCTAAGACAGTCTTCCCACCGAACCTATCATTGGCACATCCATAAATCACTTTGTACACATTTAAATTGTGTAGCGCTGCAGCGCACATTATGCACGGTTCCACTGTGACAAATACACATATTTTCTTAAAATAATCTAAGTAATCTAAATTATTGTCTTTGCAATATTCCAAAATAATATCAATACAATTTATTTCAGCGTGTCTGGTTGGATTACGAGTTTCGTTGACACAGTTTCGTGATTCAGCTACAATTTTATTGTCGACCGTGAAAACGCATCCCACTGGCACCTCATGTGCATTCAATGCGTCAGTCGCTAATTCAAGGGCCCTTTTCATTAAATCAGACATTTTCATTAGCTCTCATTAATATTTTTTTCTATTAAAGAATTGAAGAAGATTATGTTTCTCAAGCTGCTTCAGAACATCTTGATGCCAGTTGTTGGCAGCTTTGCTCTGGGGACTGGGATGCAATATAGAGTAAACCTGCAACAAAAAAATTTACAAACTGTACACATACTTTAAAAAATTCAAAAATTAAAGTAATAATCACGTGCATATTGATTTTCAATTTAGGTACAAATGTACAATATTTTAACACTCGGAAGGTATGCCAACAACAGCCAGATTTTGATGTTGAGATGTTTTCAAAGCCAGTTTTCTAACATACTGGATTAAAATCCAGAGTATTAAATGTAGTTAAGAATGATTTAACCTCATGTATCAAATTATTAAGTCAAAAGCATCAAAACCTATAAGATAATTTACCTTTATATTTTTACATAAATCACTTCCAGCCAAAGCAGTATTTGCTCGAGACTCTGCAAACTTTCCAATTGCAACAATTATTTCAACCTTGTACAACTTTGTTACATTTATAAGTGCTTCATCACATACTTGGAAAAGTTGATCCTGTTCTTTTGGCTAAAAAATAATATTTTTTTAATTGCCTACAATTACTATAATTGTCATCATTAGGCATGAATCGGAATAAAATTTGAACCATAGCCCAATACACTGGTATTGGCGTAGGTTGGGGGCTGTTACAGCTAGTGCCAACCATCTTGATTGCTCTGAAGCGAGGTGAGTATATAGCTTCACAGTAGTTGAAAGTGGCTATCAGGGGGTGCGAACGAACTGCAAAACTGTGTCAACTTCAGAACAAGATGTCTGACGCGACCTGTAACCTCCACTATCACAAATGTGGTGGTGTTGACGATTATTTTTTTATAAGTTAATAAACCCATTGGCATAATACGCCAATGGTGGGAATCAAACTGTTGTATTAAAGATGAGGTGCTTATCAATTCGGCCAGTATAGCTAGCTCACTTACAACTACTATAGACAGAAGTAATTTTTTAGAAATATTTTAATTTGTGGTCATTCAATGTTCACCTTTCTTACCTTATAGCCTAGCATAACTAGCAATACAAATACATTCATCTATTTCCACTTGTTTGCTATTATCAATTAAGTGTTGTGATTAATTACACTAATTAAGTAATTTAAAATTAATAGAAAATTATTGTTAATTGCATTGTTTTAGTTGTTGTATGTCATATCTTAGTTTGGCATAGTTTGATTTTAGATAATTCAAGTTATTCAGTAATATGATACAGAAAATTACCTTTAGAGTTGTAGGAGGCAAATTTTTCCCTTTGGAGTTGATGAATTGTAGAGGTAAGTAATTGTATACGAAACAATCTATGAAGAAGTTTTCTGGCTCTCCGCACAGTTCTTTCATAAGACCCCAAAATCTTCTTCCACTGACCTGATAGAAAATAATTATTTTTAATGCAGCAGGTATTATTTGAATACATATATTAACCAATTTATAGATATAGAATATTAAACTCTTCATTTAGTAATGGTTTTGGCCCCATTCTATAGTATAGGAGGGATCATGTTGCAGATGTTTATACATCCACCAATACTGTAAATACGGAGTGACATTTGGGAACACAAATACTAGATTAAAAGTGTTGCGTGTGGCAAGACTTATTTGTAGTTTACATATTGGAAAATAATGTCCAGCACTCCACAGATTAGAATAATTCAATAACATCAATTACATAATAAAAATTATAGGAAAATCGTGCATTACCACTAGGAACCGTCAGGTATACTTTTTCTCTGCAGGAAAACTATCATTAAAATGATTAAAAATATAACTATTAGGTTTTAGCAATCAAGGCAACAAATAAAGATTAAATAAAATCTCTGGTCTTTATGTCGATTTGGAATGGTTGTATATGCCTAATTTACTTACAATACTATAACTAATTCTTAAATGGTGATCAAATAAAACTAATCTAATAATCCACCCCTCGTTTCCCCCGATGCAAATGTGCCCATGATGCTCATCGCATCGCCGCGCTGAATTGCAATGGCAATTCTTTGCACCCGGAAGGAACCGGAATGGGGGTCGAGTCCCCTTTCTCTCAGACGACGGCCGATGCCCGCGACGAAACTTTTGGCTTCACTCCCACAACAGCTAGCATCTTCCGCCATAAGAGGGACGAACAAATATTTACTCTCCAGAGTATTTGACTCGTTTTCTGACGGCTGTAGACTCTGTTCCCACGGTGCGACCAAGGTGAGGTGAGGTAAGAGGCGGCAAATGTGCTGACTATTACTATTAAGTTTTTGGTTAGCTCTAAAAAAAATTCTACCAGGAAGCATAGTGAGTAAAGACATTGCTTATCATCAGCAAAAAGACCAGGATTGATCAACAGGTAATTCATATTGGTCAGCTTAAGTTATTTCCAATAGGGTCCAGTGTGTAAGCTTATTGCAAAAATTTATAATTCATGCATATTTTATTATCATTAGCTAGTTAAAATGTTGATGACGATTTTGATTTGTTTGGTTTTTAGATTTGAAATTATTAAATACATGTAACTACTAACACATATGTTAATATTTGCTAGTGGGTACTCACCTCTGATCTTTGACAAGCAAATCCTAAAACAGGCCTAAGAGGAAGTTCTTTTTCTGGTTTAGATACAGGTTGCTCTATCTTTAACCAATTTTTAACTATGTCTATTTCCCCGAATGGCACCTGCAAGTTTAACATCAATAATAATTAATTACCAAATAATGTATACATATTAGCTCAAAGTTGAACATATACATACTCCCGTTTGGGACATTCCCCAAGGACCGGGATTCATCCCCAAAAACATAATCTTTTTCGTAGTATTACAGAACTTCTTCACATAGCAGTCATAGTTCATTAATGCATAGCGTGTTGGGTTATAAACATATTCAATGTTTTTTATAAAATCAATTTTGTCTAATTGATGGTTTAATTTTTCGGCAATGTTCATAAATTCCGAGTGAATGTCTGCTTTATTTTGTTTGTGATTACTATCAATATTTACACTATTACCATATGAACTCAGTTTTCTTTTCGACATCGTACACCAACTGATATAATAATAAACTGCGTGATGACTAAATATCAAAAACTAATATTTATTTCTTAATACTAGTAAAATATTTCGGCGATTTTACGTTTGTTTTGTTTTGTACTCCGCACGTCACCACCACAAGCACAGACCACAAGTCACCACACGTCTGTGCCACACGTACTTGTACGTGCTTGTACGCACGTGGTACGCACGCACCTTGTAAGTACTTGCATCTTGCATCAGTATCAATCAGGTTTGAATATAAATCAATCAGTATAAGCACGTAATGAGATTGTTCTGTGATGAGCACAGAGTATGACTAGATTGTTCTGTGTTAAGCTGATGAGTTGGATCAGATAGGTGGGATCAGGCTGGCTCTCTTAAGTTGGCGGTAAACAAATGTTTTTATTTTATTTTTTTTCTTATTCGTTTGTTCGTCGTTTGTTCTTGATTGTTCGATCAAATTCATTGTTTGTTTGTTCTTCAATTTTTCATGAACAATATTAAAAAATTCTTTAATTCTTTCTCAAGTTAGCGCTCAAAAGATTTTTAAAATATTTTTCTTTCCAATTCGTTTGTCCGTCGTTTGTTCTTGATTATTCGATCAAATTCATTGTTTGTTCGTTTTTCAATTTTTCATAAACAATATTTAATAATTCTCTCTTAGGTAATGGAGTTTCCATTTTTAATTTTTTTTTCTTTTTTAATTCGTTTTTTCTTGATTGTTCGAGCAAATTCATTGTTTTCTCGTTTTTTTAAATTTTTTATACAATAAGTACTTAAAAATTATAGACAATATTTAAAAATTTTGAAATTTTCGCAATCAAATGTGAACCATAAAAACAATAACTAACGTGGCTGAATTTGGTACAGAATTAAGAACTAGTTCCACGTTAATGAATAAGATAAAAACTGACCAAATATTCGATTACATTATTCAGTAATAATCGTTCAAGGATGCTTGGTTGTAACCTAAAAAATATTAATATGATAAACTAAGTGGCTGAATTTGATAAAGAATTAAGTACTAGTTGCATGTTAATGGATGACATAAAAACTGTCGGTTGTATTAACCAGTAATCGTCGTTCAAGGTTATAAAAAGTATCTTTAAACGAGGATTATTGAATAATATAACCGAATATTTGATCAGCTTTTAAATTTTTCATTAACATGCAACTTGTACTTTATTCTGTATCAAATTCAGCCACTTAGCTTATCGAAATATTTTTTACATTATAAAAAGTATGTTTGAACGAGGAATATTGAATAATTCAAACGAATATTTGGTCAGTTTTTATGTTCATTATTGTCCAACTAGTATTTAATTTTGTATCAAATTCAGCCACTTTGGTTATCGTTTTTTTTGGTCACTATTGTGACCAAAAAAAATTGCTTTATTAAGCATCTTTGAACGAGATTGCTGAATAACGCAACCGAATATTTGGTTCGTTTTTATGTAATTCATTAACATGCAACTAGTACTTAATTCTTTATCAAATTCAGCCACTTAGCTTATCGTTTTTTTTAAGGTTATAAAAAGTATCTTTGAACGAAGCTTTAACGTGCAAGTAGTACTTAATTCTGTATCAAATTCAGGCACTTAGCTTATCGTTTTTTTTAAGGTTATCAAACGTATTTTTGAATGAAGATTACTGGATAACGCAACCGAATATTTGGTCAGTTTTAACGTCATTCATTAACGTGCAACTAGTACTTGATTCTGTATCTAATTCAGCCACCTAGCTTATCGTATTATTATTTTTTAGGTTACAACCAAGCATCCTTAAACGACGATTACTGAATAATGCAACCGAATAGTTGGTCAGTTTTTATGTTATTCATTAACGTGCAACAAGTTCTTAATACTGTACCAAATTCAGCCACTTCAGTTATCATTTTTATGGTTCACATTTGATTGCGATACTTTTGAAATTTTAAAAATTGTCTAAAATATTTAAGTATTGTATAAAAAATTAAAAAACGAGCAAACAATGAATTTGATCGAACAATCAAGAAAAAACGAATTAAAAAATTAAAAATGGAACGTCCATTACCTAAGAGAGAATTATTAAATATTGTTTATGAAAAACGAGCAAACAATGAATTTGATCGAACAATCAAGAAAAAACGAATTAAAAAAGAATAAAAAATAAAAAATGGAACGTCCATTACCTAAGAGAGAATTATTAAATATTGTTTATGAAAAATTGAAAAACGAACAAACAATGAAATTATCGAACAATCAAGAACAAACGAAGGAAAAACGAATCGGAAAAAAATATTTAAAATAAAATCTTTTGAGCGTCAACTTGAGACAGAATTCTTAAATATTCTTTATAAAAAATTGAAGAACGAACAAACAAAGAATTTGATCGAGCAATCAAAAACAAACGACGAACAAAGGAATAAGTAAAAAAAAAACATTTGTTGACCGCCAACATAAGAGAGCCGATCACTGCCTTAAGCCGTATTACTGAATCAATCACAATAGTTATGCGATTGATTCAGATGCAGAAAACCTACTCCAGCCCATCAATCAAAGTCCAAACCGGTCCATCTGTGGTCCAAACCAGTCGTCCAACCAAACCCAAACTTCAGGTTGGCTTGACTGACCTTGACATATGTCCACTCAGGTCCAAACAAAGTTTTTATTGGTTTTTGTCGAGTTAAGCTCCTTGTTAGGCGTTTAGCTGTTTTTCACATAAGTTAAATCATTTATGTGTGAAAGTGTTATCTCGTGGCAAAACCTTTCCACTTTGCCTTCCACTCCACTTTCATCACAAAACAATTTTCATGTCCACTTCCAATGCCCAATGGCATTCTGTAGTGGCTTGTAACAGGTGCAAAAAGGCGACAAGAAGAAGAAGGATATAGATAGAGCATAAAATAATTTTAATTTATTTTATTCTAGCAAGCTGCGGTATAGTTAGTTCCATAGTTCATCGTAAAATGAATGTAAGAAATGAGTGATCTAAACGAAGAATTATTACGTAGTATTATAACTAAAGTTAATCAACCTATAATTTTTAAACAATTTGTCAAGAACTGGCCTATGCTCCAGTGGGATATTGATAAATGGAGTTCTATTTTTGGCAAAAAAGAAATACCTTTTCGAACCATGCGAAAAGATTTTGTTTCTGACGAACCATGTTGGGAGAGAAAATGTGAAGTTAAGACGATGACATTTAAAGATTTCGTAGAAAAATCACCATTAAGTGAAGAGTGGATGTACTTTGATTATAAATACGTACACCAATGGTTTTCTAGCGACAGCGAACTTTTTAAGGTACTTTTAAATTAGTATTTCTTAAATATAAGGTTCTTATTTATTTTAATATAATCTCATGATTTCAACAGTATTATAGAAGCTTCATATCTAGTTGATGAAAAATAATGCAAAACTTCAAAATATTACAGGAAATATCATGGAAACAGTTTGGTTTCCCTGAAAAAGATCATAGAGATACAACTGTGTGGGTAGGAAGTGCTGGAGCTCATACACCTACCCATCAGGATACCTATGGATGTAATCTTGTTGCACAGTTACATGGCATGTAAGGATTCACAGTACTTTTTTAAAAACCTTGGTACGGCTTTCCAAAACTACCACCCTAAACGTGTTAATAATAATTTAGGGGGTGGAAGGACAAGGACAAAAAACCAACTTTCAGAATTTTCAGAAATGCGGAAATGTAAAAAAAACCAAAAATACAAACTGAAAACTACGTACTCGTTACCACCGACATGAATTTGCTCTTTGTATTGACATAATCA
The DNA here is from genome assembly GCA_949709985.1 of Luffia ferchaultella. Lineage (NCBI taxonomy): Eukaryota > Metazoa > Arthropoda > Insecta > Lepidoptera > Psychidae > Luffia > Luffia ferchaultella. The sequence continues at coordinate 8,110,913 of OX453256.1, read as the reverse complement.
AAGGATCGACTACTGAAGGAGGGAATAGACTTCAACATTAAAATAAATTGAAAACAGTAAATACGTTAAGAATTTCCTAACCTAACTTTAGTAACAATTGAAAATTCGATTTGCATGGCGCTCGGCGGCCGCTGCCGCGGCACGCTCGCTTCGCTCGCCTCGCGCGTTTTTTATGTTCCTAGTGGATTGGAAACATCAATTGTTGGAACAGTAGTTGGAGTGCCCATATATTCGGTTTTATTGTATATTTTTTTAAACTAACCAAACCTACCTATTGATTGAGAAATGGCGGGAAAGCAACCTACCATAACTGAATTTCTTTTAAACGTTCTTTTATGTAATAAATCTAAATAGTTGAGACTTATTAGAAGAGTGGCTGGCCATTTAGTGTTAGTTTCAAGTGTTTTGAGTTTGAAGGTCATCAAAAATGTCTTAGTAGCAGGTATGTATTACCTATTTTTAATTCCGCCTTTTTTCGTATTTCCGCATTTCTAAAAATTCTAAAAGTGGGTTTATTCTTTTCACCTCACTCCCTTCTTTCTTATTATTAATACCCTTAGGGTGGTAGTTTTGGAAAGCCAACCCAAAACCTTAGCTTACATATACTTTAATTTAAATACAGACATCGAAAAGTTTGACTGCCTGTTGGGTGAAGTATATGGGGTGGCAAATCCATGCTTATAATAAAAAAAAATTAAATATAATACTCTGTTAATGATATGCCACTTACCTGAGACCTAACACTTTTTTAAACATTGATTTCTACATTATTATAAGATAGAAAGTATCTTGGAGTTGTCTTTACAAAGAAAGAATAGGACTCTCAACATTATAGTAAACTGAAAATAGTAAAATATGCTATGAAGCTGTTTACCAAAAAAAATACTTTTTTTAAATTACAAACATTAGATATTTAAAATCCAATTTATACATGAACAATAACTTAAAGCTGTCAATCTGTAAAAAGAACATAATACCAATATAACACTATCACAAAAAACAAAATATTGAAAACACTATGTTTATATACCTATCGTAATGTATATAAAGTACAAATTTTCTAACTTAACTTTAGTAAAGTCAGAAAATTCTATTTGTGTGGTGCACGGCGGCCACTGCCGTTACACGTTCGCATCGCTCGCTTTACTCAGTTATTATCTCAGTATAGGCCCATATATTCAGTTTTTATTGTATTTTTTTTTATTTTAGTAAAATTTTAGGAATTATCACAAGAGATTTTTTTTTAAATTTCTTTTTGATAAAAATAACTGTTTCTTCCTCAAAAAATATTATTTAATGAATATAACTCCACTCGACACATACAATAAAGTTGTTACTTAAACATAAATATTATTCCCTCTATATAAAGTTGAGCCATATCTTGATCTATTTTATTGTTTGTCCACTATTATTCATTCGTTCATATTATTATTTGTTCATTTGTTGGTTGTTTCCTTTCGAAAGTGCTAACCAAGTAAAAGATCTGTATCTAAAACCACTAAGACTGGCCGATTGCTAGCTCCTACCTCCAATTGTCTAGCAGTTATTAGTCTGTGATATGCAGACATGATAGACAGTTATCATCATAAACTCAGTATTTATTTGTGGTACTTAAGTCTATAATCTAAAAATGTTTTGTTGCCAATTTTAACAATTGCAAGTCAGGGAAATTAAGGGGAGCTCGAGGTGGTTAGGGAAAGTTAGTAAAATCGAGGGGCCACCTGGAAAGTCAGAAAAAATGGAAATGTTACACTGTTTGCACCCCAAAATTTGTAATTGTAAAATGAGTTATATAATACATCAACAAATATAATTCAATATAGCATTAGTTAATGATTCATGGTCTAGTCTGACTCTCAGTCCAGAGTACTGAAGCATTTTTTTTTCCAGCTTTGTAGTGACTACATTATACCTACATCGTTTTGGTCATAATTGGATTACTCCTTTTTAGTTTTCTATTAAATGGAGTGGAGTAACTGCATTATGACATAATTTGGTCTATAAAATCGTAAAAAAAAATACTATAAAATTTAAAGCACATGTTTCAGTAATATGTATTAAAATGAATATAGTTGGTCAGGGAAGGGGATTTTGTTGGACATTAGTAGTGGACCCTGTGTTAAAAATGGTAATAGTTTCAAATATTTTACAGAAATCGACTTGAGCCTCCAAGTTCATTTTCCATACTGTCGGTGCTTACATTATTGTATGAATTAATTGTATTTTTTCTAGTAAACAGTGGATTTTACTACCTCCAGAAACAGGCGGCATGAAGGCAACTAGAGTGCCATATGAAGAATCCAGTATCTATAGTGAATTAAATTTTTATTGTCCTGCTGATTTGGAGCCCTTTAAAGGTATTATAAATAACACCATAATATAAAGAATAGAAATAAAACAAATGCTTAAAAAAAATTACTAAAAAGCTATAAAGATTTATAATGTATAGAACGTGAATAAAATAGTCTATTATATAAACATGACTCGAATGTTATATGTATAAGATATTGATTGCAGTCAGCAACAATCAAAAATTACAAAACATATTGATTGGTTTGTCCCCATTTGCAATACTTCATATAACATTCAAGATATATATATATGGTAGATTATTTTATTCACATTTTATAGACTAAAGATGTTGTTTTTACTTTTCAGTTAATAATTTTATACGCAGTCAGGTTTCTTAATTTAATATTACTCTTTTTTTTTTAAAGTTCATACATGTTTATAGGTATCTCCTAAGCTAATATAAAAGAAATAAACACATGTAAAAAGAAAAATTACAAAAATATGAGAAAAAAAAGTACACCGAGATATGCCTTGGCGTATTAATTATTTTTTTCCAGAGTATAACGTCATCACAGAGCATTAGAGTAGGTTAGAGTTGGCATGTAGGTGGATACGATGACCCCTTCAAGTATGCAGTATATTGCATACTTCAAACAAATCTCATAACCGAAGCTCTAAAATGCGACATCAAATCATACCAAAGATGTAAGTGAAAGAGATGAATGACATAACCGCTTTCTAAAAAGACATGAATCCGAGACAAAACTATGTACGCGTAATATTTTTACTTATATTCATAGTGTAATTATTTCTGGAAACGTGTCTGAACAAATACCGTCACATGGCACTTCTAATCTCCTTGATTCTCTGTGGATGACATGTTCATTCTCTTTCTTTCGCTCTTGCTCTTGTGTAGTTGCTTCGAGCAGAAAAGGGAGAATGACAATGTTGTAACGGTCTATGATTATGCCCTGGTTTTCGATCGATTTGAAGTATGACACGCGGCGGCGGCATCTAGGTAATTCTGTGTATTTAAGTGTACAACCCTTTTTTATACAAGATGAAATTTTAATAACCATCTAAAAAAATCTAGATGTTAGGTATCACCAATAGACTTCATTACGTAAATAAAAAACTTAGGTTACATTTTCGTAAGAAATTATTTTATCGACAGTGTTATTTTATAACGTTTGGTTGCCTTCTTTTTTACGACGAGCTCGAGATCTTGAAGCCGAAACGGGACGGAGCGTGCTGCGGCCGTGAATGGTGACGAGAGTTAATGGTTTTTTTCGGGAAAGGTTTGTGTAGTCATATCTCAATATTTTTCTATTGAATGATACTAAAAGTAAACAAGATGGCCATCAGTTTTTTACCAAAGATCAATTATATAAAATTGATCTTTAATATTGTTACGTGTTAGGGTTCGAAGAATTTGGAGAAAAACACCTGATGACTTTTTTGAAGACTTTATTCACTAGCACTAGGTCCAAACACTAAGCACTAACGATGTCCTAAGTCGTAGCCAAGTCGTAGGTATCATTTGTATCACTCTAGGTTTCACTTCGAAGTCGCCTTGAAGGTAGCCCAAAACTGAACTGGAACTCGCTCGCCGCCTTCCTGCAGCTATTTATATAGGTCGTAAAGAAACTCGAGAGCATTCTAGAACTCACTCCACTCGCGCGAACGCAGTCGACCGGGTTGGATGATTCTAGAAAGTCTCACGCAGGTACTGGTTTTTCGAGACTATTCCTTTCCTCTAACGCCATCTAGTATTGAGTAGGGGTTTCGTGTTCTCTTTGTTATACAAAGTGGTTTTACTGGTTGACGCTAGATGGCGGTCGTTACTTTGTGTGTTCGTAACAATATAAAATTATATAAAAATTTGGATGGTTGTTAAAATTTCACCTTGTATAAATATTTAATATAGTTCCTTCTTTAATTGTACCAACTAGCAGTTGGGAATTAAATTATTTATGTAACAGGTGTATCGGGTGCACGTCACGTGGAACTTCATGCTGGCGATGCATTGGTGGTGCCTCGTGGCTGGTGGCACTATGTACAGAATACTGCACCTCTTAATATCACACTCAATGTCTGGCTACCTCATGTAAGTTACATTGAATAATATCAATATTACATTATAATATTAAAATTGTTGCTAAATAAACCCATACTATTATTATTATAAATGCGAAAGTGTCGCATACAAGCATATTAATATCCTCATGTATGGGGAGGGTCAAATGTCTAATGTTTTTAATATGTAAAAAAATATCCTAATTTGTACCAAGAAAGCAGTAGCGTGTGATGGGTTCAGAGCATGGTTACGCCAACACGACATGTGAAGTTTCAGTTTTCAAATGATTGTGGTGGAATCTTGTTATCATAGCGCCGCCGGCGGCGCCGACCGCCCGCAACGTGTTACCTACCACAAAATGTATAAAAAATATATAGATTTTGTGGTTGTAAAAAATATAAAACATATATTTATAAAAACATTAAGAATCAGTTTATTAAATCAAAACGTCTTTTCGTTTTAAAAACTCGTCAATGATTTCATTATAAAATAAACCTGACCCAGACCTGAAATATTGCGTAAATATGTGTGGATTCGTTTGTAAAAATCATTGTTTATAATAGCTAATTAGTTTATAAAGCAAGAGATACCTAAGTTCTGTATGATTTTAATTACCTACTTACTTTGTCACTGTGCAATGACTGCGAAATATATTTCTTTCAGTCTATTGAAATCGTCCAAAATTTCCATTTCGGTATTTTACACTTTAACTTCACCTACTTCACAATTACTTTAATACAACTTTAGAACATAAAACACAACAAATCGCAATGAATGCATTTGAAAACAATAATGAAGTTAGTTTACATCAAACTGTCTCAGTTAATAATACGTTGCGAACTTCACTTTGCAAGCCTGGCTTATGAGACGTATGAAATTTCGATACATATCAATGTAATACGACAGAAACGTGAGTGGGATGAATGCCAATCATCACTACGTGTAAGAAAAAGACAAACATAAAAGACATCTAATTCTGGCTTACGCATGAACTTCGTCGGGTCGCTCGGACGAACTCAGTCGAGGTCACTCGGTCACGTGTCGATTCGTGTCGTGATAGGCGCGTATAATGGCGCGCGTTTGAAACTACAAGCTCGCGGGAAATTCAAATACTCTCATTTCTTCTCACTCTCATTTCTGTGTTTTACTTTATTGTTGTTGGAAAATTTTAGACATGCATGGCTTTTTGGCTTTCAAGGAAAACACGCGCCTGCTAGAAAGCATCTCTCATTTCAGGGTGCACCAATACATACCAGTAATTTATGTATACCAATATTTGGTTCACATAATTTGAACTTGTAATAAATAATAGAAATGGGTAGAACCGAAACGCGATTTATAGCCGCGACCCTTCACGCATGTGCTATCTTTGAACTATGTGCTAGATGGCTAGATACCGTAGGTATACTGTATTGGGCTGAAGTATGGTTCATTATACTCAGATGTATGTGATTTCCATGTCCAATACATAGTAAGACACTATGAAACTTTATGTACAGTGGTGTTTGATGGGACGAAAGCCACCCTAATACAAAATCTGCAGAACAATAGCATAGAACAGGTGTAAAATCATCAGTAAGTCTTGAAGTTTGCTTTGATATTCCAATCTCAACATCATCATTACAGTTTCTGGCTGACTACAAAAATAAAATCCAGCTTAATAACTTAATACTTAATAACTAATCGACTGCAAGTAGCCAGCATTGCTAGCATTGCATTAGAAGCAGAAGAACATAGCATTGCAAGCAGAAGGTGATACCATGTTCTTCTTGTTCTAGTAGTCACAATAGCCTTGACCCTTTCCACAAGTGGACAACCTGTTGCCGTTATAGCTACAGATACGGATATTAGGGCATTACTAATTGCAAGTGCAAGCATTGAAAACAATGTGTACATGTACCTGCTTAGTGGTCTTATCACAGCTCTCAGAGTTCACAATATTGGAAAATGGCAAAAAAATACTGAGAAAGGAAACATTATTGTTTAGCCATGCCATTTCAGGGTGTGATGCAAGAAGTGTCATATTTGGTAAAGGGAAAAAAACTGGGTTCGATCTTCTTGAGAAAAATTTGGATCTCCTGTCATCAATCAATGTATTTGCTACACATAATTCAACTCATGAGAAGATAAATTCTGTGGGTGAAAAGTTCATTATTGAGCTATATAAGACACAGGTTAAAAGGACACAGAAAGTTAATTTTGGTAAACTTAGCACATTGTGTTACTTTAAATTGGTCAGCAAGCTTTGTCACGAAAATTTGACACTTGTACTGTTCCTCCAACTAATGACGCAGCCCAATTGCACTCTTTCAAACTTAATCATCAGATATTAAAAAAAAAAGAATTTGTTTTATTGAAACATGACTTTTCTTGATATTTAAATTTATTTTCCCATGCTTTTTTTTTATAATTATATGTCAATATTAGGAGATTACTATGATTGTGTATATACAAACTCATCCCAAATTACAATAATTTTTCTACTAGCCGTTATGTTACTGTTCGTCCCGGATTTATAATACTAAATTACTTAAATAAACCTAAAATAATTTAATGGTTTTTTCTTCTTATGGTTGTCAAATCTTGTTAACAGGAAAAGGATGCATCAACCCGTGTATCGGAGGCGTTGATAAAAATATTCATTGCTCAAATATGCAAAGATCTTCCTCAGGAAACTGCCAAACTCATAATGAATCCAAATGAGGTAATCATTCTTTTATACTTCAAATAATAATATTACCATTTCAGACATTTGCTTTGACATCATTCTATAAAGAAATATAAATTGCGATGTATCATTATGTGATTATGTGTACACAAATGGTCATTAAAGATTTAATGGATCATTAATTTAAGGCACATGACAATAATCTGACTATAGTAAAACATTGTGTTGCAAGATGAGCTCATCTAATGGATTTAATACTGCCTTAGCTAGTTAATGGTAATAGGTTACCTTGTATAAATTTTGATAATTATTAATTTGAAATCATTTCTAAAATACGTTAATTTTGGAAAATAAAGACAATTTTAAAATGAAATGTAAATATATACCGTTTACATTGGGTCTTACTGCTATTAGATTGTAACAGATTTGTATCATTTTTTCTGTGAAATGGAAAGTAACTATGACCAGTTTTTATGTATGCTGTAAGCTAACATTACCGTCGTGGTGTTGTAATGTAATATTGCTATTACAGAATTATTGTTTGGACAACATACCTGTCATACTTTTTTTTTTTTCAAAATGGCGTACGTGGAGCGTCGTAGTTCCTGACGGCGTTTCGAAAGATCTAGCTTTGGTCGGTTATTTTAAATGTAATCGTACGTGTTTGCCCAGTTAAACTTGTTTTTCTTTCAGCTGATACTTATGTGACGCAAAAAACAGCGTCAAGATTCTCCCAGCCATTTTAAAGAAACATATCTATTGCAGCGTCCCCTTGTGTCTCGTTACCGTAAACATTATCTAAGAATACGCTTTAGGTGATATCTAGAGAACGGATAAAACGTCACGATTCTCCCAGCTGTTTTAGAGAAACATGTATATTGTAGACAGCGCCCCGTGGTGGCCTATGACCTTTTAAATCTCATGTAAGAACTTGCTTTTTGATATTAACCTATATAACGCAGGAAGCCGCGTAGAAATCATCCCAGCTGTTTTAAAAAAACGTGTTTATTGCAGCGCCCCTTGGTGGCGTATAATTGCACAACTTGTTTAATCATCTACTCGTAGGTGATACCTACCTGTGTAATGCGTAAAAACCGTATCAATATCAGTCCAGACGTTTCGAAGATACACATCTACTGCAGTGCTCCCTGGTGGTTAATAGCCATAAAACTTATTAAGAAATCTGTTTTGAGATGATACCTATCTAAATACAAAATTTCATACAAATCGTTAGAGCGGTTTCCGAGATAGCCGAAATATATATACAAGAATTGCTCATCAAAATGTTTTGTCGCATTTTTGGTTGACGCTCTTCCCTTATCTTTACGCTTATCGTTGCGCTTAATTTAAAAGTGTTAAATAAATTCTAGTCTGTCATCCCAGTGCTTCTTAATTATTGTCTGTTTGTCTTGATCATGTAACCTTGGGACACAGACAAGTCAACCTTATACACCACGCTTTGACAGGGAGTAGCATTCGCCAAGGCTATGTAGTGACACTACATAACTACGTCTCTTGTGAGCGGTCAGTTGGAAGCACGTCGGAAGCCATTAAATTGTCAATTTTGAACGAGCCAATGAAAACTAGCCGACCTCTCCCCGCACCCCGCCACTTTTTGGCGATTTCGTACTGACGTTTATTAAAGCGTGGTCTATAGGTTGACTGGTCTGTGCCTTGGGAGAGGCCTATATCCTGCAGTGGAGAGACACGGGCTGATGATGATGTCTTGACCATTGTTTCAATTCTAATTCTTTTTTTGTCATGAAAGTTTGTTACGAAAATTTAAAATATTTTGCATACTTATAATTACGAATTACATCCAAGATATCTTTGTTATTTGCTTGTTACAATCTAATCTATTTAATTTTTCTTTTTCCAGGATGATTTAGCAGACATGCCTCTTGCGGTACTGTTCCTACAGCTAGATACAGTGACGAAACTGTACCTCGAAACTCGTCGTAAAACGCGACGTCTGAAACGGCAGAGGACACACGAAGAGGAAGTTCCTCAGTGAACGTAGAACAGTTCGATCTCAAAGCATTAGTAGAGAATCCAGAGAATCATCTAGAAATACCGGATCAAATAACCAGTGAGGATCTCGTCGATATAATAAAGAGTAACATCAAAAGATTCGCTGACACCAACCGGTCGTCAGAGGATGATGAGCCTGACGGAAGCACTTCTAATTTGTGCTTGACTAAAGCGCTAATCGACTCTTTCACAGAGAGCAATGTCATAGAAACTGTCAAACAAAATCTCATTACTAGACTGAGTTAGATAAGCAATGGGGGCTAACGCTACGTACTAAGTTCACCGTCAAAGACGCTAGGAAAAGGTGTGATTAGAAACAAGATGTAATGCTATTAATTTTGACAATCGTACTGGGGTCAGTATAAAAATGTTTTAATTGACAATATATGGGATTTCCTGACTACATCTCTCACCAGAGCCCCTGATGGTGAACTCAAGCGCAGTAGTCCCCATTATTAATGGCAATACAGTAGCGATATTTATTGCTTACAGAGTAGAAGAGTTGTAGGCAGAAGCATAGGAAATAGTGTATAGTTAAAAGAAATAGACAATAGTAGTGATCGTTTTTTCTTGTCTAATTACAATTGCGCACTAAACCACAGACTAAACATATTCGTATTGTTTTGATTTACGTTGACTGGCGTAACGAATTACCAACCATAGTGCATGCGTTATTCACTGACCAATATCCCTGCTCTATGTTTATATATATCTGTATCTATTATTTGCGACAACAATATCTATGATATCTATGATAGCGACACGATATAATGCAATGTTTCTTAAATCGTGCCGCTATGCGTAGCGCTCGCTCTGTTTAATCACGAGTACATGTCGCATTGGCTGTGGCTTTTTAAGCAAAAAAGACTTAGATTTTTATAAGTGACATTTTAAATGTTGTAAGCATATTCAATTTAGATATATTGATTAATATTTTAATTAAAATTATATATGAGTGATAGAGCATATAACATGTGATTTGTTTATTCAAAATAAACTGAAAGATAATCAAATAATTTTTCCAATGAGTAGTTTTATAATAATAATAATACCTGAGACATACCATACAGCGCCATATAGTCTCAAACTAAGCTTGTATTATGGGTAATAGACAACTCGGCCATCATAATACACTTAAATACACCGCGCGGCGCTTTTTGAGTTTTGGCTCTCGGTGTACCGCGAATGCACTTGGTGCATCGCTACATTAGTATTTTGACATCGGCACTGCCATCTGCTAGCTATTGAAAACATATAGCGGTTTTTTTAGTAATATTTTTTCATACTGAAACCACTATCTCAAATATCACTAGTGTAGATATATTTCGTCTGTACGAAATCGCCTTACTTAATGTGTTTAACAATTCAAATATTATAGTTTTTTTTTTAAATTATTTTATTGTAGGTACTTCATTTAGTTTTGTCAATTACAGAACTTCTTACTCCAAACGCATATTACCATCTCACTCCCCTCGTGGGTAAAAATTCTGTGGGATGGCTTTTGGATTAAAAGTAATTTTGTCATAAATTAATTTGACAGCAGCGTTTGATTTTAATAGTCATAAATGTCACTTCACAGTATCGAAAATGTCAAACGCAATGTTGCGGGGTTAAAGACCGGCGCGCGGGGCGTTCGCGTACCAACTCTCCATCTTACACGAGCTAGCTAGAGTATGAACGGTTAGACGTTAAACGCAGAAGACGGCTTCCAGTTAATTCATACTTTTATGAATTATTTAAACAAAAAAAACTTTTATAGTGATTGAAATAATGGCACAATTTTATGGTACGTAACACAATTAGTGTTACATTGTCGCGCTTTGGAAATTAATAAAGCTGATGCTAAACGTATTTACAAGTTTTTTAAGACAGTTAAAATTTTATGTGCAATACTTAAGTCGAACGACCAAAACTCTGATTTTAGTATAATAAGTGTGAATCTCTAGTTAAATTGTCTATTACGATCTCTGTTATATGCTATTTGATAGTATATGTAAATATGGACTACTGTAATGTTTCATAATAATAAAATATTTAAATACACTGTTTTCCAATTTTATTTAAACCAGTAAAAATTTTGTTATATCCTTTAATTTTTTTATTATTCACAATATCCCTTATTAATTTTGATTTAGATATCAGGACGCGTTCATGAGCATTTCGTTCACCGAATTTCGTTATTTATGATGCCTCAATTGAACGTGTCATCTTTTGACATCACGAAATCTGCAGATCTAGTCCCAAAGTAAGCAAGTATTATGCTTGTGTTATGGGTTACTAGACAACTGATATACATACTAAGATATTCTGTTTTTTTAATAATTTATAAATATTTTACACCCAGACACGACACAAATAGACATGTTCATGCGCACAAATATTGTCCAGGGCGGAAATCGAACCCGCGACCCTTTGCTCCGTAGTTAGGGTCTCTAACCAGTCGGTTAGTCAGAGCTGTCTCTAGAGACAGATATTTTTTAGTTTGGAGAGAAAGCCTTCGTATTTTATATACCTACCAATTCAAGGTGTAAGTATATATGTGCCGATTTGCTCGATAACTTGTTGCTATCTTGTAGGTAGTGAAGGTAATTTGGGGTTGGTGATTGAAAAATACAAGTAGTTTTAACAGTCTTCTGTTGATGTTAACCTTAAACTACCTAAAGAATGCTGAAGAGATCGAAAGAGGACAGTGGAAATCTGAGGGTGCAAGGTCAGAGCTATAGCATCGTGGAGGCATTAACACTTCCCAGTCAAATTCAATTTTTTTTTGAGTGGCTAAAGAAGTGTGTGGTCTAGCGTTATCTTGATGAAAACTACAATTTTATTGATCATTGCATGCTTTAGTCTTATTAGCTGTTGTTCGCAGTAAATATCCGAATCGATGGTTGTGACCGACGGTAAAAGCTCATTATGAATGTTGTCTTTCCAATTCCACCATACACTCCACAGCGCTTTATTGCACGATAATCGGGGTTTTGCCACAGTCTGTGAGCTTTTGCTTAAATTCTTATTGTAAGTGATCCACTTACATCACCAGTGATTAATCTTTTCAAAAATGGTAGGTACGCTTACTTACGTTTTGTTCTCAATGTTTTTTTTTGTTCGTTTATACCGATCAGGCGCCAGAGGTCTACTTATCAAATAGCCCATTTCTCATTTTGACTACTTCTCTAGGTGACTACTTCGCTTTCGGCCCACTTAGCAAACGGTCTATTTAGCATTCTGTCCAATTCTCAATATGTCTACTTCGTAAACCGTCTACTTGTCAAATAACGACTGAAGTACAATCAGTCAAAAGACTGTTTATTCTCTTTCAACCAGTACAGCGAGGATTTTGGGTAGGTAGGTATAGTTCGCCTCAAACTTTATGGCGGATCTGAATGCAACGCTTTAAGCGTGCTTGCGCAGGTACAGTCCTATATCCCTCGCTCCACTGCGTCCCACTACACATAAAACTGATTACTGCGACGCGACTTGTGCCTATATTTACATCCGCATCAAAGGTTGATTTGAACTGTACTGAACTTTAATCACTGATAGGTATGTAGATAATTAAAAAATATTTAGCATCAAACTATTTAAATACATTTACCTAAACGCAACATTTAAAAAATCATCCTTCTGAATATATTAAAAAAAACTAAAAAAAATACACTTTAATAGGAGATCGAACTAAAAAGAAAAAAATAACTTTTAGTATAAGAATTAATTAAACGAGAAAATTATTGTTATTGTGAAAAATATATATTATATATGGTTTCCTATTAAAGCGTATTTTTTTTTTAAACTATAATTCGTATTTTCCTTTTTGTTTTAAACTTTTTAAACTATTATACATTCCATCAAAATTCACAAACATACAAACAAGTGGAATTCAGAATTACCGCTAAAATGATGAAGTCATATACAAAGTTCAGTGTTCGTGCTATCAACCGGTGATGTCCCCATGAGGAGATAATCTTGACTTCAGCATTAATTCGTGGTGGTTAATTTTATCAGAATGCAATTGTATACAAAGTCTCGTGTTCGTGCTCTTAACTGTTGAGGAGTGTCCTCATGAGGAGACAATCCTGGCTGCAGCATCAGGTTATATTTATCGTTCTAGTATATTGTCATCAAAGGTACACATGTCTTCCAAATCTCAGCCAAATAATTTCAGTGACAGTGGGTGAAAATTGCGTTATGATTTTTGACTTAATTGACGATTTTTGATGCACGTTTCTTAGTATTCTTCGATTTTGGGTGCGCCATGGCTATTAGCGAAATTTAATTAAGGAAATTATAACTATTTTTGGCTGTCAGTTTTCTTCTCCCATTGAAGTTTTATTATTAATATTTTACTTATCTATTTAACTGTCCGATAATGACGTTACAGAAAAAAGTAGACGGTTTACGAAGTAGACACATTGAGAATTGGATAGAATGCTAAATAGACCGTTTGCTAAATGGCCCGATAGCGAAGTAGTCACCTAGAGAAGTAGTCAAAATGAGAAATGGGCTATTTGATAAGTAGACCTCTGGCGCCTGATCGGTTTATACTCGTCAGTAAAAAACAATACATAAAAGTTTACTAATCAAATTCCTTATTTGAATTGCTTACGTGCTTGTATTCATACATACCTAATCTTTATTATTTAGAATCATGCCGGTAGTCACTTAGGACAGTGCCTAAGTTATTGTGAAAATAAATGTAGATATAGGTATATTTTTATTGAAACACGTTTTGTCGTAGCATTTTGTAATAATTTATTGTAATTTGGTTACATTGATTTTGAGAAACCATTAGATGGGTATATTAACGAATTTATTTGATACCACACAATAAAATTACCATAGCGAGCCTCCAAAAATTCATGTAGGAATCACACATGATTTTAATAATTCAAATTACTAAAATGATTTTGCAAACCGAATATCGTTTATGATTGATTAAATTACTTAGATCAGAAAATAGTTCCTAAAGTCTTCACGAAGTTTATACGTATTTTAATTTTATGTAAGAAAAAAAAATCAATTTTATTAGAACCGCTCTATTTCTATTCTATTATTTAGAGGTATTGTTGCATTAACTGATTTCACATTGATTGATGTCTTCACTTTTTAAAAGGGAACTCGGGATGTTTTTCTACGCCCGGAAAGAAACTAAAGTCGCAGATACGTCCCGCCTCGCCGCGGTCCAATAAATTCAGTTGTGCCATCTCTGTATCACTCAGCGTGAAGTCCCACAGCGATATATTCTGAAAAATAATTGTACTTAAGTAGGTAATATGTAATTACATGGCTTTGCGAAACGAAGCATAAAAATAAATAGCTTCAGCGCTTTTAGAAAATATAGATTGAAATCAATATTTAAAACTCAGTACCTAATATACCTAAAAAGTTTAAAAGCCCGAATGCGTAAAAAATTATTAATTGAAAAGAGGAGAACAAGCTCTTATGGATTATGAATAAAATGCACTATCATATAAATAAGACTTAATTAGTATGAAGAATCGTAGACGGGGACAAACGGATTACCAAAATATGATTGGTCGTGGTCTTTGTACACGCCGATACTTGATATAACATTCAAGTCATATTTATATGATAATATATTTTATTCACATTCTAATACAAATAGTTTTCCTTTTTTCAGTTATTATTTTTTACATAGTCGGGTTTTATAATTTTTTATATTCCTTTTTTAAAATATTGATTTTGATCTGTACGTAGGTAGTATTGAAGGCGATAGGCGATCGTCTTATCTACGACTAGTAGGTATACTGAGAAAAGTACTACGGTGAATTCACATATTTTCACTATCAGTAGAGCAATTGATGATCGATATCATCATAAATACGAGGAAAGCGAAATAAAATAACTAGGTACGCGTCATCATAATTACGTTCAAGGACCATAATTTTCTTCTATATACATATATTTCTATTCACACCTATGTTTCTATTAGTGCCGGATTATGGTACCAGATTATTTAACGTACCTGTCTGATGCGTTCAGGATTTGTGCTTTTGGGTATTACAGCGAGGCCTCGTTGCAGCGCGTGCCGAAGTAAAATCTGCGCCGGAGTGCGCGAATGGCTTTTAGCGATGGACATCACCGTCGGCAAGCTCAGCAGCTCAGGATAATGGCGACTGTCGACACAAACAAGTTCACTACCTATCATTGATATACCAATAATAAAACTGGATAAGCTGTCCGCGTTCTAAAGTGTCCGCGCAGGAAGTCATTCAAAACGCAATAAGTCCACCAACCGGCTTTTAGTCCGTGTTAGCGCCGAATAAACGTGCGCGATGCCGACTTGTGTCGTAAAAAATTTGTAAAACTACTCGTCAAAGACGCAAAAAAGAGCTGAATATCGTATTTGCGGTAAATAAACATAATTTAACATTAGTTTATGCCTGCAGACGGTTATTCGATTATTTTTAATTTAATTTGAACATTATCACGATTTAATTCTCGTCACATTCCCGTAAACTGTGTGATACGTCCGACCCGTAATAAATATATACATGCACTGACGTGCACATCGGAGCCGGGCCGCGGTCATATCAGCCCACGTACGTTGCGGACGCTTTTATTTCGCTTTTGGTTACCGACTACAAATCCTTACTATTAAATTGTTAAATCAATGTAGATAATAATTAACGACTAGTTTTTGCCTGGGGGTCCGCCTGCGTTGAGCTGCAGGATGTTTTAACATCCACCTCTGCTATGTATAGTTATGTTTCCTGATTGCCGTTCCCGAGCCGCGATTACGTGTCTACTTCTTCTATTTTACACCTTGAGTTCTATTCTCAGTAATAATAAATCTCATAGACATTACGTAAGTCGAAATTTTGCTCGTCATTCATTTCCAATCTTCATTAGTTTGCAAGCTTCAAGCAGAATAATTAATAAGTAGCCTTTATTGTTTTCCGCATAGCATCCCTTCAACTAGCGTTGAGAAAAATTATTATAACCACATTGTGTTGCTTCGTTACAACGTGAAAAAACGACAAAAGAATGCCTATGTAATGCAAAAAACCCTATCAGAATTGGCTAAGCCATTCCAAAGAAACATATTTACTGCAGCCCTCCCTGGTGTCCCATGATCGCAAAATTTGTCTAAGAATCTGTTCTGAGGCGTTTATAATATATAAAAAATCGCATCGAAATCGGCTTAGCCGTTTTAGAAAAAAACACATCTACTGCAGCGCATGTGGCTTATAATCGTACAGCATAGCCTACAGCATTTCCAAAATCAAAATAATTATTGAAAAAATAATAATCAGACCACTATTTGAGTTAAATCGTCGTAAACAACCTGTCACACACATTCATATAGAAAAATATATATATATTAATATTACATTAATGATATTTTAGATTCTATGATAAAAGAAGACAGGTACATATTATTTCGACCTAAATTACCGTGTAGAAACGGCACAAATACAGCTACTTAAAATAATTGTCTTGGTCAGTGAACGGTCCTGGTTTAAAAAATATCAGTATTCCTATTGCCCAGTTTGTGGTGACGCTGATTTATGATTACCCAGTTTTGGCGGCCAGTACGGTGGCTAGACCACGCGAACCCAGCGGTGAGTACGCCACCACGGGCACTCCCAGTTTGGCGGCCGCTTCCATTAATGCCCGCTGTTGGCACAGGACATGTATCTCAACCTGCAACGAGTGAAGTTCTTCTTTGATATATTTGTTTGTTGCTGAAAAAAAACATTTACTCCAGCGTCTCTAGATGTAGATCAAATCAAATCAAATATCTTTATTTCGTATTTATGTAACATAATTTTGAAATACGGCACAAAAGTGAATTTATTACTTTGTGAAAAAATATCACCACAAAGGCGCATTCAAAAAGTGTTGGTTCCTCTCAGAAGAATAGGTACCTACACAAGAAAGTGAGGGACGCTCTTTTTAACAATTTTTGTAATAATATAAATAAATAAACAATTTTTTGGCAATAAGTAGGTACTCAAAGATAATTGATAGGCGAGCGGCTTCATCATCAGCCCATTTTACCCCACTGCAGGGGCTTAGGCCTCCCCCAGGGTGAAGAGGGGGTTTGGAGCTTAAATCCACCACACTACTATTGACAGCGTCCGGGACCTACTGCTTAACGTGCTCTCCTAGGCACGGAGTCAATAATAGTTAATGTACTTAAGTCAGAAAAACTCATTGGTACACGCCCGGATTCGAACCATGGCCCTATGGCCTTAACTTATATAGATTTAAAAAAAAATATTTTTTTACACCCAGATACGGAACATCTACACATGTTCATGCACACAAATATTTGTCCCGGGCAGGAATCGAACCCGTGACCCTTGGCTTTGAAGTTAGGGTCTCTGAAAAATGTATCGACTAAGCGAAATTACTATAGGCAGTAAACGCCAGTAATTAAGAAGTTTAAAATTGAGGATTCATTTAATGTATGTAATATAACGTAATGGGAATATTATACTGCACTGCAGCGTTCAGTACCTACCTGCAGACAGGCAGGTTTTTCTATGTCACATAACCGCGTCAACTGTTCCGCGCTGACGTTTGAGACGCCGACGTTCCGCGCGCGTCCTCCACTCTTCAGTTTCAACAGCGTCTGCATCAGAAAAAATCGTAATCACAGTGAATAAATTGCCATACAGTCTATGCATACAGTGTAACATATATCTAATACGAAAACCCTTAGACTGCGACAAAGCGCGCGCCGGCCGTAGGTAAGTCTCAAACTGGCTATAGTTCCAATCAAACTTTATGGCGGATCGGAATACAACGCTATAGGCATGCTTGCGCAGGTTCAGTCATATGCCCCTCGCTCCACTGCGTCCCGCTACACCTAAAACTGGTTACTGCGACGCGACTTGTGCCTATGTTCACATCCGCCATAAAAGTTGATTGGAACTATAACTTGGGCTAACTGCTTAAAGTATTAAAAAACTCACGCCGGCGCCCATGCGAGTTTTTGCATTTTGTTTTATGCAAGGCGGGCGGTGTTTAACGCCGATACCTCTATTTATCTTTGAAAATTAGACAAAAATGCTAACTTTTAATTATTTTTAAACTTCAAACTTCGTTCTTGCAATCTCGTTCGTGCTTGGATGTATCATTATTCTATTTATATTGTTCTAACATTATTGCTCCAGTGAGGTACGAGAAGTAAATTTGTATTTAATAAACTAAAGGGATGATTTTGATTAACACTTATTTAATTTATCTGTAGATACCCTATAATCACATTTCAGAGGACATTTGAACACCACTCATACATTTTTTTAACGAATTTTTCAAAATAAAGAAAATGCTCGGCATGAATACGCGCGTTAACGTGAGAAAAAAAATCGGCCAAGTGCGAATCGGACTCGCACACAAAGGGTTCCGTACCACCATACAATATAAAAAAAACCGAGCGCGACGTTAATCGAACTTAACCATTAATCGTTATTATTATGTAATTTAAGAATTATTGTATAAATATATTTCATTTTTATTTCGTTAGTTATTTAGAAGGCGCTCGATCCTCTCAGGCTACTCCGAAAAGTAATGAGTGCACTGATAGCTAGAGACAATTTTTATTACTTATTTCATTTCAGTGAACCTTTGACTTATAGTATCGATTGTGAAAAGAATAAACTCTGCAAAGGAAAGCGTAAATTTATAGTACCTAGTAATACAATGTAGTTTCCATCGTAAAATGTTTTTTTTTTTAATTATCTTTTACAATATCATCACGAAGATAAAAGGCATCTAGTTTTCCTTCATTGGCTAAACGCTGTCATTGTCTATGGAATTTTTACAAAATTTTTACTTTTAAAAGTACATTTTATAAGTTAACCTATTACTCGTTAAATAATACAGTCTAGTTAGCTGTGATACTTTTCCTTTTAACTACGTTATATCCTGTCATAAATTTATTCCATATATCCAAAAACAACGGTTTGGCTGGTTTGGAGGGGCGACATTTGACTCTAACAAAAATGAGGACTTAAGGAGTGCATATCTGAACAAATGTTGACTTAAGTAAAAAAAAAAATTTTGAAACCTTGATAAAAATTTTTAAGACCTATCGTTTGGTACATCTCGCGTTTATATATGATGATTTTTTTTCGTACTTCAGTTACATGTATGGCAACCTACTCCAAAAACAAAAAAAAAATTCTTAATTTCACTTCGTCGTTGTGTAGCAGTTCATAGATTACACCTACCAAATTTCATCTGTATATTGCCAATAGTTTCCGAGAAAATCCACAGACAGACGGACGGACGGACATGGCGAAACTATAAGGGTTCCTTTTTTACCATTTGGCTACGGAACCCTAACTAGTAAGTACTAGCTAATCCTATTAAAAATTGCCAACATTTTAAGGTAAAACATAGGTATATTCATTTACTTATGGTATTAAAATTTTAAATATTTGTTTTAGTTTTTAAAATGTTAATATTTGTTAAATAAAAAAAAACCTCTGAAACTTTTATGTCAGCCTCATCTAACTTAAAATGATTGAAATATAAAGTACTTTTCGAAATATACAGGAAGAAATTTTAACAACCATCCAAAAAATTACTAGATATTAGGTATCACCAATAGGCCTCATTACGTAAATAAAAAATATAGGTTATATTTTCATAATAAATCATTTTATCTACACTGTTATTTTATAACATTTGGTTGTCTTCTTTGTGACGATGCGCACGAGACCTTGAGACCGAGACGCAACTTGCTAAACTAGCGTGCGGCGGCCGTGAGTGGTGTGGTGACTATATTTTCTTCACTGACCTCACTGTAAGTGGTGCCACACTGGTGCCATTTGGTGAACTCCAAAATGGTAGCCGTTAGTTAACAATTTGTTCAAACGAATGGCATTAAATATAAGATTTACAATACGTACACTAAATTGGCGGGAAACGGCATTTTTGGTGAATTACACGCGGAAGGTCTTATATACAGGTCTTCAGGTAGGTTTTCAGGTAGGTCAGGTAGATTTTCCTGCTCGATGAGTCATTTTGGTTAGATATTTTTTAAGTATTAAGATTTTCCGTATATTTAACTTTGATGCGATTCAAAAATTTTAACAATTTCTGGGTCTTCTTCACTTGATTTATTTGGTGTTCGTTCTTCTCAGACATGGGGCTTTCAGACGGTACTTCCGAAGAATATCCAGTTAAAGACTGGGAATCTAGTTCGAAGCTACGGAAAGACTGTATACTGCACTGACAGCCGAAATCTAAACTCTCGACGATAATGTACTTTGAACCGTGAGCTTTGCACGCCACATAACCTTTTTGGTCAAATGAATTGTCGTTCGTTCTTCTGATGTAGCGACTGAATAGCCTTAGGAACGATTCTTTGTCGCTTATCTTTTTCGATTGTCGTCGAAATTTAATTTGCAAAGCGCTGGAGTCTATATAGCTGTCTACATTAGTGCGAAATGAATCTTTTGGCGATACTTCTATTGCCGAGTCTTCTTTTTGTTCTGAAACACACATATATTGCAAGGACTGGCGTTTGATATGTGCGTGAGCATCAGTTTCCAAATCTGTGCAGCTAGTATTTTGTGACAATCCACTTTTGGGATATTCGTTCCTAAATTTAGTTTGTACAGGGTAGCAATGGAAGGTAGCATTGCATGGGTCCCTACACGGCACCGGTCTTCGTGACTTCATCGGTTCAAATATAGCTGTGCTCGTGGGCACCCTAGGTACCTGAATGTACTCTTCATATTTTACTGTACGCATTTTTACCGGTTTGTTACATCGGCAGCGGAATATACGACCACAGCACAAACACATTTTTTCCTGCTCTCGTTATTCTTCCTTTGCTACTAGGTAACGCGGGCATTTAGCTACATTTTGTAAATAAACATATTATTTTTATCGTCTATTTTTTTTTAAACGTTCGTATGTAATTATAAAGAAAATACATTTTAATTTTTTGGTTCCTCCAACATCGCTATAGAAATGAAAGAAAATGTAAAAACGTTTGATTCCACATCTTGGAAACCTTGGGAATGACGTATTATCTATGGGAATGACCAAAGACTGGATTGACTTTTCTGATTTTGACATCTATTGAGTTTATGCTGGTTTATGCCGTTTTGTACAACAAAACTCCTTGATGTATAAAATGACACAGGTCTGCGATGGTAAAATTATCTTATATATAATAAATGATTTATATAGCATTTTTTGCACTGAAAACGAAAAAAATAATGAAAAAATTCCATCACGCACGGTTTTGTTGCAAATCACATGTTTGGTATTTTTGTTATTTTAAATAATACCTAGCATAACCCTGCTTAACTTTAATTACTTAAAAGAAAACTATATGCACAATTTTTAAAGCTATTTCAGTAAGGAGATCATCATTTATTTATTGAATAGAAAATGGTTAAAAGTAGTCAAATGCTGTTCAAAGTCCGATTCACAGCAGTAGCAATCTAATTGTTGTTTACTCAACTAGAAAAGTAGCTTGGTTATCTTTTCAGCTTGTTACAATTGTAGGTAGTTAGGATCGTTTTTGTTTTCGAGAAAGTCTATTGTAGTAGGGGAGCCCAGGATGCTAAATCGGGATTTACTTGAGCGTCAAAGAGACCTATTGGATTGCGAAGCTTAGATGATAAGAAGAAAAAAATGTCATATAATATATACACTTTCATCGGTGGGGGGAGCGGCTATAAATTTTCAAAAATGTAAAAAAGAACAGTTGCATGGACATACTCGAGCGCGTCAGATATTAATAGCATCCATGTCCTACGTATTTCTGAAAACATACGTATGTTAATCTGATTATTTCCATGATGGGGGTGGTCGTACGTAAGGGTTGAAAACGGAAAAAAAATAAATTTAATCGAGCGCGTCAGATTTTCAAAGGGGATGTTAAGTGAACCTAAAAGAAGGCTCTTATGTAATAATCTGACGATTTGGATGTGACCCAAACTCGCGGCCATTATTAGAATGTGCAAAAAAAATCGCCATTTTGAAATAGTCGAGCGCGTCAGATTAAGATATATATGGTTCATTTATATACCTTAAACGTGCTGTCTCATAATCTGACGATTATCTGGAGGGATTCGCCTAATCTGACAATGGAAATTTTTTTTTTGTATTTTATCAAATCTTTTAACTTAACAAATTAAAGAGCTGAAAAAATAGCATGCAAATAAATCAGTATATATTCTTTGAAGTACAAAACTTTTATTTATGAAAAAATAAGTATAAAAAATACCGGCATCACGTAGCTGCTCGCATTAAACTTTATCGATTATTTTTCGTTACTTCGGCTTACGGAAATCGTCAGATTATATATTATTCGTGAACGTTGAATTATTACTTTCAAAATAAAAAAAAATTTAGCCACGCTCGAGAAAGTCAAGATGACGTTTTTTTTTTACAAGTTTGTAACCCACCTACTTCTTATCGTCAATCGAAAATTGTCAGATTAGTGGAATATACACTTTTTACCATATAACTAACTTACCCTACCTTAATCTGACGCGCTCGAGAATTTCAGATGATCAATTTTTTTTTACTAATCTGATCCTTTATCCTTGACGCGCGGCCACATATACGGGGTTAATACTTGGTGGAGGTATTTAATGGGGTACTAGGTTACTCCCTGTATGTTAATCTGCCGCGCTGTAGTAAATCCCAAAATCCCCTCTTGGGCTCCCCTACTATTGTGGCCGACATGTTGGAAAACTTCAAGAAGTTAGGCTGTAACATGAGCTTGAAAATTCCATTCACATATTGACTACAGAAAAAAATGTTTCTTGAACCAAGAGAATATAATTTCATATATAACGAAAAGAATATTCTCTCAAAATAAGTAAATATTTCTTCAGACCAACAAACAAATAAATCTTGCAACCACAATATATTTATTTATTTTGAGACAATATTCTTTTCCTTATATATGAAATCGTATTTTTCTTGGTTAAAGAAACATTTTTTTCTGTGGAGATATTAAAGATGTGGATAAAAGATATCAGGGAAGATGGAGCCCAGGCACGATTTCAGATTACTGTTAGATGTTTTAAAGGACGATGCACAACGAGCTCACAACAGAAAAAGGACTAAAAGAAGTTTTGATACAAAGCGCAAACGACAATGTAAGGACTTATAACCTTGATAACTATCTTAAATGTTTACGTTTACTTAATTTTAACGCAGCAAAATTGTGTTACTTAACATATTGATTTAACGGAAGAAAATAAAAATTTACTACTACTTGCTACTTGTTCCTAATATATTACCTACCACATTTTGTGGGAAAACTTTACGTGGTGGAGAAAAAACCAGTAAATTTTTGAAATTAGCGCTAGAAAATTCATCTAAATTCCTATCAAAGTCAAAAAAAAATTTAAGGAGTGTTTCATTGCGGGCCTGTGTAATTTTTTCTATAATCTTTCCAGTACTGTCCGTAACATACGATTTACGGACAACGTAACACGCGATTTTGCCATATTATCGTGTTCTGAAATTCAATGACAATCCTGTGAGGGTTGATGAACTGTGATATGCCAAGCTATCCCATGAGCACCCATGAGACTGTTCTAAAGTTCTAGTTCTAGTTACTAGTAATAGTTCTAAAATTGTACATTTATTACTTATTTTAGAAAAAGATATCTATTGCTATTTTCTTAGTCATTTGTCTAAGGCTATGCAAAAGAAGAACGTGAATTTATTGTATTAAGTAAGATTTTTACTTATACTTATTTATAAATAAGCAAAACCTAAATAAAAATTAATGATAATATTCAAATCGCTTGTCATCACTAGGTACGAAAACAAGTGCAGCATATTCTCAAGAATGACCTAGACTTTTGATACGTTTTGTTATTTCACGTAACATTTTTTGTTTATACAACCATAGAAAAATATAATTCAAAAGTTTCAGATTGGGAGAGAGAGGAGGCCACAAAACGGGACCGTGTTGGCCGATCATTTTCTATGCATAAGTCTGATCTAAATAATTTTGCAGACTTAATACTAAAAATTACAAATATCAATACCAACCATATTATTATTAGGATATTCTAAATATAAAAATATCGAATTGGTTTAAAATTAAAGTAAACATAATGTTTATATATTTATAATGAAGAATTAAAATTAAAATTTCAACAGGTGTAAGTTTACGTATTGCATGTATGAAATTTACCGAAATTGTTACGCACTCTTGTACGTTTGTTTTCGGTAGATGGTTTTAATTGGTAGGAAATGTCGTGTTTATGGTCAGGTGTTACTCGGAGGTTTAGCGTTATCTGTAATTTTCTTGTCTATGGATGGACCGCGTAAATCGACATTTCTGTCCGAGTTTAGATTTCTGGAGAAATTAATTTTAATGAATATGATGCGACTCAAAAATTTTAAAAGTTTTTGCGATTTATTCAATCGATTAACTTGATGTTTGCTGTTCACAGTTATCACGCTTTCCGAGGAAGTTGTTTTTGATGCATGGCCGGTTAAGGATTGGGAATCCAGTTCGAGGCTCTCAACGGATTTTATGCTACATTGGCAACCAAAATCGGAACTTTCGATTATGATATAATTGGAACGATGGATGTCAGTCTTAGCTTCGCAAGCCATACGTTTATGATCAAATCGTTTAGACTTTCCGTTGCTGGTGTCGTTGCATCTTCTGATGTAGCGACTCAATACTTTCAGTATCGATCCTTTGTCGCTTATCTTTTTTTGTATACGTCCAAGTTTAACGTGCGATATACTGGAGCTCGTCTGGCTGTCTATTTTAGCACACAACGAGTCTTTTAGGGACAGTTCTATTATTGGACCTTCCTTTTCTTCTGAACAATATATGCACTTCAAGGACTGCAGGCTGAAAGGTTCCGTTTCGAAGTCTGTGCAGCTGGTACACGCGATACCACCAGGATTCGTGACAGATAGCTTAGACTTTGAATTGGAGTCAGGAATTTGTGAAAATTTATTTCTGAGGTTTTCGGATCCAAATTTCGTTTGTACGGTGTAGAAATATATGTCCGCTGGGCGTTGTTTTTGTGATGGTGGATACGGTGGGTTTTCTTGGCACCTCGGCATACCAGAATTCGACTGCACTCTGGGTACGGCGGAACCACGAACTTTCGTATACTCTACACATTTTGCTGTGCATCTTTTTTTCGGCTTTTTACGTCGTCGTTTGTCACGAAAAAAACGACGGCAACGACACATTTCTTTTTCAACGGAATTTATTGTTTTTGATTGAATATTATCTTTATATCATGTTAATTGCCTTCCTGGAGAAAGGCTCCTGTTAAAATCGATCGTTAAAACAATTTGTCTCTTTTGTGTATCCTGACTTTTTTTTAGCATAATGATAGGCGTGGATAGTCCATGGTCGATTACACACTTTTTACATTCTATTTAAATAATGAGTCGTTGTTGTATTCAAACAAAATGAAAATACTTCTATACAAGTTTTAATTTCCCATATTGAAAATGACTTTTCAATTTTTTGGTGATTTTTTGACAATTTGAATTCATTTCATAGACAAACCTTCTCGTTATATATTTTTTAATATGTTCACGAAGTTCACAAAGTGCGATCTGTGTTTTATTGTGTTTTATGAATTGGGTAAATATCCATCACGGATTTTCATTGTTCATAGAGATATCGCATTGTAACAACAAAAATGCGAGCAAAAAATATACCTACACATGTTTTGATACATTCGCTGTGAAGTTGAATTTTGTGTGACCTACATGTAAAATTCGTACTGGAAAAGAAAATAAGGAATGCAAAATAATAATTCATATGATGAATATTGATACTGGTACCGGGTCTTGGTTGTTATATGCGTGTGGTGTCTTCGCAAAAATATGTATATATGTATATATTATAAAGAATATTTAAGTATGTACCTATATCAGTTGTCTAGTAACCCATAACACAAGCATAATACTTGCTTACTTTGGGACTAGATGGCGCTGTGTTTGAAGTCCCATGTATTATTATTATATGTAACTTCAAAATGGTTGTTTAAAATATGTTTAAAACAATGATAATGACGTAGGTATGCTCTGGTTCTGTCTAATCAACGGGTCTGACATTTGCTCACGTTCTCGATCGTTTCGACTGAGGTTTCGTTATAGAGATGCTCCATCCTGATTATTATGCTATCTAACACCTCGTTTCCACCAAGTATAATACACTGTATGATACAGTGATACAGTATGGATATGACAGTATAATACAGCGTATTATACTTGGTGGAAACGAGGTGTAAAGTACTTCCTATACTTATGACTTATACATATAGCTAGAGTCATACAGTAAATTAATTAGACAGCAGCGTTTGGTTTTAATTGAGATAAAATTGATTGAATTCAAATGAGGTTTTAAATGGGTATTAATAGTCATAAATGTCAGTCCACAGTATCGAAGTGATCTCGGCATTACGCCAATTTCGGGGGATTGAAACCGGGGTGAGGGGATTTCTCAGGGGTGTAGAGCGGCGCGCGGGGACCTTGCGCACTGAAACTCGGACTAAAACTCTCCATCTTACACCAGCTAGCTATAGTATGCGTGGTTAGACGGTAAACGCAGATGAGGTATCGAAATGACATTACGCCAATTTCGGAGGATTGAAACCGGGGTGAGGGGATTTCTCAGGGGTGTAGAGCGGCGCGCGGGGACCTTGCGCACTGAAACTCGGACTAAAACTCTCCATCTTACACCAGCTAGCTATAGTATGCGTGGTTAGACGGTAAACGCAGATGAGGTATCGAAATGACATTACGCCAATTTCGGAGGATTGAAACCGAGGTGCGGATATTTCTCGGGGTGAAGAGCGGCGCGTGGGAACCTTGCGCATGCGCACTCAAACTCGGACTAAAACTTTCCATCTTACACCAGCTAGCCATAGTATGAGTGATAAGACAGTAAACGCAGAAGAAGGCTTCTAGTCAATTCGTACTTTATGGCTAAAGTGGTTACGCGAACTTACTAAAAGCATTATCATTTGATTTCCCTTCAGTCATCCTCACATCAACTTTCAGTACAAATTGACATCGCTCGGCATCGGCACACTGAAGACTTGATTTCAAGTTACAGAAACATTTTTGAGTACCTAATTAAAATAATACGTTTTAGGATAATATTTCAGAATATCTGTATGTTTACCACTATAAAGACATGATAAGGACCAAGACATCAATAGAAAACACTTTAAAGTTTTAGAAATATTTTTGAATATAAGTTTTAGATATTTCAGACTAGGTTTAAAACACTACAAACCTACAAATAGATGCAAGTTTTATTCACGTAATTTTAGCCAGTAGCGCTACATCAGAGGCGATGCAATCTTTGTCTGATTTGTTTATACTTCAGTGATTTGAATATTCACTAATTATAGACTACATAAATATTTTTCTAATGTAAGGTACAGATCGAGCAAAGTTTTATGACCGATTCGAATATAGCGTTGTGCATTGTCGTAGTAATAAATAGAGCAGGGTGCTATACCGTTACAAGCTCGCATTCGTCTCGTGTTTAGAGCGGACTTAAAGAAGTAGGAAAAGCGTTCCTCAAAAATGATAAAGATCTCAAAAACTTAGTGAGCTATAAAACATAAATTATATTCCTAATTGAAAAATAAGAGTGTAATATTTAATCAAAATTCCTTAATAAAAATATTACAAACACACGTGGAAACATGTAAACATGCTGACATGCTGTTATAGACAGTTATAGATGTGTTATATTATGCAGGTTCAGATTATCTTTATTCTTGCTAAGCACATACTAAAGGCGTATAGATACTTTTACCAAAGTTTTTTTTTTTTAAATTTCACGCTTTCACTCGGCTGCACAATCTGTACAAAATAATAATGTGCGCGAAATAATTTTTGCTCACGGCATCCCAAACTATGTGATAAAAAAACAATTTTTCGTTTACTCTACCGTGTGAGGTAGCGCTAGACAGCTCTTTAAAAAAGTCGTAATAAAGGACTTCCTATTTAAGGATCATCTAGTAATCGCGGGAGGTTTTAGGCCACTAGAGTCGGGTCGGAGAAGAGGGATTAAAACGGGGATAGCGATGCCGAATCGAAGACGTGGAGAGAGAGACTATCCACTTCAGGGCTCTGCCTCGCTCGCGTTTGTGTCAGATTCAAGTGGAGGGTCGACAGTCAACACAGGCCGATCCCTCAGCATTGGAAGGCAAATCGAGTTGGTTTATTATTCGTGGTATATAATATTTTTTTTTTCTAAATTGTGCACCCTGAAATACTTCGCAAACAAGATTTTTTTTCCATGTGTAAAATAAATTGCGAAAATTAATAAAAAACGGAAAAGAACACATTTTAGAATAATTACGAAATGACAAACACCTGTATTAAAATAAATTTTCCGTTTATTTTTTTTTCAGTTAGCACTTCTTCTTTGTCCATTAGGTACTCGGAAGACGTCCAGGATGATAGCCGAATCAAAAAAAAGAAAACAAACAAAACAGGAGCACTTTGGAACTAGTGTACAAACTACAGTGCAGTTAATATATTATTTTCGTCGAGATCAATGAATGATAAGCCAATTATTTTACTGTTCACTTTTAGTTGCTAATTCGTAAGGATAAATGTCCTCGTCGTCCTCACCAGTGCAGCAAGGACAGAATAATCTGGGAAAACTGAATTTATTGGTGCTTAAATTCGACTTGCTCTTTCTGCTATGTATCGGTTTCAATATAGTTATTATTGAGCGTGAAACTGATATTTTCATATGAGATTCGTCGTCGTTTTCCAGTATTATATTGTTCTCGGAGATATTTCCCTTCTTTACGTACGCGTCCCCATCAGGTCTAACAGAACTGTGAACGCTTATGTCTTTCTTTACCTTGTTGCGAATTAAAATGGGAGAGTGTAGTGGAGAATGATACACTTTGGACCACTCGCAAGGGAATTTCGTTTCGTTTATATCGTTGAATATATCTTTCTCTAGCGATCGATGTTTTTTTCTTTTTATATCAACGCTCGGAGGATCTTTAGTTGATTTAGTGAAAGGTAATTGATTCGATAGGCAATTCTTAACGCAGGGAACACAACAATGGTTATTATATACGACACCCATGATTTGAATATAAAACTTTAAAAATAAAACTCCTACAAAATGTATTTTGACAGACACATGATTTTGATGGCATTGAAATGTCATTGCAATGTTTATGTGTTTATATAGCGTTTCATAAACGTGATGCATTATATTGTGCCAGTGCCGATTAAACTTTTCAATACAATAATATATAAATATAATAACATAAAATATATTTGTCTATAATACATTGATTTGTTGCTATTTTTTATATATAACTGACGACTAAAATAACTAATCCAGAATGCAACTCTTTATTCCATGAAGAGTTTTCTCAAATTACAAATTCATTGAGTGGCACTTGAGTGGCACAGTTGTGTCGGTATATAGTTTCATCCTCATTTGAATTTCAGAACTTCTGCAGATGTGGAATAGGTAACTTTTTTATGTGAATAGACTAAATCATTAAAGTACGAATTGACTAGAAGCCCTCTTCTGCGTTTACTGTCTAACTACTCATACTATAGTTTCATAGTAGAGTTTCAGTGCGTAAGGTCCCCGCGCGCCGGTCTGCACCCCCGTGAAATCCCCACGCGTCGGGTTCAACCACGCAAAATTACATAATGTCACTTTAATACTGTGAACTGACATTTATGACTCTATTAAAACCAAACGCTGCTGTCAAATTAATTGACTATGGAATAAATACTATAAATGGTAAGTAGGTACCTAATAGATATACCATACGCCCATTAATGCCTCACTGCAGGTTTAGGCTTCCCATCGGGATGAGAGGGCTTGGAGTTTAATCCACCACGCGACTCCATGGCGGGTTGGTGGATTGTAACTACTGCCGTCTATTGACGGCAACAGGGACAGACGCGACGGCTTGACGTGTTTTCCGAAGCACAGAGTCAATGATAGTTATGTACATAAGTCCGAAAAACTCATTGGTACATACCGTGGGACTTGAACCACGGCCTTCTAAACAAGAAGCACAGTCGGATAATAAAGAATTACCTATATTGAATAACACACAATCACTCTATATATATATACACAAGTTTTTATTGTTCGTT
This sequence comes from Luffia ferchaultella, assembly GCA_949709985.1. Classification (NCBI taxonomy): domain Eukaryota; kingdom Metazoa; phylum Arthropoda; class Insecta; order Lepidoptera; family Psychidae; genus Luffia; species Luffia ferchaultella. The sequence continues at coordinate 8,080,734 of OX453256.1, read as the reverse complement.
TTATACGCCATGCTATATTTATAACTTGCAGCGGCCGTTTGCCGCTTCGTTTGCCGCGGTAAAAGAAGCAAATCTTAATTCAAGATGTTTCTTAAAATTATAATTTTTTTATGGTTCCAAAATATCTAGAATTAGCTTCTCTGTTCCATGACTGCAGACATATTTGCTTTAGGAGAGGTAAAGCATTGTCTCGGTAAAAAATTGATATTTTGGGTTCGAAGAGCTAAATAGCTTTCTAATTTTCGAGCGCTTTGAACTCGAAAATAGCGGGAAGTTTCAGGGATGGCCAACCGATTTTTTGTGTTGTAAATGTCAGGATTAGAAGGTTGTGGAAAGCGCTACAACAGCAAGCTATTTAAATGTCCATATTTAAGCCACTTTGACTCTCGCAAGGGGTGGGCTATTAGATTAAATGTATTTTTAATTTGTAGTTATTTTCCTGTCTTTGAACAGTGCGCGTAAACGAATGAGTCTCGACTGCAAGAGTTATGACCAGACAGACCTCACAGATGAACAGACGTTCAATTGTATATACATATATATTTCCAGATAGTAAATTGAGTAATTGTGAAATTACATCATGTAGGTATGTAAGAAATATGAATAAATAAAATAGGGATATAGAATGTTTTGTTTTCATCAAATGAATATAGACAGTAATGAAATTGAACATATCTCTATTTAATATTAAGCAATTCAGTTTTTTCAACAACCGAAGCGAAACTACGTTTGCAGACGTACCTAATCATTATGTGTTGAGATTATAGGTAAGCATATGTTGGCTAATTGAGGTCAAATATTGTAGAAGATAAATTCAAAAGTAGTTCAGTTTACTAAAGTTTTTTTTTTTTTTAACTTCAGCTACCATAGACTCGAAGTCCATGTTCTTATATGAGCTTTATTACTAGATTTTATGAGCAAATTTAGCACATGCACCGCGTTTGCAGTGTTCTCTTGCGTCAGTGAGTTTGCCCTACCTATATCCTATTTCCTATCCAATATCCTATCTAATCACATATATACATGCATATTAAGTTTTTTTTTGTTTTTTTTTTTAATACTTTTTTTTCCTCTTTCTTATAAAATGTTTACATTTATGACACTTTTATGATTTAAGCACACCCGAGCTGGCCTAATCCCCCCACGCAGCGCCTGTTCACAGACACGGCGAGAAGAAGCAGCCGTCACCCTGCTCAACCATTTTTGAGGGAACAGAATGACCCGCCACTCCTGCCACTGCGCTTTACTAAAGTTTAAGCTGTAATGGGTATAGTCCTATGTCTGTCTGCATATATGTTAAAAGATAACTTGTATTAGACTAGAGGTAGATGTTTGAAGTTTGCGTATTATTCATTTGTAACGTAATAATTTAAACGTAGTGAATCTGCTGTTTGCCACCCTTAAATTACAGATCGGTTTCGATCGCTCGCAATAGTTATCGAATGGAACCCGTTGTCTGGTAACTGGTTCCAGGTATTGTGAAAAGTTATCTAAACGACCTAGACAAGGAATATGGTCGCAAGGTTTACTGTTTATTTAATGTTATTCTATTTTGAAATATCGGCATTTTAAGTCAGAGATTACAGCCTTTCATAAATAGCATCTGACCTTACCTTCCAAAGAGCTATGAGGTCAGTAGTATGGTCGACACGCATAGATCCATCTGGGTTTTTGGGGTGCAAGTCACTGGGGTCGTGCTCGAAGGCGAAAGGCGTGTGCAGCAAATAAAGGTCCACGTAATCCAGACCCAAGTCCCGCAGAGAAGCCGAGAAATACTCCTCTACTAGTTCCGGACGGTTACCTGTTTTTTTTTTAATTTTTAGTTTGTAATTGATATATTAAAAAAAAAATTGACCCATTTCTTATTATGCTAGAAGAATAGAGAAAACTAGAAATAGTGTGTTCATTACATCAAGTCTTTCAAGATTATTATAATTGTAGCTTATTGTATGTATTCGTAATGTCGTGATAGCCCAGAGCGCAACGAACCTGTTTCAAATGTATAAGGCCTCCATAAGGCCATGGTTCGAATCCAGGCGTGTACCAATGAGTTTTTCTGACTTAAGTACACAATATCACTGACACCGTATTTCGGAGGGCACGTTAAGCAGTCGATACCGGACGCTGTCAATAGATGGCGGTCGTTACAATTCCCAACCCGCAGTGGAGCAGCGTGGTGGACTTAAGCTCCAAGCCCCCTCCTCACCCTGGGGGAGGCCTAAGCCCCTGCAGTGGGGTAAAAATGGGCTGATGATGATGATGATGTATGTATTCGCTAACGGTGTTTCAATTACATTAATTACTTCGAACGCAAAGTAAACGCAACGTAATAATAGTACCTACCTATATATACACGTATGTGTGTAAATATCATTTTCGGTTAAACGACATAGGTATGTATAGCAGTTTCGTTTAAATTACTCATCGCAAACAATCATGGAGTGATTAGTGATATGTCAAATCCAATGGCTAGTTCTGGTTCTATATTGGCAAGTTATCAAGTCAGTTACTCTTTTAAATATTTACCTCCTGGTGGAAGTTTCGTGACGACAAACAATTGTTTTCTGCGAGTACTGTCGTCTCCGATCCATCGTCGCAACGCACGACCCAACGCAGCCTCATTTTCATAAGCACGAGCGGTGTCGAAATGTCTGTAGCCCGCTTCCAGAGCAGCGTCTACCGCATGCTCCAGCACCTCGTCTGAACTCTATTGAAGCATTGAAATATATCAGTGTACTGAAGTGGCAATATGTTATTACCAATTTGTATACATATTTTAAAACATAGGTAGCCTTTGTATACAGCTGACCGCTCGTCGCATCATCGTTACGTACACTGTAGTATGCCCATGCTGTACGAGAGCGTGCTGAACCTATACATATCTTATTAAAGCGGATATTTGCCGCTGTGAAGTTATTTCCAGAAATCGTCGCAGCAGCATAAAATAGGAGCGCGGAGGAGATGAAGGAGAGGTCGGATAAGACAGAAATATTTTTATAATATTCAGATACGTATCGGTGATACAAGATGATTTTGAGTATTTTAGAAAAACGTGATAGCTAACATTTAATTAATGTATTAATAAAAAATAATTCTACACAACATATATGTTTGAGTGGAGGGGTGTGTCAAAAATCATTCAAATCAATCAAAATCAAAAATTCATTATAGTTGCTTTATCAAGTTAGATTTAAATAAAAAACACTAAAAATACACGCTTTTATAAAAGTGCACGTAAAAGCAAAAAATAAATTATGATCATTTAAGTTCACTGCAAGACCTTTCTAACAAGCCCAAACACGGCTATGATACGATGTGCCGTTGCGAAGTTCCAGTTCCTACCTTTCGGCTCCATAATCAGACCTTGAAACTTAATCATAGTCAAAGTTCACTGCAAGACCTTTCTAAAAAGCTAAAACACGGCAATGATACGATGTACCATCACGGATTTCCAGTTCCTACCTTCCGACTCCATCATGAGATCAGGTGGACAGTGCCATATTATTGTATTGTCATCAGAATTACATACAACTACCAATTTTCATGACGATAAGATAACTGGAAGTGGGTTAAATTCGCTTCCTAAGATTTCGTTACATCCTAACATACAAGACGACCTAATAAAAGCGTGTTAAAATGAAAAGGTTTTATCATATCCATTCAGAAATGCATGACATTTTATTTCGAAGCTTAAACAACCTGTAGTGGTGCATTTTGGTGTCGGCCGAAGACCGAAGTCGAAGCCAAAGTGGTGAAGACCGAAATCACCAAAACCAGAAAAAGAAACGGATTGTCACCAGCAAGCATAATTCAACATGCACTAGTGTATCTGAAGATACGCAGCATTTCGAATATTCATGTGTGCGTGAATTATAACCGAATCGTTAGGTGATATTTTCATCTAAATTTTTGACGCCGAATCTTTATCTAGAAATATATACTTAAGTACAATGATAATCAAATGGAATGAGGTAAAAATTACAAGTCTGACAGACGCAAAAACAGTTATAAAATAATTAATACCAACAATTAAGTATGGGAACTTCCAAGAAAATAATCATTAGAGTCTATTTTTGTGGAATTTCACAGAATTGTAGAGATTATTCACTTACTAACGATGAGTCTACTTCGAGGTTTGACTACTAATTAACGCATAAAATGACGATGCCACAGAAACATATTGAAAAGATCGTCTTTTTTGAAAATTGTAAGTAGGATATATTTTCATGAAAGCGGTGTTATTGCGCCGCATAGAAAATTACTAAATCTTACTTAAAGGTATTTTCATATAACTTTATTTTTAATATTGATTTTCTTAGGGGTGGTCTTTTTATGTTGAAAGAAATAATAGTGCGGGTCAATAATGAAATGTATTCTTTTTTTAATCGTGTCAAATATTTTGGCAGACCTACACTGGGATATAGTTCGTAAAACAAGAAAAAGTAAAAAATCATGATTTTTTTAAGTGAATCTTTTTTCTTCCTATATATATTAACTATTTTAGTTATAAACCTTTGATGACAAATGTTTTTATAATAAGATATAGTCAGGTAGATCGTCGCTGATTAGGTACGTATACGATATAGTCCGAAAAAAAAAAAAAAAAAATTGCTCGCAAAAATAAATGAGATCCACCATCAAAAATATTTCCAAACAAAATTAGCTAAGTACCTATCGCAAAACTTAAACAATAAAAAGCGTTCTATACCTACCAGATTTGATTTGATTTCTAAATTGTGTTAAACATGAAGTATGAAAATCATTATTTACGGATTATGTAGAGTTACTAATTGCATAAAAATACGGTATTACCATGATTATTTTGTTAACGAAAACTTAGGGGCAAATAGGAGGTATATCTTTATCTATTGTTTAAAATTATCTAATTCACACGAACTTGTCGAATACGAGAGTCAGTGACCCCTTCACTTTGCACTTTGAGTGTGATTACATTGTAGGTACACTCGTCGTAACAGCAAGCTGATGATAATAAAAATCCGGTCTACCGGATAAAATAACTGGTCTTCTGACGTATATACACTCACGGTTTCGCGTAAACTGTAATTTGTTTTACATTTAGATTGTACATATACATTTTATATTATTATTGTCTTATATTTATTATTCTGAATATCTGTTATATTTTTATTTTTAATTAGATTTTAATTGTAAGTATATTCGTAAGCTTTTGTTTTTAATTATTTTAGATTTGAGACATTTTGTAAAGCTTAATTTATAAATGAAATACTCTTACATAAGAGGGTAAAATTGGAAACATAAATATTTTAATTGGAACAATCAAACGTTTTTTTTTTTGAGGGTTCTGTACAAGAATGTAAGGCCGAAGTTATCTGTCGTCCGTACGTCTGCCCTACACAGGGTTCTCTTCAACCAAAGCAGCCAGTTCAAATTTCACAGGCTACTTAACTACACGCATAGATACACATCACTACGTATAGATCTGTTGTCATCTCAGAACAATTTTGTACTGAGGTTGTCACCTTATCTAGGTATGGGCTAAAATTCACACAAAAACAAAGAAAGGCTATGAACGAGACTACTAAAACTACGGAGACGTGGCAATTCGTCATATACCTACAAAAAATTGGCATCTATGTAATAACTAGCTGTTGCCCGCTGTTTCGCATGCGTTTACAGGATTAAGATACACTATTTAGTTATTAGTTCTCACCCTGACCTGGGAAATCATTAAGAAAATAGTTTGTTGTCTAGTCCCTAGGTAATAAAGCATGATAAATTGTATCTTAGATTGGACCCTGCGTTACGACTAATAAATTACAAAAAGTTTTATTGAAATCGATTCAGTAGTTGTTTTTATCGTGTACCTAGAAACAAGTTATGGAAAAATATCTTTTGTGCAGGATTGACCTCGTTACGAATTTATTATATTTATGTATAGATATATAGATGTACCGATTGCTGCCTCCATATCCATAACATTATACTCCACTGCAGGGCTTAGGGCTCCCCTCAGGATGACGGTGTTTGGAGCTTAAATCCACCACGCTGCTCCGGTGATAATTGATAAATAAATTAAAAATATGAAAACAGAAATGTGTCTCCATACAAATGTAAAAAAAAATCTTAGTGAACATTTACGAATTTTAGGGTTACCATTACATTTACCAAATAATTGAAAATTTTAATAAAATAATATTAACTACTTATAAATAGCATAATATTTATGACATAATAATATGAATCTACTGTTGTTATCCGCATTAACTTTATGGTGCCAATATTATTCATATCTATATTTTCCTGTTCCAGTCAATTTCCAATGAGTATATATATTACAGTATAACAATTGGATTTTTTGTACCTCACCACCACCACCACCACCAAAATATTACAACCCTCAAACAAAAAATAATGAATCGTAAAAATATCTGAATGCTTAAAAAGGCGCACTTTTTTTTGGCACTTGGGCGAGTCATGCATAATTAAAATTACATATTGATAATACTCACTTGCCAAGTGCCGAAACCAATCCGCGGCATTTTATGCCCTCCTTCGAGTTCGAAATATTGTTTCATTGTAATTTTATATCTAATAACACCAAAATTTAAAAAAAAAAAATAAGTAGAATATTTGAATACGTATACACCGTTACAGGTAATTGCAAAGAATGAGGCCTACCAGTAGTGCAAGCAATGTAGCATGCTAACGGGTCTCAGTTCGTTGAACGACAACTTGTTCTGCCCTTGGGTAATTTTATACCTAAAATACAATTGTTACCGCAACCGCTCTAAATAGGAATCCGTAGTCAAATGATACAAAGCGATACCCTTATAATTTCGTCCTTTCGTTTGTCTGTTTGTTTGTCACTGGCATTTTACTCTTTTTTTTTAGTACCACATAGGTGAAATTTGGAAAGTAGATGTAAGCACCGCATATTAGTGAAATTTCGATTTCTTTTTGTGGCAGGTTACGCGCTTTATGTAACTGAGTAATGAGAAAAGAAAAGGCGCACATAAATGTCTGGGGTACCTACCTAGAGATAGATCTTTAAAATGACTTTCATTTAGGTACGTCAATATTAGTTGAGATGTGCGTTTCTAAAGTCCTAAAAATCTGTGGGGTGGAGGCCTGGTGAGTTATAACAGGTTCTTCCTAGTTCGGACACCAATCTCCCACTACAGCGTACTATTATTTTGTAATAAGTTTGGAAATGTACACGTGATTTTCTAAGCTTGTGGGAGAAAAATAAATAAATAAAATAAATAAAGTCAATGTGGGTAACTTAAGCTTTCAATATAACATTGACCCACTCTTCACTTTTGCATTATTTTATTTTACTTTACGATTCATTTAAAAATAAACAAAATGTTTCTTCAGTTATTTTGTACCTTAGTATATCCTTAACGCATCCATAACTCAGTGACATTGATACTGGCAATAGATTTAAAATCACAGACTATTTCGTCCGCAGCGTGATTGTGTCGTCGAAAAGATTAAGCAACAAAGTTATTTTTTACGCAGTGTCTGGATAATTTTAACAGGTATATGGCGCTTAAATTGTACTTGTTGTTTATTAGTGTTGACACATATGCAAGTATAATTTAAAATATCTACAAAGTTACAGCGAAATTGTATGATTTGTTCAAAACCGTTTTGCCGCCGGTGAAATACGGCTAACATTGGCCCGGGCGAAAATTACCAGTATCGTTTATGAATTGCTGTCAATTGCTGAAGACAAACTAAGAGAGGAAAGATTGCCGGTTGCTTACCAAAGCACTTGCGAGGGAAGCTTGTTTCCTGGGCAAGTCAGATGTATTCAAGCTCCAAACTACGAAATATTACATAAGCAAAAGGCTGAATAAGCATGGGTATAGCCAAAACAGGTTGATGTGTGGAAATGTACAAAGAACATCATGAAAGTGCGTGAAAAGAACGCTATAGATATGAACCAAAGCTACTCTGATAAAAGACGACTTTCTGTCTATGGAGTGGGGCGATTAAAGAGCTTATATATTGCTATCATATGATCTGGATCTTGGAACAGTGTATTAAATTTGCATGTTATAATACTTTGTAAGACTCATTTTTAATTGTATTTTGTGTCAAGGATTGTAATATTACAAGTGTAATTTAAAAAATCTTGATTGAGAACAAATGTAGTACCTGTGTCATGGCAACATTTTTATTCTGCCTATAATTTCCACAAAAAAAAAATATTTTGACGGTTATAGGTGGTCTATGGGCACTGAGTACGTTTATAAGCATAAACAAGAGGCCAAAGTTATAATGAGAAGCTCAGAATTCAAAATAATACGTAATAATTGAACATGGGTAAAGGTGGGCCAATTATACCTCAAGTCTCCATATAACTTTGGCCCACAAGTTTTAGTCGTTTTTTTTAAATTTTTATAAGGGTGATGCTATTTACGAATGATGCAATACAATCTAGGCGTTTAGATGCCACCAAAAACATAGGCAACGTTTATTACAAGTTTTAACTCTCTCTTTTCCTTAACGATATTCAATAAAAGTAAATATGTCCCGTCTTTTAACTTTTACCTTTATGGGGTGGAAATTTTTGAAAATATTTAGTACAAGTACAACATAAAAAAAACACTTTCAACAGAAATTTGTTTGAATAAGATATATTGAGCAGTTTTCGAGATATTTCTTTTGAAACTTATTATTTGATTTTTAAAAGAACGTTCATCCCGACTACGGAACTCTTCATTGTGCGCGGTCGGTCACACAAGAGAACTATTGTCAGACGCACTGGCCCTGTTCGATTGGAAGGTTATTAGTTAAGGAAAATTTCATTAATGTACTTATTAAAATACGATTAGTTTATTATATCGTTCTTCCATGTGACGTTTGCGTTTGCACGTCTAACAACCATATCAAATAGGTATCGTAAGAATGAAATTTTCAAGGACATGTCCTTAGACAATACATAAATAGAATATAAGACGTACCCCAAATAAAATATGAATAGAATCTGAGGAAAAAATACATAAATATCATAGAGTAAATTAATTATTATAGACAGCAGCGTATGACGGAGCCGACCGAGCGTATCGTAGGTACTTATCTATATGATAAAAATACCTTAGGTATCACAACCATTCATCGCGTCACAATCATATATTGTAGTATTGTAGATATCTACAATACCTACTATATGGTTGCGATGCAAAGAGATGATATTCTCACAGTGATTTTGACGTTCAGATCGATTGTTAAATAGAATCGACATATTGCTAGAAAAATAAATTATCATACCTACTTTTAGATAGCATAATAATCAGTATGGAGCGTCATACATCGAAACCACAGATGGAAACGATCGGAAACGTCAGCAAAACGACAGACTCAGTAATTACACAGACCATACGTCTTTACCTCTGTCTTTATCATTGTTTTAATTTAAACAAACAATTTGCTTAATTACACACGATATATAATTTCAAAATGTTTATTTTCTTTTAGAGTAAGTAGGTACGTATTTTACATGGTCACACAAAATTCTACTTAACAGCGAATATTCCACAACATCAACTGGTGTAGGTATTATTTGGTCTTCGTGTTATATTTTTTTTGTTCACATTTCTATGAACATCAATGTACCTACCTACATATCTATATATACTAAAAGTATTGTAGGAATTACAGCTCCTCACGTTCTGCGTGCTAATACATTTGTTCTTTTAGTACATATCATCATCATCATCATCATCAGCCCATTTTTACCCCACTGCAGGGGCTTAGGCCTCCCCCAGGGTGAGGAGGGGGGCTTGGAGCTTAAGTCCACCACGCTGCTCCAATGCGGGTTGGGAACTGTAACGACCGCCATCTATTGACAGCGTCCGGGACCGACTGCTTAACGTGCCCTCCGAAGCACGGTGTCAGTGATATTGTGTACTTAAGTCAGAAAAACTCATTGGTACACGCCCGGATTCGAACCATGGCCCGATGGGGCCAAATTTGAGACAAGCTCGTTGCGCTCTGGGCTATCACGACACTAACAGTAACAGTACATATAATATCATTGATATAAACCTTTTAGAACATAAGTGTGACTACGAGTATAGTTCCAATCAAATTTTATGGCAGATCGGAATACAACGCTATAATCATGCTTGCGCAGGTTCAGTCATATGCCCCTGGCTCCACTGCGTCCCGCTACACCTAAAACTGGTTACTGCGACGCGACTTGTGCCTATGTTCACATCCTCCATAAAGGTTGATTGGAACTGTATTTGTGCTTTGTTAGAACACGTTTTTTTATACTCCCTATACCCAGGGTCTAATGTTTTTAAGAAACAATACAGATAAACTAGTCCAATTTAATAAATTACAATCACATACATTGCAAAGTTCTCAAAAATAATAAATACTGAGAGGGGCGTTATCAGTAATTCTGATAAACACAGAAAAAAAATATTTCTTGAACTAAAAAAATATGATTTCAGATAAAATGAAAACAATAATCTCTCAAAAAAACGTACCTAAATATTTCTTCAGACCAACAAATAATATTTTGCAAAAACAATACTTATATTTACTTATTTCGAGAGAATATTCTTTTCCTTACATATGAAATCATACTTTCTTCACGCCGTTTTATTAACCATTGCAAACATAACAAATATAATAAACGACCAAATAACAAACGCAGTAATATTCCTACAGAAAAATAATAATAATTGTTAAATTCTGTGTAGATAGTATCGCTACACTACCACAATTTTTTCATGAAAACGTTTTTCGCGATCCCAGATAGGTATAATTATAGAGGAACACTTGAAGCTTTTTTCTTCTGCTCGACTTACTTTTAGCAGTGATTTTATGGAGCTCCATAACCGTAATCGAAACTATCGGATATCCGAAATGAAAATATATCCGTAATCGTAACAGAATCTGATATAAAAGTTTCGAGTAATTTCGGATAGCGGCGCAGAGTCTAAATGAGACGTGATAAGACAAGTTTTTGTTTTTGCATGATAGTTGACTTGACACACTAGCCGCGCGCGTGTGCTGCGTTGTTTATTATTTCTATATCTTGCTTAGTTATAACTATAGTCAGTCATTGTGGAAATAAAGTCAAATTATTATCTGTTTTGTATTTTACTTTTACAACTCCTTAGAAATCCGTAACCGAAACTATCCGAAACTAACGAATAATCCGAAATAATTTCATATCCATAACCGTATCCAGATCCGAAATTACATATCCGTAACTTCCCTGCTTCTTAGAGCACCTCAATATTTACACGACGACGATGCACAAATATCTTGTCTTACCCATTCCGTTGGGAAGTTATGACTGATGACGACCACTTAGCCTAGTGGGTAGCAACCCTGCCTACGAAGCTGGAGGCTCCGAGTTCAAATCCATGGTCGGGTCAGTATTTATATCATGAATATTGAAACTGGTGCCGGGTCTTGGTTGTTATATGTATGTGGTGTCTTCGCTTGGCACCCAAAGCACTGGCTAATGCTTAGTTTGGGGCTTACACGTTGTTGTGAATTGTGATGTATACGTCAATACTATTATTGTTAACTCTTTGGTCGCACTGGGTGTATTTCGAGGCCGTTCTTCGACTTCCCTCCCCGCTCGATGACGTGCATGTATGATAGCGTGAGTGCACTAAAGTATAATACACTGTCTATTTTCAAAATATGTACATCACTTGGCGGTAGCTACTTTGATTCACGAGATATATCAACGTTTACGAGTGTCGTGATAGCCCAAAGCGCAACGAACCTGTCTCAAATTTATAAGGCCCCATAGGGCCATGGTTCGAATCCAGCGTGTACCAATGAGTTTTTCTGACTTAAGTACACAATATCACTGACACCGTGCTTCGCAGGGCACGTTAAGCAGTCGGTCCCGGACGCTGTCAATAGATGGCGGTCGTTACAGTTCCCAACCCGCAGTGGAGCAGCGTGGTGGACTTAAGCTCCAAGCCCCCCTCCTCACCCTGGGGGAGGCCTAAGCCCCTGGAGTGGGGTAAAAATGGGCTGATGATGATTATGATCAACGTTTATGACGCCAACAAAAGCATTTCATCTCTAATTCTGACACAACTTTAGTATGGATACCTTTTTCAAAACATTTCCACGTTCAAAATGCCATAGAATGCGTGCTCCAAGATATTTTGTAATAAATCTCTACAATTGATTACATCTAATAACTTACGGTTTGTTCAACGACAATCAATACTTATTCGGATAATCCGATTTTTATTATTTAGCTATTGCTTGATTACTAAAACGAGTGGCTAGTTAAGTAGGTAATCAAACAGTAGAATATGAACATCTGCGCAAAGTTTATCTCTGTGAACAATCTATTGGAGAGATACCGCGACCACTGGACTACAAAAAAAGGGACTGAATAATTTAACAGGCACTTAAAATTACAATAGTCCTCTAAAATAACGATTTTGCGGCGACGGTAAATGACAGTTTTAGTACGATTATTTCAAGTACCTACGTGGAAGATTCCATTCAAGTTTTTTTTGCGGATGGATGTACCTAATCACGCTATTTGTATTCTATTATTAAAACTTTATCTCTTTATTGGTTAATTATTATTATTTATATGATCATTTAAACGTGTTTCGACAATTTATTAATATTATATGTTTTTAGTGACAATTCTTGATTCCAATTCTCGCCGCATTTCCGTTGTTCTGAGATTGGGTTGCTCAGTTTACGAAGAACACACATGTTGTGGCGACACAGCAGATGCCACGGTTTGTCTTGTCAGAAAAGTGCTGGCCGATTTTCAAGACATCGATCGATCAATAATATACTTTGTCGGTCACTTCATTTGGCCAATATTCCATGTTTATCTGAATCAAGTGGCATATTTAGGTCTGATGGTCGACGCCCGGATGGGATGTCAATCATCCCGTACACACGTGGTCGAGCTTTAGTTGGGACGTTACCTTGTTGACACACTTTGTGCTTCCCATGTTGTCGCCTGCCACGGAGTAGCTGGTGCCGGTGCAGTCAGCAGTGCGTTTGAAACGCTCTAAATATAAGGACATTATGGACCAACATGTATTTTTAGTGTTCACAGTGGAGACGATGGGTCCATGGTCCGGGGATGCTGTTGCGTTCTCGCGTGAGATTGGCGCAAGGCTTCGATTGGTGTCGGGTGACCCACTCCGAGTAAAGCATATTTTGTTCAGAGGATCAGCCTTTGTAGCCATTCAGCGCGGGAACGCTGCTGCTAGCGTTGCGCTCATCATTAATAATTTTTTTATAAGTAAAAGAATTTTGTATATAATATGAATGGTAACGATTGATTGGTAACGAAATTTTATTATATTATTTATTTTTAAGGAAATAAAACGGCAGGCGATTAATAGCTATTTGTCATGAATTTAGAAAGCAAAGCCCATATCAAAAACCAAGCTATGCGAAAAAAATTTTACCTCCGATGTGATTTTCTATTCAAGGGCATTTGATAAAGACTGAAAAAAAAACAACAGTGAAATTGCGATGAAATAGATCAAACATCCAATAGACGCAGCAAAATAATTAACTAAACTTTACCAACAATGGCGCTACTAATACAGCTGTTTTGAATAAATCTAAATTATTCAATTTAAAAAATATATAAGTTTTGAAACAAGTAGGAAACATGTATTATTTCGCAAAACTCGTATTGCTTGAAATAAGAACACTCGACTGCAACTGTGTAGCATATAAATATGGCACCAGGTGTATAGATATGTTTTAATATAGGTCTATCTCAAAATCGCTGTTTCTTTGAAAATATCTAATGTACTAATAACATTCGAAAAGACGAGATTTTCAATAGTCGGTATAACTTACTCAAATATGAAGCTTATTTAATATATATTCGTAAACGGGGATTCCGCATCAAAAAATGTAAATAAAAAAATATCGCAAAAATTCACGCACCCAGAGACACTTGGTTAGTACTGCTTCGGACAAGCATATAAAATTTGGCCCTTTTCTTGTCGTAATATTATTGCGTGGTTCTATCTAGGCGTATTAATAACCCAAGAGTCTCACACATTATAATATATCATTACCTGGATGCGGCATCCCCATAAGTGACCATAGTTTGTACACGATCCGCAAATGTTTGTGACGAATCATCACATAACTCCGTGCCTTAACTATCTTTACATAGCTTTTTATGGTTTCATACGAAGGAAATATGAGGAAACCGAAGCAAAAAAACTACGCGTCATCATAATAACGTTACAGGGACTATAATTTCTACTGACGTATATTTTTTTCCTCTTCATATTTCTTATTTTTTTTTATTATGGGCGTCATCCATTGCTCGACTGATGATGAACACTTTTCTCAGAATATAATAATACATGGGACTTCCCACACAGCGCCATCTAGTCCCAAAGTAAGCAAGTATTATGCTCGTGTTATGGGTTACTAGACAACTGATATACATACTCAAATCTTCTTTATAATATATACATATATAAATATTTTTGCGAAAACACCACATACATATATAATAATAATAATACATGTGACTTCTCACACAGCGCCATCTAGTCCCAAAGTAAGCAAGTATTATGCTTGTGTAACTGATGTACATACTTAAATATTCTTTATAATATATACATATATAAATATTTTTGCGAAGAAACCACATACATATAACAACAAAGACCTAGTACCAGTATCAATATTCAAACTGGGCCGACCTGGGATTCGAACCCGGGACCTCCAGATTCGTAGGCAGGATCGCTACCCACTAGCCTAAGCGGTCGTCAATAGTATAATAATAATAGTATAGTTACAACCGGTTTATTCGTAGTGGTGTACATACATACCTATATCAACGCTGTCATAAGACTGAACGAAATCATACAAACGCCAGATCTCATAGGACGTTCTGGGTAAAATGACATTTAGTTGCATATTTATTTATATAAATATTTTCTTCGCGGTTACTTAAATTATTACCTAAAGGAATAAACTTTATTTTTTTTTATAGAACCTAAATATAATACGATTGTGAATAGGTCACTTTAATTATAAAATAGAAATACCTATTAAGTAATAAAGTTTCGAAATCCACGTTTAATTTTTAAATATTTAAATAGATTCATTATCTCTGTAATTGTATTTTGTTAAAGATAAATAAGTATCGAATTTCCACATCCGAACCCTGCAACGCGATATAAATTACAAATTAATCTTCTCACATGCCTCTAACGTAATAACGTTCTTTTGTATTCGTAAAGTATCACTTTCATTCGCAATTTGTCGAGTTACGTACGTCACAACAGCCAAAAAATCGTTCAGGCATGTGACCCCTGTGGAAACACAACATGCGACACTACGGTGTACGTATGTGTGCTTTTGCCTCTCTATTCACTTCTCAGAGTGTATACTCACAGTGCGCAGTTTCGAAGTGTCACTGACCAAACGAAAATGAATGGATTCACATTGAATAGGGATGAGAGGTGTGGTTTATTTTAATCCCGCCCTTTGAGTGTACTACAAATGGTTAGTTGAAGAAATGATCGTGTTAGTTTTGAATATTGTGCAACATGGATGTGTCAACTTCAGATAGTTCGAGGGTCGCAAGCACGGATTTCAGTATCGAGAGGATTTTAAGCACGGAACCCCAAGATCCTCACAGCTTGGAGAGCGACGGTCCGAATTGGTTGTGTTGTACTCGATATAGGCCACCAAGACTACCACGTTAGATATTCTTTTATTTATTTATTTTTTAAATTAATTTCGTATACAGAGATTTATTTAGGTACCTTTTCTTATACTCCTTACTAGTGTAAAACTTCTCTGAGTCAAGGGCGGATCCAGGGGGAGGGTCATGGGGGTCATGACCCCCCCCTGGGCTGGGTATAGCTCGACCACTAAACTTTTTTCAAATCTCTTGAATTTTAGTGGGATAAATTCTTTGTATGATGGTAAACACATAATCGTATTATGCATGTCGTTCGCTTATGTGCTGTTATTATAATGAATATGATGCGCTATATCGTCTAATGTGACAAATATTGTTTGCACGATCCAAGATTGATTTTACAGCGCAGCGTGGTCGTGTGTTCCGCGCCTTGCGCTGCTCAAAGGGCCAAAAATCGAGTTTCATAGACATTAAAATACTTTTTTTATTTCAAATGTGCCGCTTTTTGACTAGCAATTTAAGCCTAACAATAGCATCCAAAATTATCGAAGACATGGCTGACGCCTCAGAATTATTTTTGCTAAAAATTTGAATGGAGGGGAGTTAACAATAAAAATTTAGTTTTAGGTGGCATTTCTATGAATTGTTTTGGATTGTTCGATATATTTCACGAAACTGACAGACACGTTTTAGTTTCTTGCTAAAACGTCAAATAACGTATTTAAAGTACGTATTAAGACTGACAAAAACTAAAAAGACCGAGCATATGCGTCTGAGTTGAGATCATTAGAATTACCGTTTGAAGTAAACCTACTTATACAAATATTATTTAAAAATAAAAAAAAACTATTCGACATGATACGAGGAAGTTTTATATAACTGAAATAACTACGAAGAAAACACATCGTGTTATTATTTTTAATGAAACTTTTGAACCTACTTATGTACAAAAAATTTACACGCTGAAAAACCTACAGATTTTGGTCTTCTCGCAATTATCGGAGGTCAATGAAAATGAACATCAAAAAGAAAAACTTATAACACATTTTTATCAAACAATTTTATTCATCAACATCATCATCATCAGCCCGTGTCTCTTCACTGCAGGATATAAGCCTCTTCCAAGGCTCGCCACCACACACGGTCCTCCGCCTTTCGCATCCAACTACCCCCGATGTGGGGGTACAATTTTACAATTACAATACAATTTTATTAAATTTTTCGAATTAAGTTATGGACCAATTTCCAAAAAAAATGTACCATACGATGCCCCGCGAGCTCCTGCATCTTTTAACACTACTGCTTTTTGTGTACCTTTATAACTTTCTGAAATATAGCCGAATCTCATTCTTCGGGTTAACTGATCTAATGATCATTCAATGAAAAGGACACCTGCCCAGCCCACAGTTTGCGACCGATTCCGAAATTTCTTTTTTCAAACGGTAGACAATCCAGTTGCTTCGAGAGCATTTTTTCGATATTCGCTTTCGTTTTGGAAATAATAAACTTGTTGTCCGAAAAATCTGGAAATTTCATGTTTTTTTTCACAATAAAGTTACAAAACTATTTTTGAAATTTTTTTATTATACCATGCCCCATAAGCTCCTGCATTTTTTGACACCATTGTCTTTATGCCTTTCGTCTACCATCATAAATTTCCGTCGAATATAGCCGAATTACACTCCCCCACGAAAACGATCTGATAAACATTTTCAATGTTATAATCAAACTTGAAAACAAAAGAATAATTTCAATTATTTTCTGAATCAGAGTCTAATTATGTGATATCGTGAAATACAAATTCAGATTTTGTCAGATTAAGCACCTCCAAGGTGTCAGAAAAAATCTGCGCCTTTTCTTTACTTAGTTTGATTTCATTTTGACTTTCATGTTGACTGACCGATTGGCTCAGTGGTTAGAGACCCTAACTGCGGAGCCAAAGGTCGCGGGTTTGATTCTTGCCAGCGAGAAATATTTATATGCATGAACATGTTTATTTGTTCCGTGTCTGGATGTGAAAATATCTATATCTGTATATATTACATAGAAGGTATGTATAACAGTTGTCTGGTAGGTACCCATAATGACAAGCTTTGCTTAGTTTGACACTAGATGGCGCTGTGTGGATGTCCCAGTTATTATTATTTTCAAATAGTATTTGTTTAATTATAGGTCTATTTCAAACGGTAATGTCTACTGATTTCCCTGAAATGTATATTATTATGCTATGGTGCTTTTAGTTCTTGTCAGTGTTATTGCATACATTTTGAATACGTCATTGATTCAAACATTTTTTTGGTGATTTATAAACTAAGCATCTCTGTGTCAGTTACGTGAAGAATATCCAAAACTCTTACTAATAGTTCTAAAAGGAAATAAAGTGCAATCGGTCGATGATTGAGATATGTGATTTATGATGTCAATTGCAAACAAATTTTCAGAAATTCCTGAAACGCCGCACAGGTGTACAAACTAGTACATATCTTAGATATAGTAATATAATTCAAAAGTGTTCTGTGACCCGCAGTGTCTAACGAACGACTAACAAATCCGATCATTCCTCTTGTAGTTCTCTTCTTCATAACTTTCGTCGAAAGAATCTATTTTATTATTTCATTAAGATCATTTTGACGTACTTATAACAATAAAATACTAAGTATTACGTCTTTTTATTTAGATTTATTATTGCAATCGAATTGGAGCCGGTCCTGACTAGACCTCGACTAGGTATGTGACCCCCCCCTGACTTGAAAGCTGGATCCGCCCTTGCTCTGAGTACGGATGTACTGGAAAATTGATTGTACTAGTAGTCCTTGTAGCCAAGATAGACATTTTCAGTTTTTTTGTTTGTTTGTACCTTGGAACAACAAAATTAACAGCAGTGCAGTGTCCATTAAAGCAGAGGAAGCATTTCGGTCGTTCCGTCCAATCATATAAACATTAGTTTTCTATGGTTTAAGCTTCCGTAGGCGAAACAGTTGACAACTTTAAAGAAATGACCGTCAATCCGTCAATAGACCCCCGCGTATCCGTCATTTTGGTTCACATTCGATACACAGTTCAAACCGATATTGCATATTATCATACGCTGCTACTCTCTATTGCTATTTTTTATACTTAATTTATTTAGAACAACAAATAACAACAACAAACGTCTTGTATTGTATATAAAAAACATGAGCATTTGTAAAGGTAAATAAATTACAATAATTGTATAGTTTGACCGAAACCGCCGTACCGCCCCTTTTGTGCGCGGCGTGGACGGAGGCGATCTTAGGAGCAGCCTTCCCTCCTCGCCGCGCACATACCTAAGGTGCGGTACAGCGGTTTCGGTTAAACTATAGTCAACCTCTCAATCTCAAATATTAATTTATCAATATAAAACTCATTGAGAGCCAATAACATATATATGTATAATAATGAAATTAATAAATGAAACAAATAAAAAAACAATAGAAAATATAAAAACAAAAATTTTGAACAGCTGCATCTGCAAGAAGATTTTTTCTTTATCTGAGGTATTTTCAGTAGCAGAGCAATAAATAGTTTTAAAAATAGATCAGATGTACGAAAAAAAGTTTATCTTAAAATTTATGAAACACGACTAAATAATCCGAATTATGTATAACTTAAGTCGATTATTATATACCGCTTAGCCTAGTGGATAGCGACCCTGCCTATGAAGCTGGAGGTCCCGGATTCGAATCCCAGGTCAGGTAGGTATTTATATGATGAATATCGATACTGGTACCGGGTTTGGGTTGTTATATGTATGTGGTGTCTTCGCTTGGTACCCAAAACACAAGCTAATGCTTAGTTTGGTGCCTAGACGTTGTTGTCATGTATACGTTATTATTATATATATTATATATATATCAATACTTGTTACAATATTAAGTCGCATGCAAAAGATATTGGGTACCTATATAAATACACAATAGTAATGAGCGTTCATGCAAACAGATAAACAGACAAAATAATTAAAAATGCATTTTATGGAAGAAATTAGGAATTCCTTAATAACTTCTGTTAAGGTTGCGCTAGCCGATCATATACCTCGTGATCCCCTCATTAGGTATAGTTTATAAACACTGGTCTAAAACCAAGCTGATTGTCGATTCATCTCATATTTGTGTAATAGATCAATACAGAAAAATGAAAATTGTGTGAGCCTTGAAATAACTGTTTTGAAACCCAAATAACCTAACTTCGGATATACAATAAATAAATCTTATAAGGGTAAGCACCTATACAGAAACTACGAAGTAATTTTATTAGATACACTTAGTTTAGTAAATCATATTTTGAAATAATTTTGTTTAAATACAATTCATTACTTTCCTCGTGATAACACTAGATCCAAAGATCAGTATAAAATTGTTTGATTAATTTTTTCACCTAGTTGGTTTTCCCTCCGAAAGGTTCCAGCAGTAATAACATTTCTCGTTCACGTCGCGTCGGTCGCCACGCCCGGGTGCCCTTCACAGCTGACCAGGCGGCTGCTCTTGAAGCGGCGTACTCTCGGGCTCCTTACCTGGCGCCACCTGCACTACGAGCTCTTGCCGCTGCTCTGAACTTGAGAGATGATAGGGTGAGTTGTAGTTAAGGCTAGATACAGATCTAGCGGGAAACTAGCAGCAATATTGTGCGCGCAGAAAGTCGGTCTTCGTGTTAAGTTAAAATACACATTACAAGCAAGCGAACAGAAGTCACTCGGGCGTCGTCGAAGAAAATATCTGTCCGAGATTCCATCGCTTATTTTCCGCTATCTGAATACCGATGTTAAAAATATTGGCTCGGTATATTTGCATTATTTACACTATTTTAGCGCTAATATTTATTTATAAAACAACCTATATTGCCCAGGTTCTCGGAATTGGTTCCGTACATTTTCAGTGTATTTGTTTTTCTCTACACCTCTATTATTTATTTAACATTTCAACATGAAAATCGTTTTTGGAGGGGGAAGGGAATATATGTGCGTGTGAAGTATATATTTATGTATCGGCCGCCATGCTAGCTGTATTTTTATCCCCGACAGCTTGTGTTTACAAACTCTTTCTGTCAGACGTGTTGTTTTAGAAGCGAAATTAGATAGAAACGATTACGATTTTTGTGAAATCATTGACCGATAAGGGTTGAGTTCGGAGGTCAGTGGCGCTCGTCGCCGTCCGGACACCTCAGCTCAGCAGCAGCTGGCAGCTCTGTCGATGCCGGCCGGCTCTGTCGCTAAAGTGTTCTCTGATGTGGATATCCCGCTTTCTGCCTACTGTGACGCTGCTGTCTTGAAAGAGTAGATCAAATAAAGATTTGGACTATGTTAATTGATGAAATCGTGGTTTTTGTGAATTTTTTTTTGTTTATTTCTGTTTATATATCTTTCCTCTTTATTCATTAAACTACTTAACATTTCATATTTTGTTTTTATACGCGTTCGTCAAATCCTAGGAAATAAAAAAAAACGTAGTAATAAAATGAAATATGGGTCAAAAATATACTTCGAATATAGTTATATCCATATATAGTATAGCGATACTACAGCCTAATTAGTTGTGTAGAGAAATATCTCAAGCACTTTGCCCAGAAAGTCCCAGGTTCGTTTTCTGTGTCGGTATGTTGAGAGTATAATTTTTAAGGTACGACTGACTCTGAGTGTCGGGTACGACTCCTCGAAGTGTTTTTGAATTTTGCTAAGATAGAATACGATACTATTCTAGTTCATATTAGGTAATTAACTAGGTTGTTATAATTTAATAGTTTTAAAAAGGCGTAGATACTATGATGCCAGTTTATCAGCAGGCTGAGTAAGCTGGAACCTGAAGCCTAGGGCGGCAGATTTGGGGCCTAAATTTTTTTTCAGTACAGAAATATACTTTAGAACTATTTCTTGTGTAATCGTAACTAAATCGTTGGGTTGTAAAAATAATTTAGGAACTGAAATATCGTTCCCTTAGTTCACAATCATAAAGTTATAATTTAATTACAGTTTACACAATTAAATAATATTAAATAAAATGATTAACCTAATTTAATTTACAAATTAACAATAAAAGCTTATTATTTAATTCTGTAAACTATTTTCTATTTAAAATATTATTATTTATGTGACAACAAATAACACAATTTCAAGAATTATTATCGAAAATTTAATTTAAAAAAAATTTAATAAATATGATTGTGAACTATAATACGGTATCGAATTGTATAGGTCAGTAGGGGGCGGCACACTTTTAATAGTGTACTGGTAGCAAATATGTAAATCCACCACTGTATGATCCTAGATGTTGGATTGATCCCCGCACGCCACGAACATAGAGAAGTCATAGAACCCAACCCAATCGATTTCCGAAATTGTTCCCAAATCAGGTGTTCAGGACAGGAGTCTATTTCAAACTTATAAGTCAAAGTCTGCTACCTGAGAAACTAATACATTTTGTTTGACGAAAAGTAGCTTATAGAAACAATAATAACGAATTAAAAACATTCAAAATAACCGCACGGTGAACGAAGAATAAATTATTTAAATTCAACAATATTTTTTCTAGATAAAGATATGGTTTCAAAACCGTCGAGCTCGAGAACGCAGAGAGAAGTCGTCAAGAATAACACCACCAGAAGCGGTCACTTTACCACCAACCACTCAGCAATATAGATGGCCTGATCCTCGTGTCGACAAACCATCTACTTTACCTTCTTCGATTTCGAACTTTAACATGACTAACAGACAAGTAGACAATTTAAATACACGTGTTAAGATTTACGAAGAAACTTCAATAGCAATAAGAAATATGCCCAGTGACGTCGTGTTCACTGAACCTTCAGAAATCAGACCACAAACTCCTTTTGTGGATGTGGAGACGCTTGAAGACGGATCTGATAGATGCTGATTATGCATATGGCGTATTGTTCAACTGAAGACCTCTTAGTAGGCAGTTCGGTACAATAAATCATTTACAATTTTTTAATGTGCCTACATATTTTTTTTTTCATGCAATACCTATAATATAGTTCTAATTACAGATTATCATAAATACTCTATTTGCACGCCATTCAGATGAAGATTGCTGTGAATAAACGTCTCAGCTTCTAAATGTCACCGTCGTCAAATAACGGATCAAGCGGGCATTCTTTTTAATTTATATTAACGATTTTATTCATTTACAATGGTTTAAATTAATTAATTTTAATTATTTAATGTATTTTACGAATTGAAAATATTTGGTATGGTGAACCATCCTTTAAGAGGTCTTCATTACGTATACAAAAGTACTGTGATTTCCATTATATTGGATAGTAAAATGTTTTATAGATTGAGCGGAATAGTGACTTCCGATCTAAAGGAAAAATTTGAATAAGTACCTATTTGGTGCCTGAATTGTTTTTTTAAGAATAAATGTAAATATTTCTATTTAAATTAATTATTAGTAAACATCGGTATATACTATTTGTTTTTTTTTTAACTTTTAACCTTTAGATTAAATTACATATTACAATGCATAAACGTTAAAGTGAAAGCGGTTATCCAACTGACTGATTATTTATATGTCCATCAAACGATACAACGACAACAAAAATTACTGGCCAGCAATTATAAATAAATAAAAATAAGTAAACATTTATTTCAGGCTAGGGTCCATAATTCATTATTAAAAATAATCTTAAAGCTAAAGTAAAAACACAATTAAATAAAGTTATCTGTTATTACAAAGTGAAACAAATAAAATGTATTATTATTATAATGCAAAATAAAACAAAATTGCCTAGTATTATTTAAGCAAACCAATAGCTGTCACTCAATGAGACTCTATCTACCGATCTACACTTTAGATGATCAACTAGGAATTGAAAGTTGATCGATTATTTTGTTGAATCGAATGAGGTTGGCGCCGGCCAACTTTGGTCGCTTTCAATTGCCAGTCGAACCGACAAATACAGTACGAGTCTTCGCGAATGTTTTCCGTGCGGCCACTTTGAAGTGTGCAAGAAAACCGGTACGCTATCACGAATAACAAATGTTTGCCACACAAGGCATTCCCGAATACGAATGGTCTCCCACATATGCGTGATTGTCAATATTCGGCATGTTTGTCCACATTTGTGAGAGTGGGGTAAATAAACGCCTTAAATCAACGAAATTTCAACCACCCTTAACTAGAGTGTAATAATGGGCGTGGCCTTTTATAAGCCCTCCTAATATGTCGCGGATGAACGAGGGTACCTACATGTTTTTGCCCCTTGATACTATCTGTAACTGCGGTTAAATTGGGGAGGTGCGCTTCGATAGTTATCCATTGAAAGTTGTACAACGATACATTTAGCATACAATGCACTGTTTGCCAACTAAACTGATTAACTCGTATACGATCTTTTTTTGCCCATTCATGAAATAACAATTTGTGTATTATCTATACTAATATTATAAAGCTGAAGAGTTTGTTTGTTTGTTTGTTTGTTTGTTTGTTTGTTTGTTTGAACGCGCAAATCTCAGGAACTACTGGTTCGAAATGAAAAAATATTTTTTTGTTGGATAGTCCATTTATCGAGGAAGGCTATAGGCTATACTACATTACGCTACGACCAATAGGAGTGGAGCATCAAAGAAAAATGTTGCAAAAACGGGAAAAATTATTCCTTTTTAGTGCTTTCGTCGCGCGCGCTGCGTAAACGGTTGATGTTAACTAATAATAATGTATTACGGAATTGTTCCCCTTTAAAAGTTCTAACCAAAAGTCCGCGACAGCATATGTGTATCTTTTAAGGTTAACTTACTATAACCTTTTTTATGATAATCAAATTTGTTCAACATAATGTACTATTTGCGAAGATGTTTTTTAAACGTGATATTAATCCTTATCAAATTAAATACGTTAGTTGTCTTAAGCATTTCATGCATATTATAATTGCCCTTTACATCATACAATTTAAATTAATATCTTAAGAGTTTTTATTGAAATTTAAAAACTATAGCGGGAGAAAATAAATTCGCTGTCTGCCTCTGTTCGTTAACTTTTTACTTCCAAACCAATAGACTTTGATACGGTTTTTAGTAATATCTTATTTTCTTATCTCATAATCTATTAATGTATATAATAGAAATACATATTATAAAGCTGAAAAGTTTGTTTGTTTGTTTGTTTGATAGATTGATTGATTGCGTGATTGATTGATTGATTGATTGCGTGATTGATTGATTGATTGTTTGTTTGTTGGTTGGTTGGCTTTATAATACATATTATAAAGCTGAAAAGTTTGTTTGTTTGTTTGTTTGATAGATACATAGATTAATTGATTGCGTGATTGATTGATTGAGTGATTGATTGATTGTTTGATTGATTGCGTGATTGATTGATTGTTTGTTGGTTGGTTTGTTGGTTAGTTCGTTCGTTCGTTCGTTCGTCCGTTTGTTTGTTTGAATGTGTTAATTTCTGAAACTACCAGTCGGATTTAAAAAAATTCTTTTTGCCTTTGATAGCCTGATTCTAGCGGAGAGTTATAGGCTATATACAAGAAAACGAACTGTCTGTCTATTCGAGCAAATCGGCTTCGGCAAAAACGGCTTAACCGATTTCGATGAAACTTTACACGTATAACAGGATGTAATCTTTTGACTACACCCTTTCCATATGTGACATATACAACTTTTTGTATGTCTGTCTGTACGTCCATATGTCTAAACCGATATAAATGAAACATCAATGAATATGAAAAAAAGGTCGTTAAAACTAACAAATGTTGCTTTTTGTCCGTCTGTCTGTCTGTACGTCTATGTGTCTATTCAATTCAATTTTATCTATTCGAGCTAATTTCCAATACGACTGAACAGATTTTAATGAAACTTTGCAGACGTGAAAGAAGGTTGTCAAGAGTGTCATAAGCTACTTTTTGTGTTTGTCTGTCTGTCTATCTGTCTGTCGTTTGTCCTCACTGATCTAACAACGTACAGCCGAAAGTACTAAGTCTAGGAAGCTTAAATTTGGAACATAAGTTTATTTTATAACGTGAGCATTATAAAGTTAAGAAAGGCTTTTTTAGAAATTTCAAACTTAAGGATGGGAATGGAGGGACTTAAATAATGACGTGTTTCAGGGTTTTTAGATTTCCACACTTTAAGAGTGGGAAACGGGAGATGAAAAATTGTATCGGTTTTTTAAAGGGTGGGAGAGGAATGAAGATTGAAAGTTTGAATGGGTGTGACCAAAATTGGTTCCAGCAAAAAGTACGTTTAAACCATCTCGAACATTAATAGTACCTATAACAGAAATTTGTAGTCTACGCAAGCGAAGCTGCGGGCGGTCGCTAGTTTCTCATATTCTGTTTACGTATAGATCATGTCATAATGCGTCGATATGGTTGTGACGCCTTACGCCTTATGACTATTAGGTACAGTTGAATTTTTCTACTAAGTCTATGCGAATGTAAAATATAGATATTACGGATAAATTAATAGAAAAATCTTATTGCTATTGAAAAATTAGATTTAATGTTTTGTACCTATATTTCTATGTGTTTTATTTTGGAGTTTGAACATTTTCTAGACTGCGACATCTTCATGATTAATCTGAGTCAAGTCTGCGGGCACGAGACCGGGGACAGTCGAGCGGTGGCGGCCAGACATTCATTTTATTCAGGATACAAAAGGATTTTATATTTGCACTCTATAAACTTAAATTACTCCATTTTAATTTTTTAAAATAAATAGGTATGAGTTTAAATTGATCTCTCCGTCTTTTAAGGTCTCAGGGAATTATTTTGCACCTCATTAATTGTAATAAGCACTCGTGAGATAGAATTAAGGGAACAACCTTGCACTAGATTACGCTCACTCGAGGCTTTCCTACGGCATTATCTTATGTGGAAATTGCTGTGACATCCAAGATATTTTCGTCCTACAAAAAAAAATATATAAGAATACTCATGAACATTGACCAGACAGACTCCTGTAAACCCTACTTTAAACAATATAGCATATTAACACTTACAGGTATATACATTTTTGAAGCCAGTAAATTTGTTAAAAAACACACAGACCTATACTTATCAGTTAAAGCTATAAGACGTAATAATCGTAATTTGAACAAACTTAACGACCCATTCTCGAAATTAAAACTATTTACATCGGCTCCTCGTTCCACGGTGATCAAAATATATGATCATTTGCCAAATCATATAAAAAACATTATAAAAACTGCGACATTTGAAAACAGACTCAAAGAGTTTCTTGTTAAAAAAAAGTATCGTATAAGTGAATTTTTGGAAGATAACATAAAATTATTATTATTTTGTAAGTACTCTAATAATTCAGTTTTGTTTCATTTAATATTTAATAGTTTAATTTAAGTATACAGTAATCATTTCGGAAATCATTGACCGATATATATATAAGGAAAAAAAAACATGTTGAAATTGCTACGCCCTTGCAGGGCGTCACATATTGTGTACCTACAGAATTGTTCAAACCTGTGGTTCTAACTGTAACAATCATAGTACCGTCCATACATTGTGACATGCAATAAAGATTATGATTATGATATAATAGTAGCTTTTATTCACCACATTGAGTGGTGTTATGGCACATCCTTGTTACTTCAATTGGATGATGGAAAAAATACATAAATGAATAGCTATTTTATTTTTATTTTTTATGTATTACTTCAAATATAGGTAGGTACGCATATGACGTTTATTTTTATCACGACAAAATTTTGGCGAAAATTAAACCTTGTTAACACAGAGCGAAGAGCGAACTCCTGATTATCATGTCCTCAATATGTTCAAAATGCTGCTAAAATCATTAAGTTTTCAAATATTTCCTTTACAAACTACATTGCGATATAAATAATAACTAGAATAACACGAAGTTCTTATATTTTTTTAATTTCCATCAATGCCAATTTAATCTGGTATGGTTCATTTGTAACCTCACTCGAGACAATGAGACATGAAAAAACTACTGAATAGCGTGTCAAATCATGCATCAATTCGCAGATCAGCCTTAATACTTGGAAAATATTTTCGAGTAGTTTCAATTATATTACAAGACATTTTAAAATTTCAGCCACACGTTAGTACGTACACACCAACAGATAGACATGACGAAACTATGAGGTTCCTGTTTTTTTTTTTTCGTCTTTCTGTAAAATACGTTATATTATTACCTACATTCGTAATTTGATCACATTAAAAACTCAATAAAATATAATAATTATAAAACAAATATATATATATAAATGGAACGTACGTGAGTATAAGGTACGTAAACTATGTGAAATTATATCTTTTGAAAGAAAGAAGAAAGAAATATCATTTTGTATACTTTCTCTTCAAAATACTTACTCTTTTATAAATTAATATAGATTACTTTTAAAAAAGGTTTAATATTCGTTTTGAAATCTTTATCTGCAGTATTTTCGAATTTTTTTTTTGGTATATAGATTACATAGATAATTTATCTTTGTATCTTAAATTATAGCTATGTATAATTGATAGCTTGTCAATAGTAGCTTTTCGTGCATGAATCTAACATTAAGTGAATTATAAGTATATAATGATATAACAGACACAATGCCTTGGCTACGAAAGTGTGGTGTTGCTGACTCACGCCACTTATTATATGGATAGCTCTTTTCTGTTTAACTGGAACATTGCCTACATTCCCAGCGTTACCCCATAAAGTGAGGGCATGACTAATTAGGTATTGACAGTACGGACCACATGCAACATAATAAGATCGAAATATACATGCAAATGTGCATTAAAAATCCTTAGAATATCAAATAAAAAACCTTGCAATTAATTATAATTACTAAATAATTATTTAGTAATTTAAAATGAAATAACTTATTCATTTAAAAGTCAACATGCTATCAGTATTTTTTATCATTGTAAATAGAAACAATCAGGTATAGTTCCAATCAAACTTTATGGCGGATCGGAATACAACGCTTTATGCATGCTTGCGCAGGTTCAGTCATATGCCCCTCGCTCCACTGCGTCCCGCTACATCTAAAACTGGTTACTGCGACGCGACTTGTGCCTATATTCACATCCGCCATAAAGGTTGATTGGAACTGTAGCTAGGTACTATTCCAAATGTTCGGTAAGTAGTAAGCTTGTGTCTTCGATCGCTCAAAATTTTTTTATAAACAAAAAAAGAACAGAAGTAACCTGGGCAAATATTCAAAGCCTATTCTAATTGTTATTGTTATAACGAAAATAATATTCCTGGATAAATAAATACATGATTCCGCGCAATCACTGTTAAAACAAAACATTACGTATTTTCATAATTTTAAAACATTTTCATTTTACACCCAACTTATTAAATGTATGTGTAATACACTCTAATGGATTCATCATTTAGTACGTCCGTCACTCTGTCACGGTCTCGCGAATTCTACGATTTACCACTTATTGTTCGTAACTAAACAAAGCTTTGAAATGAAACATCACAAATAGATGGTCAATTTTAAAACAGAGAGACTGGCCGAACGGCAAAGGCAAAAGTCGCGGTTCAATTCCCGCCCGGGACAAATATTTGTGTGCACGAAAATGTTTATTTCGTTCCGTGTCTGGGTATAAAATATTTATATGTGTATAAACAACTTGGTTACTTTGAGATTAGATAGTGCTGGGTGGGATATCCCATCTATTACAAAAAAATGCTGCGAACTTGTAATTAACTGAGCCTTTGATAGGCTGGTAGAATTTACAATAGTGAATACTCAGAATACAGAACAAACCAGAAACCACCTGCGAGTGTGAAACTGAAGAAACAAAAACAATGCGGTATGTGTAATCATAATTGAGAGCGGCTTCTGGTTTGTTCTCTATTCTGCGAGTGAATAGTAATTAATCCTAAAAACTACACTTTGATGAGCGTCTATGTAAAATGTCATAAAAGTATCAGGCGTTTAACAAACTTTCAAATCTTCAAAGACTTTTTTGTTTTTAGTTTTGTCTTGCCGTACAAAAGAAAATTAAATTGTAAAGCACTTACAATTTTTCTTGACTTTGTTTCTGTAGTTCGTACAGCTTAATTACATGATACAGTTTGTTTCAATAATATTATTCTTTAAGCAATAAGTGCTTAAAGTAAATTGTTTATAATTCTGTTAAAAAGAGCGTCCCTCAGTTTCTTGCGTATTCTTCTGAGAGGAACCAGCATTTCTGAATGCGCCTTTGTGGTGACATTCTTTCACAAAGTAATAAATTCACTCTTATGACGTATTTCAAGATTATGTTACATAACTACGAAATAAAAATATTTTGATTTGATTTGATAATATAGAATTATATTGTTGGTGACAAGGTTTAAATATAATACAGTGTCCTTGGTAAATAATTTATTTTCATATGTCAGTAGAAATTTCGTTTCTCTATGTTTTTAAAATCAAGATACAAAATTAATGAAAAAATATGCAAAAACTACTTGTGGAAAACATACCTTTAACTATAATACAGTTAGGCATATATATATATATATATTGAAAATGACTCATTATCAAAGACAACTAAAACTACATTTCCAATCAATGAAGTTACTTCAAACCAAAAAGGAAACAATTTATTGTCATGTCATACTTATAAGAATCTGTGGACTTTAATTAACTATGCAAAATGTCTATAATTTATCAGCCTGCGTGTTATTAAAATGTATGTGACTTTTTTAAAGAAAGCCGTCACTTTAATGTTTCACGTTTTCTTTTTATATCTCTGTTATAACGCCTTAAAACAATTATATATATTTTTTTTTTGTTGAATAAGGACATCTATTATCTGCTTATAATTTTTTTTTGGACCACGTAAAATTTTAAAGAATGCCCATTGACAACGCCCCGCCGCTTCACGTGGTCTATAACGGTTCGGTTCGGCTAATATTCGGTTTCGGCTTTCAATATTTTCGGCCGTTTCTTAAACGAAAGTTCATCTTCCAGCATAATCTCGGTTTCGGCCAAAAGAAAATGTAATTTTCGGTTCAAACCGAAATAAATTTTAGCATGTAACAAAGTCGCTGTACGAGCAGGGTAGATCTGTCACGCCCGCCACGCCGCGCTTTTTGTCGTACTTTTTGATTGATAATTGGGAGTAGGGTTGATAGGTAGTGTCAAATAGCTTGAGTGGTACAAAAATTTTTCTAGGTCCTTGTGCTTCATGTAATATTCATACGGCGGCGATATTTCGGCTTTCGTTTTCGGCCGAAAGAAAATAAAATTCAAAAGTTTCAATTTCGGTTTTGGCCGAAAGAAAATATTGGGTTTCGATCGGACACTACTTTATAGCACATGTTAATTTAGGGTTAGATCTCGCATTAATTCAGAACTGCATTTAAAAAATAATAATTGTATAGCTATTCATTAAAATAAGCAATTGATAAAAACTAAGCAAACCATGAAAGAGTTTCGTGCGAAAAAGACGATTTTTTAGGAAATATAACTTCGTTAAAAGTCGTAATGGGTTATTGAGCGTCTGTAAACAAATCAAACAAAAAACGTACAGGTAAGTACTCCAACAAAAAAAAAACGCGGTGTCCCTTGTTTTCATTCCATGCACACAGGTAAACATCATGACTTGCCCGTGGACCAACCAGCGTTGTCCAACCAATTGGTCCACGGGGGATTTTTTTGCCCGGTTGAACAACTGGTTGAACAACGAAAGATAAATCATAATTTTTTACTTGCCCGTGGTACTACCAAGTAATAATAAGTCTTGAATTTAGTTGAAAGTTGTAACATGAAAGTGATCGTTTGGCCGCGGGTTAGGTTCTTCATCATAATAATAAACAACATTTACACTATGTCCCGCGGCCATACGGCCCTTTTTATCTTACAACGCTGGTTGGTCCACGGGCAAGTCATGGTAAACATACATAGTTGTTTGCTGCCAATTCAATTACTAATTATTTGTGTGCTTTGGTGAAAATAATTATTTTAAACAAAATATAGTAAATGTATTGCATTACAATAATTTGTGCAAAACTACATCAGCCGAAAAAGTAACTAAATAGCCCCAAAAAATTATATACCTATGCATTTTAAATATTTGCGTTCACATTGTTAACACATAAAGGCAACGAAAGTGAAAGTTTACTTAAACAACATTTAGTTAATATGTTTTTTATTGTAGTTAAATTTGTTTGAAAAAAACTTAGGTTTTTTTTGAAAATATAATCCGGCACCGTTTTTCAATATATTACAGTTTTTTGCGTTCCAGACATAAAAATATCGCCATAATCGTTCACGTGTGGTAATTTAGCAGTCAAAGTCATGCGTTTCAGACGCTTCGTCGTTTTGGGCGTTTATAACGGCTACGTTAGACCCAGGTAGGTCGTTCGCGTTTATTTTGAGTTTTAAGATTTGATGTTTAATACCGTTCTAGGACACAATTTAGGTGTCATTGGCTTTGTTAGTGAATTAACCATTCGTAAAAAATTATAGCGTAAGAAACAAATTTTTGTAGCGTTCGCGGTAGTGGCATTCGTGGCTGTTATTGAATGCGTATGGAACATAGCCCATATCACTTACTTACTTCTGCATAAGCGTGAAAAAAAAACGATCCAAGTTTATGCAGTTGTTTCAGCCGCACTCACCGTCGTCTCCGGCAACGTAAATTTATTGGTTGCATATTATTTTAATTTTATACCATAGATAAATTGCTAATTTATTATGAGTAAAATGATTTATAAAATTTTATTTATTTGATTTAGAGTTCTTAGAAAATACTTAGTTCTAACGTTGCAAGGAAGTTCGTGAATTAAAAAACACTTTGCGTAAGTATAATATTAAAATCCTATATATAATAACTTATTTTAATTATACAGTTGATTGGAAACTATGTAACTTATTTCACTAGTTAGACAAATTCTGTAGCACTGTCAAACTATCTATAAATTATTCTACGCTGACTGTCCGGATGCGTTCATTTAAGCTGCTTTCTGGCGCGGTCTGTGGTTCCTCGGTTCGTACATTCGTGGTCAATGAATCCGACGCCTTGCTGAGTATTTCGTAGTGTGCCGCTTCTTCTTTAGGGGGGCTCGTTTCGTCTTTAGTGTACCTATCAGGAATAATTAATCAAATGTAATCCTTCAATTCTGGAAATTTTTAAAGAACATATTTGTTGAACAACAATAAATAAATGTAATTAATAAACAGGCAAAGAAAACCCTTGAAGGAAGTTTACAGTAGTGAATGTTACCGTGAATCCTCGATGTATGAAAGATTTAAGTTTCACCAGTGTATTTTGATAATCATCAATTTCGTTGGTAGGAAACAGCAGGCAGTCCCGGTAGAAATGTGTATGAAGTTCACGCGCAGGAGGGCGAGGGCGGAAATCTAGTTGTTGTAGAAAATCGAAATATTTTATTATTTTTATTATATTCGAGAATGCACCGGTGTAGCTAGCACACACTGAACCTATTCCGCCAATCCTGTGTTTGTTTTTTACTTTGACAAGCGAAAAAAATAAATTACATCAGCGAATCGTAACACAGATCGCGAATGCGATACATACCGATTCAGAAATCATGTGAACATTAACATTGTCTACGCGGATAAAATAATTACTTTAACCAAATCATTTAATATATTTTCTGTTTTCTTTAAAAGAAAAACGATATTTCTGCATGAGAGAAAAAAAAATATTTTTCAAGACCAAAACACGTGAACAATTCATATGAAAGATCGCATTTAATCGGAGAAATAGTAAATTTTTCCTATAAGAAATATTACCTCTTTCGTATAAGAAACATGAATGCTTCGTTAAACTACGTATTTTATTGTAGAAAAGGTGGTCTATACACAAGAACTTGAAAATCTTGAAACAATTCTTAAAAGTATTTGTGGAATGAAAAATTTGATTATGATCAGAAACCTGCGGCCATAGGCCCGACCCACAGTAAACTGTCTGACTGATGCTCAGCCAGAGCGAGTAGGGCACTGGGCAGGGCATCACGGGCATCAACTATCTACCTACCCATTTTGACGTCGGTGTCTTGACACAAAGTCTTGTTACAACTGCTTCCGTTTATAGATCCTTTATACTAGCTATACTAGCATCTGGCAAGGTATTTTCGTGTTGTTAAAAGATCGACGCGCCATCTCTTATTGTATACTTAAGACTAATCTTCCTCATTACGCAAAACAAGAAAGCGCATTTCTCACTTTCTTGTTCTAAGTTTTATTCATAGCCAGTACAAAATCGATGTTCCGTACTAGAGTCATAACTTTTAAGGCAAGTAATTATGATTGTAAGTTCAAAAACGAAATGCATTCTCAAATTAAACTTGTCGGTCTCTCGCGAAATGAAATAAATTTTGGTTAAAATAGGATAGTCCGAGAATTTTCAATTCTTATACCAATAGACCGGACCTTTGTGACAGGAAGAATGGAACGGAAAAGACCGAAGGGGCGCAGTCCGAAACGGTGGGCGGAGCAGGTGATCGAACATCTGGATGTTCCGATCAGCACAGCCCTCCACTACGCGGTAGACCGAAACAAGTGGAGGAGGATTGTGGACAGAATGCGTCGGCGAGGTCACGATCCTCAACCCTGAGGAAGCGATTAAGAAGAAGAAGAAGATACCAATAGACAGGAGTAATTTGTGGGAAATAAACAACGTTGATAGAAAATATATATTTTTAGATTTAACAACTTTACATTGAGACATTTGGAAAGTAAAAAATAATACGGTTATAATTTAATAATTGATTAATTAAAAAGAATTGTGTACGCGACAGCGAGCACGAGGCCGAGCTGCGACTGTTTAGTGCATGCGTATTCAGTCGAACTTATAGAGTGAAACAGAGAGCAAGAGCTATCTAAGATTAACCAAGTTGTCTTGATGTATTTCAACATTTCCTAGTGTAAGACCTAAAGATCTTAATAAGTAAAGAAACGATCTCTCCCAACAAAGCTTGGTGAATACCGACGTGCACTAGTACATCTTAAGATTGGCAGCATTTCGGGCTTTCACGGTAACATAAATACGTAGGTACTGATAATAATCTTAAGTCATAAAAACAATTTGTGAGTGTCAAATGGCATAGCCATGTTAGTTTAGCACAGGATCACAGTATTAGGCTTACACAATTTAGTAGTATAAATTTTCAATCGCCTAGGGTATGTTTATTCTAATAAATTGGGTAATCACTTAGTACTGTAATCCTTTCATAATGTTAATATAGCTAAATGGCTATGCAATCGACAGCGTTACAATTTAAACTATTGCGTCGACTAGGCGATGGCACAATACGTAACCCAGCTGATATCCAAAGCGATTTATGATTTCTACCTTCTTTTACTGTTATGTGGCTACAACCCACACGTGTACCACCCAAATAATAATTCAAATGTAAGCTAATTTTTTAAGGATGAAAAACATGTTTTTCTACAGAGCTGCAGAGGCAGAACGTAAGTGGACGTTTTCACGTCGATAAAAATATTCCATGAAAAATTAACGTGCAAACGATGAGTACGATTTAATAGGTACAAAATTATTACAATCTCTGAACGCATACAGTTGTGGTGTCTCAGAATGAATGAAATAATATTTTTTTCAAAAAAAAGTTCATTAACATGCACTTGACTTATCAAAAACCATTTTAGGTTTCTCCGATAGCCATATAATCGGCAAATAAAGTCTTTTGATGCGGTTTTGAAAAACTGACATTCTACATTGGTTCCTTATAAACTTTTATCAAACTCCTGGAATGGGATTCTCAACACGTGCACAATGAACACGTAAAGAGCGAACATCCATCAAACTGTAATGAAATATCAATATGATTTTACGAACCCGCAAGCCCTGAAGAAAGCCACCGCAGAAGGGTTGTGAGTCAACGCGGTGAGACGCACGCAGCGCATGCGAGTGGAGCGTGACAGTTTTTCCAACACGGCGAGCAGACGCGCGCCCAGTCCACGTCTCTGCCCGCTTGCCTCTACTTGCACTTCGTAACTGAAAACGTCACATTATTGTAATATTACGTGTATACCGTATAAGGTCTGTCACCTGTTGTCTATTAGACCAATAGATGGGACGAAATCACATATCCCGAACGGAGTAGTATAGTTTGACCGAAACCGTTGTACCGCGCCTTAGGTATGTGCGCGGCGAGGAGGGAAGGCAGCTTCTAAGCGTTGACGACGGACTGACAGAGCAGATCTGCATCCCTCCGCGTCGCGCACATACACAAGGCGCGGTACAGCGGTTTCAGTCAAACTATAGTGCGTAGCTACCGCAGGAAGGCTATCATTAAGATGCATAAATCTTTAATTAAATTATATTGAATAATATACGCAGCTAATGAAGTTTTTATCTGACGAGAAATCGTATAAAATGATTTTTTAACTGGTTACCTATAGACATAAAAGTACTAGACCACTCACACTCTAGCTAGCTGGCGCAAGATGACGAGTTTTAGTCAGAGTTTCAGTGCGAAAGGTCCCCGCACACCGGTCTGCACCCCCGCGAAATTGCTTTATGTCATTTAGATACTGTGAATTTACATTTATGACTCTATTAAAACCAAACGCTGCTGTCAAATTAAATTACTCTATGCTTTTAGCAAACCAAAATCAGATCTGCACTGGTTAGTAAAAGCACATAATATTAAGGATACACCGTTGCGTTGATACTGATAATTTTCTTTCAAACGTGTAGCAGGCAGATGACCTCTATCGAGCAAACGCGATTGGCGACGAGAAATACATGGTTCAGTGTATATTGGCTATCAGGCGTCGTGCCCAAGGCGCTGCGCGATGCGGTTGATCAGCCACGTTAACCACACCTTTTCGCCAGCGCAAAAATTGGTTGAACAGGGCTACACGGGAAATGTTTGTACTATCGGTGTAATCTCGTTTGAAAAAAACCTTTGCTCAAGTGACTTATGCTCGTTTAAGATAATTTTAAAATGCGTAGTTTAATAGATGTTAAAAAAATTATACGCAATCGACCATTGCCCCCTGTTATCTTCGAAACTATTGACTATAAAATAAAAAATAAAATACGGATCACAGGGCGTCACTCCTGGTTTACAGAAAAACCTTTCTCTAATAAAAAGTCTTTGAACTCCCGTGGAAAATGGAAAATATTCGTGAAGAGAAAATGCGTATAAAATGTGGTGCTTAATTACGCTGGGAACTAATAAGTTTAACCAAATGGTTTAGTAGTTACTATGGTAGTCCACTTATATGGAGGAGTCTGGTTTAACTTATACGACCCCAATAGAATGCAGATTAAAAAAAACATACTAATAGCTAATATGATTTATGCTACGGAACCCTTTATATGCGAGTCAGGTACGCACTTGATAATTTTTTTTTATTAAAATAACTTATACAATTTTACTGACTTTGTAATAAAATTGTATAGCAGCTAAAGCAAAAAAAAAATATTACTAAAACCGATCCGTATAATTGACCATTCCCAAACTTTTAAACTAAAGTCCGTTATATTTTATTTCGAAAAAATAGGCAATTTCAAGTAAATGATTTGAATTTTCTTCTTTTTGGATCGGTATTTACGTAGATATATTGAAAATTCTTATAGCGTGACGTTACCGGGTGGAACATATGGGTGGAACTATAAGTTTAGCCATTACCGTTGCATATTTATAAAACAGTGTCAATCTCAGAACTGTCAATAGTAATAGCGTCAATGTTTTTATAAATATGCAACGGCAATGGCTAAACTTATAATTCCACCCGGTGACGTCACGCTATAAGAATTTTCAATACATCTACGTAAATACCGATCCAAAAAGAACAAAATTCAAATTTTCTTAAAATTAGGCAACTTTTTTCGAAATAAAATATAACGGAATTTAGTTTAAAAATTTGGGAATGGCCAATTGTGAATCATTACAATAGAAATGACATTTTTCAAAGAAAATAAATTACATTTATAAATGGTCAGTTTACAGCTTCTTTTTGGAGGTTTCAACCCTAAAACACACTAGGTATTCTTTTTAATTCACTATAGGTGGACAGTCGGGTCGACAGGTCAGTCAGGATTACCATAAATGACTAGATAAAAAAGAAACTCGTTACCAGTTCATTTAAAATAATTGGTTAAAAACTGATAAAGAGTCAATGAATTTAATTATTATTGAATTTTTATAAAAATAAGAAAAAAGAAAAAAAAACAGTAACTACACCGGAACATTACATACAATACAATACAATTAACGTACCTACAAGCATGATAAGTTCTAGTGTCGAAAAATTGCCCATAGTAATATGTCAATTTGTATTAACTCTTAAAATTAACACAGCATTCACGCAGTCATATGGAATACACGTGTTAACCACGGTCTAAGCACTACTTCTGTGAAATTTTCAGATCGTTTCTAGTGTCCTTTAAAAAAAAACTTACACCCGTCGCACATACATATTTTATATACTTGTTTTCGGGATGTTTTTGTTATATTTTACAAGAATAACAAATTGCAGCAATTTATCATTTTGGGGGCAAATTACAAAAAAAGACTGCGCAAATGCATCATGTGACATATTAAATGGTTCGTTATTACAAAATATAAATACTTTTTTTTTATAATCTTACAATACATAGTTCACTAGATCTTAAAGAAAATATTCGAAAATCGATCGCTGCTTTCTTATCTGAAAAACTACCGAGCCTAAAACAAAAAACCGGTCAAGTGCGAATTGGACTCGCGCCCTTCGGTTCCTTACATTTATTATCGTATATTGACATATTATTCACTACTTGTCGCCAAAATACCACATATATGAATATTTCAATTTTTTTTTTTTTAATACCAACAAAATAGAGATTACGGATTTATTTCCTTAATCGTGCTATATCGCGCTTCTTGCTAAATTTCATGATTATAGATTAACGGGAAGTATCCTATAGATGTTAATTTACTTGCTAGGGTCAAAATATGGGGCATAAATGGCCTTAATTTTTGATTGCGTTGACTGAAGACTTAGAAGTTAGTCTTTTTACAACTCGAAGGGACCTTAGAATACTACTACTACTACCCTTTGTGATGTCGAGTGGCATCGAGCCCGCTTCTTGTTTTAGAAGGCTGTGATTCGAATCCCAGGGCATGGTCCAACGATTTTTTTTACCTTATGTACATAACTATCAGTGACTGTGCCTCGGAGAGAACGCTAAGCCGTCGGTCCCGATTGCCATTAATAGATGGCAGTCCTTAAAATCCAGCAACGCACATTAGAGCAGCGTATTGGACTAAGCTCTAAGGCTCCTCATCCTGAGAGGATCCTAAACCCCTGCACTGGGACATTAATTAGCTGATGGTATGGTATGGTAGGCACTACCCTTTTCTGAGAAAAAACGATCTTGACAGACGGATGGTTCACCACAAAGTCCACAAAGTGGTTCTAGAAGGATTACGTCTTTTTTCTTCTGAGATATGGAACCTTAAAAAACGTGCCTGATACCCAATTTTCACTTGATGTATTCGTAAACAATTCGCGGTTAGGTTGTGGAAACATTTTTAGTTACTAGTATCCAAGATTCCAAGATTTCCAAGAACCACATCCAATTTATTTCCCTTGTTTGTTCATTCATTAACATCTAGACTAAAATTATGCGAAGTTTTCAATTTCATGTAATACGACTTCGGACATAAAATATACAAGAAGCGACTCCATAGCTCCATAGTAGGTATGTCACTGTTTTATAGGTTTTATCAAAATTATATTCAATATCTATATTAATAAATAAAACTGAAGTGTCCATCTGTAATTTCAAAACAAAGAACTTTTCATAAGGTCTATGTTTATTTGCACGCAACTAAAGCCCAAACCACCCGACACCGTTTTTAAAATTGTTATATATCTGTTTATTTGTCCCGAATAATCTCCATAACGGGTGAACCAATTTTGACAGGTAGAGGATATAGGCATAGGCTACTTTTTAGAAAATAATATAGGCTAACTTTTATTTCAGAAATATTTATCTATTCTATTTATACATATAAAATAGTGTGTTTAAAAAAAAGACATTTCTTGAGATGGTTATTTGCACTTTACCAATACCTAGGGATTTTAAAATTTTGGTCTGTCTGTCTGTATGTACGGGCTAATCTAAGAAACGGCTAAACCGACTTCGATGCGACTTTCGTTTGCA
This sequence comes from Luffia ferchaultella, assembly GCA_949709985.1. Taxonomy (NCBI): domain Eukaryota; kingdom Metazoa; phylum Arthropoda; class Insecta; order Lepidoptera; family Psychidae; genus Luffia; species Luffia ferchaultella. Next base: position 8,040,980 of record OX453256.1, on the reverse strand, counting down.
GATAGAGAACTTTTCGTTTAGTAATCTCATCAAGAATTATTTATCTATTCTATACAAATAAATAAAATAGTGTTTATTCGAAATAAAAGCTTGTTCTATATATGAGCTTATATATCGTAGGATTTTCACTTCAATTTTGAAATGACAAACGAAAAGCGGAAAAGAAAGTAGGGACGAATGGTATGTAAGAGGACGAAAGGAAACTGATCTGCACCTTACCTTATCAAGAACTGATTAACTTTAAGTACGACATAAGACATATATATACATGTAATCCACGCGGGCAAAGCCGCGGGCGTTCACTAGTATTGAATATAATAATATTTAACGCTAGTATTTGTTTGTAATATTGCTCGCATGGTTTTCACAAATGATATTTAGTTTATAACTAAATATTTAGCGCACTTAATCATAGGATAAAATGTTTTATACGCATGACGTATTTTGTGAGATCCTGCTTATTTTGCTTTTCTTCATCCTATCCTATTCGTAAAATATTTGTGTGGTTATATTTTATAAGTTGAATCATAAAATCGCAATCAATTAAAATTGTTCTTCAATAATATGTGGAAAACGTACTACAAAAAGGAAAGGAAAAAAAACGATGTTGCATATTTTGGATTCACAGACGACTAATTATAATAATACCTGAAACATCTCACAAACGACAATCTAGTTCCAAACTAAGCATCGATCAGAAAATTTTTTAGTCAATTTCTTTTTTTGTATAGACAGCATACAATCAAATTTCATTAAGAGCCAGCAATTTAGCTTTGTACTGGAAAAAAATACATACACATTTCGTAAAAATCCATCAAACAGTTTTTCAGTTGAATCCGAACGGATTCTTCCTGTGGCCATAAAATACAGCTTATAATGATCACTGGACTGTTACAACGATGGTAAAAGGTGTCTAGCATTATTTCGAAATCCTGAAAATTACAGTTTACAGTTTAATTGATATCGAATCAAGTCTTTCTTATGGGACCAAACTGATGCAGATGATAAAGTATTAATAACAGTATAAAACTCGGCCAAGTGCGTGCCAGACCACGTAGAACGAAGGGTTCCGTAGTCTAGACGAACTTTCAAGTTTCAAATTTAAATAAGTTTTAAATGAAATGTCTCAAAAACTACTTAATATTATATCTTATTCAAATCAATTTTCATAGTTTTTTTTTTAAGTTGTAGAAATTTAATTTTTTCTGGATTTTCCACCCCAAAATTAAAGGGGACACACTTTTAAGAGTTCAGGAGCGTATATCTCAACTACTTTTAACTTAAATAAAAATGTCATTTAGAAATCTTTATATAATTTTTAAAAACCTTATACTACAAGTACACACAGGTTAATGTGTGCAGGATTTATTTTTTTCCTAATAACACTTATACACAATTACACTTACCTACCAAATAAAATTTATATAGTGACAATAGTCTCCGACATTTACCTATACGAGTAAAGCTGCTAAATAATAAAGAGTTTCTTTTCTGTATTTCAGGGTTCCTATCCCTACGCTATTCGAATCATCACCTTTCAATGTTAGATATGATTTGATGTAAAGTTGTTCATAATAAACATTTGTGTGCACAATTATTTTGATCGTCAGCTAGTGTCATAATTTTTTTATAGGTTTTTTATAGAAGTTTTAATTACACATGGTTCTATATACAATTTTTTTTTAAAATTCCAAATTCAATCAATATACTATACCTTAGTGATATTAGACAGATTTCAAGTTTATTCCTATAAAATCCATTTTAATTTTACACTTCTACTTAAGCTCCACTTTTCCAGCTTCGCACTTCCTAACACGATCCACAAACCAACAACTTCCTTTGCCAAACACGACTCGTTAACTACACAATGTAACTGATAAAACACTTTCACTATTGGGTGGCAACGGTGGGTGGCTGCGGCATGTCAACCCGGGTCATCGGATATACATATATACGTTTTTTCAGTGTTTGCTTGTTAATCACACCAATAATTCACATGAGAGTGCATAGCCATTAGCGACCGATATTAAGTGTCGCAGGTTGTATGATGTTTATTCTGACGACAATCCCGACGACAATCGTCACGTCCCTTGGGATTGTTCAAAGAAATTGTTTGGGTTAAAATCACTGATATATTATCACATGGATGCAACATCACCACAGTTGCACACGATCCGGTAATTTTTGTGACGAACATAACTCCATAGTTCTAAATTTCCTTTCTTTGCGTTAGTTTGAAAGAACTTTGGCCTATGCCAGCTATGATGCCAACCTATATACGTAGCGATGTAGGCCTATGGTTAAAAAGTGAAAAATGTGAACGATTAAATAGAACCAGGTCTTGTAGTTTGACAATGTGTTCAAAAAATGTTAATAGAACAGTTTATTAAATTAAATTTTATACTTGGAGTTTTAAATAACGTGGCATTGAGAGGAAGAGTTTAAAGTAACCACGTTTAGAGTTATACGAAATACGCTTAACGAAAACTTTTTGTAAAAAATTTACTATTTTACCAGACAGGCTGCTTTTCGCCTAAGATGGAAAACGGTTTTTTTTTCAGCTAAACCCACAAAAGCTAATATTGTCAGCTAGGTAACTGGTAAGTAGGTACGACACTTGCACTAGGCCAACTTGTAGGGTCGAGTTATGTAATTTATGAACGAATGTTTTTGGACTTGGTTCCATCCCTAACACCAACATCACGGAGTGTACGTACACATCATACGTGCTTAAGTGTCGTGACCGTAGTACAATGATCTCATGTTACTAGTTAGTGTTATTAGCCATATCTATAACTATCCAGTCCAGTGGTCATTTCACAGCGAGTCGAGCGCTCAAGCCGGCAACATGCGTCCACGGTGGGCGCCGTTGGCTTGCTTTTTCCTGTGGTGCATCATAGGAACTCGGTCCGCTAAGCTGCTGGCATTGCTACCTGCCAACACAAGAAGCCACTATGCCATGTACGGTCGGCTGCTTGAAGCTCTGGCGCAAAGGAACCATGAGCTGACCATCATATCGCATTTTTCTATGGTAAGTGTTCACTTAAAGTGATGATAGTACATGATCAGAAAATGAGGTTAATGCTATAATCTATGTTCACCACTAAAACGATACCATTAAGCATTGGTCTACATGTTATATATTATCTATTCGATCAATGCAATCGGAAATTCCATAGTTAAAAATGATCTACAACATAACAAAATTAAATAATAATAATAACGTATACATCACAATAAAGTCTAGGTCCCAAACTAAGCATTAGCTTGTGTTTTGGGTACCAAGCGAAGACACCACACACATATAACAATCGAGACCCGATACCAGTATTCATCATATAAATACTGACCCGACCTGGGATTCGAACCCGGGATCTCCAGCTTCGTAGGCAGGGTCGCTACCCACTAGACTACGCGGTCGTCATGTCATGAATCTAATTTACATGCGGTCTTTATTTTCCGCACGCTTAAATAGAACTACGACTGGCCACTGTGGTTCACATTCTAAGATCTGTAACTCCAGTGATGTAAGCAAATTCAATAGTATAATACAATTGGGAATAAAAAACTGGTCAAGTGCGAGTCGAATTCCAAGACACAGGTTACGTATTTAACTCGTGTATAGTTGCAGTATCAACGAAGTTACAAAGTTCGCGTTTTGTACTACGTTGATTCAATGTTTTTTTTAACATAACAGGCGCACAGAAATACAGTAGCAGTCCTAAAACAATTTAAGCGATAAAATGAAAGCTCGTTGATAACAAAATAATTATATCGCATAGAAATTCTTAAGACATCGACGTTCCTCGTATCTGTCGTTTAGTTAGAGGTCATTCACTAGATTCATGATTGTACCCATCATAGTATTAAGTTAAGCGACTTCGTAACAGACTCAGTTACAAAATACTTATAAAATCTGCCACTTTGGCACCTTCTTAATGATGTCAGTTGGGTGAAGACCGGATCTGGGGGAAGATCCGGTCTTCCCGAAGAAGAAGTCGCGACGCCATTTCACAATAATATTGTAAATTAGCAGCACAGGTCGCCTAGGTCCCGCGCAATTAAACGTAACCGATCTTCCCCCAGATCCGGGGAAGCTTCCCCAGCTCACTTACTTTAAAGCTATTAAAAATTAAACAATATAAGCTTTTACTAACTTAATAAATTCTATGAAAGAGCACCCTCTATAGCTACAAATATTTCATTATTCAATTCTAGGTTGTTTTTACTTGTGCGGGCAGCACTCAAAAATTAAATTTTAACAAGTAAATATTTTGTATAGGGTAAATTCAATAAAAATGAATTGTGGTTTTTTAGTATAAAAGTCAACAGGCTCTAAAAGACAATAGAACGAAAATGTATTGTAGCGAGGATGGTAAAGTCCCCTTCGGACACTTATGTTAATGTATCTTTATCGCTTCAAAAATGATATCATTAATAAAGATTTACTAAATAATGGAGTCACATAAACATAACCTCAATATGATATGAAATTAATTAGCTAATTAAACATGTGATATTTTTTTCTATTCTCGTTTTTATTACATTTTGATTCTGTAGGAAAATGAGAAATACTATAGGGGAATGAAAAATATTTAGGATTGTTATTTGTGAGCTGAGCTTTTGAAAGACAAGTTAACGAACGAACGATCAATCAAATAATATTTTTAAAACTTAGTTTCTCGGTGTCTATCAACATAATGAAATGTAATTTTATAGTTTTTTTTCTACAATTTGTTTTTTCAGCTCTACAAACGTGGGCCTGTATGGGAAACTGGTAACATGTTATAGCTAGTCCAGGAATAAGATGTCAAATAAAAAAATTCAAATTCCAAATTAAGACTGGTTTTATCATGTCACCAGTTTCCCGTACGTAGTACGTAGAGCTGAAAAACAAATTAAAATATATAAATATATATAAAGTAACAGGATATTTAAACATTTTTCGAAAATTTTTGATCAAATAGCATGGTATTTTATGTAGGTATTTAAAAAATATTATTCTCATAATTAAAAAAATAATCATAAAAAGAATTATACATAACGTATGTATATAAAAAATTATTCAACTAGAATTCTTTTTTATCAGACGTATGAGTAACACGCCACGGAGCGATGAATCATTACGACAACAAATTGACATCTTGTACATCAGTTTTCTTACGGACATATGAAATGAAATCCGATAACTCGAAATGTTATAGTTCTAAAATAAAAAATATCTAGGCCGTTTCTTCGCGTGAAGCTTAACGAAAAGTTTCTGTGGCGAAAAGCGATGGGATCAAGTGAGCAACGACGGACAGGTGACGCACCCGCTGGATGTACTTGTCAGCCTCACAAGCGACCATGCGATTGATTAGGCGGGAAGAACATCTACAAGTATGATACAGGCTTAAGATAATTTTGTATTACTAGCTTTCTCTCGCGTGGAGATACCCTGTAACTGTGTCACCCAGCCAGTTCCCGTTTCAGCAGAACAGCCGTAACACAGTCGATGCGCACACCGGAGGTACTAGCGTGGCCGCCACGTGTTAAAAAGGGATACAAACAAAAAACGCTATAATATCAAAGAGTTGGTCAAATTATAAAGTTTTTCGTTAGAGTATTAATACTTTAGCTTTATAGTTAACTGTTACGTGTGGAAACTTATGACTCACCTCCTCTCCCCACCCTCACCAGATGTCACACTTTGTTGACCCTTTCACATCCCCTTAACGTGTGACGTCCTTTATGAATGGATACTAAGATAAAGTAGATGTTTTTGTTCTACACTGGATGGATTAGACATTCATGCGGTGTTTAGTCAGTAGCGGTAACTGAAGCTAGAGGCAACAGTAACTAGGTCGTGACCATCCATCGTGAATTTGTCGATTAATTTGACTACCGCGCATATATCGGAAACCACCGGAACCATACATGTGGTACGAGTGGATATTGTCAACGTCAATACACAATCTTATTGATATGTATTACGTACAGTTCACATTAAAATAACGTAAATATCATTATAATTTTGAAATCCCACTACACGGTTCGGCTGTTTCAGCGTGCCGAAACAGCGACTTTATCCTTATACTATAATTAAGCAATAATTCTTGTGTTTATATTTATGTCGTAGGATATTGAAAATAAAACCCTGGGTATATTGCGAAAACACGAATAATTAATAAGGCAGTGGCGAAAACATTTGCAAATCTTACTGGAAAAAGATAGGGTATTTGCAAAAACGCGAGTCGCTCCAGAAACATTGAATATCCTTAACTCTGATTGGCTAGATTTTTGCTTACTGACCAAATCTTATTCTGATTGGTTCCTGGTATTACCCTGTGAGCTTTAAAGTATTAGATCATTGAGTTATGCAGGGTTAGAAATAACAATATCGATTTATAGAAACTTTTGCACACTTTTAACCACATTTAAAACAAAAGACTGCTGAGTAGCTTTCAAAAACATAAAACAATTCGCGTGAATGATTGACATTTAAAACGTCAAACAATCAGAGGAGGTCTCGATTTGGGCGCTCCGACCGGCCAATCAGTGTTCTTATTTCATAATAGCTAACGTTTCGTTTCACAGTATTACTATAGCGAATAGTGTTTTTGTAAAAACCCTAACTTTTTCCAGTAATATTCAGAAATGTTTTCACCATTGTCTAATTATCCGTGTTTTTGCAAAATCTCTAGGGTTTTCGCGAAAAGTCGAATTATCAAATCATCCTGCGACATATATATATTTCGGCTATCTCGGAAACGGCTCTAACGATTTGGATGAAATTTTATATTTAGATAGGTATGATCTCAAAACTGGTTTATAAATAAGTTTTATGGTAATTAATCACCACGGGGCGCTGAAGTAGATGGGCATTTTCGAAACGCCTACCTACTGATTTTGATACGGTTTTTTGTATTACATAGGTATTATTTACGAGTAGATAATTAAACAATTTGTGCAGTTATGCGCCACCAGGGGGCACTGCATTAGATATGTGTCTTTAAAACGGCTGGGAGGATCTCTACGCGGTTTTTTGTGTTATATAGATATCACCTAAGAGCAGGTTCTTAGATAAAGTTTGCGATCATGGGCCACTAGGGAGCGCTGCAATATATACATTTCTCTAAAACGGCTGGGAGGGCCTCTATGCGGTTTTTTGCGTTGTATGTATAGATTTCACCTAAGAGCAGGTTCTTAGATAAAGTTTGCGAACATGGGCCACTAGGGGGTGCTGCAATAAATACGTTTCTCTAAAACGGTTGGGAGGATCTCTACGCGTTTTTTTTGCGTTATATAATTTGATACCCAAGAGCACGTTTTTAAAGTTTGCAGTCATGGGCCAATACAAAAGCTAATACCTAATACGAATAATCAGAATCAGCCCAAATGAATTATAAATATTTAATTTTTATGACGATCACTAGAAAGCATAAGGTAACACATATCCAGCGCGTTTGTCATTCTATGAAAATACCTACTTATTGTTATTGTCATCAGCTGGGCGATAGCGTGCACTACTTCGGACGGTAAAAAAACTTATCATGCTATGAATCCGTGAAAAGTTTACAAAATATTTGACTCGGTTGTTGAACCCACGGACATACGTCTGAATGCCAGGGGCATCAAACCAGCCGAGGTGACTTATCCAGATGTTTATGAAACATGAAATTGCGGGCCAATGTCACGTTAAGTTGTAGTTGTGTCACGGGTTATCTACTAGATTCGTTTACTATTGACAGTTTTTTTTTTTGTAACGGATTGGTATGCGCATTGATGTTTTTGGTATGTTCAACGACGAGCCCACATTTCACCAAGTCTTCCAGTGTAGCCAATCCCTTTAGGGCCGTTAGACCGGTTGGATACATTTTGATCGACGGTCAACTTCGACACTGTTGCCAAATTGATTTAAATTCAAGCATTTTGATCAGTTGTGTCCGATATGTAGGCTGCTATTCGGCTTAATTTTGTTTTACTTTTAATTTGGGCTCGTATATACAGGATCATTCTGAGCCTGTTTTCAGGATGAAACAAGAATTAAAAATGAGGCCGCTTTTAACTGTACTCTTATATAAAACGAAGAATTGAAACCTGCGGTGGCAACAAATTAAACTGACGCAAAGAGGTTAAACAATCTAACTCGACTGGGCAGCGTTCTGCAGAAGGCACGCAGTGTGTTTGAATCCGATAGTGCCTAAAAATCAAAATCTTTGAACAGGGTGTTTCATCGACAAGACCTGAGTCACTCAATGGACAAGCTTGGAGTTACTTAGCGGAATAAAATTCGTAACAAACAAATCTGTATAAGAACTGGAGTGACCTATATAGCTTACAGGATTAACAAGTAGATGGCAATGGGCTGGTCACCTTGCTCACAGAACAGTAACAGATAACCGCTGGGGAAGAAACGTTTCCGAATAGAAACCACAAATCGGACGTCATAGCGTGAGATGGTCACCATTAATTGTAGTAAGAAAGAGAAAGGTTGCAGGCCGGGCAGTGAGCATCCGGTGGATGAAATGAGAAATGAAATTATTCGGCGCATAACGTCATTTACTGTTGCTATTCTGCATCAAAAGCATTTGTTTGTTGTAAATATTTTGGCGCAAATGTGTGAAACATGGGGGTGTGCCGAAGAATCAGGGTATTTAGTTCGAATAGCAGGAAAACCGGAAATGTAGAAAAAAATCATAATAAAATCAGTTCTATTTTAACCTTCGTCTCCAGCACCTGGAGCGACTGCTTCTTTCATCTTATGGTAGATCCGGTCCTATACGATATAATACTAATACGAAAAGACTTTCTCCCCGACCTATAATTTTAATCGAATTCAGTTATTTTTCACAGTATTTATAGAAGTACCTGGTATATAGTGAGGCAACATCGGCGACGGTAATTTTCTTTTTCGCTAATTCACGATTGAATAAAAATGTACGTATTATAAATGATAGGTTCATATTCTACGTATTTATATTTTAGGCATGAAAAAGTAAAAAAAATATTAATGACTATCTAACTATAGTTGATTTAAGTGAGGCTCAGCCTCAATTGCTTCGTCAGCAAACACTCTCCATAAGTCTTTGTAAATAATGTGTCAATTGGATCATGTACAACTGAATAGTAATATTTTTGCTTTGATTTGAAATGTTATTTTCTCGCAACTCGGTGTCAATTTACGTCTATTTTGCGTATTGGTAGGTGGCCACCTCCCCACCTAAACCCCTCGACTCTTGTCACCCAAGCTTCACCAGAAGCCCAACAGCCCCCTAATGTCGCCGACAGCACACCAAACAACCCCTTAGAAATGTAATAACGGTCTATACGTTAGTTTTATCAAATTTCTGAACTTTAAGAGTATTTCTTTTTCCAGAAAAACCCTCCGCCAAACGTGGAGGAGATCAGCTTAGAAGGGACTATTCCAGAAATCAGCAACAACTTGACTAAGCAAGAGTATAGTTTCAAACCTGGCTTCATACAAAATTTAGGGCAGATTATGAACGAATGCGTACACGCTTGCGACGTGGTGTCCAAAGTGCCCGCCGTTCGTGCTTTATTAAACTCTTCTGTTACTTTTGATTTGGTAATAGTTGAAGTTTTTGGGACTGAGTGCTTTCTGCCTCTAGGTCGTAGATTTGATGCTCCGGTAGTCGGATTGCTATCGAGCGTACCCTTGCCTTGGGTTAATGAACAACTTGGCAACCCAGAAGCGACTGCTTACGTACCCGCCTATATGATGGGTTATGGACAGAGAATGACGCTGTGGGAGAGATTCGCTAATACCATATCCGTATTTCTGGCGAAGATAATGTATAGGCAAATGTCGCAAGTACCATCACAGGTGAGTTTGTAACTAGCATCTGTATTAAAATATCTATATATACACTTTGTATTTTTAACATGGGATTGAAAGAAAAGATACAATGCTGACCAAGAAATTTAAAAAAATTAAAATTAAAAAAAAATAATAATAATTTGAAATAATTAATTTGGAATTAAGGGCATTTACTGTTTATTTTGTTGTCAATCAGCAGGTGGTCACCGCTGCAACATTTTTTTATATTTTAGTCGATATTTTATCACTTCTTTTGATATAACCCTACATGAAAAATAGAACATGTATATAAGAATATTTAAAAAAAAGTATTACTTTATACTTTGGTATCTGTCTGTCCTTTTGCCTGTTCCGGCTAAACTCCAAAACGGCTGAACCGATTTCAATGAAACTTTGCAGACATGAAAAAGAGGTTTATCAAAAGTGACACAGGCTACTTTTTCTCTGTGCATATGTAGGTCTGTTTGCCCGGGCTAATTTCCGAAACGAATGAACCGATTTTGATTAAATTTTGCAGACATGGAGAAGGCGCTGTCAGAAGTAACAGGTGCAATTTTTTTCTATAATTTTTATTTTCTATTTTTTTCCGCGAAGCCGCGGGCGGAAAGCTAGTAATTGAATGTAGTTAAAAAAAATTCTTACTAGGAACTCTCAACCTTGTACGTACTAACTGTAACAAATTAAGGAAATACGCATTATTATTATTATTAATCACAAAACAGCGAAAATCTAATGAACAAAAACAATCTTTGATTCTCTGATCTAACGTAACAACGACAAAGTATTAGAGGGTCATAAGAAAAATGTACAAATAAATTGTCCTTTGAGTGTGTTCCTAGTCACATCCTATAATATATCCAGAGAGTCGTGAACAAGTTTTGAAGGCCCTAACGTGTTCAATAGCTACTTGGTAATATTGCAGGCAATAGCAGATCGACTGTTCGGGCCGGGGCCGGATTTACGGACCTTAGCGCAGGAATACAGCCTTGTTCTATCGAACAGCCACTTCAGTATAAACGAAGTGCGACCTTTAGTACCTGCGCTCGTCGAAGTTGGAGGTTTGCACATCGACGACAAACAAAAACTACCTAAGGTATGTATTTTCCATGTGTTTTAGCAATAGAAATACCTAGCAGCACGTTCCCGAGGAGGGCAAAAAAACGGGTAGTTGCGTTTTACGAACAGTGGAAACGTTATATACAAACGAGCCGAACGTGGAAATTATCATACAATGGATTCATTTGAAATTGGCTGAATCGATTCACTTGATATCTCTTACGTAAGATTGGGTACGATAAATCGTGTCTGTACCATGTTACTTTTTTGAAAATCAAAACCAAAAGAAAACGATAGCCATATAAAGATTCCCATTTTTTACGATTAAAACGCGGTATCCTTATAACCGTATTATTTAATGTGAAAAATGATGACTGTAAATGGAATTTTAAAACGGTGTAAACATTACACATTTTAAGAATAATAAATAACACTGGCAAAAGCTGTTTCGTTATTGCAATGAAATATAACGATTAAATGAAGAAAATAGACAAAAAACGGTGTTATGGCGTTGTAGATTTTTTTTTTAAAGGGCGTATATGTTTATAAAGGGCGTAATGATGATTGTACCTTCATTACGAGTAAATAAATAATGTAAAAGTTTTGAAATTATTTATTTACATCAAATTTGGCGTAATTCGGTTAACCGACTGTGATATTCACAATCATTTAGTTCTTTAATCGAAAATCATTAATGAACTTATAATTTGACGTATCATGGGTCACGCCGCCCGCCGCGCGTCGTACTCGTGTGCCGAAAGCGAGAGGCGGTGTGTAAAAAGCATTCAAAGTTGAAGTCACTGGGTTATCGCTATTAACTTTCGGCGGTTTTCTGTATTGTTGATTACTACATTGTATCAGTGTCCTCCAATTATCGTCTGTTTATTATGACGGTTAATATTTTTTTAGTGTCTTACCTACGTAAAAAATATAACATTCTTTTCTGAGTTCTTAAAAGGAATATAATCTATATAATAGTATAATAAAAGAAAAAAACTGACAAGGCATAGCGCTAACCACTACCCAGTTCAGAAACGCGAAAAATTACGTAAAGCTAAAAACCTTTTCAAAAAAGGTTTCTCGATCGAAAGATCGGTTAAGACAAATTATCCTATGGCCAGCTCGATTACCAGATCTTAAACCGCTCGACTTCAGCCGATTCGGACACTGACGCCCAGCTCCTGCCGAGCGGCGGTTTTAATGGTCTGAAATTCTGAACATAGTTTAATCACTATAATTTGTACTGAATAATGTAATAAAATAATAATATTAATATCTGGGACATCCCACACATCGTCAAATATTCTTTTTTATAATATATACATATAAAATACTTTTAACACTCAGCCACGGAACAAATAAAGATATTCATGCACACAACACACACACACACACACACACATGTATATTTGTCTCGGGCGGGAATCGAACCCACGACTCTCGGCTCCGCAGCTAGGGTCTTTAACCACGCGGCCAATCGGTTAGTCCAATTATGTCAAATACCATTTTATTAAAAGAAAAAGGGAAACGAGGAATGCAGGGGAAAGAGGAATGCAGAATCACGGAAAGTTATTCAATAACCGAAATATTCATCATTGGCTCTGATGAGACGGGCCGGCCTGGAAAAACTTTTAACATCCGTGGCGGTGAGAAGGTCAAAAAAATATATTACTATCACTAATTTGCGAAATTAATAAAAATGGCGTCCAAATGACAGGTTTGAAGACATAAAAAGAAGACCGGATTCATTATGAAAAGCCGCTCGTTCTCCTCGAGAAATGCAATCGATAAATTTTTCTTTTTAATATTTATAGATATGAGATTCGTAATTCATAAATTCTAGAACAATGGGCGTATATTAAAAAAAAAAATCATAAATTTATTAACCTTTTCTCTCGGCAGTCAATAACAAAGTCGTTAGACATGATGTCTGCGGTTCGCGATAAACGCAACGATCCGGAGCGGAAAGTCGAGTAATTATAAAATTATTAAATAAAGTAATATACGGAACTAGTGTTTTAATAACATGCAATGCTATCACGACGGACCTCGACCTAGAGCGATCTATTAGCTACGTGCTAGATACCATATGTCATTGGAAATATATTCTATCGACATAGCTCAAGTTGAAGGTAACGAATAGTTATTTTCTTCTTCCAAAGACTTGAAACTTAAAACAATTTGTCTATATTTTTTTTTTGCGGAATTCAGTTAAGGTTTAAAGTAGTGCGACCATCAACGCCGTTTGTATGGAAATTTGTAAACAGACAATCCTCTTAAAGTTATGGAATCTGTTAATCAATCATATGTCTTAATATATAAGTTTTAGATTGAATACCATTAATGGTTAACCTATTCGCTACTCATTAACCATTTGGTCAGATTGAAGGTCACGACCTATTTAATTAATATTTAATTAATTATTCATAGTCTGATGAAACTAAATCTCAGATCGACACCGTCCCAGGCTGAAATAAGCTCCGAGGCGTTTCAACTGGAGTTGAAAAACAGATTCGGCGCACTGGAAACCACGGAAAATGTTTACGACATGGCAAGGAATCTGATCGATGTTGTCAGAGAAGTGGATTGCAAATATTTTAGGTCGAGGGGCAAAGGCAAAGAGTCTAAGCTCTCCAGCTAGACTCTGGATTTCATGCGAGAAAGACGTGAGAAGTCGCTATGGGGAGCATCGTCAGACCTGGCTCTCAACAAAAAAATCAAGAAGCTGATACGACGGGACCTTCGCCTCTTCAATACAAAACGTATCGAAGAGGCGATCGAGCATAACAAAGGTTCGAAAGTTTTCGTTCAGCAACTTGGTCGAAGTCAGCTGACGAAGCTCAGGACTAGCGACAACAAAATCGTCTACTCCAGAACAGAGATACTCGCTGAGATAGAGACATTTTACAAAAGACTTTACGCCACACATGCACCTCCCCCTGCAGCCCGTGACTGCAGCGGACGGAGAGCTCCACTGACCCGGCACTACACAGATGACATTCCCGATGTCAGTCTGGGCGAGGTCAGATTAGCTCTCAGACAGCTTAAAAATGGCAAAGCACCCGGCGCTGATGGTATCACGACAGAGCTTCGTCGTCGTCGGCGGTGGTTTGGCGAATATTTTTTTTACAAAACCATTGATTTGTCAGACAAATATCATTGCTGCATATAGAGAAAAGTTATGATCAGCAATGTCGTTTGATTGAGCTCCCAGCAAATCCATACAGTAACTATCAAATTAACTTTTTAAAATATTTATTTGCATTCCAAGCTACTTTGAAGTGTTTTTTTTATATAAATATAGTATATAAATTACTCACGTACATTTATTTATAATTTTTGTCATCAACTTTCTTCTAAATACACATGAAAATGTTAAAAAAAAAATACAAGAAATTTTACGAAAATCAAACAATATATTGTATGTCTAGATGTTCATAGAGACACCGCGTTGTAACAACAAAAATATGAGCAAAAAAATATACACGCATACACATAAACATACAGTTGACGTTTTGAAATATTCGCAGTGACTTAGTATTTTGTGTGAACCAGATGTAAAATTAGTATTACAAAAGAAAATAAAGATCCCAAAATTACATTTCATGTTTAATATAACAGTTTACAACAATGATGTCTGTCTAATCATTGGGTTTGATATTTTGGTCACGTTTTTGATAGTTTCAAAATATGACATTGTACTATCTAAGATTATATGTGTGCCTGAGTAGAGTGGGCGCCGCGTAGTAATAGAAAAACCCTGTAAACCTAATTGTAAACCAGTAATGATTGCATCCATCAATAGAAATAATATTTAAATTGAAAACTTACGATTAAATTTAGTAACTCACATTTACGCATATTACGAGTTTTGCATTTGATATATGTATGTCTTTTTAAATATAACTAGAATTTTTTCTACGTTAAATATTAATAAATTCGAAACTTCAAATAGCTAAGTTAAGATTTTTTGATTATTTCATGTAGACAGAACCACACGACACACTGATATTAGAAATAAGATTATACTTTCTCAATAATAAATTACAAGAAATTATTTATATATTTCTTAAATTATGTAAATTCTACACAATTATCTTGTATTAAATATTACATCCAAATAAAATAATCGGGATGCATCGTAATCGCTTGTAATACGATGCATTCGTCATTCGTATCGGTATCGTAATAGAGATATCGTTGTATCCATTATATAAACATATAGTCTTAGAATATATAATGTCTGGATAGAGAGTCGGCGTCAAGAAACGTAGATAAAATATCACCTAACCGTTCAGTTATAATTCCCGCACACAGAGACAATTTGCACATGGTTAGTATGGCGTAGCGAGATAGATAGATAGATAAACGTTTATTATTTTTTTCAGCTTAGGTTTACAATTATTTACATGTTTATTTTACAGTCGCGTCTCTCTGGACGTCATCGTATAAGTAGTTATAATTCAAATTTTACATATTTTAATGCTTTATTCTATAGTTAATCAGTCGGACACGCCCGGGGATGTATATTATTCACTTATGTGGCTAAACTAAGCTAAAATAGGCTAACTTACAACTATGGGCTACAATTAGGAATTAGGAGTAGGAACTTAAAATTAGTTACGCTAACTTACAAATATATGTATACAATTCAGGAATAATGGATTGTATTTTGCATTGTTATATTTGAGTTATTGGCTTAGACCGCCACGCCTGCGTTCGGTCATAGGTCGGGATGATATTAGATTCTTTCGCTGTTTAGGGGGCAGTGGGTGATTGAGTCCTTCGACTTCGAGTCAACCCTACTTTCTCATGACGCTGAACATTCCATAACGGGTGAAAATCTGTAGTTCGCGACTGAAAACTCTTTCTTAAAACGTGAAACCCTGAACAGCTGTTGTTAGCTGATAAGACTATGCAGTCTTAAAAAACACAGAGGTACATCTGTAAGCGCAAATGCGTAGACCGATTGGAACGGGTTTGTAATTCGTAAGTCCTATACCACTCCCGTTCTCATAACCTTGCAAAAAAAAAAAACAACGCCCGATTGTGTCTTAGACCACGCGCAGCGTAGAGTTCCGTAAGCAGTACGGTATACAGTATATGAAATAGCAGCATACAACGCATTTTTCAGGTTTTGTCGTTTATTGCGAAACTTGCAGTGAAATAATTTTTATTCTAAATATATTCTATATTCTAAACAGAATTTACCATAGAGAATCGAGAGGATAATCGTCTGGTATAATTTGATGTCGCATTTTAGAGTTTAGGTTATGAGATCTTTTGCAGTACGCAACATAATGTATACTTGTAGAGACAGCGTATGTGCCTAACGCCAACTCTAACCTACTCTAAAGCTCTGTGGTGTTTGCCTACTACCTTTTTTAGATTATGAGATGGTTTCCTTTAAAAATACCAGGACATGCGAAAATAAATTTGGAGCTAAATATTTAAAGCACGTGAATGAGGCCAAAATGTGATCTATAGAACCTTTATTTCTTTTTAAAAGAGCTTTTCAATGATACCTACGCAAAAAGGAATAAACACATAAAGTAACTAAGCTTACAAAATGAAATATTTATTTAATGACCCCTAATAAAGTATCTTCATCTATTCTAAAGTGCTAATCAAATGTGCAATAATAACTAGGTTTAAGCCACTTTTGAGAGAAATGCGGTTAACGTTTTTATTTAATACATCCTAAACATTGCGATTATGCGTAGTAAAACAATAAAGTTGGCAAAAGATACGTAAAAACTGTCGGAGAACAAAATATAGAGCTCGTTTTGCTCTTTACCATGTATGTAAGCCTGTGAAGTCCGTATACCGAGTCATTGTACTTTTGATTAGCACGGCAGTATTACATGGTCCATAAATGTAGAAACCACGAAGGTGTGACACGAGGACAGACACACGATTACGACGAAAATAAAAGGGAACTACAAAAATCGCTTAATAGACTTGCTCGTTATATCAGGCCACGATCGTGGTTAGTCCACCAATATGTGGCCGCGATAGTACCTACAGATTTTTCACTCACTGACCTTATAGTCCTAAGATTACAAATTAAATGCCGCTGAAAATTAAATTCAGTGTCGAACGTATAGCGCCTGAAACTTCGTTAGCGTGGTTTTCATAATTTCCAAAGGTTTTCACGTTTACAAAGGAATATTCCCGGAGTAAAAAGAAACTTACAATATTCTCTTAAAAGTCTTCCACCTGCCTATGGAAGTCTTGTCTAATTTGCTTCAACTCTGTCAGAGATTAGCCTGGACGAACAAACATACAGACAGAAATTTAAAAAAAACTATGTTTATAGGCTTTGATTACAAACAGACACACGAGCATAAGAAAAATCTTTACTTCGCAATCGCAGACAGACAGACATTTTAATTTTATTTATTCGTATAGATAGAGTAGATAATTCTTTATCGAAGACATACGAAGTCGAGTGACCCACAAACGCATACTATTGCCGATGACCTCATTTCAATATCAGGAAGAAATATTGCTTGTACTAGCGAAATCTCATAATTAGGGCCATTCATTTATGTCATTATAATGAGGTTGATAAACATGTTTAATTAGCAATAACTGAGTGTAATAAAAAATATTTTATTCTTGTTATGTTCAGACGAGGAAAATTACTTGAGAGCCGGTTGAGATGTTGCATTTTCTACTATTTTATGGGAAAGCATTTAAACCCATTTCGCGTATATCTATCTAAAAGTTGGCATGATTTTGTTCGGTGCACAAAAATTCACCGATATGAGAAAATTATATATATCCCGACATAAGCATCGTCCTTACATGTGCCTAGAGTCTAGGCATATTCCATATTCTTCTGGTTTTTGTCCGTCTAGAGCCTAGCCTACAACCAAAGTTGTTTTTGCGCGCGTGGGTTTGGGTGTGTATGTGTGTACAACATTTACACAGGTAATATTAAACCGAGCCTGAAAAGTCATTGTTACAATAATAATAATAACGTATACATCACAACAACGTCTAGGCTCCAAACTAAGCATTAGCTTGTGTTTTGGGTACCAAGCGAAGACACCACATACATATAACAACCAAGACCCGGTACCAATATCAATATTCATCATATAAATACTGACCCGACCTGGGATTCGAACCCGGGACCTCCAGCTTCGTAGGTAGGGTCGCTACCCACTAGACTAGACTATACATACATAGACTCATGAATACATTACTCTCCTTTACGTAGCGCAGTCGATTAAAAAGAATGATTCCCGATATCTAATCCAACATCTTGTGCAGCTACTTTTTGAATTCATATTCAAACTCCTTTGTACTGATTACAGCACTTTGGCAATCAACTAATTTAAAACCATGTCTTACTACGATTAAGAGCGGGCCGAACGCGTCAGAAATCTGCAAGTTGGATTTTCGATAAAAGTATAGATAAAAAATATAGTTTCGTGCATAACAGGATTTCATCTAATACGGATGGCTATTCTGAAGTTACTCGTGATGCCATAAACACCATATTTTCTGCGTCTCCGCCGGTCAATCGCAGTTGTTGTTTTTTTTTTTTACTCGAACGCGCGACGCTAAGTAGAGTAATATGTTCATCAATCTATATATGTATATATTTTTGTTCCTTTGCCTCTAGAGACGAAACGCGTGGGCCGATTTTGATAATTCTTACGACGATCGATTTCTGGTAATCTTGACACAAAAGACATGAAAATAATGAATAGTCGATATGGCGACAAGAATATGCCATATTCTTGTCACCGTACGATTCTTCTTATTTTTGTCATTGCCAGTGACAAATAAAAATCGCTAAATAATCTTTATACTTTTCAAATAATTTTTGAATCTTTAGCGTTTTAAAGTTAGTAAGTACAAATTTAATTTGTATAAATAAATACTTACAATATAATAAAATATATAAGATAAGATGAATTTACCTTCTTACAATGATTAAAGAGCGAAAACTAAAATATTTAATTTAAAAAAATAACAATAACCCGACTGCGCAAAAAGCGAACATAAAAAAGATGGAAATAAGATGCTTACATGACACATGTATTTAATTTATATAGGCAGACTTTCCAAATTATTCTTGGGTATTAGGTACCTATTATGTAAAAACTTCATTTAAAAAACAAAAAAAAAAATAGGTCAAGCGCATAAAAATATTTTTTCACACAAACACAACAGACGCGAAAGGGGTGCCGCCGTGGGAGTAACGGGAGATTATTTTAGTACTGAGTAATACTTCAAGAAAAAAAATACGTACCTATATGGCTTTTATTATTTTCATTAAAGATTAATATTAAAATTTCGATGGTGACGAAAAAATTACTCTGTATAAACGCTACACATTTCACGTGAGATCAAACTGATAATATCATCATCATCAGCCCATTTTTACCCCACTGCAGGGGCTTAGGCCTCCCCCAGGGTGAGGAGGGGGCTTGGAGCTTAAGTCCACCACGCTGCTCCACTGCGGGTTGGGAACTGTAACGACCGCCATCTATTGACAGCGTCCGGGACCGACTGCTTAGCGTGCCCTGCGAAGCACGGTGTCAGTGATATTGTGTACTGAAGTCAGAAAAACTCATTGGTACATGCGCAGATTCGAACCATGGCCCTATAGGGCCTTATAAATTTGAGACAGGTTCGTTGCGCTCTGGGCTATCACGACACTGATAATATAGTACAGTTTAAAAAGTAAAAAAATAAACCAACGTGATATTTCTTCACAATAGAGAGTTTATCATTAGTAATTTCTCAGTACGTCGCGTCGGCTGAAAGCTGGCACTGAGGTAACTAGCACAAGGACGAATTGTATTCTTCACGGTTTATATATTACGATAAAATAACTAAAGAATCAGAAAAAAATAATTAGGACAAGCCAAACGAAGTCAATGTCCGAAATGACCTTACATCTAGTTATCGCCGCGCCACTGTCCACCTCCGTACAGAGACAGTATTAACAATAAACACTCGTTTTTTCGAAGAAAGTCAAGTTGATTTTTTTTTTCAATTCGCAATTTTTTCAAATATTTAAAAAAAATGTTTTTAGGGTTCTGTAGCCAAATATTAAAAAAGGGAACCCCCCAAAAATTTCGTCCTGTCCGTCTGTCACGGCAATTTTATTCGGAAACTATTGGCACTATACGGTTGTTGTAATCTATAAATCGCTATACACCAGTGTAGGGACATTACGAAAAAAAAATTATTTTGTTCTAGTAGTTCACCATACGTCATACATGTAACAGAGGAACGAAGAAGTTTCAGCGCACATTAACGTGTGGACCTGTAGTGTAGATAGGTCTTTAAAAATTATACCGAGGTTTCGAAATGACTTTTTTATTTAAGTTAATAGTAGTTGAGATATGCGCTCTTGAACTCTTAAAATTGCGTCCCCTTTGATTTTGGGGTAGAAAAATCTGAAAAAAATTAAGTTTGTACAACTTAAAAAGACACTTTCTATGAAAATTAGTTTGAATGAGATATTATATTAAGTAGTTTTTGACGTATTTCATTTTAAACTTATTTGAAGTTGAAACTTAAAAGTTCATCTCGACTGCGGACCCTTCATTGTGCGTGGTCTGACATGCACTTAGCCGATTTATACTGTTTGATACTTTATCATCTGCATCAGTTTGGTCCCATTGAAAGACTTGGCGTGTATGTTTATTGGTTCGGCGTTTCTGTATAAATAAAGCGAGTGGACTAATATAGTGATATATATGACAAATATAGGAATGAAACTGTAAACTGTCATTTCCAGGATTTCGAAATAATGCTGGACACTTGGGACGAGGGTGTCGTATACTGGAGTTTCGGATCTATGTCCCGAATTGAGACTATCCCTAGGGACACTTTGGAGCAAATCTTCGCCGTATTCGCCGAAGTGCCGCAGAAGGTGCTGGTCAAAATGAATAAAGCGTTATTACCATCAAATATCACTGTTCCCGATAATGTCTACACTAAGGACTGGATACCTCAATACAAAACGTTATGTAAGTAAAGTTTTGGATACACTCATTGTCAAAGAGAGGTAGCGCTGGAAACTTAATCTCGCGTAAACGTTTTTTTATAATGCGTTTATTTATAATTTAGGGAATATTTTACGGTAAAATAAAACGTATTCAATAAATCCCATTACGAATGAATGGCATTTACAAAAGTTATCAATTTTATCATCATCCCCATCAGCTTTTCTCTGTCTACTACTGGACATAAATTTTCCTAAAGCTCGCCACCAAACATGGTCTACCACCTTCCCAATCCAGCCACTTCCAGCCAGATTCTTCAGGTCGTTTGTCCACCTGGCTGGGGACGTTCTACGCTCCGTTCCTAGAGGCGAAATTTCTATTCAAATACTTGTCGGTGGATATAGTTTTATCTGATGCCGATTTCATTCATAATACCTTCAGTGGACGAGACGCGAAACTGTCATAGCCAAATGGTTTTTCATCAGAAGAATTATGAAGGCGTGTATTCCTCAGTTCAACTTATGTCGGCCAAATTGGCGGTACATTAAAGAAGGACCTAATTATAATTACCGGAAATTGATGAACGTTTGGTGAAACGAATAAAGCATGCAACGACTGTACCAAGTTTAAGACTCTACCCACCCCTATGAAGAACACGTGAACGTACGTAGAGTATGTGAAATCGGCAAAAATCCACATCTTGGTGACTGCCTGGACTTTTCTCCTGTGGAGCACTGTAAAGTCGGCGTCCAAACAGCGAGTACGCGGGTCAATGGAATTTAAAAAAAAGTGACTTGTCTAGTTGGGTTCATCAGTACGCGTTTGTTTATTTTATCTACAATGATAACTTTGACTGATATCTTATAATATAGATATGTTTCACAGACTGGCGCAAGTAAAGCAATTTGAATTTGTGTATTTATTGTTGGTAGATGTTATAGGGTTTCGGCCATATGTGTGCACACAATTAATAATATTTGAGACATCCCACACAGCGCTCTCTAGTCCCAAAGTAAGCAAGTATTATGCTTGTATTATGGGGTATTAGACAACTGATATGCATACTTAAATATTCTATTTTTTTTTTGTAATATATACATACTTTTAAACCCAGACACGGAACAAATAGACATGTTCATGCACACAAATATTTGCGGGAATCGAATTCGCGACCCTTGGCTTCGCAGTTAGGGTCTTTAACCACTCGCCCAACCTATCAGTCCGTATTTGCTTGTATTGTGTTGTATTATCTTATTTCTGAATATATTTTCAGTCATTAAAATTATCCTGTAGCTAATGATAATATCTAATAAAATCGTAGAGATTTGTAATTGATTTCTCAATATTTATTGTTAAATTAAAAAAGGAAGTATACCTACACTCTGATCGTTGTTAAAGATATTGTTAGATAGTCGACATAAAATTTAGTTATGTCCTTTTACATTAAGGTGACATATTCAAAACTTGTACGTATAGTTATTTCAATAAACACCCAATAAAATAGACGTAATCTGTATGATATATATACCCAAATTACAGAACATGTTTAGAACAATGATATCTGTTGGTGCTTGTTTAGTAAAACAATATTTTAGTTATAAATTATAATAATAGATGAAGGTTAATCTGAAGATGTATCACTGCAAAGTCTTGTTTATACTTTTTTTCGTAATTGTGTTTTAGTTTTCAATTGTTTTGAAAATATTATTTTGCTGTTAGGGATCGTTAGTACCTACCGGTATATTCTTTTATTTTGAGGAATCTATGAGATATAATTTTTAAAATCAAATATATAATAAATAAATTAAAATGTATATTTTCATTTACAAGTGATATATTGTTTATGGGATCTTATACCTGTAGTCGAAAACCCCGCTCTTCTATATTAATAGAATGAAAATAAAACCCTGAATACGAACAACTTAAAAATTAACTAAAATAAAAAGTATAAGGGAAGGTGTGAGTGTGAGCGTGTGTATGTAGCACGATTACGTGTTTGGTGGTATATAAAAGCTACCAGTTTTTAATATACGTACCTATTAATATAATTAAAACTAGCCAAGTGCGAGTCAAATTACACACGAAGGGTTCCGTACCACCGTAAATATTAAAAAAAAAAACATGTTTCTTGTATGGAGACCTCCTTTAATTTTTAACTTTATTTTATTTTTATTATTTTTTGTTATAGAGGCCATAGTAGCATATACTTGATGAAAATTTTAAGTATAAGCAAAGATCTCACAACCACCAATCACCACGAAAAACGTCGAAAAAACATGTTGATTGTATTGCGACCCATTAAATAAAATAACTTTATTTTATTATAGCGGTCGTGCCCGGCTCCGCCCGGGTGGACAACAGAAACGTTCCCCATCGCGTTTTCCCTCCCCTCCCTTTTTCTAACACTCCATTCCTAGGTAACTAACGTATTTAATTTGATAAGGATTCATATCATGTTTAAAAACCATTTTCGCAAATAGTGCATTATGTTCGAATACATTTGATTGTCATAAAAAAGGTTATAGTAAACCAACCTTAAAAGATACATATATGCTGTCGTGGACTTTTGGTTAGAACTTTCAAAGGGAAACAATCCCGTCATACATGATTTTTGCTTAAAATCAACCGTTTACGCAGCGCACGCAACGGAAGCTCTCAAAAATAATATTTTTTCCCGTTTTTGCAACATTTTTCGTTGGTGCTCCGCTCCTATTGGTCGTAGCTGATATAATAATAGCCTATAGCCTTCCTCGATAAATGGACTATCCAACACAACAAGAATTTTTCAATTCGAACCAGTTGTTACTGAGATTAGCGCTTTCAAACAGAAAAACAAACAAACTCTTCATCTTTATAATATTAAGTACAGATTTTTTGTTATAGCGGCCATAGTAACACACCCTTTGTGAAAATTTAAATCAATTTCTCTACTTATTACGGTTCAGACCATACAGGCCTGCGACGGACTGACGGACAGCGGAGGCTTAGTAATAGGGGTCCCATCGGTTGGTACCCTTCGAGTATGGAACCCTAAAAAAGGATATTTGTTTATTTTTACGTTAGTAAGAATTATTTCCAATTTGCTAGTTTCAGTACTATTTATCTAAACGTCTACGATATATTTAATAGACCCTCGGTTTCCTGATACTCCAGAGATTTTAGCCATTTTAGAAAGTCTATTTTCATGGTTATAGGAGTTTAACGCGTCTATATGTGTAATTTATTACTTTTATTATAAAGGTGAGTTGCTTGTATATGTACATACTGTATGTCGACCAGCAAAATTTCTTTTAGCATTGTAGTAGGGAAGTAATTGTTTCCTTCTTTTATTTGGATTGGTGTTAAGAATCAAGGTTTTATGGAGTTTTTATACAGCGCGAAGAATATACAATTTTAAAACTGAAATCTTTTTTTGGGTTATATAATAATAATAATAACTAAGTCATTCCACGCAGCGCCATCTAGTCCTAAACTAAACAAAGCTTGTATTATGGATACCAGAAAACTGATATACATACTTAAATATACTTTATAATATACCTATACATATATAGATATTTTACACCCAGGCACGGAACAAATAAACATGTAAGTATGTAGATTTATAGATAACTCGTATTTATCACATTTTAATTTTTCAATAAGGACTTACATGGAACATTTTCATCTTTATTAAAATTCTTCTTGGTACTATATGTCCAAGCAATAATGTTTAAATTTATTTAACATCATATAGTCCATAACCCATGGAACAGCACAACGCTTCCAATAATACCTCATTTGTAAAATACGACGAGTAGTTTAGATATGAGGGAACCGATGAATATATACTGTATGTATACACACAATCATAACCTTTCAGTCAGGTAAAAAGCTCACATTGTCTCTTTTTGCAGGTCACCCTAATCTAAAGCTGTTTATAACACACGGCGGTCTCCTAGGCACCCAAGAAGCGGTCGCGTGTGGGGTACCCATGTTAACTATCCCGCTGTATGCCGACCAAGCATTGAACGCGCGCGCCATGGTAGACCGCGGAGTAGCAAGGGCGCTACCTCTTCACGAAATCAATACAAACACCTGGAGGGAGTGCCTTAACGATCTGTTGAGTGACAACAAGTAAGTTTTTAGGTTAAAAATAACGTTATTAACTTTTAAAACAGTAATTATATTTGAAAGAAAAGTTATTATTTCAGTAGTATGAAATGTTTTGAAAATAAAGCAAATTGGTAATTTATTCTAGTTGCTTATAATTTAAAAGAAATTTGAATTCTAATATCTTGAATATCTTCTTTTCAAAATATTAGAAATTATCCCCTGAACCTTCCCTATTACATTGTTGGAGGTTCACCATCTATCAAGAAAGTTTTTATAATAATCGATATTAATAAAATTGTAGTGTCTGTCTGTTTCGGCTAATCTCCGAAACGACTAAACCGATTTCAATGAAACTTTGCAGACATACAGGGGGCATTATCGGGCGTGACATAGGCTACTTTTTGTCTGTCTGTTCAAGCTAATCTCCGAAACGGCTGAACCGATTTAAATAAAACTTCACAAATGTGATTAATAGATTGTCAGGAGTGATATACAATACTTTTTGTTAATCTGTCTGTCCGTCCGACCGTCTGTTTGTTTGTTTGAACTGATCTCCGAAAGGGATGAACTTATTTCAATGCAACTTCACAGATGTGATTAAAAGATTGTCAGGAGTGACATACAATACTTTTGTTTGTCTGTCCGTCCGTATGTCTGTTGGTTCAAACTGATCTCTGAAAGGCATGAACTGATTTCAATGAAACTTCACAGATGTGATTAATAAATTGTCAGGAGTGACATACAATAATTTTTGTTTGTCTGTCTGTCCGTCTCTCTGTCTGTTCGAGCTGAACTCTAAAACAGCTAAACCGATTTTAATGAAACTTCGCAGACGTGAAAAGAAGAGTGTGAGGATTGATATACGCTACTTTTTGTTTGTTTGTCTGTCTATCTGTATGTTTGAGCTAAACATTTAAAGATTTTAATGAAACTATACAGACATTAAAAATAGGTTGTCAGGAGTGATATAGGTAACTTTTTGTCAGTGTGGTTGTCTGTCTGTCTTTTTGTTCCGGCTAATCTCCAAAACGACTAGACAATTTCAATGAATCTTCACAGATATAAAAAGGAAGTTATCAGGAGTGACATAAGTTGGTTTTTGTCTGTGTGTTTGTTCGGGCTAATCGTCGGAAAGGCTGATCCAATTTTACTGAAATTTTGCAAACATAAAGAGGGCATTGTCAGGAGTAAAAAGCTGTATAAGCTATATATATTAATAAAATTGTAGTGTCTGTCTGTCTGTTCCGGTTTATCTCGAAAACGGCTGACCGATATTGGGACCAACTTGTGGGATAGCTATTTTACATGCTTAAATGCCTAAATGGATTTTGATGAAATTAGGTATAAAGATTTCTTAGGTAGTTAAATTTCAGAATAATTTAGAGTGTGTCACAATGTCCTATAGCGTCGCGTTCCTTTAGGTATCCTGGTACAACTGTGCAGTCCACGCGGGCGAAGCCGGGGCTAAGCGGGAAAGCGGGTCTTAAATAAAATACTTGTCTTGGGTATTCCATCAAAAACAGTTCTGTAAAAAATTTGTAAAGTCTCACTATACTTTCACCATAAAAAGTTTTTGGATCCGGAGAAGAGACGAGTCAGTCATAATATTACCTTTGACATGATTCTATTTAAAACCTGTCCCTTTGGACTTAGCAATCGCGAAGTATAATGATTTACTGAATTAATGAGATCATTTCTTAGCCTGGAAGTAGATACATAAATGATTACAATTTCAATGAAATTAATTTCTCATAACAGTGCATCTATGCCTGATGGCATGTGCTTGCCAAGTCCAAAAGAACAAGTTTTAAATAAAATCATGTAAAAGGTTATGTACAATAATAATAATACCTGGGACGTCCCACACAGCGCCATCTAGTCCCAAAGTCAACAAGTATTATGCTTGTGTTTAGGTTACTAGACAACTGATATACATACTTAAATATTCTTTATAATATATGTATATATATTTTAGACTCAGACACACAACAAATAGACATGTCCATGCACATGAATATTTGTCCCGAGGGGGAATCAAGCCCGCGACCGTTGGCTCCGCAATCAGGGTTTCTAACAACTCGGCCAATCGGTCAACCAATCTTTTTAGAGAATATTATACTTAGACAATTTTTTAGTCAAGTATTTGATTTTAAACCAAATTTAAGGTTTGAACGGCTACTAGAGATAGTATAGAATTTTGGTTTAAAATAAAAGTTTCACTTCAAAGAGTTCATGATTTTAGACGTTTTCCTTTATGTTCCTCCAAAATATTAATAGTAATAATACCTGGGACATTTCACACAGCACCATCTAGTCCCAAAGTAAGCAAGTATTATGCTTGTATTGTGGGGTACTAGACAACTGATAAACATACTTAAAATTTCTTTATAACACATAAACACTTTTACATACAGACATGGAACAATAGATTTTCCATGCACACAAATATTTAATACCCCAAATTTCAAGTTTATTGGTCTCTTAAAAGAATGTTAGAATTTTGATGCTCGATGAGCGTGTAAATAACGAAACTTTGATAGTAGATATTTTCTAACATATAATTATTAGAAACTAGCAATTTTGGAATTTAGTCAATACGTTAGCAACTAATATAATAATTTTCAGGCTTTGCTTGCATTTGTAAAAGAGGTATAGTATAAAAATGTCTCCAGTAGATTTTTGAAAAGGATTCCCAGTAGCAGCCGTTCGCTCACCATGGCAGGGCCATAACTGCCACCCTTTATGTGCGATAAAAGTAAAATTTGTATTTCTTTTCAGATACAAACACAACGCCATGTCTCTAAGGAACATATTCCTGGATAGACCACTGCCGCCTTTAGAAATGGGTATCTATTGGTTAGAATATGTCCTAAAGCATAAAGGAGCAAAACATTTAAGATCACCAGCCTTAGATTTGCTTGCACATCAAAATTTACTACTGGATGTCATAGCTATTAGCACAATAATAACATTGTTAACAGTTTTTCTGCTATATTTGCTATTTAGATCACTTTGCACCAGATGTATCAAATGGTGGCCGAAAGAAAAGCTCATGTTTGAAGAAAGCCTTTTTAAAACGCACAGTGTTGTATTTTGTACATTGCAGAGGTACAAAATCAAATCAAATTGATGCAGTCCTGTTTAGTTAGTAAGAGAACAAAATGTATTATTTGGTAGGTGTAAATAATTTTAAGCTTAGGTATTTATGTAAATAAAATAATATGTTATAAAATAACTATTTTTTTTCATTTTGTATACTAGACTGGTTCCAAGCTAAAATCCTTAAAATTTACAAAATTACGTGAACTTCGGTGTTGGACAGCTTATAGCGATTGAGTGGCTGAGCACCCTATCTTTCATATTTTTTATTGCCATCATAGCATATTAATATCACAAGTTCTGTCGACATCGGCACTTCTGTGGTGTAGGTGGTAGGTAGTAGGTGTGGTATGGTGTGCTCAACTGTCTTCAACCCACAGGAAACCAGCGCGGTGGTCTTACGATCTAAACTGTTGAAATCAACATTGCAGAACCACCTACTATTTAAAAAAAATAACTCATTTTGAAAATGTGATCGATATTGTATAAAACTATATGTGGATCACAATTATAAATCAAAAGACCATAGTAAATATTAAGGCTAGGCATTCACGATCGCGCCGTTCGTTCGGACCACGTCTAAACGGCGCGATCAAAATTTTGTCCACTCACAAGCATACCATGCCACACCAAGCCACACGACAGGTTGATGCAGACTAATCCAAACTTTGGACCACAATTTCGACATTCACGATCATGTGGGGCGATGGCGTGAGAGGCACGGCGAAAACGACTCGTGGATTTCCGCATTCACGATATTTTGGAGCGATGGCGCGGCGCGATGAACGGCGTGGCGCGACAGAATTTTGGAACGGTTGGATATCCGCGCATGGCGCGACTGCACGCAAAAATTTAACAGTTTCAACATTCATGGCAAGATTTTGATCTGATATGGTAATTTTTGGAGTAATTGTGAAAGTCTAGCTTAACAATGTCAGAAATGACTGAATCTAGATTCGTAAACTGACCAAATATTTGGTTGCGTTATGTAGCAATGCTTATTCATAGTTGTAGAATTAGCAAGAAAAATATATTAATGTATTAGAAAGACACCTGGCACTGTTGTTTCTGAGATTGAAATAGGTCAATTAATATGAGTAAATTATTTTTTATAGGGTGCATATCCCTTAGTCCCTGCCAGGTTACAAGATGTTTTGTATAGCATCATTTCATAAACTCAAACAAATGTACCATAACACACAAATATAGTAAGTGTTCACATACCAATAGAGGACAGGATCTCCAAAATCCATATCAAATCTGAAGTGGGAGAACGCCAATGGTTTGCCCTTTACATCTTTCGCTATGATATACCAAGCTGTATCATCAGTCATTTCTTCCACTTTTCGTATCCGATTCCAACCCCAAGCACAAGTTTCATATCTGGAAATAAATTATTATATATATAATTCCATTTATGGATTTTTTAATTTCTTTAGTCACACACTCAAATATTCTCTGCCGAAATCATAATAAGTTCAATATGTTGAGAATCTATTGTGGACCGACTTAATTACTCTGTTCATGTGACAGTGACATATAACATCTAGAATTAAGCTATGGAGCTTTCGAGATGTCAATAATATTTCTTAATCCTACTGTTGAGCAATTATGACACCTTGTTAAATTTACTGTACATATTTCAAGGAGATACTAGGTACTATAACAAAGAAGCAGAATTTATTCTATGTTTAGAACTACTTGGTACAGTATTATTTTATGTACTAATCATACACTATAAAATATTTGCATGTGGTTGTAAAACACTTCTTTATTATCCTTTATAATATGATTCCGGCACAACTCCATCTTTAATTTATCTACATCAACAACAAATTATAGAAATATTGGCTCAGCTTTAGATATGTAACACCACGCATTGGATTGATTCTTTTTTAGTATGTAGGTGTGCTAGAGAGATCATTCACCAATATATCAAGGCACAGAGTACTCACATTAGTTTTAGAGGTATCATTTTATGAAAATATAATAATTGAAATGTACAAAGAAATGTGATAATTTATTTCAAACTTTAAATCATTTTTTAACTCGTACCGACGTTAGGTCTAAAGTCTACGTGTTCATGCAATAAGTGAACGAGGAGGTACTCATAACCTTTTCTAGTCACATTGACAGTATGATCAAAATAATTAATTTTTTTAAATTATACCTCTTCGCTCCATCCCCTTCTCACACTCCTTCCTAAAGGTAACATGTCTTTAGGTATATAGGTGTGAAAATGTGTTATGAAGGTTATGATAGCTAAATCTACTTACAAATTTTTCATATTACTTTCTGTGAGATCGATAGCCCAATTTAGTATTTTCTTATCTAGTTCCGTCACTTTTTGTATATACATTTCCACTTCTATATTTTTGCTGTTATATAAAAGTAATTCTTGGCAAAGGGGCGCTAAGTCCGTAAGCTTGTTCGCCAATGTGACACAAGACATTCCATCAGCAATACGGCGTTGTTCTTGTTTTCTAGCATCTCGTTTTTCTTTACTTTTTGTGACAGAATTAACATTTTTTTTCTGAATCAAAAATATTATTTATAAACAAGACGTTAATATTTACTAGACTATTTTTATTCTCATTGTGTTAAAAGAATAATCTAATAGTATATAACTCTTTTTAAATTATAAAATAAATTATAAGGCAAACCATCGAAGGCAAACATACAAAATAATTATACACAAAATTAGATGTGAAGTTAGAACTCCTCACCCCCATTTCTGTAGTTTGGTTTGTGCACTGAATACAAATTTATGGCGCTTTTTTTTTGTGTTTATTCCTCTTTACGATTTATTCGCTTTACTTATGTAAATACGGGATTATGTAGCCAGAAAAACTAAAGGCGGGAAATGCATGGCGAAAATGTTTGGCAAAAGTTTTGACTTTTCTTCTTCTCAATTCCAATCAATCATTCATTTCCACAGAGTATTAATTTCGTCAATCAATCAGTCAATCTATCCCTAACCGCAAGTTTCATGATTGCAAGAATGCTTCAAGGGCCTTCAAGAAAGTTTCTTCAAAATGGCGAGCATGTAGCTTTGTAGGTTCTAACGGCATTTCGAAGAAACTCCTAAAAATCATATCTGATATCTGTACGTTGTTTTTCCATTATTTTCGAATAAAAATAGTTTTAAACGTTTACGTAAATACGCTAATCAAATGAGACTATTTGAAAGTAAGTTTTCTTATAACTGCATATTATTATTTCAAAATAATCCGCAAAAATAAGAAGAGTTCATTTTATTGTCTAGTTTATATATCGTCATATCATAAAATTGAAGTTTTGGAACGTTCCTTAAATTAAGCGGGAATTTCAAATGGTTTAGATTAGACAATCAATAATACAGCGTGAAAGACGCGATAAAAGTCAATAAACGACATTATAATTTATTGTGCAGAAATTAATTCGTGTATAAACCTGTTCAGACAATCGTTATACTCATCAGTTTAAGAGAAGCCTACAAACGTTGAAAAAGCGTTTTTCTATTCTTGATTCTTGTTGAGTCTTGGCTATTTGCCAAAGTTTCTTCAGTACGAAACGTCAATATACATCGTCAGCCATATTTTTATGTTTTCCAGGGCTCGTGTTTATTATATTTTTAAGAGAGGACAAAGTAGCTTTCACATAAATATGACAAAATTGAAATATTTAACATTATCTCAAACAAATGATCAAATACCAACATTAGGTTTGGGTACTTGGCAGGTGGGTTATTTCGGCGTAAAGGTAATAATGAAAGAAAATCGAATTAGAATATACATAATTTTTAACAGGCTCCAGCAGATGTAGTGGAGACATCAGTGGCAAAGGCTTTAGATTTTGGATACAGACACATTGATACTGCTTTCAATTACAATAATGAGGAAGCAATTGGCAGAGCTGTTAAAAATTGGATAGACTCGGGCGAAGGTACAAGGGAGGAACTATTTATAACTACCAAGGTAATCTAAAAAAAATAAAAAGCTTGTAATAAACATATTAAGCGTAATAGTTTTCATTGATGATAGATGAACAATCATTAATTACAAACATTTGTTCTGTGTTGATTTGGTTAGATCAAAACAGGATATAATTTTTGTCAGAAACATATATGGAGACATTAGCTTAGACCAACGTCTATGTTGGAGACTGAAAAATCAAGTGTATACATGAACATGTCTATTTGTTCTGTGCCTCGTTATAAAATACCTAAACATAGACGATAAAAATATTTAACTTTTTTATCAGTCGTCAAATCAATGGACGACATATTAGTAGTTCACGCTCTGCCTAATTTAGGGCTAACTATCATATCCTACATAACACATGTTATATTGTACGTCAAAATAAGTAATCCTAACACTTTTTTAAGCATATTTATCTATTTTAGACATAATGCCACTGTTTACTTGCCTTATGAATAGTAAATAATGTAAAAACGGTCAAGTGCGACTCTGAATCGCGCACCGAGGGTTCAGTATCACTATAATAAATTTATAGTATACCTACACATGTACATATATGTTACTGTAAAAGCACGAACTACGGTATATCCGATTTTACAATAAATCTAAGCTTTACCAACTCTTAATTGTCAAAGTCCGAACAAATCTACGATTCGAACTTATACTATCATTCACTTGGTAAATCTCAGGATTTACATCAAAGCCGTGCCTTTGTTGAAAAAGACATGTCATTACGTGTTCGACCACTGCCGTTCGGCGCATTGTCTCGTACTCGTGGGCAGTTTGCAACCTCCGCTACAACACACACCGTCTTCGCTCGCCTCAGTCGATCGTTTGCGCAATATCGGGCACTCCGACTACTATTCCAACCCACAAAGAACATAAAAATTCGAATTTTCACCCATTACTAAATTCTATGAGCTCTAATGAGCAAGGTTTTGACTAATAGTTAATTGAAATAAATGATTAAGAATTACTCATTGTTTTTCCTAAAACCAACATTTACCAGCCATCAGTGGTAAAATTAACCTACCATGTACTAAATTTTAATAGTAAAAGCCCAAAAAAATCTTCCCTTTTTTATAAATTTTTACATTTACCAACTGTTGTCGGTAAATCCTAAGATTCACATATACTAGCTTTTACAGTAACATATATAAATAAATCCCATAGTCATCAACATAATTAGTTTTTCATCATTATGTATTAAACGGTTTTCAGGCTCTATTATATTGTTACTGTGTAGGTAAATGTTCATTTATCGTAAAATTTGAATATGGTACCTATATATTCTATTTTATATTCTAAAGCCTGTTGTGATAAATTTTAATACAAAAGATATTCTGTAGGTAGGTACGTAAAAATATGACATTTCGACATATAGTGCTAAACAAGTTATTATCGACAAAATTGTGTACACACGCAAATCGCTTTTATCAGTCCCATATTCTTATGGGCTTTGTTATGCTATGTCGACAGATAGTTAAATCACTTAAAATTTGGTCACGGAGTCCCATAGATCTCGCTGAAACATGAAGTTTGAGTGCCAACACGATAGGTATGGTTATATTGTCTGCAGTCACATGTTGCTTTTACTTTAGTTGACCCATAGTAATGAGCAATTGGCGACGCTAGAGAATCGTATACGCCGTTCAAAGGTGCCACTTGCGGTGCGACTGGTGAAAAACACTAAATAATGTACCTATACATGTCAATGCTTTATGCAAATCATTTATGTTCACAGTTACCTCACGTAGCAAACAGAGCATCTGATGTACGCAGATTTCTCAAAATGCAATTGGAACGCTTGCAGCTTGATTATTTAGACCTATATTTGATACATGTGCCGTTCGGTTTCCATTGTAACCCAGAGAACCTCACGCCGGTGGTCTTGGAAAATGGAAACTACTCTCTTGACATGGAAACTAATCATATTGCCACTTGGAAGGTATTCGTAAAACATTAAATAATTACAGACGGTTTTATTCAATACTGAAATCCTCGGAATTCAGAAGTTTATTCTGAACTTGCGAACGTCCACGTTTCCTTTTCGCGTGGTTTTATGATTTTGTACTTTTTCATATTTACGCAGTAACCCTAAATATTGACTGATCGATTGACTGTGTGGTTAGAGACCCTAACTGCTAAGCCAAGGGTTGTGGATTCTATTCCCGCCCAGGATTAATAATTGTGTGCATGAATATGTTTATTTGTTTTGTGTCTGTGTGTAAAATATCTATATATGTATAATATATTGTAAAGAATATTTAATTATGTATATCGGTTGTCTGGTACCTATAATACCTTAGTAATAATATAATA
Organism: Luffia ferchaultella; assembly: GCA_949709985.1. NCBI lineage: Eukaryota > Metazoa > Arthropoda > Insecta > Lepidoptera > Psychidae > Luffia > Luffia ferchaultella. The sequence continues at coordinate 8,006,652 of OX453256.1, read as the reverse complement.
GTGTGGGATGTCCAAAGTATATTATTATTATTACAAAATAAAAAAGCCTTTATATTCTCAAAAAAAGTCCTCTACCTGCCTTTGAAAGTCTCGTCATAATTGGTACAGACTTGCTGGAGATTAGTCTGGACTGTCAGAAAGACGAAAATTTTGGGTTATGTGCAAATAAATAAACACATATGAATATAAGAAAAAGTCAATATTTCAAAATCAGACACTTCAATTTTATTTATTTGTATATAGAAAATTGAATATTTTTTGAATAAATTAGAAAATACTCTTAACGTTTTTTTATAGGAAATGGAAGCCTGCCAAAAGGATGATCTGGTTCGTAATTTGGGTTTGTCCAATTTTAACGAGGAGCAGGTGGCAAAAATTATGAAAAATTCAGACATAAAGCCACAAGTTTTACAAGTCGAGTTGCATGCACAGTTTCAACAGAATCCATTGCGGGAATTTTGCAATGAAAACGATATTGTAGTAACAGCTTATGCACCGCTCGGCAGCCCGGGGGCTAAAGACCATTTTGTTACTAAATATAATTATAGGTCAGTCTATGATTATATCTTTAATTGCTACAGGATAATTATAATATAAAAAGTAAGATTTTATATATCCTTTTATAAATAATGATTCTTAAATTATACTTTATCTTTTGTTCTGTGATGATGACTTACACAGCATTCAGATAAACGATTTTTTAAAGTGATTTATGGAATTACAGAGAGCATATTTCAAAAATATTAACTTGTATAGATTTAATTCTTTTTTAATGTTATTGTGCAGTCCGGACACATTTCCCAATCTTCTGGGACATCCTGATGTGGTCGAAATTGCTGGACAATATGGGAAAACGCCAGCACAGATATTATTGAGTTTCTTGATAACACAAGGAGTTGCGGTTATACCAAAGAGCACAAGCGAAGAGAGATTGAAGGTGATTGATTGTGATTGTCTATGATAATGTGGTTTACCGCCGCACAAAATAATGTATGTATCCCGTAACAGTGCGCTTGTGAAGCATAGTTTTTGATGAGCTAATTAGTGACACAACTAGTCTAGTAACAAATCCGAATGTCGATAACGCGTTGTAGCTTATAGTTTTTGCACCTTGCTACTATAGCAGAAATATAGTTCCTGTATTGGTTTTTAGTCGGACAGGTCATGTTATTGTAGACAATCTTTTCAACCAAAAAGTTATCGACGTTTTAACTATGAAAGTCTAATAGCATTAAAAATTATTAAAGAAATGTTTAAATTAATCCAATTATAAGATCTTTCCCAGTAGAAATTTATATATTTTCAATATCAATTTTTTTTAAATTTATTTATATAAATTTACAGTTTTCTCTTATGTTAACAATGCCTTTTAATTTGATGACGATTGTTTCTTATTTTCAGGAAAACATCGATATTTATGATTTTGAACTTTCGTCTGGCGAAATAGGTCGTTTGAAGAATTTAGATAGGGGCGAAGATGGTAGGATCTTCAATTTTCTCTTTTGGAAAGGCGTCGAAAAACATCCAGAGTATCCTTTTAAAAAGCAACTAGAAACACTTGAAGTCGCCGCAGAAAAAGAAAAGTGATGCTCAAAAGTTCCTATTATAAATAATTAAAGGCAAAGCCTAGCATAAAATTTTTAGAAATAATTATGTTTCAATAATTTATTTTTTTGCACCTGTAAACAGGTACAAATTAATTACAATATCTGCAGTTTAACTGTTCAGACATATAGAACAATAATGTTAAAAAACGAAAGCATGCTTTGAGCATACTATTTTAAAAGTATTTTTAAATAAATTATTATGAAAAAAAAGTTATTTTATTTATAAAACATAATAAAAGCATGTATGATCAAAAGCACCGATGAAGAGGTAATATTCTATAAAACTGCATATTCATGTTCTACAGAAGGCTTTGAAGGCATATTCTACATATTCTGCAACTATAATAAAACACAATAATATCAAGAAAATCACATTGATTCATTTACAAAAGCTTTTAATGCACATGTTGGTAAACAAAGTTACAGAGTATACAGTACGATTAGAAACAAACGACGAACTATTCACTCAGTATTTAGACTGCAATAAATGAATAGTTCACGCCAAACTTCTTACTCGTTCTGAAGGTGAAGCGAGTAGAGTCACATTAGGATAAATTTATACCAGCGCATCTGCCCAAAACTGGACCCGCGTCAGCTTCAGACGAAACAAGATGTACAGTACAGTACAATATATACAATAAGCAAAGTACTATCTAAAATGTTTCCAAAACGTTTGTATACGACCCTAGCAATCATGAATTTTAAGACAATCTGTAAAGCATTTTCCTTTGTAACCGGTGTTGTAGCTCTCCTCGCCGTATCATTGTGTGTATCACCTTGAGTATAGCGCGTTCTGGATACTTTTGTCGTAAAAAGTCTTGTACTATCGTTTGTTCCGAAACCTGGGAGCCTACTGCGAACCGTCGTTTCAACTGTTTTTCTATACGCGACAACATTTCTTGGTCTTCTTCGCTAGTGAAGCCTTCAGCACCTGTTTGAAAAGATCTCATTAAGAATTATGTTTCTGGATTTTAAGTAAAACACTTATGTATACGATTTCCGTGGTCCAGCAGTATTAAGTATTGAATCTGACCACACACTTTATAGAATCATATGTAAAAAAAAACATACAATAGTTTATCAAGAAAACTAATCAGCTGAAAGCAGTGGCGCGTTTGTGGGTGAGGCAAGTTAATTTGAGCCTCATTTAAATAAAATTGTTACAACAGTGGTCTTAAAAAAATTCTAAAGCTTTTGATTCACAATAACAGGTATAATAAAAATCAATTTTACACTGAATATTTGTTGTAATCAATTAATTTAAGTGAGACTCAGCCTTACTTGTTTCTTCCCCAAATTCGCCACTGGCTGAGATAAATTATCAAAAAAATATGTATTTACATTTTGACTTATTCATAAGGAATTTGTTAAATATTTTTTATGTTTCGTCAAATAGCATATTGAATCATAAGCATTTTCATTTCGAATTTGAGGAAAGTAAATAAAACCGCGTTAAATCCATATCTGAATCTGATGAACTAATTTTCTACAAATATCTGAATATGTAAATAATTAGCACTCGACGAAACAACTGAAGACTGAATTGTTGGTTTCTTGCCTTTATGTTTTTTTTATTTTTCTGTAGCATTCTACCAGCCAGTATTTTTTGTCATTGATGATGGTGTAAATATTTAGCTCAAATCTAAGTAAATTATATAATAATTTAGCCAAAAGTAAATTATAAGTAGAAATTCACTTTACAAAGTTACTCATAATATAGTTTCAATTACAATTTTACACAGCGATTTAACATTGTATAAAAAGTTTGGACATGGTTTGCTTTTTAAATCTTCTTTCCCAGGGACAAAAAGTGCTGTTTCATCCCTCTGATCAGGTAACTTTAAGCGTACTTTCCGATTATGAGAAATGAAAAATATATTACAATTACAATCTACGATCAACTGAGGCGCCAAATAAAAAAAAATTTAAGTTATGTGTCACATACAACTCCACCTTTTCATATTTAAATGAAGATATCCAAAACTATCTTACCAGAAAGACTGCCCGTCATGGCAGCGTCTAAAGTTGATACTTGGAATAGTCGCAGGGCTTCAGTGACATGAGCTTCGGTTGCAAACGGCTGTAGTTGCATTTTAGCCAAAGATTCCGATATCCGAATCACAGCTTCCAGTTGTCTGTAATATGATACCTACATTAGCAATCTTTATAATAATATCTTTCATTGTGAACTTTAGTGAAACATATTAATATTAGTTTTGCACAAATTGATAGGTACTCTGGTTTTCAGTAGTTAAGACCTACCCTAGCCAATCAAATCCCCATACAACCGTAATTGACATTTCATATTTTTGAACTGAAGAAAATTTAAACCGTTTGTAGGATTTTTGAAGCTGATCGAAAATGTATAAACTGAAAAAAGGCAATATTCATAAATAAAGGCGATGATATCATTTGTATGTTTTGTAAACTTTTATAGTCTTATTTAAATTTTATTGATCCATTAACTTTTCATCAATCATTATCAATCAATTGTCTCTGTCAATTAAATAACTAGTGATGTTCAATGTGACCAAATTTGGTTAATGTGTAGAGCGTAGGTTAAAGGTTATAACATAGGTACACCGCATGGTACTAGTAATTATTATTATTTCTGCCTAAGAATGTGTTTCTAAGAATGTTACGGTTTTCGCATAGAGCACATGCAAAAACTTAGCAAAAATAGATACAACTGATGTCATTTAGCAGATGTGGTAAGCAACTTTTAAATATGCTAAAACGACTTGAAAATATTATATAGAAAAAAGAAAAAAAAAATACGGGTCCCTTACTTTTCCTTACAACCGTAACTTGCTAGCAAATCTTGTTGACTAACTTGTCAGCAACTTCACAAAATAAATGAATAAATGAAGACAAATGCTTTGTAGAAATATGCATTGGCTCTCAGTGTTGAAATAAGATTAGGAATACACTGATGGCTCGGGTAGTTAATTATTAATATTATTAACAAACCATTGAAGTTCTTGTTCTTATCTTAGTACATTACTTCAATGCTGTATACTGACCTGACAGTAATAGGTATGGATAGTCGTTTGTCCGCTGCTCGTTCATGTTGTAGAGCGCCAGTACGCATTAACACATATCTAGCTCTTAACCTTTCCGCTGCCGTCGCAGATAGTCTAGGGCCACAGTTTGCCCTACAGTAAGCCACGTAGCGTCGTAACGTCGCTAAAGGAAGTTCACCCGCGCTCGCCGCCCGTTCTGTACTATCTGCTCCCATGTGTACTGATATTATGTGCTTGGCCAAAGTCTGGAAATCATATAATGCTTCATTGATAAATCACACAATAGTCATTGTATCGAAAGTGTTGTATGCATAGAGAGGATTGAAAATTCGTCTGAAGGGATATTTCAAAAATTCTATAATAATCAGCTATTGGTTAGAGTTGTGTTTGACTTTAAGGGAAGCAACATGAATAAAGTATTGAATTGGTTAAGTATCAATAATTTATAAACAAATAGTAGATTGTTCACAAAGGGAGTGACGAACTATTTTCTAAAGGCGAGAGCGTTTTTTGAATCCAGAGCGGAGTGAAGGATTCTAGAATAGAATCCCAAGCGTAGCAAAGAGATTCTAAAATAAAATCCTGAGCGCAGCGTGGCATTCAAAGTGCGTCACTCGCGCATTAAAATAGAGTTGCTCTCGTGGTGAATACTACTTTTTACTCTCTATGAGAAAATAAGTAAATGCTACTATGAACACGTAAGAGAAGTATTTTTATTTATTTATATACAAGAACAATCAGACGAGGCATAGAAATAATTAGAGGCTAATGTTTATATTTGAACAATTATGGCAATGCATCGTAACAATTTTAATACTATCATATGTTACAGTTGTAGATTTATTTAAAGTTTAAGAATTAGAAATAGTCTCAAAAAACGGTGTCTTAAACGCACTAATTTTTTTTCATAAAAGTTAATAAAATCCGAATTCGAGTAAACAATTATGAACGAAGGCGGAATATTTCCCGCGTTTTTTATTTCTTTAAAACCTTTTTTTTTAAATTTGGCAAGCGCGTGGTTAGTTTAATAAACAGCCAGTGACTTGTTCATACAATGTTCGTGATTGATCTTCTACTTGATTTGAACTTTTACTAACAATATCCACATTCCTAATTCAAATCACTTTTATTCCCTAGGGATTAAAACACTATTTTAGTCCCTGTTAACGAGCAACAAACTAGCTCTTTTTGAATAAGTGTGATAAAAATTATGTTTAATTGAAGAGTATAGAACTTTTATGTTATCTAAATTGTATGTCTGTTTATTTCTAAAAAAAAAAGAAATTTAATTTTTTTTTAAATGGCCGTTAAGTTCAATATACAATACCAATAATTCCAAGTGTTTTTCTAAAATGGGACAATATGGGTATATATTAAACTGTTAAAGATACAACAAAACTGTAATTGCATGTTCAGCTCTTTTTTGGGAAAAATAAAATTTGTATTTTAGTTTATTTGGTTAAGGGCGATCTTTACGAGATAAGTCGTGAAATTCTTAAAAACTTTTTTAAAACTAATGAACTGCCTTTCATGGGGAAAAAAATCATTCTGTTAGATCAAAAAAAAACCCGTACAGGGGAAGTTCTTTAAATTTTGAAAAAAAAAAATCGAACGTTATGTAATTCACTAAACAATGATTTAGTAAATTTTATTAAAATAAAAATCGGCATACTGTGTTTTGTAGAATATAGTTTCAGCAAATAATAAAGAATACATCTAAGAATATATCTTACAGTCTTATAGATTGAATAATAATTTTAAATTAAGTTTTCAAAGTGAATTCCGTTTTCCTGAATATACGGTTGAGCATATCTAAGTGCAACCGCGTCGCTTTTGATAACGACAGGCGATGCATATTGTTCATAATATTCGGTATGTATTGACAATTCAATAACACTGAAAGATTGAGAAATATGGGTACTAGTATATAAACTCCTCTTTTTTACTGTAATTAGTACAACAATGCTTTTTTATTGCTTATATCACTTACTAACTCAATTGCTAAGCAAATACTGATAATATATATTAAAACGAGAATTGAAGTTATTACGCTTTTTTCTGCCACCAGGTCGACGCCAGTATGCATCGAAGTGACATATTTTATGGCAGGGAAGATCATGGAATTTTGATAAAATAGGTTTATCCATTAAAAAACCGAACTATTGATTTCTAAAAGTAGAAGAATTAACAATAGGCATTCAATTTAATGAATAAATGTATCTAGTTTGTTTATATCGCACCCTAACTTTAATACCAGCACAACCTGAAAAAATTCTTTTTGGAAAAATCAACATTGTATAGTTAAAAAATCACTATAAAAAACTTTTTAAAAGAACCTATGAATTTAGCAACTTTACTAGTTTAGTATTTGAAAGTAGTTTTAGGGTGTAAAACTGAAACTTAAAAACCTATATTATTATTTATTTTTAAATAAACCGAGCTGCTGTTTTAATTATGTGATAACATGATGACATAACGCCAGACTGTGTTAAGTGGCATTCTTCTGATCGGGCTGTTCATGAACCACACAAGTCAAATCTAAGCTTCACACTCCATTGCCCTTTAATTTTGCAAAGCAATACCAATACTTCTAGAACGTTTTCACAGATGCGACATATTAAGATACATCCAGGGATTAAACTAAAAATACCAATAGGTTATAAACGCCTCCATAAATAGTTCACATCCAAGAAATATAGTAATAATAATAACACACACAATCACAACAACGTCTAGGTCCCAAACTAAGCATTAGCTTGTATTTTGGGTACCAAGCGAAGACAACACATACATATAACAACCAAGACCCGGTGCCAGTATTATTATTCATCATATAAATACTGACCCGACCAGGGATTCGAACCCGGGACCTCCAGCTTCGCAGGCAGGGTCGCTGGCCACTAGGCTAAGCGGTCGTCCGAACATAAATTTCGAACGGTCATTATTAATGACCTAATAATTATTTGAGATAGACATGCTAACCCAAAATGAAATTACCTAATGAAATGGGTCCACAGCAGTTCTGTGCACAAAACTGGTGTGTGCAATATACACAGTACATTCAAGTATAAGGTTTTACAGTTTGTGTGTAATTGTGTCATTCGTGGAACATAGTAGGCCTATCTCAAATTAAATTAATATGCCGATTTTCAAATCATTGCATAATTTTATTGAATTTTGGTTTTTGTTAAATTTCTAAGAAACTAGTACCACAAAAACCATAATTTTATATATTATTATAGATATTACTCACGATATCTCGATTCTGATCATGTTCATCCTTGACAATAAAAATCATGTCAAATCGTGACAGGATGGTAGGCATGAAGTCAATATTGTCGTCAGCTTTCATATCATCCCAACGGCCAAAGACAGAGTTTGCAGCTGCTAATACTGAGCATCGAGAATTCAATGTAGTTGTTATACCAGCCTGTGAATATGAACAGTATTATGAATTAAAATCATGGAATGAGGATTATTTACAATATTTATATAAAGAATACAAATACTATTTAATATTCTACTTATACACATATAGACATTTTCAGAAGCGGATAAGAATTCCATAATGAAAAACGAGATAAATGCGGTTGTTGACATATTTACTCAGGGCCACTGACCGACAAGACGCGTATGGGAGATATTATCTTTTATTATAGTTCTGTCCTGCCAGCTTACATTGCATTTCGCGCAAAACTTCATAAACTTCTAGGAGCAATTTCGACCCTCAGTTAAACTATAAAATCAATATAAGGCACTCGAATGTGACAAGCTTTAGTGTTATGTGTTTGCGAACATAAAAGGCAAATTATGATGTTTATCCTCACTTTAGCTATGGATATCGTCTGCTGCTCCATGGCTTCGTGTATCGCGACGCGGTCATCCTCACGCATTTTATCGAACTCGTCTATGCAGACTACGCCCCCGTCCGCCAGCACCATAGCTCCACCCTCCATCACGAAATTACGCTGTGGAAACGAATATATCACAGCTCCAGAGTTGTTTTTTCACCACAAATTATGGTGTGGTCAAATCTACTAAAACCAAACTATTATTACAAAACATAGGCAATCTGGCCGAGATTGGGGTTTCGTTTTTCAGACAAATAAGGGCAGGGAAGTGAATAAATGTAAGGTATCATTGGAAAGGGCTCAGGCCATAGCAGTCCACTAAGTTGTGAAGTAACATAACAAATTGTTCTGAATTAATTAAAGTCCTCATACCCTTTGCTTGGGTACAAAATCACGCGCTATACAAAAGAGATATAGAAGTTTCAAGCCTTTTGTACTTTTTTCTTTGAAATTGAATTACATATTGTAGCGATTTGGGTTGGCTAGTTACAATGCTAGTCAAATTCTAGATCGGAAACAGAAATTTAAAATATAAGAGTGATTAGTCATCAGTTTTTGTTTGCTACGATGGAATTCGCTTAATCGAGAACATTTGCGTGCTGTCATAATTTAAAATTTGGTATATCTGAAGTGTTAAGCTTTGAACATTTAAAATCAGGTTTAGACAAATCTGCTCATTGGGCAGCGATTTTTAAATGATTTAACGAATTCCAAAAGGGCAGAACTAGCCTTGAAAATGACGATATAAGTAAACGCCCGCCAACGGCAGTCACTGTAAAAAATCTGTGGATTATTGAGATGTTGGTACAAGAAGATCCACAATCTAAAAGACATAGAAAGAATTTTAGACATTCGGTTTGTGTTTATACAATTTTACATGAACGTCTTGGCGTGAGGAAACTTATTACTAATGGATATTACGTGTGCTCTTCGAAATGGAAAAAGAAACCCGTGTTGATTTACAAGAAATGTGACTATGTTTAAAAAATGGGACATCAAGGCATACTTCTGAAATCATTACTGATGACGAAACATGGATATATCAGTATGATCCGAAAAGCAAGACGCGTTCGTCGATATGAGTGTTTCCAGATGGCCAGTCGCCAATAAAATTGCGAAGGCCTCGGGCAGTTGCACTAAAATTATGACTTATTATTAATAAGTGGTATTAAAACACACAAAACAGGTCTTACACTTCCTGGATCCCGTATGACGGAGGCGGTTAGCCCAGCAGCACTAGATCCTTTGCCAGAAGTATAAACACCGATTGGTGCTACTTTCTCAACAAACTTCAAAAGCTGCGATTTAGCTGTTCCAGGGTCACCCAGCAACAATATGTTGATGTCACCACGCCTCGTCAGTCCGTCAGGCAATCTTTTTCTAGATCCTAGAAATTATTAGTTTCATTTATGAGCACTTATAAAAGTTCGTATCTTTTATTTATTAAAGATTTGATTGGTATGAAAATGTAGCTTGAAAGATAAAGTCTTTGTTTGTGAATATTTATTACGTACCACGGATGACTTAGAGACACTGTGTCATGACCACAAAAACATATGACACGCTACATCTTGATGAAACTGCTATCTCATTTATATACTTACTTATGTTATACTTGACAGATATAAAGTAGATTTCGGACGATAAAACTATATATAAGTTTATTAAAGAATATAAATTGATGATGCACAAAACAGCCATGCCAAAATTTAAGTTTACATTGTTAAATTATTATTTATTCAGTCTGAATAAATTTTAATAATAATAATAATACTTAGGACATATAAGACATGGCCATCTTGTCCCAAATTAGGCAGAACCTACATTATGGTTATTGTATAAATAAGTGATATATATACATACTCATAAATACCCAGGACATCCCGCACAGCGTCATCTAGTTCCAAACTAAGCGAAGCTTGTATTATGAGTACCAAACAACTGATATACATCCTTAAATATCATTTAATATATTTACATATACAGATATTTTGCACCCAGACAAGGAACAAATTGACATATTCCTGCACATGACTATTTGGCCGGGTGGGAATCGAACCCGCGACCCTTGACTTTGCTATCTCTAACTACTCGGTCAATCGGTCAGTCAACTTATATATTTATTTTTTAATAACACACGCATATACAAATATTTTACACCCAGACACGAACTAAATGCGTTCAGGTACAGAAATATTTGTCTCGCCCGGGATTCGAATCCGCGACCTTTGGTTCTGCAGCTAGGATCTTTAATTAGTCAACTACTTTACTCTGTCTGAATCAAACCTAGCAATTTGGATTTTCACCGCAAAAATACAAACTGGAAGACATCGAAGACCGGCCATTATATAATGAATACGGGAACAGTTATACATAAAAGAACTAATTGATGGTGAAGGGCTAGAAGACTACTTTAAGCTTAGAACCTAAGTATAGTTTATGCAATTATTTAATCATCTGACTTAATTAGTTTTTCTGCAACACACTGTATGACTGACTTTAAAATAGGAAAAGAGATTTTTTTACAGGGTTGTTATTTAGTACTTAAGGGTGGATCTTATGTCATTCCATATTTTTTTTACACAAATACAGTTTAATTACACAATTTATTAAAGTAATGAATGCTTTAAAAATATTAATAAAAATCTTTCTTCTGCGGTTTGAGTAATATGACATAAACATTTGAGCACATTTAAACATATTAAAATTAATAGATGCTCAGTGGCTAGATCGTATTTTTGCTCAAACCGCTAACAATAGATATTTATTTATAGTTTTGGAAGTAATCATTTCTAAATAAATTGCGAAATTCAGCTGTACTTGTGCAACAAAAGTATGGAATTTGTATGAATATGAATGACGTAGTGGGGCTGTTCAGCTAAATATAAATATATAAGGGTATATGCATCAGCAGTCATAATAATGAATTAGGTTTTGCCTTTAACTTTACTAAACCATGCACTCAATGAAATAGAAGACGAACTTACCTCCAAACAGCAAACAAGATATAGCCTTTTTCATATCGGTCGCACCGAATATACTAGGGGCTATAGATTTAGCGATTCTCTCGTAGACATCAGGAGCGGCGCCTAGTCTTCGAAACTGCTCAATTTCGCTGGTAGTGAAAGGTGTACCACCGCAAGTTAGCCCTTCGTCGGCGCTAAGGCCTACTGCACGGACGTAGGACGATCGGACGCCCACTGATGCTTTGTCGCTGCGACCTTCTCTCTACAATTTTGGAGAAACGGTTGGTTTAGAATCTATACAGAAACAGAGATAAGTATGCTATCGACGTTTCAGCCGTTATATGTGAGGGGATACTATTCTGTTTTGTTAATATTGATTAGCGTAATCAACCACGTTCAATATCTTTTTAATACCTAAAAGTGATAATTCAAGAACCTTGTGTTGTTTGTTTTCATTTTGTTAAAAAATAAAATTATCAGCTCGATAGTAAAGTGTGTTGTTTAGCATAACAATTTTAACTGAAATTGTCAACTATTTGGTCGTAATAATAATAATAAACAATTATTTATTACAACCAAGTCGTTGATAGATATTCAGTAGTAATATAATGAAAACATAAGAATTATTATCAGTTGTATACTCTCGTTGCTAAACTTGAATACTGATATATCTTTACCATTATTTCTGAATGTTTTTACATTAACCCATTATGCACACTAAACCACTGAATCAAAGAGATATAACACACACACACATAATAATAACACACACAATCACAACAACGTCTAGGTCCCAAACTAAGCATTAGCTTGTATTTTGGGTACCAAGCGAAGACACCACATACATATAACAACCAAGACCCGGTGCCAGTATTAATATTCATCATATAAATACTGACCCGACCTGGGATTCGAACCCGGGACCTCCAGCTTTGCAGGCAGAGTCGCTGCCCACTAGGGTAAGCGGTCGTCTTTCCGGTCGTATAGATCTTTCATTACTAAAATTGGTTAGAAAATCATCAGACATTACTTCTATTGATTAGTATCAGATAAAATGTGGCATATCGATGCAGAATGGCCACTAATAAACAACATTTTTGCTATATTGAGAGTATAATAAATAAATTACAAAAAATTGAGTCACTTTGCTCTTATATTCCATTAACCATGCAAGACTTATACATTACAACATAACTTTTTGCAATATTCATTATATAAGTCGGGTATCAATACTCATCGTGTATAGTGTGCGATTCTGAAGTTAGTCACAAAAACGTCACAGTAACATGTCATAGAAGTGTTGTGGGGGAAGTATAGGGGACCTGCGCAATAGGGCATGCGTATCGCATTCCAGAGCCGCAAATATAGATGGCATGTACTGAACCTGACGTTATTACATGACCTTGAGATCTACACAGCTATTATGTAAAAACGTGAGACTCACCCCAGCCTTAGCAATTTTCTTTATGGAGTATATGCCAAGGATAGTGACGCGTGCTCCCGGCGCGACGCGTTCGCATAGGACACGATCGCAGTATACGGACAGATGGCGCGGCATCTCGCCCTGCGGAATGCTCTCTGGTGCCTCTTGCAGTTTTAATACCTGAAAACAGCATTACAATTTATAATATTGGTATTATCCAACACGTACCAATACCTTTCATATACAAAATATATTGATAAATATAAAAAATATTCACGTTAATAATGCATTACTATAAACCCATATAAACAAAAATTTTACGTGTTAACAAGTGATTATTATCAATATTTTTTCAATGATTAGCACATAGAGTAAATAAATTTGACAGCAACGCTTAGTTTTAATAGTAAGAAATGTCACTTCACAGTATCGAAAATGTCAAACGTAATTTCGCGGGGATGAAGACCGGCGCGCAGGGATTTCGCAGGGGTGAAGACCGGCGCACGGGGACCTCGCGGATTGAAACTCGTCATCTTATGGCGATTTCTCATCTCTCAGCTAGGGTAGAGTGATTAGACGGCAAACGCAGAAGAGGACTTCTAGTCAATTCGTATGGATTAATAATTATTTCTTTTATACTTAAAGGCAGCACTTTTAGAGATAAAATGAAAAAAATCATTATAAACTACTCCACTCTATTTGCTTAGAGTTGAGGCTGATTAATAGGGCCTATTAATAAATCATACTCAAGATCAGATATCAGTTGAGTGCATATTCAAAACTATGAGCTACCGTCGCCTGACCTCAACAAAGAGATCAGTGCATATGGAATTGCTCTTAATAATCTACATAAGATGTATTTATTAATATGGGCCTAAGTGACTGATATCGAAAATTAATCTAAACAACAACTAAACTGAAAATTAAAATTAGTCTTTTCAGAACAAGTTTAACATTTTAAGTGGCTGTGCGGACGAGTGATGCTTTGGATAGATATTGCCATCCCTATTTGATTGGAGATTTAAAACATAATTATTAGTCACCTATTTAAAATACGTGTTTTAGCATTTATTAAGAACATTTTTATCATAACAAAAAAAATTGAAATAGAAATATATTTAGTAAGGGAGATAGTAATAATAATAATGCCTGGGCCATCTAGTACCAAACTAGGCAGAGCATCTAAGTAATATATAATTGATAAATATTGATAATTTTTATTTAAATAATACATACCTATATATACAGATATTTTACACTCGGGCATGAAACAAATATCCTATCGAGTACGACGATGACGAGTAACGAGTCAAATAGTAAAATTATAACCATTGTGTAATATATATCACAACTATAGTTACCTGGTAGTCAATACACTTGCATTTATCAGGTATAATAAAGTATGGATCTAGAGGGCATTTGGGTCGTCCGGCTTGTTCCCTGAAATCAAACAAACAATTAGTTGATACCAAACTATTTGGTGTGCCTTGTATAAACAAAAATATTTTAATAATAATGTACACATGACAACAACGTCTAGGCCCCAAACTAAGCATTAGCTAGTGTTTTGGGTACCATGTGAAGACACCACATACATTTAACAACCAAGACCCGGTACCAGTATCGATATTCATCATATAAATACTGACCCGACCTGGGATTTGAACCCGGGACCTCCAGCTTCGTAGGCAGGGTCTCTACCCACTAGGCTAAGCGGTCGTTTTTTAAATTTTTTTTTACTGAGTATATTAAACTGAATTGTATGTATAAGCTATGAGAACATTGGTCACATAAATAGCAAGAATCTATTATGGAAATACTATTTTTCTATATTTGTGATTTTGACACAATTCTTTTTTTTTTTAAAAAAGAACAATCTTTAGTGAAAATTAGACAAAAATTTAGAAAATTATGGAGATGAGTTTCAAAAAAATTATTGATGTTCAGGATCGAACTTGCACCTCCGATTTTCAAAGTCATATTATAAAGTTGGACAGTAAGGTGTATTGAATTTAACAATTAAAGCAACTCACGTGTTACATTTGCGAGGCATGACATAACCTTCCAGACCTGGCTTGACTGGCAAATTAGGAATAATGTTCCGACATGATCTGCACTGAATAGATATTTTGGTGGCCTTTGTTTTGATACCAGACGCTGATATAACGATGCCTGGTATTTTCACCAATTGTGACACGTTGGTAGACTGTAAAAAAGATGTTTGATTCATAAATATTTTTGTATTAGAAATATTTTTATATGATACAAAAATCGCATAATTGCCTTGTCCAAGTTACATTTTGGGATACTTGACTTTTCCGGACTTATTCTGAGCTCCCCTAGGTTTGCCCTAATCATTCTGATCATCCCCAATTTTTTCTGAACTTCCCAAAAACTGGATACCCTGGTAGGATAAACCTGTAGCCTTTCAGAGATTGGTAACCAGGCTAGTGCCAAGTGAAATACTGGAAAAGTTTCCAAATCATTAAATAAATTTGTTTTATAATGCTACAATGTCTTATTCACTTTGTCAATATAAAGCAGAAGTTACTGTTATCCCCTCAGTATTCATTGAACAAATATATGCACCGGTCTAGTTCCAGTTATTTGACACTATTGTCTTCAATAGATTTTCAACTTGGGGTACTATAAGCAACTAAGATTTTGTAAACAATCTTATTTTTACAGATGTAGCTACTTACATAGATGTTAATATTAACCTATTCACTACACATTAACCATATTTGGTTAGATTGAAGGTCACAACCCTTTTAATTAACAGAGACAATTGATTGATAATGATTGATGACTAGTTAAAAGGTTAATTTTAAATGTGTTAGTTACATTTTTATATTCATATCTCCACTAGTGATAATTTTGCCTACTCAAATGATTACAGTGTATTTATACAATTGAATGTTATGTAACATACTTTTAATTCTCTGAGATTGACAGTATGAGCATGCGATGACAGCAACACTTGTATATCTTCCACTTTCTCCTCCCCTTCTGGTCTGGGTGCAGTTAGTTCATCAGCTACCTATAATGAAAAAAAGAATGAAAATTATTTAAATTTATTAAAACATGATTTTAAATATTAGTTCTGAACATAACTTTTGTATTTTGTTATTATTTATAGAACGAAAAATACAGTGCATCGCTTAAGACTGAGATTTTCAGTAATTTAAAAGCTTTTACGAGCTTATTTTATGTATTACCTTTAAAACTAAATTAATATAAAACTAAATAATTTTAAATTCAGTGTTTTTGAGTAACTAGTAAAGAAGTTGTGATATTTGTTTCTTTATTCTAAGTATGTCGGAGCATGGTTGAGCTAACACTCGAGTCAAGTCTGTTATCGACTCCGAGCAGGCCGGAATGGGTTTTGACGCGAGATCGCCGAGCGTGCCCGAACAAACTCGAACAAGCTTCGCCGAAATCGACGACATATGAATGGAAATCATTATGGTGCTAGTTTTCGCGACGTCGGCGTAGATTGGTCGATCTGTACGTGTTTGTATTAAATTACGTATTTATTTTAGATACTTATTTGGTATGGTTTTTGGTAAATTATAATAAAAATCCGAAAATAACTACGCCGATATTGGTGCTGAATCGAAACCTGATGACTATACGATACAATACAATAAGGTGACGATTGACCGATCGGTCGAATTTTTAGAGACCCAAACTGCAGAAGAAAAAGTCGCGGGTTCGAATCCCGCCCAGGACAAATATTTGTATTTGTGCGCATGAACATTTTTGTTTCCTGTTTGGATGTAAAATATAAGTATTTATATTAGTTGTCTAGTACACATAATAGAGGCCCTGCCTAGTTTGGGACTAGATGACCGCGTGTGAGATATTCCTAGTATTATTATTTCCAGTTCTCTATTGGTAAGTGGTTAATTTTATCATGCATAAATATATACACAAATGACCTAGTTAGACTTTTGTGTTTATGAAACCACTTACATCTTTTGCAGCTTCTTCCAATATCGGTAGGTACTCTGTCGGCTTTTTGCGCAGTTTCTCTGCTAACACTTCATCATAACTTGATAAGTCCTCAATATTAATTTCAACCCAGTATTGGCGCAAATTGTAATTTCTTTTTAATTCATCTCTGCAATTTAAAATTACGAATTTTATAATAAACTAATCAGGTAAATAAAAACATAAGCTATGAGTCAATGAGTGATTTTATTGACACAAAGAAACTCAAGTGTGTTCAAGCTGCTGCATGATAGTGGAACCATAACAACGAACTATAAAGTAACATGGGCCGACTTTACAATGAATGTACAACATCAGAAGCCAACATCCTAAATACATTGGAAAATGAGACCATGTAATAAGACCATCCAAATGAAATATCAAAATTTCTCCCATATATTACTCAAGAGGATATCAAATCAATGCATAGATAATTAAAAACCGGCTAAGTGCAAGTCAGACTTGCGTCTTAGGGAACGTACCCATACTACGTGACCCGTTCAGGAAGGAGGGGGGTCTTCAAAATACCATGCTTGGTCACAGGGAAAGAGGAGGGGCTTAGGTCTTTGTCACATAGTAATATCCTCTGGAAAAATAATTCTGAATAAAAGACAAAATGACTTGTTTCGGTAAATTTAGTTCCTGTTAGAATATGTTTTTACATATATGTTTCATTTGTAATTGTAGGTATGCACGCACTCTTGCCCTCACGTGGCAAGTGCCTTATTGATGAAGACAAAAATGATTTAAAACCATATTTATAAATTACTACGTGAAAAATACGAGGGGTGCATACAGTCTTGGCATATACTACGAGTGGTCACCGAGGGCGGGAGGGGGTAAAAATTGTAAAAAAAATGGGTCATATAGTATGGGTATGTTCCCTTAAGGGATCCATATAATGATACACATATAAAGACTTGTTTATCGCTACTCGCCGCCGGAATGCAAAGTAAACGCATATTTAGAATAAATATATTTATTTATTTTTTTAAAATGTGATGTCACTTTCTACAAATTAACGATTTTCGGATTTATTTTTGTACTTGTGCAGTATGACCTTCCATTTTGCCAAATTTCATGATTTTAGGAATGAATTTCAACTTGGTACTTCCACGTGTTTCTCAGAAAAGGGTCTTGACAGACAAAGGGAGACAGACAACAAAGTGATCCTATTCTTTTTTTCCTTTTGATATACTCAACCTTATAAATCATAGAGCCAAATGAAGACAAGATTCTTCTACCTAAAATAATAAACTACACAGATTATAAAGCTGTTAGCTATACATAGCTAACAAGGATAGTGGACAACACATTCCCTGAAAAATGGAGCTCAGTACAGTATAACACGGATCTTTGCCGCTCTGATTTGCCTGCAAATGACTCAATGCGCAGGTACAGCCGCGCGGGCAGCGAGGGGTAATAGAGGCGGACGCCACGCGCGCGAGTGAGGATCGCAAGCTACCCGACTTTTCATCTCCTCTGTGGTCCTTTGTGATTGCGACGCCTTCTGTAAATAACTTTACAGCAGCAAAGATCCATGTGTTGTTCTGTAATTACAGTTTCAACCAGTCTTTTAACACACATTTATCATCTCTACATACATAATGATCAGATCTGAAAAAAATTGGACGCATTCCGACCATGTGAATAAATTGACTTAAAAGTAGTTACATTAGTTAAGGAGTTTAATTATTAAGACTAAGAAGAATATTTATTTTTCGCTTTCTGTTTCTTTTTACATGGGTTTAACTTTTTGTAAATTTTTATTTTTCAATTTTGGGGCTAAAATTGTACTAATTGGTAAACTAGCATTAATCACTATAATATTATTATCAAATTCTATACTCTACTGTCTCACGATTTCTATAAATCGTTTATATTCTACGTTCTTCTAAGTAAGGACTTTCCTTTACAGCCTTCTGTCTCCATCATCAGACCTTCGATGACAGTCATTATCCTATCTATCTATAAATAAATCTATATAAGAAAAATGTATCTTATGTTCTGAATTGAGGTAGGCTTGCCCTACACTGCGCCCTATTCAGATTTATTTCTATGCTAATGTAATAAGCCCACTAACAATAGCGGCCATAAACCATTGAAGAGTTTTCTCGACTGTCTTCCGTCTATATCATTAGATCCACTCTATGTCTCTATCATGTCATAGCGTCATCCGAACTGCATATGCAGCCAAGTTTCAACAGAATCTGCTTACAGTTGAAAATTCAGTAGATGAAAAATCACTAGTTTTCTTATACTATTTTTCTTAATTTTTTAGGAGTAGAACATTTTCAAATCTAACTGGGACCAACTTTGAATAACCTATCAAAAAAAAAGGATCATTAAAACTGGACTACTTTGTAAAAAGATATCTGTGGTCATAATGGTGTCATTTTGAGGAACTCATAAAATAACCATATTATTATCATGTTGCTAACACTTAAACAAAGGGTGTTATAGTCCTATTTCTGTATGAGTATGTTGGTTTCTCTGTATAATTGTGTAGCATCTGTAGCATCTTAGCTCCTAAACAGATAGACCAATTTTTATGTATTCCTATTTTTTAAATTGTAAGCATTGATTGGGATAGTTTTTGGTCATATTTCTGTCTGTAACATGGATTCAGTTTCAATAAAACTTTATGGTGGATGTGAACATAGGCACAAGTCGCGTCACAGTAACCAGTTTTAGGTGTAGCAGGACGCAGTGGAGCTAGGGGCATATGACTAAACCTGCGCAGGCACGCATAAAGTGTTATATTCCGATCTGCCACAAAGTTTGATTGGACCTATACTCAATGTGATTATTTTGTTTGGGGGGTGGTTTTTAATCTGATGATTCATAGGATTTTTTTTTAAATATTAAGTAATATTTACTGATTATTTTAACTAAACATAATCAACAAATGTTTAAACAAAGTGTTTAAAGGTTGAAATAAAACTTAAAATAATAACTTAAAGAACCCCTTAGCACACTTAGGTTTAAGAATTTTTAAATTATTTTTGTTCCCTATAGGTTTCCGGGACCACTAATAACTTATTCCTAAGCACCTATATTTTGTTGTTATGTGAAGTAACATAATAAAAGATAGGAACTGAGGCATTAAAGTAACTTAGCGGTCCCCAACGTCTATAAGGATCAAATATCATGTGAAAATTAATAAACCTGTATTATTTGAAACTTGCACACAAAGTACCTACGGATGAGATCTAGCAAGTAGCTGGACTGTTCGCCTAAACAAAGGGTAGATCATATCAGTATACACGCGGGCTAAGATGTGAAAGGCACAAGATCGTCGGAAATAGAAGGAAATATAAAATGTCTATATATTTAGAAATGTTATTTACAGTCTGTAGTAGAAACAGAAACTTACCAGTTCACACTGGTTGGTACTTACCTGTACTTGTAGTCGAAGTTTGCAACTTGAAATTTTCTAATAAAGTCTTTACATTTATTTTTGACGGCTTGCAAGTTAATTTGTTGCTGCGATTCATTTTCTTCAAGACCAAAGTTGTCTGAAAAAAAGACTCCGGGATCGTCGAATCCTTCCATTGTTAACTTTAACAAAGTGGAATATTAATAACGTAACTGAATTAGGCTGCGCTTGTCACTACACTACATACAAATGATAAAATATAAATTCAACAACTTTTGAAAGTGTTGCTGATGCTAGTCAATGCTGGTGGTGTGGTTGCGAACCGCAAACCGCAAAGCAAAGCAAATAGCACAGATGTCAATGTCATTTTTCGCGCCAATTTATGATTACGTTCCAAGCATTTCTAATGCGTATGAATTACATTAAAAAAAGCGAATTAAATTTAAAAAAATGAAAATCATAACTTATATAAATAAATATTATGTAAGACCATTTTGATAATATACATATGTTATCTATCAAATATACGGTTCAAAATTATAATTTTTTTTCTTTTATTTCAATTACTACAAAAAAGTGAGTACCTAAAAAAATTATTAAGTATCTATAGTGTTTTCATTAGTCAACTATTAACAATCGATAAACACTATCTAATCTATATAAAATACCACCCTAAATGCTTACAACAAAAGAGAACTTAAATCCATTGTCGCGACGACGAACAGTCGCGAAGTGAACGCGATGTCAATACATGACATCGAATACTCTGGCAACACTAAACAGGAAGTGTAGATCATGGACGTAATACTAGGTCCAGGACAGTGCACTCGGCTTTGCAAAACGAGGAGATGAAATAGCTAGGTCGAAGTCCCTTTGTCTCGTTTTTTCTTGGGTGACAATAATTTATTTTTTATTTTTTCTTGTCTCATCTTGATTTTTGTTGCGAGTGCTCTTTAATAACAAGTTTACTTAAAAAGAAGTACAGTTCAAATCAAACCTTATGGCGGATGTGAACTTAGGCACAAGTCGCGTCGCAGTAACCAGTTTTAGGTGTAGCGAGACGCAGTGGAGCGAGAGGCATATGACTGAACCTGCGCAAGCACGCATAAAGCGTTGTATTGCGATCCGCCATAAAGTTTGATTGGAACTATAATAAACGCAAAAAGATGACAAATATCTAAATAGCGGATGTGCGTGATGGAAAAGTTGGCATGTAAAGAAAGATTTTCAAAGGTTAAAGATAGAAAAAGGTAAGAGAAACATTTAAATTAAAATCGAATCGCCAACATCTTAAAAAATTGCCAAATAACAACAATTACGTGTTGAATCACATGGTTTCGCAGCCATACCAAGAACAAAAAATAATCACAAAGTTATCAAAAAGTGCATCAAGTCAATTGCGTAATCCAGAAAAGAATCAGAAATCAATAACTATGCTCAAACTTATGATTTTGGTTCGTCATAAGTTTTTGTTTATAGTATCTACGCTATCTCGTATTATTATTAGGAAAATATTTTATATTTTTCAAAACATAGTTCTAGAAAGCTAGTCACTAAAAGCAGTAACCCGTATTAAAATATGATCCGTCGGTGGAGGATTATCACCTCCAAAATAAATTGTGAAACAGAACTCTTAAAAATTTAAGCTTTTTGATACCTTAATCACCTTAATAAATTAGCGACAGGTTCCCCTTATATATAATACCGCTTTAAATACAAATCTCTGATTTGAACACAAAAATAAAGGTAGGTACCTAAGTTGTGATTTATAATTAGATGGCTGACCGCCTCGATTTACAAATTAGTTAAGTCCCACGTGAGTAAGAAGCCAAGCACGGCAAGTTACCTATTTTTGCACGCCCGAGTTCCCAGGATCCATCACTTAGAAATATCTCGTTAAAAGGATTGTGCCTAAATACGCTGCACAGAAGATTAGGAATGTTCTAAATATCAATGAAACGAGCGTGACGCTCGTTCCATTTCACGCTCGGAGCGTCAGACACTATTAATAAAATATTTAAGGAGAATATAGGTACCTAGATAGTTTTATAATCTGTATAGGTATAATATTAAGTCTAGGTTTAAACTAAGTATTAATTTTAAAGATTATCTTAATGTTTGTGATATTTGCTGTACGATATTTCTAGATACTTAAAGGTATCTATTAATCAATTCTTTTGTAAATAAAATTAATGAAAACATTAATAGGGCGCAAGAACGAATGTTATAAAATGTTAAAATTAAAGAAAGTTACACGTCATACTTCCTTATTTTATTATCTACCTACAGCCATCATCCGTGCACTTTTTAAAATCATAATAAAATCAACAAAATTGATCCTAATATAAGTGTATACAAAGGAATCCAAACTGCTGTTTAAAGATTTTACACTTTCTAAAGTACAATCCACAGCCACATTATAATAGTAGATATAATCGCAATCGCAACACCTCACACCCAGAGATGGCGCTGCTTTTGTTGCCAATAGAATGGGAATGGGGAACGTCAAGAGCTGAACGCATGCTGAACTTATTTCATTCTGTGATAAAAACCCGGCATTCGTTTGAATTTCAAAAATTGGAATGTAACCAAAGACTATTATTTGAATGTAACACATTGCTATGGTAACCGAGAAACAATTTGTTTACCTGAAAGAAAATCTGTAATATTAGAAGACGTAAAATATTATAATTTTAATTCGAAATGGTTGCTTCAATTTATGTTACTGTGTAATTTATTTTAGATACAATGGGTGATGTAAGTGAACTGTCTTATTAATTTCTAATATTTTTGATAACGCCATTTCATAGCGTACATTTGTAAAGTTGTAAAATTATTAGAAATATTTTTCAAAACCAAACTTTCTAAGGCACATACCACACGTATCTACCTGCATATAAACTTTTGTAGTTTGTTTTTAACACTCATAAATTCTTATTTACGAACCAGGGGTTACTTACCAAATTCTTACGTCATGTTTGACTTGTTTTATTGTAGGTACTTAATATTATCGAAATAGACGAAGTGTTGATATGTAGTTTAGGTATATTATTTTATAAAAAGGTGGCATTTATTTAGTAATGCACGCACTTTCTAAATACACAAGTTGGCATAATACATTCGCGAGAAACTATATAGGTAAGGTATAGGCCACCGTATAAGGACTGTAGGTACATTATTATGTAACGGACAGTTATATCGATTAATCGACCAAAGTGTCACATATGGGCCAAGTTTTGATAGCAATTATATTACTATACTATATCATGGCCGTCGAGATAATGCGTTCCTGACAGGTCGTAATCGGATGGTTGAAGTGAATTTGTACCGTCGGACAATTTCCGTTTTCATATATCGTTATCGTTTACATGCACGAATGACACCAAATTAAATTAAAAATTATGTCAACTCACAACAAACATGTTCTTATAGCTATAAATTACATGTGTCGGGAACGCATTTCCTCGACGACCTTGATATATATAGTACATCTATAACCTACCTTATTGGGTATAACCTTTTTGCAAACTCTACAGTTCCTACGAATATTTAAAATAAATACCTACTCACTAGATCGCAGTACCTACCAGAGTTATTAATGGCATAATGACCAAGATATTAATTATGTTTTTCCTCCAGAAAGTTGAAGAAGTAGATCATCGTATAGAGTTTATTAGCGAGTATGTACTTAAATCACTGAAACAAAAACCAGATAAATGGGTAAAGTTTATCACTGGAGAAGAGAGAGTAAGTTAATGAATCTTGAAATAGTTTAATTTAAGCTGTCACAATACCAATTTACAATTTGAACGCATCAATTCAAAAATGGCAACGATAGTTTGCTTAAAGTGTTCGTACACAAGAGCCACTAACGCCATCTGTTGTAGCGTAGTGATTTATTTTTTAATTACATTACACTTGAATAGCCTTTACAGCTCGCAAACATGTTAGCTCTGCATAGCATTGAAGGGAGTAGCGACGAATCAGTTGGAAAAAGAAGTATTAGCGGGGCGAGGACGGGCGTTGCACCTGTGTAAAACCGCACCCACCTCAACTTCAGAGGGAATAAGATGTTTGGCACGATCTATACATATCCTTTCATCGCACACATCCTCTATTTTCTTTCGCTCTATATCTCTACTTATAATAACAATTTACAATATTAATTCTTAAGTAAATCCTCACCTGTGTTTACATTTGAACTACTCACTTATATATTTTATTTCTAGCACATGCTTCATAGGTTTTTTGATACGCCCAAATACGAATTACTAGCATTTCGATTAAATACGGCGGGTCTAATCAGTGCAGCCCTTAATTTCCCTGCTCAAACGAGGAGTAAAACTGTTTACTTTTTGAGAAATACCGATGAGAGAGTAACTGGATCCAACTATCGTAAGGTAAAGTTTACGAAGAAACTCGTTCTAAAAATTCACACAAAAAGACTTGGTCCTTTATGGGTGTCCAACATCACAAATTCTTTTATTTATTGAAAATTCGATTACAACAGGCGTTTACATTCGAAGACTTTTTGAACAAATACATTATTAATTTTTATCAAATTAATTAATTATCTTAAATAGGTAGTCATACTTAGTGTAGATCAAGGTCCTTTACACCATGTCGGATCACACATAAAAGACACAGCTGTACTGTTTTACATAATATATGTTGATATTGTGGGCCTAATAATCACAAAATAATAACAGATATTGACGGTTGGCGAATTTTCCGCGAACGTGCTCATGGATCTGAGCGTGTTGGCCGATGAAGTGATTGGTCCGATGCTGTGCAATCCAGAAAATCAAAAGGGATGGCCAAAAGTAGTACAGAGCGATATGCTGAGACATGTAAACGATCTGAGAAATTTGCTGCATCAGGTATGTTTTTATAAAATTTAATCCATCATTATCATAAAAAAATATAAAAATATTGAGGTGTATAGAATTTTTTTGGTAATTATCGATATTTTTTTCTCGTTTGATCTAGAACTCGCTATATACCGGAACATACCTAGTAATATTCGTTATACCGGAGAAAAAAACTGGCTAACTGCGAGTCGGATCAGCCGCGCCCTGGCGATTTCGTATAGTTATAAACGTATTGTTACGTGCTTATCGTTGTTGAGGGTAGAATGATTTTTTGTGAGATTAATCGCCATAATAATACCTATATCTTTCGTAATTACATTAGTAGGTAAGTGCTATAAACTAAACACAATAAAAAATAAGTTTGAGTGTTGTAACGCGTTCCGTAATCGGTGTCGTCAAGTAATCACGACGTGGAAGATGTATAAGCGCATCTGCACGAACTCTACTTGCGCGATAAAGGTAACGGCGGCGCATTCGCCGGCAAGCGGTGTAAACTGGCCGACAGGCGCGGCTGGCAAACTATACAGGCGGTATAGCTCGAAGGTAACGTTATGTTAGTGGCAGAAACCACGGCGCATCAGCGGAATACGAGGACAGGTGCAAGGCGGTAGTTAGTCTGAGGTGTAGTCCAAGGCGCAAGGAATTAATTCATTACGTACGGAAGTGCGCTCCGCCGTGACAGGGCGAGCAATCTCTCGAACGAGCAGCGGTAACCGCAGCCTTTGCGGGCAGCCGTGTAGCAGCACGGTGGGCCGGGACCTGGCTTACTGCTCCTGAAAGACAGCCGGTCGTGTGTTGGACGTGTCGCAGAGGTGTGGTCGAAAGGTATGGCAATATAAGTTTAGTAAGTGCAGTGATAAAGTGTGAGTACCTATCTGACCTCTATTATAATCACGAGTGTCCCACGCGAGTAACATTATTTTCTATAGTTAAACGATTTTTAACTAATCCATTTAAACTATTTTTATACAGATTCATTATTATAATTTTCGTGTGTTATCACCGTAACGATATTACCTACTATAGATTATAATATTATAACTATAGGTTATACCTACTGTCTAGTTACTTATTGTTAGTGTTACCTATATTTTTTAATAAAATATAGTGAATGTACTACTTTTCGAGATTTATTCATTTCATTAATTGACAATAACAATTTATTAGACAGTGTTTAAAAATTACATTATTTAAATCACGTAACTACTACCGATGCAAGTAACATACAATGTTGGCAACAATTAGAAAACAGACATAATAACAAAAAAAAAAAAAACTCGTGAATTGTACATTGAAACAACAACTAAATCAAAAGAATGTACTCATTAAAGAATTTAGATGTTAACATGTTCATAGGATATAATAATTATTTATATTTTGAGTTCAAAATTAGATTTCTATACTCGTAAACAATAGGAACTGAAAGTTAATAACTCATCGGATGATTGACCATACCTACAAGATTTTTCCGAATTTTCGGAAAACAGGTACAGTCCCCGGCAATAAATATTGCACATCAGCAATAATCGCATTTCCGAACACAAACGAATGCCAATAACCCTATTCTAGTTCGAATATGAAAATATCTTATAGGTTTGCTACCCGCTAAGTACCCACAATCGACGCAATATTTAATAATTTACTATAAAAACATGCGCGCTGCAACATGTACATAGTTATATTTTTTTTACAGTTGAAAGGTGAAATGACAAGTCAAGTAATGTTGCCAATGCCTGCTGGTGTTGAAAACATATATCATGCTGAATCAAGGCTCGCGGAAAGGTAATTTTTTTAAGGTCTTGTTTCATCTATATTTTAAAGTTAAGGTTAAGGTTATGATACTATTGACAAAGTAGGTTAAGGTTACTATAAGTAGAGCATCTTCGCGATAGATAAGCGACACAAGTGGGAATAAGCGGCGCGGTAGGGCAAAGGACGCCTCCCGGCCATCAACCGGGAACGTCGTCGGGAGAGCAGACAAAAAAGGTTTAGTTAATTTAAAAAGAAGGTATTAAAATGTCACAGAAGTTTACGTGTGTCTAATAGATTTTATATATATGCAAAGCTACGAAAAAAAAGATGTTTGTTCCTAGCTATGCATGTGAAGTCGACATCCCTACACGTGTGCCTCGCGCCAAACATTAGTAAGCCGGCGTTAGTACCGAAGATGACTTACTTACTCGGGGCCGCGCGCTCCAAGCACTTTGCCTTTGACCTACGTTTTGGCCAGATATAGTTGTTTCAACTAATAAACAAATAATGTTTTACATACGTTGTAGTCCGAGTGCCTGCTGGCAAAATCTAAATTTATACGTATCCTCTTAGAACTTCTTGTAAGGCTTAAGAGTATCTAGTCTACCACTTTTATCCTTTGTTAAAATTTCCGTATACGCGGGGATTTTTCCTCAAAGCTGCTTTAAAGCCGAACATTTTATGATGCCTCAAAAATGTATACATACTGTTTTTTTTTTAATAAAACTTAGCCGCATGTACCAATAGGCGCGAGACAAAACTTGACACGAATTTCGGATCATTGAGGGAGTCTGCCAACCCATCTTGCCCAGTTACGGGTTTCCAACTTTTGATGAACAGCAGATTTTTAAAATATTGCTTAAATAAAAATTATAAAAAAGACAAATAAATGGCGGTAAAGCCACAGTCGGACAATAAAACATTAATTTTCATAACTTTGTCAAATAGCCCGGTTACTTTTTTAGTCAATTTTAAAAATATAAACTCAGGAATAGTAATAACGGTTTTGGGGCTATTACAAACAAAAAGGCTGACCATTGTCCATTAGTAATTAAATATTAATTTCTTTTTAATCTAAAAGTTGAAACTATATGTATTTAATTAGCTTTCGATTAAAAAAATCACCCTAAAATCGGTTCGTTCGTTTAGGATCTACGATGCGGCATACAGTTACTTATGTAAAATTTATAACACCCTTTTGCTAGCATCAAGGGTTAAAAATTGCATCAAAATGAAATTGTTAATAAAACATAACATTTGTTATTTGATATAAATAGTTTCAATTATAGCTTCTACATAATAATATATGACAAATAAATTTTAGAATGTAAAATAAGAGTGATCGGTAAATCAATCTACTCTTTTTTTTCAATTATTAACGTAAGTACTTAAATTAGTATCGTGCATCGAATATAGGACCGTACGGTGATTTTAAATTTTTCGTATTCAAATATGTCACAGGTAAATTCCTATAACGATAATAGAAGAGCAATGGACCTCACCTCCTCACCTCAATGGATTTTCATTCTAAAACGAAAAGCGCACACGCACACCGAAACACTTCGAACAGGCATTGTATTTGTCAGACAATTCGGAAATTGTATTCTATACACTAACTAGCGACCCGCCCCGGCTTCGCACGGGTAGCAGAGCATATAAGCCGTAATGTTTTTTCTGTCGTAGTGTCATATCAGCTTGTTGCATCGAACATGTGAATTGGATTTAATTACCTTTAAATATGACGTAAGTTCATCCTACTTGGAGTATTTTTAAAGTATTTTATTTCCAATCATATAAATTTATGAAAAAGTAAAGAATAAATTCATATAACCTAACCTAACCTAACCTAAAAACGCGTGTCGCGTGTCGTCCCGTATGGCTGCCCGGCTGGTCGCACGATATATATATTTCGCGATAGCTTCTAAGATATTAATTTAAATGGTATAGTGTAAAAAACAATCATAATGTGCATAAAATGCTGAAGATAAATAACGAATTTAATTTGATAAGGATTAATACTGTATCCGTATAAATTGCTTTCAAAGTACCTCATCATATGACACCATTTTTTTAAACATAAAAATAGGTACAGGTAGTCAGCTATCCATAAAAGATAGACATATGCCATCGCGGACTTTTCTTTAGTCCTATAAAAGAGACACAATTCCTCCATACATTATTTTATTATATCTCAAAATAGTCCGGTCGTGGGACACTAAATTTTACTAAAAGGTTTTCATAATTCTAAAATTGTTCGTTTTTGGTGAGTGGATAGATAAAGTGCATGGTGAGCTACTGTCAAAAAATTAGAAGTTTTAGGGCTGTGCTAAGGGAATGGCTTAGGTTTTTCTTGATATTTCGTGTAACACAGTGTATATAGAATTAAAATTTGAAATTTAATCCTACTAACATTATAAACGCGAAAGTATGTTTCTATGGATGTATATGTGGATATATATGTGGATGTTTGTTGCTCTTTCACGCAAAAACTACTGAATAAATTTTAATGAAACTTTACAATAATATAGCTTATGTACCAGAATAACACGTAGGCTATAATTTATAAAGATACTAGGTTTCTGCTTGCGGCTTCACTCGCGTAGACTATACAGTTGTATACTGATTTTGAAAATTCTTTCACCTATAGAAAGCCACATTATCAGCGAGTAACATTTGTTAAAACAAGGAGGAGTGGTAAAGGGAATGGGAAGGGGAACGTTTCTGTATTCCGCCCGGACGGAGCCGACTCTGACCGCTAGTTGGTTCATAATTAGAACTATCTTAACCTTACGTTGTAAAATTTTTATAAGGATAACATATGTCATACTACGAATATAAAAAATTTAAAAAGACAAAATTTTTTAAAAATATTTTTTTTAAATATTTTATAACTTCTGAAATTATATTTTAAGACTTTCTGTGGTTACTCAAATCTGTCGGATGAAGTTTAGAAAGTCAAGTGGTGTGCTTCTACTATAACTTCATTCTTCTTTCTTAAGATACACATTATAATTGACATAATTGAATTGATATAATTGACGACCGCTTAGCCTAGTGGGTAGCGACCCTGCCTACGGGGCTAGAGGTCCCGGGTTCGAATCCTAGGTCGGGTCAGTATTAATATGATGAATATTGATACTGGTACCGGGTCTTGGTTGTTATATATTAAAAAAAAAAAATTTATATATGTATATATTTTAAAGAATATTTAAGTATGTATATCAGTTGTCTAGTAACCCATAACACAAGCATAATACTTGCTTACTTTGGGACTAGATGGCGCTGTGTGGGAAGTCCCATGTATTATTATTATGTATTGTATTATAATGAATTAAAATTGATAATTATGTAGCTTTATCAAAGCATTTGCTTACTACACAAAAAATTGGAAACACACTGTGGATTTTATACAAATTGCGCGAACATATGAATGATGCGCGGGGCGCAGGCTGGTGTGCGAAAATACCCTGTTGATAGAAGAATTAGTGAATATCAAGTCAGAAAACTAGACACTCAAGAAACCATATATTAAAGACTGCTGAAACTCATAAAAATAACTCTAGCCAACGAGTCAGTTGATATATTATTTGTCTAATGTATAGTACAGTCACGCGCAGAAGTGCCCTGAAATTGTAACATAAAAGTCTAAGTACCTACTCATATACGCCGATTAAGTACTTTATTATCACAGTAGATAGGTATAGTTACTTGCAAAACTGCATCATAGTATCGGGTAATTATTACGTATTGATATTATTTCTCATACACTTTATTTTTGTACAATTGATATTAACATTTCCATTACATTTATTCATGTATCTACATGAGTTATAGAAAATTATTTATTCGCGTTATACGCCGACTGATGGCTGCGTTTACATAGATATGACATAATTCGCAATGATAGTTGTTTAATACACATGGTGGATGACTATAATTTTGTTTTTTATTTTAAAAAAAGTCATGACACTATAGCACTTTTAATGTAAAATTGAAAAAAATTTTTACACACGTTTAAATTTATTTTAAAATTCAGAACAATAATTTCATTGGTTCTTTGTTACTGTCATCAGTGTCATGAAGCCTATATTAGTGACTGTAAGGTATATATAAACGCTAATGAAATTCATTTATAAAATTCTACATGTTTTTGCATACCAACACATACCATGTTTCTATTTCGGGCTAAAGTGTTTTTTATTGAGTCTGAACGAAATTCAATTCAATAACCTCAAAAAACTTATTGGGCAATCATCTTTCCTATTTTTCAAAAATCCAGTAGAAGAAAATAATTATCAAATTTATTAACTCAGGAACTTAATTATTTTTGCTGTCATTATCGAATATACCATCATTTTTGTTCTGAGCCTTATACCAACTATTTTGAATAACTAGAATACAATTTGACAAAAAACACAACGGATAAAATTCCAGAAGTTATAGTTACCTTATCACTGTATCGTCATTTTCAGTTACTTATGCCTATTTTATAACTTGGTCGCAATGTTGTTCGACATCCGGTAAACCATTCGTTATATCAGACAAAAATAATTGGAAATCCCCAATATATGTTTCTAAAAAGCCGTAAATCAAGTCCATAGCGTTGGTATTTTCTAAAGTCTAAACGAACGCACGATTCATGCGGGGCGCGGGCTGGTATGCGGACAACGCGCGCTTCTCAGAGTGCCACGCTGTTGCGCCCGCGCTTATTATAGGCTTGTTGAGGTAACA
Organism: Luffia ferchaultella; assembly: GCA_949709985.1. Classification (NCBI taxonomy): domain Eukaryota; kingdom Metazoa; phylum Arthropoda; class Insecta; order Lepidoptera; family Psychidae; genus Luffia; species Luffia ferchaultella. The sequence goes on along the minus strand of OX453256.1, from coordinate 7,975,056 downwards.
GTTTTTAGAGAATATGAAAACGTAATTGTTGCAATTTTGAAGTCGTCAAACACAAATAAGATAGGTAGCAGCTGCTATTTTAACCAATCAGCTCATTAAGTGCAGTGCTCTAGTGGATAATTGTCTCGACACGTTGCGTTGGTTGGCGAAGTAGAAGTAGCCATGAGTTATGAATTGCTCACTAGTGTAATTTATCTTACTTTGTTTTAGGTATATTGTTTAACCATAACTATAACCATAGAATACCTCATAGTTCTTTAACATAAAAAATAATTGTTGTATATATCCACAGTTGGTTATCAATGATAGGTGCTACAGTTTGTCTGTGTCAATTACTTGTACGTGCTGTGTTGCATGAAAAAGCAGAATAAATTTAGAATTAAATATGTCATAAAATATATAAACTGATATTGATTAAAGTGGGTATATGTTGTTTTATTTAGAAATACCATTGCCTCTATACAAGCACTTCAAATAGATTTCTTCTCAGACTATGAATCGTACGGAACCTTTTTAAAATAACAATTACAGGGCAACGTGTGCACTGAGATGTAGGCAAAATGATATAATAAGCCCCTGCATAGGTATTTTATGACTCGCCCACAGCTACACTAATAAAATTTATCCGTAATTTAAATAAAATCCACAATTTGTATGTTTCTAATTTTTCTTGTGATAATCAAGTGCTTTAATAAGGTTACATACGAGCGAATTTATCAATTATAATTCATCATTGTGAATGTTAGAAAAGAATGGTGAAATCATAATAGAAGCATGTAACAGATTTGAGTAACCACCGAAAGTCTTAAAATATAATTTCAGAAGTTTAAATATTTTGTTGAAAAACATGAGAGTAATTTTTAAATTTTAAGTAACTAAGTTTTCGTAGTGTCACATGTGTCAGCTTTCCAAAGCTAAATTTCTAATTATGATTCCATTAAAGTTTCTAATTTTAATTCTGTGTATATACATTACGTTACACGAAATATTAAGAAATACCTGGGAGTTTTTCAAAATGGCGCACGTGGAACGTCGTGGTTTCTTGCGATATTTTGAAAAAGTTCCATATCAACCGTACTACGCTGCCTATTCTTGTTATTTTTTATTAAAAATACGAACAGAATACTCGACTCTGGCGAAATTGCTTTACATGCAGAGAACGCCAATAACTAAAAAGAAGAAGAAGAAATACCTAATCCATAGACAAAGCACTACCGTTAAACTTCTAACTTTCTGACAATAGCTCACGGTGCACTTTATCTATTCAGCAAAAACGAACATTTTTAATATTACAGTACGTATTTTTTTTTCTGGCTACGCAACTAATATAAGACGTGAAACGTCTGAAAGTTAATGCAAAATATCATGGCCATTGTTGCTACAAATTTTGTCATTCTTACCGCATAGCTGAACTAAAGCGCAGGCGACATCTACCTTTGGAAAATACCAACGCTATGGTCTTGATTTACGACTTTTTGGAATCAAATAGGTACTGGGGATTTCAAATTTTTTTTTTGTCTGACATAATAAATACTTTACCGGATGTCAAACAACCAAGCGACCAAGTTATAAATTATAACTATATGATAAATATAGAAATTACGTTACAGTGATAAGGTGATTTTATTTATTTCTTTATTTGGCTCTTCAACAATAGGAATACAATAGCAGTACAAAAATACAATTCAGATTTTACATGTGTACATGTAAAACATGTAAAATCTGAATTGTTTGTCTGCACTTGGTTGTTTGACATGCGGTAAAGCATTTCTTATATCAGACAAAAAGAATTGGCAATCCCCAGTATCTATTTGATTCCAAGAAGTCGTAAATTAAGACCATAGCGTTGGTATTTTCCAAAGGTAGAGGTCGCCTGCCCTTCAGTTCAGCCATACGATAAGAATGACAAAATTTGTAGCAACAATGGCCATGATATTAATGAAGCACTGGTCCCATTACTTACAGAAAAACACTGTATGCGCTGAAAGATGGGCAGATATATTTAAAAATGTATTTATATATAAGCTCGACACACAAGGTAATTATAACATCTGGAATTCTTTTCCCTGGAATTTTAAAATATATTTAAATGTCTATTAAAATTATTTTCAATTTCACATTAAAAGCGATAGTTTCTTGTTTTTCGTCTAAATAAAATACAAAATTATAGTCATCCACCATGTGTGTCAAACAACTATCATAGCGAATTATGTCATATCTATGTAAACGCAGCCATCAGTCAACATATAACGCGAATAAATATTTTTTTTAAACTTATTATAGATATAGGAATAAATGTAATGAAACGTTAATAGCAGTTGTACAAAAAAATTGCATGAGAAATATTATCAATACGTAATAATTACCCGATACTATGATGGCAGTTTTACTAGTCTACTGTGCACCTATCTACTGTGATAATAAAATACATAATCGGCATAAGTAAGTAGGTACTTAGTCTTTTACGTTGTGATTTCAAGGCATTTCTGCGCGTGACTGTACTGGACTAAGGCAAATAATCTTATTATCTGGCTTGTTGGCTCCAGTTATAATTATGAGTTTCAGCAGCCTCTAGTACGGTCTCTTTAGTGTCTAGTATTTTGCCTTGATATACACTAATTCTTTTATCGGCAGGGTATTTTTGCATACCAGCCTGCGCCCCGCTCATCATTCGCATGTTCGCGAAATTTATACAAAATCCACAGTATGTATGTTTCTAATTTTTGGTGTGTTAATCAAAGGCTTTGATAAGGACACATAAGAGCTAAGAGTGAACTTATCAATTTTAATTCATTATTGTGTATGTTACGAAACAAAAATGAAATTACAGTAGAAGCACAACACTTGAGTTTCTAAACTTTATCCAACAGATTTGAATAACCATCGAAAGACTTAAATTATAATTGCACAAGATTAAACTTTTTTTAAGAAATTTATTTTATTTATTTTAAAATTTTCGTAGTAGGTATAACATATGTTATCTTTCTAAAAAATTCACAACGTGAGGTTATGATAGTTCTAATTAAGAACCAATCAAAATTTCAAATTTTAATTGTATATAAAGTGTGTTACACGAAATATTAAGAAATACTTAGCCACACCCTTACCACAGCCCTAAAACTTCTAACTTTTGACATTTGCTCACAATGCATTTTATCTATCCACTCATCAAAAAACAAACAGGTTTAGAATTATCAAAACTTTTCTAGTAAATTTAATGTCGCACGACCAGACTGTAATTTTTTTTAAATTTTGGTAGTATCCTTTATGTTATCTTTCTAAAAATTTTACAACGTGAGGTTGAGTTAGTTTTCATTGTGACCCAATCAAAATTTCAAATTTTAATTCTATATACAGCGTGTAACACGAAAAATTAAGAAATACTTAGCCACACCCTTAGCACAGCCCTAAAACTTCTAACTTTTTGACAATAACTCACAATGCACTTTATCTATCCACTCATTAAAAAACGAACAGCTTTAGAATTATCAAAACTTTTTTATGAAATTTAATGTCCCACGACCAGACTTATTTTTTTAAATTTTCGTAGTATCCCTTATGTTATCATTCTAAAAATTTTACAATGTGAGGTTAAGATAGTTCTAATTAAGAAGCAATCAACATTTTAAATTTTAATTCTATATACAGTGTGTTACACGAAATATTAAGAAATACCTAGTTACACCCTTAGCACAGCCCTAAAACTTCTAACTTTTTGACAATAGCTCACAATCCACTTTGTCTATCCACTCATCAAAAAAAGAACTGCTTTAGAATTATCAAAACTTTTTTATGAAATTTAATGTCCCACGATCAGACTGTTATTTTTTTTTAATTTTCGTAATATCCCTTATGTTATCTTTCTAAAAATTTTACAACGCGAGGTTAAGTTAGTTCTTATTATGACCCAATCTAAATTTCAAGTTTTTATTCTATATACAGGGTGTTACACGAAATATTAAGAAATACCTAGCCACACTCTTAGCACAGCCCTAAAATTTCTAACTTTTTGACAATAGCTCACAATGCACTTTATCTATCCACTCACCAAAAACGAAGATCCTTGGAATTATGTTAAGTAATTTTTTTCTGGCTACGCGACTAAAAGGATTAGACAGCGTTTTCGATGAAAGGTCCCAGCCGGCTTGATTTTTTTCCGACTTCTTCAACAATAATCGTCATATTTCAACAAATTTGCACAAAACATTAATAAATTATACACATAAACCTTCCTCTTGAACCACTCCGTCAATGAGTGCCAATAATATGCCAAACCGTTCGGTAGTTTTTGAGTTTATTGCGTTCAGACAGACAGACAGACGCGGCGGGGGACTTTATTTTATAATATGTAGTGAAGGTGTATATGATACACTTTCCGGATTGTAGCAAAATAGTAAAAAAAAACAGCTAGTTTTTTTATAAGGGTTATGTCATTGTCAATGACCTAAAAAGTGATTTTTCTGGAAAGTACCAATAGGAAAGAAAGGCGCTATTAATTAAAAAAGTGGATTTTTTAAATTAGCGTGCTTTCATCGAGGCTTTCATCTATTTTTCAGCGATGGAGAAGATGTCGACTTATACTTAAAAACGAACATAGAAGGTGCTGTCATTAAATGGGCGCAGCAAATTCACGATCTGTTGCAAGAGGATTCGTATGTGGGTAAGTAAATTTTTCTATACTTACAAGTTTAGTTAGTATAAACTTGTAGAAGAATAGTGTTACAACTTGACCACCACTGTTAAATTCGGGACCAGTTATCTATTGGGTTTGATGCATTTAGGCGTGGTTGTTTTCGGATAAGTAATTTAATCGAAAATAATATTTTCATGCCTATTCATTACAATACGTTTAAGATGTAATGTTCACAAGACATTAGTAAAAACGAACAGAGGGTCATGGACTGCATAAAATTCCACGGCACATTCAAGAAACCTATCTTAAGAGATCTAGCTACATCACCATGGACGAAGCCTAATGGAGACTTAACGTTGTCGCTGCTATAAGACTTGTTCGTACTCGCAAGAGATCGTTGATCTGTATGTCGTCTTTGCGACCACGCTCTGTCATACTAACCATATGTAACTTATTCGATTCTGATTTAAAATAAAGAATTAATATTACAGCCTTCAAGAGAACGAAGTTTCCTTTGCCCATAGCGGACATAAATTTCTACCAGGCTCGACTGCGTAACTTGGAGGGTATCTATTCACAACTGCGGGACCCTCGCGTCAAAAGAATGGCGCACTATTTAGAAGACACGAAGAGCGTGTATTTGGAGTGTTTCAAGACTATGCTCACTAATGTTGTGGCAGGTTCGTTAATTAGCTATTTTTTAAGAGAATCTAATAGTCTTATATATTATGAAATAAATCACTTATTTTGTATACTTATCCGCTTGCCTTTGTGTGGTATCGATACTTAATTTTTTTGTGAAGTGATTTAAAGCTAGGAATTTGATGACCGCTTAGCCTAGTGGGTAGCGACCCTGCCTACGAAGCTGGAGGTCCCGGGTTCGAATCCCAGGTCGGGTCAGTATAAATATGATGAATATATTGATACTGGTACCGGGTCTTGGTTGTTATATGCGTGTGGTGTCTTCGCAAAAATATTTATATATGTATATATTATAAAGAATATTTAAGTATGTATATCAGTTGTCTAGTAACCCATAACACAAGCATAATACGTGCTTACTTTGGGACTAGATGGCGCTGTGTAAGAAGTCTCATGTATTTTTATTATTTTTCTTTATCCAGATTTTTCATTTAAATATGAATTAATGTTTTTGATATGCATTACAGCGATCGTGGAGTGTCGAGACATCGTTGTGTATCAGAAACCGTTGTTGGCGCATTTTGAGAATTTCGAAGTAACCGATTTCGCTGACGCCAGAAGTTTGATTAGGCCGATGTTTCACTGCATCGGGCTGCTCTGGGGAAACTCTAGATATTATTGCTCTGTAGAGAAATTAATACGTAAGTAATTTGATTCGTTATCAGTTTGTCTGTACGTTTGTAGGGTCAAATTTTGTCGATTTTCACATGTATGCGCACGATGTTTTTTATTATTATTGGGGCATCATATTGACACATACGATATAATATTTAATAATAAATAAAATTATACCGGGTGATTTATCGTCATCTTTAAATTTAAATATTCTGGTTTTTGGTGGAAATAATAAAATACGTGTTTTTTTTAGTATTAGTAAGTACTAAAAAATCCAGATATGGCATCGCAATGTCGATATATGTTTTGGGAATAATACTTTAATATGAAAATTTAACCAACTATTTTAAATGAAGTCTAGACAATACCAATGCCTAGAAAACATTTGGAAGTAATAAATCATTTTTCCTATATTCCTAGTCTAAGGTTTACGTGTATAATTTATTAATGTCTTGTGGAAATTTGTTGAAATATGACGATTATTCATGAAGAAGTCGGAAAAAAATCAAGGAGGAGTGTATCATATACACCTTCACTACATATTATAAAATAAAGTCCCCCGCCGCGTCTGTCTGTCTGTCTGTCTGAACGCAATAAACTCAAAAACTACCGAACGGTTTGGCATATTATTGGCACTCATTGACGGAGTGGTTCAAGAGGAAGGTTTATGTGTATAATTTATTAATGTTTTGTGCAAATTTGTTGAAATATGACGATTATTGTTGAAGAAGTCGGAAAAAAATCAAGCCGGCTGGGACCTTTCATCGAAAACGCTGTCTAATCCTTTTGAGATATAATAAAATAATGTATGGAGGAATTGTGTCTCTTTTATAGGACTAAAGAAAAGTCCGCGATGGCATATGTCTATCTTTTATGGATAGCTGACTACCTGTACCTATTTTTATGTTTAAAAAAATGGTGTCATATGATGAAGTAATTGGAAAGCAATTTATACGGATACAGTATTAATCCTTATCAAATTAAATACGTTATTTACTTTCAGCATTTCATGCACATTATGATTGACCTTTATAATAGACCATTTAAATTTAAATAAAAAAAATTAAAAAAAAACTCGGCCCCGCGACCGGCGCGCGCCTGTTGGTGTGCGGTGAAGTTGAAATTATCAATGTGGTATACAGAGAATTATTATAGTTTGTTTTTATGTATTTATTCTTTACTTTTACAAATATTTATAGAATTGAAAATAAAATGCATTACAAATGCTCCAAGTAGGATGAATTTACGTTACATTTGAATCTAATTAAATCCAATCCACATGTTCAACGCAACAAGCTGATAGGAAACTACGCAGAAAAAAAACATATAAACGGTCGAATTGAGAAACCTCCTTCTTTTTTGAAGTCGCTTAAAAAACACTACGGCTTAAATGCTCTGGTACCCGTGCGAAGCCGGGACGGGTCGCTAGTTATTTCCTAAAGGTAAACTTCAATAAGTACAATAATATCATTTCCTTGCTTTTACACGTATTCAGTGATAATAGTCTAATTTTCTAAGTCTAATAATCTAATTTCTAAGTATAATTCTCATATTTTGATTAATAGGTGAAACTCTCTAAAAGTTTAATGAAATTTTTGACTGACCGGTTGGCCGAGCGGTTAGAAACCCTAACTGCGGAGCTGAGGGTCGCGGGTTTGATTCCCTCCCGGGGCACATATATATGTGCATGAATATGCCTACTTGTTCCGTGTCTGGGTGTAAAAGTATACATATATGTATATATTATTTAAAAAAAAGAATATTTAAATATGTATATCGGTTGTCTAGTACCCCATAATACAAGCATAATGCTTGCTTACTTTGGAAGTAGATGGCGCTGTGTTGAATGTCCCAGATATAAAGAAAAAACTACAAATCTTCTCATTTGCACTTAATGAATTTTACCTTCAAAACGACGATATACAGACTGACAAACGGACAGACGGGCAGTCGGACGACGGACGAAATTGTTTTATCCTAGTGGTTAGTAGTGCGACCTACGGGACTCCAAAAACGTAACAAATAGACGAGTGTAATTTGGCAATGAACGAATGTTAAATAGAACGGTTCAATTTTGAGGCAAATTTATTATCTGGCATGCCTCTAGTTCATTCAGAATGTAAATTCTACATCACTATCGCTTCATTCTGTGGCTTCATTGCCGATGGTTTCGCTGGGAAAAGTTGCGATTCAATTTTTATTTGAGACAAGTATCTCAATATATATATTTTTTATATAATATCTGGAACATTCCACACGGCGACATCTAGTTCTAAAGTAAGCAAGTATTATGCTTGTATTATGGGGTACTATACAACTGGAATACATACTTAAATATTCTATACTTTTTCATCAAACACGGCACGAATAGACATGTTTATGAACACAAATATTTGTCCCAACGGGAATTGAACCTGCTACCATTGACTCCGCAGTTAGGGTCTCTAATTACTTGGCAAACGGTCTGTTGTAGTGGTATTATTGTATAAAATACCATACACTTTCAGTTTTTAACATAAAATGACACCGTCATAACTTAGTTAAAATCAATAAATTATTTATTAGTACTTATTGCTCTTGTTTTTGACTCAGTATTATTTTACATGCATATTGAACTATCTTTAAATCTTCAAAACAATAAACTTTAACAATTAACAAAATAGGCTTAGCTCATACAAAATAAATAATATATTTCAAAATAAAGCTCGCACTTTACTTTGAAAACCGTACCTTGCCGGCCGGCGCGGCGCTAAGAATGTAACATACCTCGTAACACCTCGAGAGAAATGTGACCTCTATTAGTTTGAAATTAAGCACCTTTGTCGTATAAAATGTTTGAAAAGGAACCTAGTCAAATCGAAAAGCTGCACCATGTTATATGTACGTTAATAAAAGTTCGATACAGACAGGAACGGTGGATAAAATGGAAAAAAATGGCATTAAAAGTAGGTAACTTACGAATCACTACATCACTACATATTCTAAAATAAAGTCCCCCGCCGCGTCTGTATGTCTGTCTGTCTGAACGCGATGAATTCAAAAACTACCGAACGGAATGGCATATTGTTGACACCGATGGACAACGTGATTCAAGAGAAAGGTTTATGTGTATAATGTATTAATGTTTTGTGGAAATTTGTTGAAATGTGAGGATTATTGTTGAAGAAGTCGGAAAAAAATCAAGCCGGCTGGGACCTTTCATCGAAAACGCTGCTTAATCCTTTTGAGATATAACAAAATAATTTATGGCGGAATTGTGTATCTTTTATAGGACTAAAGAAAAGTCCGCGATGGCATATGTCTATCTTTTATGGATAGCTTACTATACCTATTTTTATGTTTAAAAAAAATATTAGATGAGGTAATTGGAAAGCAATTTATACAGATACAGTACTAATTTTTATCAGATTAAATACGTTATTTACCTTCAGAATTTCATGCACATTATGATTGCTCTTTACACTATACAAATTAAATTAATATCTTAGGAGCCATCGCGAAATATAAATATCACGCGACCACCCGGGGGCCGCACTGCGCCGGCCGGCCATACGGGATGACGCGACACGCGTAGTTAGATTAGATTAGGTTAAATGTGTTTATTCTTTAATTTTTCAAATATTTATAGAATTGGAAATAAAATACTTTAAAAATACTCTAAGTAGGATGAACTTACGTCACATTTAAATGTAATTAAATCCAATCCACAATATCCACATGTTCGACGCAACAAGCTGATATGATACTACGACAGAAAAAAAAATTACGGCTTATAAGTACGCTCTGCTACCCGTGCGAAGCCGGGGCGGGTCGCTAGTATGTGAATAAAAAAATGTTGGTTTGGAAATTTAAAAATGTTTTATGCGACTGCTTAGTCTAGTGCGTAGCGACCCTGCCTACGAAGCTGGCAGGGTCGCTAGAAGCTGATGAATATTGATACTGGTACCGGGTCTTGGTGGTTGTATGTATGTGGTGTCTTCGCTTGGTATCCAAAACACAAGCTAATGCTTAGTTTGGGGCCTAGACGTTGTTTTGTTGTATACGTTATTATTATTATGCGACAGACGAAGAGGATTCTTCCTTATTATCCATTAGAACTGAAATGATATTTTAAATAATAATACTTTTATTTCGTAATTTCTAGCTTTTTTAAATAGCCCCATGTATAAAACACAACGTATATTATAAGGGATCTTGTTATATAGCTCATTATTTTTTGCATTCTACTTTCAGCTTTTTTGCGTGAAGTGTGCAATCTGATCATCCAACAATGTACTAGTTCTATCGACCCGAGCTCAATTTTCCAAGGAGAGTCCGATGAACAACTTCTCAAATTAAAGCACGGCATAAGCATATTGAACCATTTCTTGTGAGGAATCTGAATTAAATTATTTATTGTTAGTAGCACGTCGCACTTGGCACTTGGCACGTATAGTTCCAATCAAACTTTATGGCGGATCGGAGTACAACGCTTTGTGCGTGCTTGCGCAGATTCAGTCATATGCCCCTCGCTCCACTGCGTCCCGTTACACCTAAAACTGGTTACTGCGACGCGACTTGTGCCTATGTTTACATCCGCCATAAAATTTGATTGGAACTGTAGCTTTTAGTACGTAGCACTTGGTACGTAGCAATTGGCACGTAGCATTTAGTACTTGGAACGTAGCACTTAGCGCTTAGCACGTAATACTTGGCATGTAGCTGATATCACTAAGCAAGCATGTAGCGCGTAGCTGGGGATCATGTAGCACGTGTCACTTGCTGAGGGTCTCGTCACTTTTACTTTGAACTCATGTAGTTAAATCTATTCGTGTTCTCTTTCCTGGCTGCGATGAGTCGAAGATTTTGTGCAACCATAATTCCTTTCGTATAAAATGTCCACTTTATTAAGACTACTTCCGATTACATTTCTAATTGTAAAAATCAATGATTTTTTAAATACGAAAATGATTCTTGAAAGAGTCTACAGGTGGCGCTAGTTGTTTCTTTATACGTTATTATTTAAATGTGTTTTAGTTAAATCATTTTTAAAAATTAAAAAGCGATGAACGGAGAATGACGAAAAATTAAAGGGACCGAGAACGAAACTGGGTACTCCTGAGATTTAATTTTTTTTAAATTTCAATTTCAAAGTAACGGCAGTGCCTTTAGGAGTCGACAGATGGCGTTGGTTATTTAAACTTGTGCTAAATATTTGCACGGGTCGTCCAGTGTGATATAATATTTGCTATTTGATTTATCAATATTTATCTCCTTAATGATTGTTTACAGGGAAACTTACGAGATGAATCGGAACAAAGTCCACGTTTTCTTCCCTAGTGGAGTGACGCCGGTGCGCTGGTCTTTTGACTTCGAACGTGTGTTTGCACGATACAACATTTACACGAAAAGATTGAGTATGATACAAGAAATATTAGAAGCGACGTGTGAAATACTCAAATTGGAGAAAATGGAATTTTGCGGTTTGAGAGGGAAAATTCTTAGTCAAGAATGTATGAAGGTATTGTATTTTCCATTGAATATATATACTCCTTAATTTGTTCTCTTTCTAAGCTTCACGACTTTTACATGTTCTCCGTTGAATTAAAAGTTTGTTTTGATTAACAAATTTCGAAAATTGGGTTTTTTTATACGTACCTATAAAGATATATATAAAAAAAAAATAGCTAAACTTCGGGCTAAAAGTTGACGCAAATTTCCAGAAATGTGATATTTCTTTAATTTTAAGGTATAGTTCCAATCATACTTAATGACGGATCCGAACATAGGCACAAGTCGCGTCGCAGTAACCAGTTTTAGGTGTAGTGGGACGCAGTGGAGTATATATGACTATACCTGCGCAGGCATGCTTATAACGTTGTATTCCGATCCGCCATAAAGTTTGAGGCGAACTATACAAAAGAAGCTGCATCGACGCAACGCTAAACCCTTTCTAAAATTTTAAAACCCTTTCTATTCAAAATTATGCTGTGTTGACACACCTTATATTTTTATTGGAGTAACTTAATGATAAAAAATTAAAAAATAAGATGTATGATTTTCTATCAAAATTTCATTTATGTATAGTCATTACTGCTCACTCAGTCAGCGGTCCAGATAGCGAAGCGTGCCGCATAGCATAATCTAGATCAATAACAGCTTCCCGGCCCCTGTTATGCAATGACAATATTTTTCAATATAATATTTGACAATATAAGAAATAATCAGAAAAATTAAAAAAAAAAGGTCTTCAGTACTACACAAAAAAAAGTTTAAAAATAATTTGATTCATCCATAACGTTATCCTTCTCTAAATGGGTCCATATAAAAGAAATGCATTGTGTAGAAAACGTTTACCAACATTAACTACTTCTTTATCAGATATTAGAAGAATATACATTGGAGTATCAAGGTCTCGGTAACATAACGTACGACCCGGCGGACCCGGAAAATGACGAATTTTTAACAGATTACGCCAAGCACATGAAAGTATTGGAAGACGTCGACCGTCGTTTGGCTTCGCTATTCTCTCAAGGTTTAGAAGAGTGTCATAATCTTGAACATTTCTTCAAGGTACTTATTTAGAATTTTTATTTTCCAAATTTTAATTATTATTCATTTAATAAATAAATTGACGATTTATATACCTACACACAGTTCTTTTCAGGTGGGATTATACTGATACAAAATAATGTCGATACTTTATAAAATAAAAATATATTAAATATTACAAAGAAAAACAAATAGACACAGTGTTTCTCTAAAATAACGACTATTTAAATTAAATATTATCGCTGTACGGTGGACGGATATGCTGGCTCGACGGTAATCAGCACCATAATCTAGGAAAACTGGAATCAACGACAGCGTTTACCTACTTTTTTGTGCTAGTTGCCGTAGCGCTGGGATCCATTTGCCGCAACGTACAGACAATATATAAGCATTAATTAATAGATAGTCGTTATTTCGAAGAAACATCACATGATTTCCTTTAAATTTTACTGTTTTTTTTTTAATTAATACTTGTTTGTCGATCCATTAACATCTTTTTTTTTTCAAAATGATCTTTAAAAAAAGATTCAACGGGTATAATTATAAAAGTCAATTTAAGTTTATGTCGAAAGGAAAATGTAATAAATGGTAAAATAGAACGGTGTGATGTTGTTACATTTGAAATGGACCAAGACTGTTACAGTAAATACAGCTCAAAATCAGATATAATTCAAATGCACTATATGTATTTTTTTTTTCAAGAATCATATTGATTTAAACCATAGTTTAGATTATAAATTTAAAAAAATCCCGCATGATTTGCCATCAAAATTTCTTCTAATTGTGGTTATAAGCTCAAACCCGGATAGCGATCCGGACATCGAAACGTATTACGTAGTGAGATGGGTGAATGACTTCTACGCGGCCTCCGATCTTAGATGTCGTGACACACTGATCGATGAGATGTTCGCGTATTTTCAGTAATAAAAATGCAGTAACAATTCAGGAAATTACACAGAAAAAAAGAATTCTTTTATCAAGAAAATACAGTTTTCAATATATACAAATACCGCATATTCTGGACCAATGTTTTCTTTTTTTATGTGTATTCATAAAAAAAAGAGTTCTTATATCAATGCAAATTGCATTGCTCCAAGAATATGCGGTATTTATATATATTGAAAACTATAGTTTCTTGATAACAGAATTTTATGATAAATAATGCATCATGTTTAATTTGTGCATTCATGATTGTTGAAATTCTATCGTATTTAGGTATTAACGTAGATTTTCGATGGTAAAAATTAATTTGATTTAATGCAATACAAGTTCAGACACCTACTAACCTACTAGACAAATCGAAGAGTATGCGCTTCCACTTTTCAGCGCGTCGCACACATTTTGTTATCCATTCTATACGTATTAAATGCGAATTAACTATTTCAGTTTTTCCAAATCGTCGGCGATTTATTCCATCGACCCATCATCAAGAAGGAACTGAAGCCTCGATTACCGAAGCTTTTGACGTTTATGCACGAAAACTTGGATGCCGTGAAAGAAATATATGACGAAGAAATTGCGGTAAGATTAATAATTAAACAATTTGCCCTAGTGTTTTAGTTTAGTGTTTTTAGTTAATTTTATAACTACAATACAACCACAATAAAAAGAAGTACCACTTCTAAATTATATCGCTTAATCAGTCTAGCATGGTAGTAAAAATTCGTTTTAAAGAAATTTTAAAGAACATAAACACGCTCTTATTTATTGGATAAGCGGAATAACGTTTCAGGGGAAGAAACTGACCTTTCGATAGTTCAGGGCAGCGGATCGTTTGTTCCGAAACACCACTCAAATAGGGCGACATTTCACACATATATTTTCACTTCTTTTAAAGATGGTTTATGTATAATTTGCGGTTTGCGTAATTTCTTCGTCTTTCTTCGTCCAATCACGAGCAAGCAATTTTTCATAATGTCACTACTCGCCAATCGCCAACCACTTTTCAATTGGAGGGAAAGGGCAGGAGGTATAGAATGAATGAGATGGATGTATGCGTCTAAATGTAAATAAATAAATATACAATACGTGGTTTTGAGGCAAACCCTTATAAAATTAAATATTTGTAGATTAAATTTAGAAGAAATTGTTATAGAAAAAAAAAGATAAACTTTAATTTAATTACTTCATAATTACGTATTCGTAATTATGTTTTTCGACATTATTTCGATTTATCTAAGTAATAGTACATTATGATGCAAGTACGGCAAAGTGCATATTATAGTCGAGGGGTTTATAGGTACGAGGCGAAGCCGAGTGCTTATAATAAACCTGATGACTGTAATATCCGGCTTACTGAGTACGAGCATCATACGACGTTTTTCAATACATTCGTGATTAAAATTAGGTAGTTACTTCAAATGTGATAATGGCGGGAGCTGAAGACGCGAGCGGGCTGCTTTCCGCGGTTTACGCATGCGTTACAAACAGAATGCTCGTTTGTGATTGGTTGTAAAGTAAAAAGGTCTACTGTAAAATACAACATTACGAGTTTCGATGTCATAAAGACCTTAGACCGTATTAATAGCAAATGTATTGAAAACGTTGTTTATTTTGCGTGTAGAAAATAAAAGGACCGGAGAAGCCTATGGTGGATTCGTATCTTCCACCGGTGGCGGGAATGCTTTGGTGGATACACAAACTCCGACAACGAATCAGTGCACCGATGGAAGAATTTATTGTTTTCGAGGATACGTAAGTAAACTGCGATTTTTTATTAATGATGAAGTAAATTCAATTGTTATCAAATACTAATTAGTTACACTGTGATTTTTATGCATGACAATGCTTTTACGAAGAAATTTTACCTGATTAATTATTAAGTATATTGTACCTAATTATTGTTGCCAATAACACTATTTGTTGCCAATAACACTATTAACTATAATGTATAAATATTGGCTGTTGCATAATTTTTATTCCTCAATCTTAATATAAGATATGGTTACCCTTCAAACGAGGAATAAACAATAAGAATTTTTATGCATCGTCATTTTTTCTATACTTTTCTTGTATGAGGCTATACTTTTAAGTTCTACTTTGTAACATAGTCACAACTGATAATAATAATAGCTGAACAATCGTTCTGTGAAATTTCGAGCAATGTGATTACAATGACTGTTGGTTGCAACGCCCGCCCCCCGCACAGCCGTCCTCTCAAGTCACAGACCAGTTAACCTATAGACCACGCTTTAATAAACGTCAGTACGAAAACGAAATCGCCAAAAAGTGGCGGGGTGCGGGGAGAGTTCGGCTAGTTTTCATTAACTCGTTCAAAATTGACAATTTAATGGCTTCCGACGTGCTTCCAACTGACCGCTCACAAGAGACGTAGTTATGTAGTGTCACTACATAGCCTCGGCGAATGCTACTCCCTGTCAAAGCGTGGTCTATAAGGTTGACTTGTCTGTGTCTCAAGTCTATCCCGCGCCACGTTGTGATTTCGTAATTTATAATAAAATTATAACTTAAAAAAAAAAATTAACATACACTTCTTTACCTATGTTTTACAAAAACAACCATGGAAGTTACTGTACATTTGCATGTCGTGGTAGCCCGAGCGCAGCGAACCTGTTTCAAATCTATAAGGCCATGTGGCCGTGGTTCGAATCCGGGCGTGTATCAATGAGTTTTTTTTTCTGACTTAAAGTACATTAACTATCACTGACTCCGTGCCTCGGAGAGCACGTTAAGCAGTCGGTCCCGGTTGCTGGCAACGGATGGCGGTCGTGACAATCCGTCAAGTTGCATTGAAGCAGCGTAGTGGATTTAAGCTCCAAGCCCCCTCACCTTGAGGGGAGTCCTAAGCCCCTGCATTGGGGGGAATATAAAAAGGGATGATGGATGGACTCCGCATTTGGTTTTTGACTTTGTTGATTTTATTACAGAATAATCGAAAGTGAAAGTGCTACGTATATGAAACAAAAACACAATGAAATGTTAGGCTTGTTAAAAGGCCTCGAAGAAAGACAGTTCAAACAATGGGCCGCCACTGTGCCGAGCGTATGCAAAACGCACTTAGTCAAGAATCTAATTTATCGAGATCCACCTTTCGTGCGAAATAATTTCGCGCCTGACGTAAGTACTGGATTTATATTATATTCTAATGGTACAGAATTATTAGTTGTAAAATAAAGTATAGATATAAGAATTAAAGTATTGAATAATAAATAGATAAAGCAGACAATAAAAATAAGTACCCTATAGTTGTAAGATACAGGGACCAAGACGAAAAATGTGTTATGCCTGGATGAAAGACTGATGCGTGCCAAAGGGCCTGACCAGGAAAAGTCAGGGGGTTTTGAAATAAACGAAAAAAAAAAATGGTACAGAATTTGCCATTTAGATGTGCGGTTCTGAAGTTAGTCACAAAAAATTGGAAAATCCGTAATGGTACGTTACGGTTATTTCATAGTTAAAACTTAAAATAAAATGGAGATAATCATTCGTTTGTATTTTTTCAGTTATTATAAAACAACGAAAAAGTTTATATGGTGGGCAATTTTCGAATGGGCTTCTCTAATGAACAATAACAATATATTAAAAAGAAATAGGTTGTTTAGTAGTTCTGTTCGAAAGTTATCGTACCTCCGAAACATTTACTTATTTTATTTTATTCGGAATACCAATAGCATTTTTACATTTAGTAATACAAAAATTGACATAAACATAGCTAAGTATTAATAGGTACTCGCATCTAGAAAATAACATAAGATCTAGACAATAAAAATAAATATCATATAACATAATACATTGCAATCACAATACATATATACATTGAAAATATTTTTTTTTGAAATCTATATTGATGTATAAACCTAGACTAATATGCGTATTAACTTCGTAAGCGTTTAAGAGCGTTTGTATGGACGTTGACGTGTCCCGCTCCTTCTTAACATTACTTAGAAATGAAATAAGTAGTCAGGCAGTGGCGTGCAAAGGGTACAAACAGACAACAATAAATCACCAAAAAAAATTACCTAGTAAGTCTCACATCCAGTTTTGATGAATCCTTTCCATTGTATATGAAAGGGCTCATTACAAGAAAATACGATTTATTAGGTAAAGTGACTGTATGCTTAACCTCTACGTACGCCACTAGGCATAGAGGTATATATCTCTATATTGTTGTTTATTTGTTTTGATAGGAAATACCAAAACATTTATTAGGGAGTTTTTTTCAAAATACTGTATGTAGAACGTTGTAGGTAGTTCCATGTGGCATTTTGAAAAAAAAACTCCATATTAACCGTACTACGTTGCCTGTTTTTATTATTGTTCAATAAAAATAGTTTAAATATCTTATATACTAGACATTGGCAGAATTAACATATGTTAGAACGCCATTAACCAAAAAAAGAAGAAGAAGAACATTTATTAGCAATCTATAAGTATTGTTCATTGGATGACATTTGTACAAAGATAAAACAATCCATGTCTATGATTTAGCTGGTTTTGAGTATGAAAAATTGAACATTAAAGATAATCAAATAATACCATGCAACAGGAGTACAACCTCGCGGGTACCTTATGCGATAAATAGTAAAACTCCTGACACTGTGCGTAATGTCTGCTTCGTACAAATTACAATACGTCAAAAATCACAATTAATTTTTATCGTAGTTAATTTACACTTTAATGTTACAAAACTAAAACTTTCAATAGCTCAAGTGTTTGTATTGTATTGTACCTAATATGGTATAATGTTTTAGTTGCTCCAGAAAAAATCTTCGAATTTAATTTGCATACCTAGTCGTATATTTTTCATCGAGAACGCATACATCGTGTCGTGTCGTGATAGCCCAAAGCGCAACGAAACTGTTTCAAATTTATAAGGCCATAGGGCCATGGTTCGAATCCGGGCGTGTACCAATGAGTTTTTCTGACTTAAGTACATTAACTATCACTGACTCCGTGCCTCGGAGAGCACGTTAAGAAGTCGGTCCCGGACGCTGTCAATAGATGGCGGTCGTTACAATCCCCAACCCGCAGTGGAGTAGCGTGGTGGATTTAAGCTTCAAACCCCTTCCTCACCCTAGGGTAGGCCTAAGCCCTTGCAGTGGGGTAAAATGGGCTGATGAAGATGATGATGATACATTCAACAATTCACCGGACGCATTGCAAGTTATAATACGGGGGCTAGGGACCAGAAAGTGCTATTCTGGACGCCTCGTCAGTTAGATACACCGAAAACCTGGTGAAGGAGACTAGAAATGGTTTCAGAAGGTTGCGAGATCGCACCAGGTTAAAAACTGTATGTGAGAGATTTATAATAAACTGTAGACGGCCATAGCTTGTGACGATGAGATATGCGCTATTCTGTAATACCGAATTTTAAAAAAAATTTTTGGTGCAAAGGTCCTATAACCGCCTATTAAGTAGATGAGAATTCATATAAAGGTGATTCATATTATTAAATACGTTTCCAGTTGGTGATGTTGTTACGCGAAATTCGTTATATGAAGTACTTAGATAAACAAGGCATACCTGCCGATGGAGAAGAACTATATGCACGCAATGAAAAACTTCAGGTGAGGCTGTGTTAAGTATTTGCCAGGTATTCGAATTGAATAAAAATACAAATAAGGTTAGAAGACAAATGCCAAAACCTTCAATGTAGTCAAAATCGAGGGCACCCATTTACGTCAACGTATATTTTTATTTCAAACTACCTTGTGCCCGCGACTTTGCTCTGCTTTCTTCTTACTATTTTGCCGCTAAACAAAGGAGCGTAATAATTATAATGAAATGTTGAAGCGCAATAAAATTTAACTATTCAAATATGAAAGTTTCATCAAAATCGGCGTAATGATAATTTTGAGCGTTTAATCAAAAATAATAGATAAAAATTACTTTATTTATTTATTTAAATTTGTTTATCGGTTTATTTATTTAAATTTAATTTATAATTATTAATTAATTAATTATTAATATAAGAAATCATTTAAATCAGTTGAGTACGTGTTAGACCACGTATAATGAAGGATTGCGTAGTCGGTATGAATGCTCATAGTAAAAATTCGAATCACTAACAAAATTTATACTTGAATTGAACTAAACTTAAATAGTGTGTAACTAAAAACATTCCACATCTACTCTGCATATTCTATTCAAACCAATTTTCGTCGAAGATGCTTTTTAATTTATTAGTTACTAGGTGACTTAATTTTATTCAGAATTTTCCTCCCTATAGAAAAGGACTCAATTTTTAAGATTTTGGGAGCGCATGTCGCAACAACTATGGACATAAATAGTCTCTTATAATAAATAAATAAAAAACTCATTGCGAAACCTCTTGGCATTTTTAAATACCTATTTATAGACACCCCACACGTTTTTGTGCTGGAAATATTTTTTTACTTCTCAGTTACATGTAAGGCTAATCTACAACAGATTTTTTTCGCCGTTTCCACTACGTCATCATTGTGTAGCGCCTATACCTTCAGAATTTCATGTGTTTTTTGGGATTCACTCAAATACGTTACAATTTTATAATGGCAAAGATGAATTTATTAAATTAATTAATAAAATTTTTAGTACGACATGACTCGTCTAAACCGCGCCATCGCTTGGTATAATGCTATTCGTGAGGGCAGCCACGAGACGGAAGTTGCGTTAATTGAAAAGGAGATATCAGCGATTGACACTTTACTTGGCCGTGGTGTTGAAGAGCTGACATGGAACGATGACTGTGAGTTGTTTTTTTTATATATTTTTCAAAACTCTCCTAATATGGTTTCATTTATATGGTAGGCGTCTCTGAGTTTTAAGCAATAGGTAGCTAAAATTATTTTATACCAAATACAGCAATCTACAATTAACTTATTATTCGCTACTCTTTAACCATATTTGGTCAGATTGAAGGTTACGAACCATTTAATTAACAGAGACAATTGATTGATAATGATTGATGACTAGTTAAAAGGTTTTACCAGACGCCCACGGAATGCTTTAACAGATCCGCCTGACGACTTCACCTCCGAGGTTGAGAGTCTCAGAGCACTAGGCAGATCAGACCCTCAGTCTGATGTAGGCGAACAGTACCCACCAGAAGTCACCTATTAAACGTAACAAACCTGTTCGAATGGCATCTGAGCCTTTGTTTACTCACAGTCGGGCCGTCCAGCTCGTACTGCCCTCCCAAACCGAGGGATCGACACATGTCGGCCCTCATCTCTACTCACTCATACGCCGTACGTGGCGGCACCCTTAAGGCACCGCCCGTCAATGGCACCAACGCACCGAAGCATCCTCAATGCGTCCGGTCGTCGTTCAGTTCAAATCCTATAACACTCAACGGTGTATAGGTTGAGGAGTCGTTTAGCCGGTCGGGCTACACCTTCTGTGTAGAAGTTCCAACCCGGCACTACCTGCGCGGAAGGTCGGGCGCGTAGGTGTCTGTAAGCAGATTCGGCCCTCACTAAATAAAAAAATAAAAAAATAAAAATAGTTAAAAGGTTAAAATAGTATTATGAAGTTTGTGATCAACTGATCGGAAGTACCATACCATGGGTAGTTGGATGCGAAAGGCGGAGGCCCGTGTGTAGTGGCGAGCCTTGGGGAGGCTTATATCTTGCAGTGGAGAGACACGGGCTGATTGAAATTGAATTTGCAATTTGTTTTGTTTTACTCAAATGATTAAATCGTTTTTGTTATGTGACAACAAAAAGGACGTTTGCTGGTGACAATAAATTAGAGCAATTTAAAAAGTTTTGAATACATATTTTTATTTATCCTCAATACCGTGTACTATGTTTGATCAGAAACATTTTTATAAATGTTAATAACAACCACACAACATAATGGGTGTACTGCACCCAATTTAAAAAAAAAAAATTATATATAAGAATTTTCTATCTAAATATATCATAAGAGTGAAATAATTTCTGAAAAAATCATTGATAACAAAATTATGAATGTTTAAAATGTCCCGACAGGCAGAGAGGGCAATACCGCATAGCGTACTTAGCTGTGATGTCAGGCCATTTAAAATATTGTTAAAATTCGTTTTGCAAGAAACAGAGAGATAAAATTCTAATAGCTTCCATATGTTCCAATATGTTCTAATATGTTCCATATTCTTCAACCGAATATAATTTTGTTTATGAATTTTGTTATCGCATAAAGTCTAATTATATATGTTTTTATAAATATAATATTTAAAATATTAGTTACATCGGGTGGTCTACGATGTAATTGTTAGGCGATGGAATTTGTACTTGTTGTGTAACATTTATTTCAATGTACATATTTATATATCTGAATTTAATGTACACATATGACTGACCGATTGGCTGAATGGTTAGAGACTTTCACCGCAGAACCAAAGGTTCGACACCCGCCCGGACAAAAATTCGTAGCATAGACATGTGTATTTGTTCCGTATTTATGTGTAAAATATAATATCTATTTCAAGAATATTTAAATATGTATTTCAGTTGTCTAGTACCCATAATACAAGCTCCGCTTAGTCTGGAATTAGATGGTACTGTGTACCTTATTTATTTGTTTTTTCTCGCTCTCAGTTGCTGAATGGCTGGTGGAAGTCTACAGTGCAATTAATACGCTACAAGAGCGGGTTTTGACCGCTCAGAATAATGTGAAACGGGGCTTAGCCAATATCGCCACCTGGGGTGACATACCGTTGCACAATCGCAAGTTCAACCCAGACAAAATGGAACTGTTAGCAGTCAAGGAGCGGAATAAAAGACTTGTTTATAGGTATCCTTAAGATTATAAAAATTACTACACATCCTTTGAACAGTTACAAAAAAATATAATTTTCTCCTTTTTAATTACGATTTATTGATTTGTTGACAATGTTTTTAAATATTTCACGCCTATTTCGTTCAATATCCTCTCTAGTACTTATTTATTAGTCCTCAATTACTATTTATCCACTCATCAGGATAAGTGAAGTTGTTTTTTATTTGTAGAAGAGACCGAATTTTGGAAAGCCACGAAGAATTCAAAAACATTTTACAAGAAAACTATAAATTGTTTTTCAATATACAGGAAGAAAAAGAGGTATGTATACCTATGTGTAATATTTAGTAGAAAGATATTAATTGTTTTTTTTTTGCGACTCTGACTGCCACGCTTGTGCCTATGTTCGGATCCGCAATAAAGTTTGATTCAAACTGTACTAGGTATAGGTATTTACAAATAAATAATGTCGAAATAGAAACATTTTATGTAGACACTTTCTAAAAATTTAACATTATTAAAAAACAAAAGTGAGACGAGCGTCACCTTATTCAGTTGAACCATTATTTAACCACTGAATAATATCTGCAAACAAATTCTCATATGAATCGAGTAGGCTCATTTATATGTGTTTTAGGTATAGACGTAATTATTTAAATAACTTATTAACGCCGACAGGCAGAGGAAGAGATACCGGAATTGGAAGATGTAGACGAAGCAACGTTGGACGACGATGAGAAACTAGCGCGTGAACAAAAGAAGAAAGATATCGAAGTTATGATCGAAGAAAGAAAAATCAGGCGTGAGGAACGTGAAAGGGAGAAAGAAGAAGCTAATAGGGTCAAGTTAGAGAGACGTGCAGCGCGAAGACTAAAACGTGAAACCAAAATACAAGAACACGAAGAGAGAGAAAGGCGCAGAGAAAGTGGTAATGAAAAGTTAGAGCCGATATGAGTGTAGTAATACAATTATATTTTAGGAGGCGTATTGCTGTTACTACGCTGTCTGTCTGTTCGTCCGTTCGTATGTCACGAATCTATAACTCGTAAACGGAATAAGTTACAGTCTTTTAGTTTGATTTTTTGTGTAAAATGTTGACCCAAACCAAATATTGAATTACAAATTTTGATGGATTATTTTTCAGGGGGTCTCATGCGTGAAAAAGGATCTTTTTTATTAAATCCTTGCTCTGGCATATGGCGAATCATTGTCTAAAACTCATTGCGTAGATTACAAATTTTTATTTAATAATTTTTTAATTTTTCAAAAATAAGGAATTGGGGGGCCATCACTGTCATAAGTTTAAGAACGTTTTGTTATGAGAGGGGGGGGGGGGAGAGGTTAGTTATAGTAGGTCTTAACCTATGAAGTTGCCGTTTTGTATGAAATAAGTTATAAGTATTTTTTTTTCAAACATCTTTATTTTTGTTATTCAAAGTAATCACTCGTGCTATCGATGCATTTTTGCCAACGCAGTGGCAGTTTATTGATGCCCTTCTTGTAATAATCAACTGGACGAGAGGCAACAAACTTTTCAAAGCCATTTTGTACTGTCTCTCGGGAATTGCTTTTTTTCCCGTTTTTTATAAAGTTGTCCAAATTTTGAAAAAAAGTAATAGTAATAAGTAGTAATCGGTAGGTACAAGGTCTGGTGAGTATGGTGGATGAGAGAGAACTTCCAACTCCATCTCTAGCAGCTTGGAGACTGTTTGTTGTGCAGTACCTATGGGGTCGCGCGTTGACGTGAAGGTGCAGCGGGGATAACCGATTCACTAAAGCTGGTAGCAGACGTGCGAGCTTCTCTATCATTGTCTTCATTTCTTCACAATATACATCTGCAGCAATGCTCATGCAATTTTGTACAAAGCTGTGATGAATCACACCGGTACTAGACCACCAAACAGTGACCATCACCTTTTTAGGGGTTATTTTTCGTTTAACACATTGCTTTGGTGCTGAACTAGGATCTAACCTACTTGCTGAGCACTTTCGTGTGTCGCACAGAATTCATTTTTCATCATAGGTAACAATCCGGTTAAAAATTCTTTCAATTCTGTGCCTGTTGAGCAACGCGAGGCAGGTTTCGACGCGTACGTATAGGTTACCCATCTATCAAGCTTTTTTACTTTGCTAATTTGTCGCAAATGGTCCAATCACCGACTTATAATGTTTTGATGCTAACATCAAAAGGTGCTGCTAGTTCAGCTGTAATTTGAGTATCATCAGTTTCCACAGTCGCCGTCAATTAATCATTGTTGACCAAAATGTTCGAACGACCACGAGGTTCATTATTCAGGTCAAAATTTCCAGAACAAAAGCGGGCAAACCAATAACAGGTTGTGCGTTCGTTTGTTAAGTTCTCTCCGTAAACGTTGTTGATGTTAAGTGTCGTTTGTGCCGCATTAGTGCCACGACGGAACGCATATTCCATAATTACACGAATTTTTAAAGTGTCCATTATGACGAAAAATATTCAAATGTAATGAAAACACAACGCTAATCAATAAACAAAAGACTGACTTCGTAAAAAGAATATCGTGTTTTTAAAACAAAATAATTTGAATTTAGAACTCACAGCCAAACAAAAAACTTTTTTTTTTGTTTCAAATGGCCAGTATTGAAGAACAGCAACTTCATAGGTTAAGACCTAATATCTCAAAAACTAAACAAGTTAGAATTAGGAATGTTTGTATATTATCTACCATATTCATATACAATATTCAAACATAAATACTGAAAACGCCGATTCTTAATGTAATTTGTAAGCGTTCCACCGAGTCCAGTTAGTGAAGGACCGTCTTACGCTACAACGAGCGGTTCGTGGTTGACACTCGAGAACCTCTTACCTACCCGCGGTTCTGCAAACAATGTGGCCTGCCTATTGCCACTTTGACGCGTTGCTGTTTCTGCGTATGTAGTCGGTCACTTCAGTTTTTCTGTTGATTTCTTCGTTACAATTTCTATCCCGGAAAAACTCTGATCGTGTATTTTCAAAAGACAGACATCAAATGTGCTACCCTCATACATGAAGTGACAGTGAAAAGCATAATTCTTTGTATAGCACGTTAAGTGACGCCAAGCTTTGGCCAATCTCTAATTATTGAATAAAATTGACGCTTTAACAGGTGAGGAAGTTGATTCTCCGGTAGAGGAAGTAGAAGTATATGACGAAGACGAATTGGCCGATATTGAGGTGGAGCGCCAAGAAGACGAAGATCGCGCGTTTAGAGAAGCGCGTTGGCCGGCATATGTACGCTACGTCGATTCTTTGGTGCGTTGAATCCTAACTAATAATTTTGCGAAAGTATGTTTGTTTGTCCTTTCTTCAACTCGTCATTGAGCGACGAGACGACATGGTTTGCTGCACGTATAATAGTTGAAAGGACGCAAACGCAGGCAACCCACTCTTTGTTCTGGTGGAACATTCCCATGGTATACCAAACTAATAAAGATTCGAAATTAAATACCAAACCAAGTTTTGAGGTGGAACAGGAACGGGTGTAGAACTCAAGAAGTAAAATAGAAGTGTAGTGGTACGGTTGCGGGAATGGAATAAAAAAAAGCATCTTTTATCGTTAGATATGTCCAATAGTGGCGGCGGGTTTGAGAGGTATTTTGTAGTAAGGCAACCATAGAGTAACTTTATTTGACAGCAGTGTTTGGTTTTAATAGATTCATAAATGTTAGTTCACAGTATCGAAGTGATATTTCGCATTTACGGGGATTGAAACCGGTGTGTGGGGATTTCTCGGGGGTGAAGAGCGCCGCACGGGAACTTGCGCACTGAAACTTGGAATAAAACTCTCCATCATACACCGGCTAGCTATAATAATATGTGTGGTTAGACTGACGATTGCGTTGGTAGGCGGCCACCGGTGGGTTACCTTTCCCCGCTACACCTCCTTTTTAGTGTTTAGTTTTCATGTTTGACTATGCCACCACGCTATGTCGATAATTCTTTCGGGAAAAGTAATTTGACGTAAAAATGTTACGGACCTTTTTTTCAAAATTTGGAAATAAGTAAAATCGATTTGCGTGCGAGTGAGTGGGGCGAAGCAAACGGCCTGTCTCCGCACTCTCCCTCCATCCTGTTTACGCGACCCGCGCAGCGTGGTTAAAAATTCATTTGCCACAGCTATGACAAATGAAAGCGTAGTCCTATGCTGCATGAGTCGTATAACCTCTATAGTAATGCCAAATCATTGCTAGCTTCAATTCACTTCATCGCGCTGCGGATCAGAGGCAGAGCGTTTACTAAAAATAAAAATTACCATCACGTGGTAGGTACATAGTGCTAAGTTTTTAAAAGAGATATTACTTTTATATATATTAAAATAATAATTACAGTAATAACAAAAAACTGAAGAAATGTACCTAACTGGAATAGTAAAAAATTAATTTCTGCAAAAGTTGTGTGATAGTCATTTTATTTACAGAAATAAAGCACAGTTTTGGAAAATTACTCATACATTAAATTAAAAAGGAAATGATTTGATCTTTCAGGTTTCCAAGCAAATCATGAAAGCAATACAGACCAGTTTGGACATGTTTGAGTATCAAACCAATTTAGAAAAAGGACCCAAAGCTGCCTTCATGGAGATAATAACAGAGCTCAGGGATCCAGGTAAAACACTTTATTCTTAAATTGTTTATTTAAATTTAAATACTATTTTTATGTAAAAACTAGCTTTAGGCCATGCGATTTCGTTTGCATAGGAGTTTAAAAAAAAATCTTTATTCCAACTTCAATTTAATTTAACGTGCAACATCCTTAAAAACAAGTTCTGCTGCGATATTTGGAATTGTTAAACTTAAATTTTTTTAGGGTCATTTTAAATTTAAATAAAAAAGAAAACGCAAAGAAAATTTTTCCTATTGTTAAGTGTTGAAGTATGAAATTGCCGTTTGATATGAGAAAAAAAAAATTAAACTAGAAATCATTAGGAGAAAATAGTTCATTTGATCAAAATAATTACTTATTTTTTACGCGTTTCTTATATAGTAGAGATTGTGAGTGCTTTTGGGATAGAGCACTGGAGAGCCGGTTTCAACAAAATCAGTGCAGGCGATTTTTACTGCTTCTAAAATACTAAATTTATTTCCACGAAGAAAGTTGTCAAAATCGCAGAAAAATGGTACCTAATCGGTTGAAGCCGAAATCGAAGAGCACTGAAAGTGACGGCAGATTTAGCATTGAAGTGCTTTCTTGTGTAGTGTGATTATGATATGAGTCTGCGATATTGTGAAGCAATAATGGTGAAGATCGGTTGACCGCAGTCAAGGCTGTAGTTTTTTTTTTTTAATTTTGGCTAATTTGTCGCAAATGAGTCAATATACGTGGGTATGCGAAACGTCAAACCATGTTGCTTATTCTGCAGTACAAGACGTGCCACTGATATAAAAGGCCGCCGGCTGTACACACTCGCTGAACGGAGGCCAGCGTGTACAGCCGACGGCCTTTTACATCGGTAGCGTGTATTGTATATTGTTAGGGATCAGCTTCCATCATAGCTTGCAATTTCACATAATTGATTTAAGTAACTTAAGATTTAAGATGATTTAACTAACCTAATACCTCTTGGTTTATTCGGTAAGTCGAAATTTCTACTGCGAACGCTATTAACCAAAAAATGCACAGTGCGTTCATGAGTCATGTTTTCGAGCTGTATCTGCTGGATTAGTTCCACAAAGGGACTCGTAATCAAAAATTACTCGAAGTTTTGACATACCCGTGTTTAAGTGCAGATGCAATTGTGAGAACAATTGAAAAGGAATTTACAAATTGTTGTACTCGCACTGATTTTGAATTTAGGACATAGCGGCTTTTATTTGAAATAAAAAGCTTCCACCGTACAGGTTTTAATTTAATTCAGAATGGTCAGTAACTAGAACGATTATTTGAACCCACCCTTGAACCCTTATTATTGATCTCTGACATTGAATATGATACATACAATATTAAGGTGTCTTTATCGTTATAAGAAATAAATATATTAAGCAAACCAATAACGGGTTGTGCGTTCGTTTGTTAAGTTCTCTCCGTAAACGTTGTTGATGTTACGTGCCGTTTGCGCAGCATTAGTGCCACGACGGAACTCGTATTCCATAATTACACGAATTTTTAAAGTGACGTCCATTATGACGAAAATGTTCAAATGTAATGAAAACACAATGCTAATCAATAAACAAAACACTGACTTTGTAAAAAGAATGTCATGTTTTTAAAACCAAATTATTTTGAATTTAGAATTCACGGCCAATCAAAAATTTTTCTTGTTTAAATTGCCAGTACTGAAAACGGCATCTTCATAGGTTAAGATCTAATATTTAATTTATATACTAATTCAGATAAAAGTTACAGTAATTATAATTTTTTCAGATATTTATTTTACACCGTCTTTGATTCTCGAAGATGAAAATGGTCTATACGATACAATGAGGGAAATGATGAAAGACATGTTCTGCCAAGCCACTCTTTTTCCTAGAATTGATCCGATAGTTCCGATTGCATCTTATGAAGGTCAGTAATGAGAATAATTACCTATCTATTGTTTTAGTACCTATGATCAAATACCAGCTGTAAGCACGATAAGTGGCCACAAAAAGAGAATGCTTCATTACCAGTAACGAGTAACGAGTTTTAGGTGTAGCGGGAAACAGTGGAGAGGGGGGCATATGACTGAACCTGCGCAAGCATGCTTAAAGCGTTGTATTCCGATCCGCCATGAAGTTTAATTGGAACTATACCCACTATTAAAATTTTGATGTTAAAAGATGACTATTTTGGGGTACCTAACGTATACCTGGCTATATGTAGAGTTTTAGCGGATCCAGTTTCTTTAACAAATATATAAAGCCATATATATATAAAGTTGATTTGCTTAAACAAATGTTTCTTTTTGCAGATGACATAGCCAATGAAGACGCAATGATCGAACTCTACCACGAGATATCAAAGAGAATAGAGACCAGCATTAACGAAGTGATACAGTATACAACAGTATGTACGATAGTTATTTTTCAGGCAGATGATTAATTTCAGGCTTTGGCAGTTGCATTTTGCAGTCAAACTCGATCACGTCATTGGTTTCGATATCGTTGTTACCGTAGTCGTTATATAGCGATGTTAGAAAACACAAGATAATACAATTTGACACGAGACGATATGGCCGTAAAATTTTCTAATTTTCGTACTGTATCACGGTTATTGAGTATCCGCAGAGCAATTTATAATCCTTGAGCATTTTTAAACTAGAAAACTACTCGTATTTATCGCTACATCTATAGCGTTGCATCGGGAACTACTAAATAAAATCATATTCATAATTTCGTGCAGAGGTTCACTTTTGTTTTTGCATTAATAATGAAATAATATTTTTTTGTTTTTGTATTTAATAATGTATACATCACAACAACGTCTAGGTCCCAAACTAAGCATTATAGATTGTTTTTTGGGTACCAAGCGAAGACACATACATATAACAACCAAGACCCAGTACCAGTATCAATATTATATAAATACTGACCCGACCTGGGGTTCGAACCCGGGACCTCCATTTCGCAGGCGGAGTCGCTACCTTTAAGGCTAAGCGGTCGTCGATTAAGGCATTAATTAAGGTTAAAAAAAGATAAAAAATAATTTATTTGCTAAACAATTTAGTAAGTATAAAATGTGTAAAATAAAATTTGTAATAGATTTTATTTTACACATTTTATACTTTTATAATAAAAATAAGGTGGTAGTGCATGTGTCTCCCCAACTACCGCACTAGGTGAACCCATGTCGCGGCAGTTGGTGGGTTTGCTATCGACCATTATATAATCACTTGAGGTTTTTAAGTCACTTTTTAATCCCGTCTCCTTGGTGATAGTACATAGTGAGTTTCAAGGGTAGTTCTATCCGCAATCACCTGTTCTTTTTTTATTAAGTTTTCTGACCAAGTTTTATAAAAATATTTAATAATAGTGTTTAATTCCTTTTTTCTTATTATTTTTAAATAAGGACTATTTTAGATCCATACAAGCTTTGTACGATGAGTGGTCGCCGGCGTGGCGGTAACCGGCACAATAGTATACGTCAAATGAGGTTACCGATCGTAATCATTAAGCATATTAGGTACATGTAGAACTACGCGA
This sequence comes from Luffia ferchaultella, assembly GCA_949709985.1. Lineage (NCBI taxonomy): Eukaryota > Metazoa > Arthropoda > Insecta > Lepidoptera > Psychidae > Luffia > Luffia ferchaultella. The sequence goes on along the minus strand of OX453256.1, from coordinate 7,944,734 downwards.
AAATAATTACACGTGACATGTCATGATAATACCTTCTCCTCCTATGTGAGCCACACTAGATGATTGGGCGCTCCTTACTTCGTTAATAGGTATAAGCCTCCGCTTTCATTTTAACTGTGTTGGTTAAGTAGCTCTACGTAAATAAATGAATAATAGAATTAGTTTTCTAATATGGTTATCACAGTTGGATGGTAGGAATTTCATAGCTAAGCTAAAATATAACGTCTTCAATAGAGTCAAAAATCATATCAGGACGCAATGGCACTGAAAAAGAATTTATTGCGTCATTTGTTCATGAGTGGTCAAAATATAATAATAATAACGTATACATGAAAACAACGTCTAGGCCCCAAACTAAGCATTAGACTTAGTTTGGGGCCATTACTTAAACTTAGTGTTTTGGGTACCAAGCGACGACACCACATACATATAACAACCAAGATCCGACCTGAAATTCGAACTTAGAACCTCCGGCTTCGTAGACAGGGTCGCTACCCACTAGACTAAACGGTCGTCATGTAGTCAAGTGTCGTCAAGAATATGATATAATATTATATGATAAATGACTGGTTTCTTTACGACAAAATTTTAGACCTTCAATATGTACAGTTGTGGGTACAGCACATGCAATATATAGGGGTATTTACGGCTCTGAAGTGCGATGCGCAAGCCCTATTGCGCAGGTCCGTCATACCCGTTGGAACCACAGAGGCTCCATAAAGTCCTGTATGTAACGGTTAGGTATCGGTTGGAAATGGGACAAAAAAGGACGGAAACTAACTGTACCATAGTATAAATCAATGTATTCTCATTCTCTTTCCTTTGAGGCACGCATTTAAGACCGGCTTGCCTGCTCTAGTTATATTATGTCATATTACTGATATTCATATTAGTGATATTACTGTAACGCTTGTGTGATCGACTTCAAAGCTGGACATAATTAATATGGCAAGTACTGTATCGTTGTAACTGTAAGGTTTAAAATAAATAAAATAAAATAAAAATATGTGGTCTGTAACAGAAATATGAAAAATACGCACACCTGTGGTCGGACGATCGTCAAGAAGTTTTATCGAATTTCTTGAAGTATGGCAGAGTGATATCGCCAGAAGAGATGGACCGTCTGCGATACGAAACCGGTGTGGATGTGCCGGAGGCGAAACCGACTTTGGAACAATATAAACACGAGGTATTCTGATTCAAATACCTTTTAGGCACTTAAGGATGGAGCTCGTCTGTTCCAGACGACGTTTCGACGTTAGATGGAACCACTATAGATAAAATGATTAATATTTTTTTATGGACGCATTGCTGTGTTCTCTACAAGAAAACATTAAGGGCGACTTTAAAACTTAGTCCTCTTTAAGGTTCTCAAGGAAAATTACTAAAATCTTTATTGGTTTTCCAGTATTTCTTCGGCAACTTTTTGTAATTGTAATTTTGTAATTTGTAATTGTGCACTCACTCATGCAAAAGTATTATGAATTCAAGTGGTAAGTACATAATTTTGAAATAATTGTTGAAGTGAAGCTTCTTATGGCACGGGGTGAGCCTAAAACGACACGAAAATGCGTCACGCTAAATAATATAAGTGGGGGAGATATAAGGAACAATCGGCTTTCACACGAGAAGCCGGTTGTTCCCTATATCCCCACTACTAACTGCTGAGTGTGGGGAGTAAGGCCACAACGTTACTCAGTTTATTGTCGCTGGCAGCTGCATCATTGCTGGGAGTGTCAATAGATGTGAAAACCGTGAAAACCAGATTGATGTTGATAATTTGATAAGTTCTAAGTTTTCACTTCTGTCGGCAGTTCCTATAACTGCCAATCAGTTTTTAGAAGATGGCGTAGTGTAAATGGCTAGCGCTCGGTTAGGCAGGTCACCGAGTCAAAATACCCAAGATCGAATCCGCGACTATTTTTTACGATTACGATTATTTTTTTTGTCTAAAATAAGTATTTCAATTTATTTTAAAAATGACTTTTTAGAAATAATCGATAATTAATTTTATTTGCGATGACGTCAGCACTACTAATTACAGTATTGATATTACTGTGATATTTCCTTTGTTTGTATGACCACCGACTGCTGGCCGCTTGTAGCAATAACGAAATATGAATGTTTCACATTTTTTTTAGTTATTTTGCGTTCAAAACTCAAGATTTTTTTTGTTTAATAAAGAAACCTATTCGTGAAACTACACAAAATTATAGCATATTGCAAAATTTTAAGAATACCAATTCTTTTTTACATACGTTTTATTGAGACTTTCGGATCTCCACGTACAAAACCACTCTGTTTGAATTTCAAAATAATCTATTATATTATATAGGTATATTCTGCGAAATAGAATTGGTTAATTTTATTATAGGAGTTTGTGAATAAATTGCAGTACACATTGAAGTTGTTTATTGTCTCACAAAAATAAAATGAAAAGTATACTTATAATATTATATCATAATATAATAAAATTGTTTATTCAACTTAGTTGCACAGTCATATGTGAAAAAAATTAATTAAATTAATAATTATGAAACGCGCAGAGGGTTGCATATTAACAAAAATAAGAATTTGTTTAGAAATATTTTATTAGAATACATATAAACAGAAAAAGTTTATCTCTAGTTTTACTTTTAAAAAACCGGCCAAGTATCTACCAGTCGGACTAGCACACGAAGGGTTCCGTGCAACAACACAATATTACATAAAAAAACAGGTTTATTGTATGGGGACCCCTTTTAATTTTTAATTTTATTTTATTTTCATTATTTGTTATAGCGGCTATAAGAGCACACTTTACGAGAATTTCAAGTGTTATTACGGATCCGATGATCAGCTCTATGACAGACGGACAGGGAGCCTCAGTAATAGGGTTCCCGTTGGTACCCTTTGAGTACGAAACCCTAAAAAACTATAATTTTTACTAAGACTTGAGTCCCTCATCCTTTTTGATTCCAATATTACTGTGTTGAACATGTACATGGCAATTTGTTCCACGAACCGACATGTTATACCTAGGTACATATATGTCGGTGATACACGTATGGGTGTAATTATATAAGTATTGTAAAAAAAATATTTATGTATGTATATCAGCTCCTTAGTACTTATAATGACGTATGTGAGATGTTCCACAAATTTTTATATCATACTAGCTTTCCGCCCGCGGCTCCGCTCGCGTGGACTACGTAATTGTACTGGGACCCTTTTTTCTGGAAAAAAAGTAGCCTAGTTACTTTCCAGCTTATATTAACTATATCTATGCAAAAAAACATGGCGTTCCCGGTACAACTGTGTAGTTCACGCGAGCGGAGCCTTGGGCTGAAAGCTAGTTTGAAAATAAAATATAGCCCATGTTACTCGGTGATAAAGTAGCTTTCTTGAAACAATTTTTAAAATCAGTATATGATTGTGTAGTCCACGCGAGCGGAGCCGCGGGCGGAAAGCTAGTATCTTTATAAATTACAGTTTATGCGTTATTCTGATGTAGGTACCTATAAGTTATATTATTGTAAAGTTTCATTAAAATCAATTCAGTAGTTTTTACGGTCATCTAACACAATATAAATATAATAGTTTTGAATTTTATTATAAAAATATAAACAATATTACCATCAGGGGTATCACGACTTGTACCTGAGATTCCTTTACTCAATAGCTCAGCTGGCCTTGCGTTTTTATGGTTAGGTACTGAAATTTGTTTCATACAAAATGCTTCTAACATGATTATGGCATGGTGTAGTTTTCATTTGTTTACAAACCTAAAAACATAACATGTCACCCAAAGTAATAATAGTCGGACAGAGGTTCAGATAGACAGATGTTTTTTTAGACAATGTTACCCATGGTAACTAAATGAGCGCCTAGATTTTGAAAATTGATGTAAGATTACAGAAAAAAACTTGAGAAGTTAGATATATAAATAAAATTTCATTCCACAGGTACTTTTTGTGTTCATTTTTTTTTGTTGATAACTTTTGTTATTATTACTTCTCTTAAAAATTGCAGTACCTAATTTTAAAGTTAGTGTTTAGATGTTTTAGATAATTCATAGTTGTTATGCTGTAGAGAAATAATTATCGCATTAATCAATTTATAAATAAAATCATTCTACCTAGCTCAGTGTTGCTTAGATTCTCGATGTAACGATAAGTTATTTTATTTTAGCAATGAAAATTCGTATCAAAAATAAATATCGAGCCTAACTTCGAAGATAATAAATAGGTATGAATAAGGTATACACCTTTATAATAAACTAGCTTTCCGCCCGCGGGCTTCGCTCGCGTTGAGCACAGTTGTAGTGGGACAGTTAAAGGAACGCGACGCTGTAGAACATTGTAACACTTTCTAGAACATTCTGAAATTTAACTGCCTAAGAAATCTTATGAAATTAGGTAATATACTATATATAATATATATATAATATATAAAAGTTAATTTGAAACAATTGTCACGGAGAGCTCTGTTGTCTGAAGCACAGGTTCTCCTAGTTCAGACACAGAGGTCCTCCATTTTTCTTTTCTTTCTTGTAAAACATATTTATAAATTGTTATGTTGCTGTTGTTGTTAATAAATACTTAAATAAATACTTAAATACTTAAATATCACATGGTCACACAGATTTCGTCAAAACATCAAGTTTGAGTACCAACACGATAAATCTGCGAAAGCTAGTTTCGAAAATATAAGCATTTAAAAATTTGGTCTCGTGGTCACACAGATCTCGTCAAAACATCAAGTTTGAGTACCAACACGATAAGTCTGAGATTGATAGTTTCGAAAATATAAGCATTTAAAAATGTGGTCACGTGGTCACATAGATGTAGTCAAAACATCAAGTTTGAGTACCAACACGATAGGTCTGCAATTGATTGAAAATATAAGCATTCAAATATTTGATCACGTGGTCACATAGATCTCGTTAAAACATCAAGTTTGAGTACCAACACGATAAGTCTGCGATTGATAGTCTCGAAAATATCAGCTTTTAAAAATTTGGTCACGTGGTCACATAGATCTCGTCAAAACATCAAGTTTGAGTACCAACACGATAGGTCTGCAATTGATGGTTTTGAAAATATAAGCATTCAAATATTTGGTCACGTGGTCACATAGATCTCGTTAAAACATCAAGTTTGAGTACCAACACGATAGGTCTGCAATTGATGGTTTTGAAAATATAAGCATTCAAATATTTGGTCACGTGGTCACATAGATCTCGTTAAAACATCAAGTTTGAGTACCAACACGATAAGTCTGCGATTGATAGTCTCGAAAATATCAGCTTTTAAAAATTTGGTCACGTGGTCACATAGATCTCGTCAAAACATAAAGTTTGAGTACCAACACGATAAATCTGCGATTGATAGTCTCGAAAATATCAGCTTTTAAAAATTTGGTCACGTGGTCACATAGATCTCGTCAAAACATCAAGTTTGAGTACCAACACGATAAATCTGCGATTGATAGTTTCGAAAATATAAGCATTTAAAAATTTGGTCACGTGGTCACATAGATCTCGTCAAAACATCAAGTTTGAGTACCAACACGATAAATCTGCGATTAAAAGTCTCGAAAATATAAGCATTTAAAAATTTGGTCACGTGGTCACGTAGATCTCGTCAAAACACCAAGTTTAAGTACCAACACGATAGGTCTGCGATTGATTCTTTCGAAAATATAAGCATTTAAAAATGTGGTCACGTGGTCACATAGATATCGTCAAAACACCAAGTTTAAGTACCAACACGATAGGTCTGCGATTGATTCCTTCGAAAATATAAGCATTTAAAAATGTGGTCACGTGGTCACATAGATCTTGTCAAAACATCAAGTTTGAGTACCAACATGATAGGTCTGCGATTAATGGTTTCGAAAATATAAGCATTTAAAAATTGGATCATGTGGTCCCATAGATCTCGTCAAAACATCAAGTTTGAGTACCAACACGATAGTTCAACGATTGATGGTTTCGACAATATATACATTTAAAAATTTGGTCACGTGGTCACATAGATACGTCTACAAAATTTCATTGAAATCGATTTAGTCGTTTCGGAGATTAGCCGGAACAGACAGACAGACGGACAGACAGACAAAAAGTAGCCCATGTCACACCTGATAATACCCTCTGCACGTTTGCCAAGTTTCATTGAAATCGGTTAAGCCGTTTCTGAGATTAGCCGGAACAGACAGACAGACGGACAGACAGACAAAAAGTAGCCTATGTCACCCCCGGTAATGCTTTCTGTATGTCTGCAAAGTTACGCTGAAATCGGTTCAGCCGTTTCGGAGATCAGCTCGAACAGACAGATAGACGGACAGACAGACAAACAAAAAGCAGCCTATGTCACACCTGATAATACCCTCTGCACGTCTGCCAAGTTTCATTGAAATTAGTTAAGCCGTTTATGAGATAAGCTCAAACAGACAGACAGATGGACAGACAGACTAACAAAAAGTAGCCTATGTCACCCCCGGTAATGCTTTCTGTATGTCTGCAAAGTTACGCTGAAATCGGTTCAGCCGTTTCGGAGATCAGCTCGAACAGACAGATAGACGGACAGACAGACAAACAAAAAGCAGCCTATGTCACACCTGATAATACCCTCTGCACGTCTGCCAAGTTTCATTGAAATTAGTTAAGCCGTTTATGAGATAAGCTCAAACAGACAGACAGATGGACAGACAGACTAACAAAAAGTAGCCTATGTCACCCGCGGTAATGCCCTCTGCACGTCTGCAAAGTTTCATTGAAATCCGTTCAGCCGTTTCGGAGATTAGCCGGAACAGACAGACAGACAGACACTTCAATTTTATTAATATAGATAGACCTCCCTTTAAAGTTTTTTATCGATATTTTTTCATAAACTTTATTCCAAAGGTGATTCCAAAGCTAGCAGCATCGACTCAATCTGTTACCTAAGTATTTTATTTTCATATTGTCCTACCTATTGCAACTTGTAATTATCAATACTTATTAAAAATTAATCTGGATACCTAACTGTTATTAATTTATAGATGCTTTTATTACAGTCCACTTCACAAAACGATATTTTTTTTCGATCACAGGTTTCGACAATTGGTGTAAATCAGGTGTAAATAATAAACACTGACTTGACTACACTTCACTGTCAATACTGTTATCAACTCATCGATTCAAAATAATTTCAAATTCTAACCATGTTCTAACTTTAGCTTTCAGCGCGGCAACGTCGCGCGTGTTTATCATTCTATCTTCGATGTTCTATCTCAATGCGGAGCTGTAGTGTGAGCGAGATGTCGGTACTGCTATCCCATAGTGGTACTGCACAATTAGACAACAGCACGCAATGACAGCCAATGGCAGCTTCTCGTAAAGCAACATACGGCACATAATGATCTGTGGCACATACGCATTGTGTGTATTCAGTTTGAAATATCACACGAAAATATCTTTAGTTTGGTTTTTGTGATTTTATATTTAGCGGTGTTTAATATACACAGAAAAAAGAAGATAATTTACGATGGAGTAAATCAAACATAAAATAAATGTAACGAAACCACAACGCAACGGAACAAATGGAAATGGAATGGAATTAGTTGCTACACTTTACCACAGATGGCGCTATACTAACTACTTATAGTTCTTGCGATTTTATTTTTATTTTAATATTTTGTTTTCTTTTTGTTCTAAATTCTTCGATTTAGTTCTGTTTGGAAAACAATTGTTGGTTGGAATTTTCTCAATTAAGATTTTATTTTGTATTTTATTAAGTATTAAAGTTATCCATCACACAAATAAATAATAAATAGGTAAATAAATTCAATACAACAGATAGCGCTTATATCTTAAACAAAGTTATGAGCTTTCAGACATGTTACATGTATTTTTTTTACAAAAATATGCATTACACGAAGTAAATACATTGGAATGCAACTATATATGTAACATGTACAGATAGCATATAACAAATCTTGAATAATTTTAGATTGACAAATACAACAACATGTACGACGAAGTGTCTGCATTGCCGGCCACTTATTTGTTCAATGGCTGGTTGAAATTGGATTTGAAACGGCTGAATCAGCACATTTTGAATATTATCTGTAAGTGGAGCAATCTATACAAGCAGAATTTGAAGGATCACGTTCACTCCAGGTTCGTAATTCTTATATTGTGTTGACAATAGTAATAGAGTGTTAAACATTATATTTATGAAAAAAAAAACATTATATGATAACAAATTAAAATTATGTTTACATTTAATTTAAAATGTAAATAAAATTATATTTGGATGAAGTAAATGAAGCTTATAAGTTATTAAAAGTTTATCTCTACTTCTGTCTTGAAAGCGACCTTGTTCTCTCTGTCTAACAGGACATTTTAAACATACCTGCATCCTGCATAACTATGTTATTAATTGTGTATTTTTTTTAATTATCACACTGTTATTGTATATTTAAAAAAACACTTTCATATAAAATATATTTAAACAAAAAATAGTCAACTACTCTATTCTTTTTCTGTGTATACATGTTGAAATATGTAACTCATCGACGCTACACAACATTACCTATATTCTGATTGACCATAAAGTTTTGCTCGATTTGTACATATTCTCTGATTGTTTTCTGTGTTCAAAATCATCTTAAATATTGTCATATGTAATGCTTTTAATTATTTTAACTATATTCAAACACGATTACCGTCTTCCATTTACGCGGATTTAAATAACTACATCCTACTTTTAAAACACTGTTAGGCCGCCGTTGGTGTAAAGTTTACCAATTTAGGCTCGGGCCTACTGGCATCTTGGGATGTCCATCATTGGCCGTAGTGCGTACGTCAGCTATACTTAGCTATACACCTCATAGCTATTTCATGCGGGTTACTTTTTTAAATACGAGACAGGAGAACAAGTAAATTATTGAAAATCTCAAAATGAAAGCCAGAGAAACAGTTTTTTTTTTTATAACACACACAATCACTACAACGCCTAGGTCCCAAACTAAGCATTAGCTTGTATTTTGGGTACCAAGCGAGACAACACATACATATAACACAACCAAGACCCGGTGCCAGTATTAGTATTTATCATATAATTATTGACCCGACCTGGGATTCGAACCCGGGACCTCCAGCTTCACAGGCAGGGCGCTGCCCACTAGGCTAAGCGGTTGATTTGTCAACTCTCTTAATAAGTAATCTATCTCATTTAGGAGAAGTTTGTAACAAGTTGTATCTGCTGCACGCTGTTCTTAAAACCACAAATCAATTCATTTTGACTTTCAATAAGTGTGTGGAAAGGAAACATCTTATAATGAATAAAAACTTTTTGGATTTGGCATTCAGATGAGAAACAATAAGCTAATATCTTAATTATGGTGAATAGGAGGATTCACAAAAATATGTTGATTAGAGTAAAAATTTATTTTGTCCCTGAATTTCTCACACGTTATTTGCGGCAACATGACCGAGCCATTTGAGAGAGATTAGCTGCCCGCGTGTTAAGTATGGCTGGCGCTGTTGCAGAGCATAGGGTTAGAGCAATATTGGATTTATCGCATTTATGCAGTACATCATTATTTTCCAGTTTGGACGATCTCGAGCAATTCATAAATTACGCTGTCAAAGAACTTTCTCTTGAACTTGCTGATGACGATTACGAGGGGTTACTAAAGGTAAGTGTTTCATACTGATTGATTTATTAAATAATTCTGCAATTTCCAATACACATGTGTGTTTTTTCTTAGGTGATGGCTGTTCTAAACGAAGTACGTGCTAAAATGGACGCAGGAACCGACCAAATGTTTGAACCTCTGCGGGATATTATGTATGTTCTCAAAGAATACGGAGTCGACTTCCCTGAAGAGACGTATGAGCAGGTGAAATGATTTTATAACATCAATTTAAATGAAAATTTATTTAATTGCCTAAATGTCATACGAAACATATCGGCTAATATTAATAATTTGTCGTGTCTGTGCTTACCTCTGGATTATTAGCCTATCACGGAAAGACATCAGTTTTCTGTTCATACACTGGTAAGATTTAAAATACACTAAAGTGGTCTGTATTAATTTATTGCATGATATGTGATAATCATTGCCATTAAGGGTGTAGTCTTTCAATCCGCGGCTACGAATTGGCATCGCTATCTCCGTTTCGATCCCTTTTCCCCAACCTATTCCTAAGGGACAGAGACGACAAAAACAAATTCCCAAAAACACCTGTAAAATATCCGTCGCAACAGCTTGCGGGCCGTGACTGTTTCCACCCCTGAAATGTATGTGAATTGGAACCAAAATTTGCAGGGTCATTAAGAAAGGATGCCCCTAGGGCGTCACGTTTTGTTTTTTTTTTTTTTTTAGTACGCATCCGTATCAAATTTACGGCTCAATATTTTCAGAAACAAATATCAAACGGAAATCATGTTTTTCAGGAATTTACTCTAAAGCAACTAAACAAGATATCAGAAAAACAAAAACAGACCACCTTGTGACGGTATTTTTCTTATTACATATACTTTTTCTGTACATATTGATATAGAAATACAGTGAGGATTAGATACGGGCCGAACCCTTTTTTTTGTATGAAAGGACTACCCCCTTAATAATAATAATAACATTTTTAGAAAAGTAAGAGACTACTATGAAAATATGTATGAAAACGAAGTACTCGCAAACGAATCATGCAATATATTTATCTAATTGATTTATGATCGTTTTTCTTGTGAATATTATTATATAAAAATTATTTGTATGTAATCGTTTCTCACGATTGAATTTAATATTTTTTGACGGACATAGTAAAAGAGGATCCGAATTAACAATGACCTTCAACCATCTGTTTCAACGATGAAATTATTTTGATTATCAAATCCAGTAGGTACGTATAGGAAATACATCGCTAATGGGTTGGCTAAAAAATTCCTGGTAAGGCTATTATTAATTAAAAATTGAAAAATTACTTTTTATTTAACGTTGCACACATGTGTTTAACAAATAAATTTAATACCAATCGAAAGTATGAAGCTTACAGAATATACAAACTTTGGGTTGTCCATTTTTTACCTGGCTTAACTACTGGGTTGGCAGGTATAAACAGGTAGGTACCTACATTCATCTTTCGTGTATGTTTTATGTCATTTGTTAATTTTAATTTTTAACTGTTCACTTTGTTCATTTTTATTTACTTTCCTGAAAGACTTTCCAAAAATTTCAAGATAAGTATATCGCTATATTTTTATTATTTATGTATGTGGTGTCTTCGCAAAAATATTTATATATGTGCATATTATAAAGAATATTTACGTATGTATATCAGTTGTCTAGTAACCCATAACACAAGCTTATGCTTACTTTGGGACTAGATGGCGTTGTGTGGGAAGTCCCATGTATTATATTATATTATTATATATAATATTTAATTAACCATATTCTTACCAGGAATTTTTTAGCCAACCCATTCGCGATGTATTTTCTACGTACTAAATTTGATAACAAAAAAAATTTCATCGTTGAAACAGATGGCTGAAGGTCATTGTTAATTCAGATCTTAGGGTATAGGACATAGGACTTGTTTTACGGTAGTAGGCCATTACGAGGTAGTGCAGTAGATGTATTTCTCTGAGCCGATTCTGACGCCGTTTTTCAAATTACGTAAATGCCACCTCAGAATAGGTTGCGGTAGCCCATCACCGCAAAATGTGTCTAAAAACCTTCTTCATAATTAAGAAGAAGAAGACGATTTCTACCGCAGGGCTAAATTAATTTTGATTAGTTTTTTGCATTAGTATTTTGTTTGCATAGGTATCACTTCAGAGCAGGTTCTTAGTTTCTTAGTGAACAACAAATTAACCTTTTAAAAATACTTATCATGATGATCATCATCAGTCCGTGTATCTCCACTGCAGGATACAGGCTCTCTCAAGGATCGCCACCACACTCATACATACTTATACATATGTCATATGAAATGAAAGCATCAACAAATCGATTGAGAATATCGATTTATGTCTCATATGCATCGATTTAGTCATATTTTATTTTTATGCTCAGTAAAATGTTTTCATAAAACAATTTAGATACGAAATTATTTTACATGTGTCACAATTTAACTATTAATTATACGTAGATATAGCCCATCCCTGCTTGGTTTCACTGATCATTTTCATGCATAAAACCTGAGGTAAAATGTTAGGTGTGAGGTAAGGTGTTAAAAATTAGACATTACACATATATCTAAGGTCACAAAACAAACGATACCCTTAAACAATGATATTATGTTGAAGGAAAAAGTAAATCGAATCAATGCTTCTAATTTGAGCACGAACGCGATAAAATTGCACTTGATTTTCATTGTTTATAATTTGTATTAAAATTACGAGCGACCTGTCTGAGTTTGATTAGTCAAAAGTCCCTTATACCAGTAGATTAAACAATAGTTACCTAAATCCTTTTCCCAATTGCCATCTTCGAAAAAGAGGTCATATAACAATTGTTTTTTCCTGCGATTTAACTCTTCTTCCGTCCCGATCCCGTCAACAACGGGTTCATCGGCTAAGAGATCTCATTAAATTGTGATATCTTAATAATTTCAGTTGGACGTATTGCCTGAGAAGTGGCGTAATCTCGTCAAGTTAGCGACTGTGATGAAGAACAACGTAGCGCCGTTGCAAGCTGCGCAGGCGGCGCTCATTGCTAAAAGGGTCGCTCTCATCACTTTGCGACTCGCAATGTATCGCGATCAGTTCAAAAATAAAGAGGTGCGATAATTTTTTTGGCTACATTTCTAAATGCACGTACTTTCTTACTGTGTGCAACTTCTTTGTGGGACTCTGAAGATAGCAACAAAAACAATCAGTATCATATTTTCATAGAAGTGTTGCGGCTGTAAATACTTGAACAGTCGGGTATGTGCATCACACTTCAGAGCCGCACAGATCGGTTGCATGTGAAATGTATGAACGGAGTGAGGCATGCAACATATAACTGCCACTCGACGAACGAACATCATGGAGTGCGGTCATCGCACCGCTCACATCGCGTGTGTATCTAATTGTGATACCGCAACCAGTAGGGCTAACATGCATACCGCTGTCGACATATTATCTCGTGCCTAAACGAGATATCTCATACATCTATCGTTTATTTATAAATATTTAAATTATTGACTATATAGTGTTTGGATAGTGTCACAAGTTATAGAGACATTAGAAAAGGGGACAACTTTTATACGCTTGTGTGTATGTCAGATGGCTAAACAAACTATATAATAACGTCACGCCATACAATCAGTCTGTATTCGCTTTAATTATAACCGAACAGTTAGGTGAAATTATTTGTACGTTTATTGACACCGGATCTCTATCTAGATATGTATATGATCATACGTTCAAAATAAATATTTTCTATTCTCATATTAAATTGTGTTCACTAAAACGAATTATTTACTAATGCGACAAAATAATTAAATAAGCTTTAATCGTTTCAGATGTTCTTGGAATCATGCAAAGAGCCATACAGACAAATAAATATTGTGAACAAAGAGTTGGAACAATTCGAAGAAATTATCGAAAACTTGAACAAGTCTTGTACAATGTTCGATATACAACCTCCTGACGTGAAAAATTTAAGATCGTGCCGAAGAGAGCTGAAACTCATCAAAGTAAGATTTGCAATATATGTTAACATAGTTATTACACTGAGAAAAGTACTATAGTAAATTCAGATTGTATTATGATGATGGTTTCACTATCAGTAGAGCAATTGATGATCGAGGTCATCATAAATACGAGGAAACTGAAAAAAAAAACTACGCTTCTTTATAATTACGTTGCAGGAAACATAATTTCCTCTGACGCATGTTTTTCTTCTCTTCATATTCTTTGTTTTTGATTATGGTGCCATCCATTGCTCGACTGATGATAAACATTTTTCTCAGGATAGAGATTCTTCATTCTATCCAAGCTGGCTTAATATTTCGTACAAAGGTTTTCAATAATCAAACAATATCTTGATGTTAAAATGTAGATTGAATTTGAACGTATTATTTAGTAATCAAAGTTTGAGACACAAATACATTTTTCGTATATTAATAACATATTGGTGATGAAAGATTATTTAAGTCCCGACGTCGAAAACGAGGCTTAATGTCCGTATGTTTGTTTATGTGTCTTTCTGTGGCATCGTAGCTCCTAAGCGGATAGACTGATTCTAATGCAGTTTTTTTTTATTGAAAGCTGGTTTGCTCGATATCGTATTCAGATACATCTCTCTGTCTGTCTGTATGTCGGCAGGATCGTAATTACTTTAAAAAAAGTCTGAAATATTATAGGTTTATTATTTATAAAATGATTTTTGGGCCTTATAATCGTTGGGGATCGGTAAGTGAATTTATTTGAGCACTTATTTTTTTGTGTGTGTTGTAGTAAGATTACTTAGCCGTCCCTGACGCTTTCGAGTTTGACGAATCGATTAGAAGCCTTCTTCTGCGTTTACCGTCTGACCACTCATACTCTAGCTACCTGGTGCAAGATGGAGAGTTTCAGTCCGCGAGGTCCCCGCGCACCGGCCTTCACCCCGCGAAATTGCGTTTCACATTTTCGATACTGCGAATTGTCATTTATGACTATTATAATTATACGCTACTGTCAAATTTATTTACTCTATAGTCAAAACCAATAAACCTGTATTATTTCAGCCTTTTGTAATTTTAATTTTTTGTGTAGGGGGTTTTTACATTTAAATTTCCTCAAAGAAATTATTCACGCAAACGAATGTTTGGAACATTTTATACTTACTCACTAATTTGTTCGTAGCAACTCTGGGATTATTACTATTTAGTGATGAGAACTATCGATTACTGGAAAATGTCACCTTGGAAGAAAATCGATGCGGACGGTATGGATCAGGAGTGTAAGCGATTCACCAAAGAAATTCGTCAACTGGATAAGGACATGAGAGCATGGTTAGTAGTTTATTTATATTTATAGCGAAACAGTGACTCGTTTTCAAGTTTTTGTAGTCGTGATAGTCTAGTGGTAGCAAGCCCGCTTCTTGTTTAGAAGGCCGTGGTTCGAATCCCAGGGTTTGTACGAATGAGTTTTTTCTAACTTATGTACATAACTATCATGGTATGACGGTATTCTGTGACGATACGTCACAAGAATTAGATGGCCTGCTAATTGTGATTGTGAAGTACGGTGAGACTGCATCTATGTAACGATATATTTCGACATATAACGACATTCAACATTTGTTTAATGCATTTAATCAGAACAAATTGTTTACATATAGATTTATTGGAATACAGTTAGTTCTCGATTTCAATAACGTTACCAAACACGGATAGAAGAACTTAATGAGCTGCGATCTAGTCGACGGCTCATCCAAGAATGAATTGTCAATCTAAGTTCCTGACTATCGTTCTTTTGTTTTGTTTTTAGGAAGTTCGTTAGGGCTCGCTCGAGTTATTGGTTGGCTGGCCGCACCTTGCGAGAATATTTTATGCGCTTATTCCAGTTTCACTGTCATGCTTTGATATACAAATATAAAGTAGATAAATATTTTTGTCATTTTCTTAGGGAACCATATCCAGCAATCGAAGCCATTATAAAGAATTTAATGACATCGTTACGAGCTGTAACTGAGTTGCAAAATCCGGCTATCAAAGATCGTCATTGGGTAGAATTGATGATGGCCACCAAGGTATGATAATTATCTTACATGTTTGTCGATACTATTTATGTTTCACATATTATTTGGTTTCATTATTAATACGATATATTCTTTTTAATTTAGAAAAACCTACACTCACGTATCATGCCCATCATCAGCACGAAAAAACCATTAGTAGAGCATCACCGAATATTAAATCATCTAAACGTAGAAGAAATCTTAAATGATTTCAAATCATTAGAAGACGCAGCACAAGTAGAAATAGAATCTCATAAAAGAAATATTAAAGTTAATGGAGTAAGAGATAGAGATTTTCTGCAATTGCATGATTTCCGAAGGTCTAAATATCAGGAATACCAAGTTAACAGCACTCTAAGCAAAAGACTGAACAAGTCTTATTCGATGCAAGAGATGCATAAATACGGCGTAGAATTAAAACCTGTCAGACATGGTGATAGAAAACAGAAATCTGTGGACGGCTGTCTTCTACTTTCAGAATTCATTTTATAGTTGACTTTTAGACGTAGTTTTAATATACATACACTACATATAGTAATAACTCAGGTAAGTCATTTCCTTTAGCAGTAATTGTTTATTGAAATTTTTTATTTTTAAAATATTTATTTATTTTACCTTTAAGATAATATGGTGCTTTCAGGTCAAATTCCATATTGACGATGACACGACTCTGGCAGATTTGTTAGCACTTAATTTGCACAAGTATGAAGAGGAAGTAAAGACAATTGTAGATAAATCCGTCAAAGAGTCTGCTATGGAGAAGACCCTAAAGTAACTTTTAATGCAATACCTATGTATAGTGTGCAACTATTAATATTGTATTGTTGTGATTACTATCGGGTGTTTTTTCGCTGGCCGGTCCGGCACCGGTACCGGGACGGCACTGCCAGTGCTAACGGCTGAAGAAGCAGGAATATATGAAAATTTATGTTTACCACTGACCGGCGGCGGCGACGGTACGGTGCCAACCGTCGCCGGTGCTGGTGCCGGTGCCGGAGTAGGTTAATTTGCGGTCCACAGGGTGTGATGTAACCATAAAGACGGCACCGGCGCGGCGGCGTCGAGCCCCGTAGCAAAACATAGCCGGACTTAGTGTTAGGCTGGTCCGTATTGGTGCCGGTCCCGGGCCGGCTTATAGAAAAACGCTCAACCGATACTGCCATCATTAACGGATCACCAAAACGAGTTCTTAATTATTCGAACTTCATAATTATTATTTATATGTAAAAAGAATGGAGTCGTTCTTTATCTTTGTAGCGATTCTACGAGTTAAATATTGGATACTGGTCGCGTTATGTAATAAGAAGGCTGGAATAAAGTGGATGGGGTGTGTTTGCGCATGGGTACACTCGCTCACGAAAATACTAGGCCTATTATTTTAATTTTGGACTAGCCTTTCGTGTTCTTCGGCTGCGTGTATATTGGTTATTGGTAGGTACATCGAAAAATATATTAAATCGCCTAATACGCAGCTTGACCACAGATTAGCTTGACTGTCATCTTTTAACATGACGTGCTCTATGCCTATAAGTAAGATGCTAATTATATTACGTTTATTGTATGTTAAAAAACGTATTAAAATAATATTTTGAATCTTTAAAGTATATTACTACAATAAGATATATAAATACTACTTCACAGCTTTCAAAATGCTAGCAAAAACTCCGTTGCCGTGGTTTATTAGCAGCGAAGTTAAAATAAGTTTCAGCGGCTATAATTTTTAAATTAAACTAATATTTGTAATTTTTGTTTGTCTCCGTCTGCAATACCTAATAACGTTCAAGTAAGATTTATTTATTTGTGAGATGTCACAGGCATTATTATTGTTTTATGCTAGTGATAAAAAAATTCTCAAATGCATCATATAATAATAATCTCATTCGCCATCTAGTCCCAAACTAAGCAAAGCTTGTATCATGGGTATACTAGACAACTGATAGATATACTTTAATATTCTATATAATATATAAATATATAAATATTTTACACCCAGACACGGAACAAATGCACACAAAAATTTGTCCCGGGCGGGAATCGAACCCGCGAGTTAGGGCCTCTAACCACTCGGCCAACCGGTCATCAAATTCATTTAGGAAGCTATCTTATTTTATTTAAAAAATAATTGTTTTCCTTTCTTGATAAACTATACAGCAGTATTGCAGAATTATTTAATGTATAGCAGACTAAATCGAGTAGAGCGTAATATATCTGCTAAAAAGAAAAAAAATCTGTTTCCAGGGAATTGGAACAAACTTGGAATGTTATGGAATTCGATTACACAAGTCATGATCGTACCGGTATCAAGTTACCGAAGGCCAGCGAAGAGCTTGTGGAAGTACTCGAGGATAATCAAGTAATGATACAAAAATATATGCTTTCTAACCTTTTCATATACTAGTTATTGTGTTAAGAAATTTATTACGATATTATAGCATTATGATGTACAAACTTTGTTATTAAGAAGAATTGACAACCAGCTTGATTTGCTTGTCAATGTTGTTTGATTTAGTATCCCATGGGAAAATCAGACGAGAATAATTTTTAGCCTAATATAACAGAATCACAAAGATAGAGCATTTCACAATATGAAACGACAAAAAACCCGAGCAGAATTAGCACACTCAGGCAGGATTAGACAGGCGATATAGCATTATCATTTTTTGCTTTACACGTTGTGTTGAATACACGTTAAATGTAATTTCAAAATCTTTGTTTGTTTTAAATATACGCGATACTAAATTTTACTTCATAGTGCCATGTCAAAACATAAAGTGGCGTATGTTTAGTCTGGGATAAGACCACAGACAAGTCAACCTTTAGACCACGTTTTAACAGGGAGTAGCATTCGCCAAGGCTATGTAGTGACACTACATAACTACATTACTAGTGAGCCGTCAGTTGGAAGCACGTTGGAAGCCATTAAATTGTCAATTTTGAACGAGCCAATGAAAACTAGCCGACCTTTCTCCGCAACCCGCCACTTTTTGGCGATTTCGTTTTCGTACTGACGTTTATTAAAGCGTGGTCTAAAGGTTGACTTCTCTGTGGATAAGACGCACTATCTCTGTGTACATCTATGATATTTACCTGTTTATTATAGGTCGTTGAATTATCTCAGTGCGAAAAATGAGTTGCATTGCCAATATTCTTTTTCAGAATCAAGTGCAGAACATGATGTCTTCTAAATTTATTGGCTTTTATGAAAAAGAAGTAACCGAATGGGCAAAGAAACTCGGTACTGCGGACGCTGTGATCGCGATATGGTTTGAAGTGCAACGCAAGTGGCAGTATCTAGAAAGTATATTTGTTGGATCCGATGACATCCGATCCCAGTTACCAGAAGATTCGAAACGGTTTGACATGATAGACAAGAACTTCAAGGTATTGTCGTTTTATTATAGAATGGAACAAACCGACGTCCGATTTAATTTATCATTATCCACATTTAAAGCTTACCCGGATTGGTAATTAGCTTTTTCTTTGATCCACTAAACTGCTGATTTTATTTGGTAAATTTTGTTGTTTTTTTTTTTTCGTTCATTAAGGTGAACCTGATTTCCAAACACTTGTAGGGCCGTGCCCGCCGGCAATGTGGAATTATTATTCATTATTGTCCACAATGAATATCGTCCATTCACGAAATTTAGAAATCCCGAATGTATCGAACTCAAAAACAGCTTTCTAGAAATTTCTATGTCTGCTCTTTCTTACCTATAGTAGAGTCGGGATTACTTATTTATTTATTGTGGGAAAATCAACAGATATTAAGATACAGTATTATTTTAAAATAAAATCAAAGTTTAGCCTATTACAGGTTTCCACTTATGTATATTTTTTTACGCTCAGGAACTACGAACTACATAATTAAATTACGTTTTGGTTCTGCCCTTTGCTAGTCAGGAATCTTCAATTCTAGTCCAGACCTATACTGAAAAATAAAGGAACTTTAAATGTGTTGTTCACTCACATGTCTAGGCGCATTGAGTCCACGGATATAATATGCGTAATTATCCATTGATTTTTTCAGTTTTACGAATATTACGGGTTGGACGTGTAACACTGTTTACGAGAACGTGACGAGAATGAAATCATGATGAAGTTAAAATTAAATCGAAAAATAATCGAATAACCGTCTGCATGTTAAACTAAAATATTTACTTACCGGAAATACGATATTCTTCTTTTTCTCCGTATTTCACGAGTAGTTTTTGCAAATTTTTACGACACAAGTCTTCTTCTATTCTGCACGTTTGTTCATCGCTAGGTCATGACACTGACTAAAAGCCGGTTGGTTGATTTATCGCACTTTGGTAGGCTTCCTTTCAATGTAATTATCCTATATTCCAACATTTCACTATAGGTTCCTGCAAAAATTCTTATAGAAACATATAAAAAGTTTTTAAAAAAATCGTTGCCGGTAGAGTTTACATATAAATTTAGACTCAAAGTCGTCACGAGTAGGTGAAATATATGTAAACAATAAAACTCTCATGTATTCACATATCGATAAATGTGATGATGAAAATAATTTTTATGTCATTTAGAGCATTTTGCGGAAAAAGGCCAGATCAGATGTTTTTGTTCTTTGTTCGTGGATTTTGACGTTTCATACATTCGACGTCTTTTGACGAATTTAAGAAAGTATTTAATAATTTTGTTAAATTCTAATTAAATATTTTTGAATTCTAGAATATCCAGTACATTTTTAAGAAATTATAAATCGACAAATATGGCCTCGAACCTATATGTATTAAATATTAAAATTTTAGTAATTTGATAAAGTTAAACAGCTCTGGAAATACATCTTCGCTTTATGGGGATACGTAGTCTTCTTCTTCTTCGTCTTAATTATGGCGTTTTCTGTTTATACCAATTTCGCCATACGTATATAGTCTTTCTCTCCGCGGCTTAGAATTGGCATCGCTATCTCCATTTCAGTCCCTCTTCCCTGACCTGTTCTTGAGTGACAGAGATGACAAGAGAGAGCAAATTCCTAAAAATACTTATAAAATATCCGCCGAAACAGCTTGCGTGCCGTGACTGTTCTCACCCTTGAAATGTGTCTGAATTGGAACCAAGAGCAGGGTCATTGTGAAAGGATGTCCCTAGTGCGGTATTAGTAAATTCGCATTTATATCGAATTTACGCCTCATTATTTTCAAAAACGAAAACCCGACGGAAACAATGTTTTTCCAGGAATTTATTCTAAAACGACTAAACAAGATATACAAAAAAAAAAAAAACAAACCGGCCTATGACAGTATTTCTCTTATCACATATATTTTTTCTGTAAATGTTGATTCAGAAATACAGCGAGGATTGGACACGGGCCGAACCTTTTTTGTATGAAAAGCCTACCCCCTTAATTACATTTTATTTCGTCTACCATTGGCGGCGACTACAGAAAGAGCATCCAATAACGTTAATTTAAACGCATTATCTTTTCGACAGGTTCTTTTGAGCGATATTGCCCAAACTCCGAATGTGATACAAGCCACAAACAAGCCAGGTTTACTAGAAAAATTAGAAGAGCTGATGGCTGCATTGAATCTCTGTGAAAAAGCTCTTAACGATTATTTGGAGACTAAACGCTTGGCTTATCCACGATTCTATTTCGTTTCTTCCGCTGATTTGCTAGGTACAAAATATATTAAGTTTATAACCAGTTTTATTTTAAGCAAAATAGTTTTTCTTCACGTGCCACTTTTGCTTCGCTTCTAGAGTTCTTCACTTCCTATAAAATTGTTTATTTTGTAACAAAAATTTTAGCCAGTAATCTTGAATAAGTGTACCGCGCTCCTAAATTATTATAATTAAAATCACAGCGAAAGGAAACAATTATAAAAAAAGTTAATATTTTGAAAGTCGGAATTTTCTTCATGCAATTTTTGGCGTTTATTAAGCAAAAATTGACTTGTATTTTTTATACACGTGGTTTTAAAAACGACTTTTTTCAATAGAATTGTAAGATGGTTAGGCAGGTAGTTGAGAACTACTACTTTATCTTGCAACTTTGTTCAGTTTTGTGTAATTTTGTTCAGTCAATTTTGACCAGTTTATACGGGAGTCTATGATAATTTTCGTTTTTTGAACCATTTTCTTGCAAAAGTGATGTCATTTCAAAGCTCCGTTACGACGTGAAGGAAGGACAAACAAACTAAACTAACACTTTGACATTTTAATGTTAAGTTTAAACAATTTTTTTCAGATATTTTGTCCAACGGAAACAATCCACCCGCCGTATGTCGCCACTTGACCAAACTTTACGACAATCTGGCCAAACTGGTGTTTCCTAAGGGCGGCAGTAAAATGGCTTTTGAAATGATTTCTAAAGAGAACGAAGAACACGTTGCGTTCAAACCTCCGTGCTGCGATTGCTCGGGGAAAGTAATAATAATTGTTATTTGCAGTATTTTATAGAAAGTGACCTAAAAAAATTTAATTATAAAAGACGCTGAAAACGGGAAATGAAAGTCCGAAGAAGAGATAAATAATAAGTACGAAAGAAGTATATGCGGAAATGACTTGCAGTATGTGCACGGGTTCATCCTAAATTATAACAGGACCTGAAGATGATGATGATGAAAATAATAATAACAATAAAACCTTAGACATCCCACACAGCGCCATCTAGTTCCGAACTAAGCGAAGCTTGTACTATGGATACCAGACAACTGATGTAGTTACTTAAATAAATTTCATAACATTTGCGTAAATAGATATTTCTTATTTATTGTTATTTTTTTGAAATATACTGAATGATTTTTTTAAGGTCCTTAAACTTGATTTTTGGTTTTAAGACTTGAGTCAAGCTTCTGAAATGTTTATTATACCACAAATCTTGTCATGTTATCATTGGGTGTCTAGATGGTGTCTAGTCAAGACAAAGACAATTGGCAAATATTTTCTTCAATTGGCATTTAATGAAGAGTACATTGAACATTATTAGATAAATACATTTTTTTATTTGTGGTTTACTAAAAATGACAATGTCGATAATATTTAACAAAATCATACATACTCGATATAAGAAAATTTAAATAATAAAATCGAGCAAAATATGAATAAATTTTAGTTCGTTGATTATATTCTAATTATTTTATTTTTACGAAATATATTATAATAAATTCATTTTATCTTTTATTATTATATCTTTTTTCTGTATTTAATTTAAATTAATGTACTAATTAACAATTGGGAAGGTGGAGACATGGTTGAACAGAGTGACAGATTGCATGAGATACACTTTGAGAGATATTTTCGAACGTTCCGTAAAAACTTATGAAGACAAAGCTAGAGAAGAGTGGGTTTTCGACTGGCCTGCGCAACCGGCGTTAGTCGGTACTCAAATTTGGTGGACCACTGAAACCAATCAAGCTTTCGAAAAACTTGAAGAAGGTAATTAATTTTTTTGTCTTATCCCGAACAGTACATATATGGAAATCAACACTCATGTTTTTAATTACTATTCGCGCGCGAACTCCGTTACGTTTTCTCGATTCTCTGACTACATGGAGTTTCACACGAACATAAGCATCGGGCAATATAGCCGTCGGCCGAGGTCGTTTTTTTGATGTATCGTGTCGAGGCTTAATGACATAATACGGCAGATTTGAGAAGCCCTCCTATCAAAAAGTCTTTCTGTTTATGACGATTTAGGACGATACGATACACTAGAGAAATTGCCTAGGCTGACGGTCTATTATGGCACGGATTATACGGATAGATCATATTACATTTGCTGTTCATGTCGGCAGCAACTTCCTGCCGCAGCACAGCCAATGGGCAGTGCTTTGCCGTTTGTTTCTGCTTAAAACTATGGCTATCTGTGCTGCGGATATTCTACTTAATTACCTGCAGATACACAATGTCAATTCACAGTTTACAGTCACAGAACCTTTGATAGAAAAAGGATAAATACAATAGAAATCAATATTAGAAATTATTATTATTATTATAACTCAAAGGCAAGTTCGTTCAGTGACTCGCTTATATCTGTAACTTGCGAATATCGGCTACAGTTCAATGTGAACGATTTGTAAAATATTTTTAATCACGTCTCTATAGCCGGGTTATTAGAGCGTTCCGTATAAGTTTTTGTAAAAATTAGATTTGTACTTTTTTATATTTTATGCACTTTAAACGTGTACAAAATAAATATCTTTATACTTAGTCGAATTTATTTCGATTATACAAGAAAAAAGTACCTACTCATAGCAGCCCCTAAACGGATAGACCGATTTTAATACGTAATTGGAAGTAGGTTTATTAAGGATGGTTCTTAGCTCCATTTCTATCCGTCTGTCTGCCTGTCTGCGCTATTGTAGCTCCCAAATTGATAAACCGATTTTGATGTGATTTTTTCGTTTAAATGCTGGTTTGATCTAGATGATTCTGAAAGATTTTTTTCATTTATATATATTTTTAATTTCAATATAATAACAAGTGTTTCAAGTCCAATATTTATAGTTAAGTTTAAAACGTTTAGTATAAATATTAATTTTTATATTTAAAAGCCCTGCCACAAAAAACTAATATTTGAAAAGTCTAAAATAATAAAAGTTTAATAATTTTCAAATTATTTTTAATCAATAAAGTCGTTGGGGACCATTAAGTATTTTTAGTACCTCAGTTTAGTACCTTTTATTATATGTAACGTCACATCATAACAAAATATAGAGTATAAAGTTATAAGGTTACTTGGCGGACCAGACTTTTTAAATGTTAGTTTTTGTGTCAGGGTTGTTTTATTTTAATGTTATATATGCCACTCCCCTATATCCTTTTTATTTTTTTCCGTGTTCTTTGACTGATAATGTGCGTTAGATAGGTACATTTCTCCTATATTGTTAGATACATAATATTTTTCATTTTCATTTTAGGTTACGAAAACGCTCTAAGAGACTATCAGAAGAAACAAATTGCACAATTGAACTCTTTGATTGTTCTGCTATTGGGTGACTTGTCGGTTGGCGATCGTCAAAAAATTATGACCATATGTACAATCGACGTGCACTCGCGAGACGTTGTAGCGAAACTCATCGTTGCCAAAGTTGAAAATTCGAACGCGTTCCAGTGGCAGAGTCAGTTAAGGTGATTTTTTGATCATTTGCACATAACAATCGATTATCTAACTATCGAAGTCGCTCAGCGCGCTATGGAACGGACGGACTATGCTCGGTATTTTCTTGATGGACAAAATCAGGTATACCGAAATCCGTCGAAGAACTAAAGTTGTTGGCATAGCCGAAGTGATTAGCAAACTGAAGTGCAATGGGCCAGTCACATTTGCCGTAGAACCGACAACCGATGGGGTAGACGAGTTCTCGAGTGGAGGCCACGTGTTGGGAAGCGAAGGGTTGGACGCCCCCGGACAGGTGGACTGATGACCTAAAGCACCATACCGGGGGTAATTGGATGCGGAAGGCGGAGGACCGTGCGTGGTGGCGAGCCTTGGGAGAGGCCTATATCCTGCAGTGGTGAGACACGGGCTGATGATGATGATGATGATGATCGATTGATCCTCATCTATAGAACCAATACAATAGCTAACAAGTGTTTGTATTTATATTTTGACGTTTAAACGCTCGTTACAGTCGTTACGGCGGGGCGGCGTCGAATTTATTTTACAAAATATCGTCCTATTTAAATCGCTGTATGATACAATAACGCGTAAACAATAGTGGAATTCACAAGGGAGGGATCATGCCTGTACGTGTTTGTTGCTCAGTATTTATTTTTCCTGTGACGTCATCGTTCCAGCGTAGGCGCATACACGTGATTGATACGAATTAGGTTTGAGAAAAGTTTTAAATTAGTGTACCATCGAAACTCGTTCAGCTGGGACGTTGTTTCGAGTGTCATTGTTCCGTCAATCCCAGATTAGTGGTCAGGCACTACCACCAACAATCTAGGGGTCAAACTGGGTGGTCTATCTAGTTTGTTTAACAAGAA
This sequence comes from Luffia ferchaultella, assembly GCA_949709985.1. Taxonomy (NCBI): domain Eukaryota; kingdom Metazoa; phylum Arthropoda; class Insecta; order Lepidoptera; family Psychidae; genus Luffia; species Luffia ferchaultella. The sequence goes on along the minus strand of OX453256.1, from coordinate 7,919,096 downwards.
TTATTGTCCTCGTGGTCAAACTATCTTGGATAACGGAATTTACCTACAGTTGTACAAAAAAATACTCAAGATTTTATAATGTTTTTATGTGCCTAAATAAATAAATAAACAAATATTATTAAATATATTTACAAAAAAAAAATATTGTCAAAAGAAATGCTGCTAAAAGCAATTTTTACAATAAAACTAAAGTTTATTTCTTAGAAGTACCAGAGCTTCAAGATGGGATTTTATTTCCTGCTACGTCCTTTTGTGTCGAGGGTCGATCAGTTATACGATAAATTTATGACGCTACATCTCAATATTTTAGTACTGAGTTTTACTAAAAGAAATTCATCACTAACGAACATAATATTCAATTTTAGGTGATGAAGAAATTACCCAGTACCAATGTATTCTTTTAAAATTAGGAATAATTATTGTATGCAAAAATGTCAACTATGCAATAATTAACGTAAAGAAAACCAGAAAATATGACCTAAATACATTGAATAGACAACTATTTTAATGATCCCTGTACACACAATAGCATACGAAATGTGGGACAGGAGTTTTTTACTCAATTAGTTTGACCACGAGGAAGAAGCCGTTTATATTTTGATATGCTTAACTTTTGTTTAAACTACGTTTTCCTTGCGGTTTCACCAGCCTGGACTTCAACGCAACGTCCGTTTCCGTTCCCGCTGGCTATCCAGTCTCTCACTACATTCCATATCACATTTTGAAGTGTGCAAACTTTTGACAAGTATAAACACATCGTTTCATTATTCCGTTATGACTTGATGAAAGGACAAATAAATATTTTCTTTTGTATTACAATAAAATTGTAGAATGCTGTCAGTAACAACGAATCCTAAATACGATTTGCTACCTCATCGGTTTTCTTAAATAATGATTTCATTCATTCATTTAAGTAATTGTTTTATTGCAGACACCGTTGGGATAATAATGCAAACAACTGTTTTGCTAACATATGCGACGCACAATTTTTATACGACTACGAATATTTGGGAAATACACCCCGACTTGTGATCACACCGTTGACGGATCGTTGTTATATTACATTGACCCAGGTGAGTTCTCAAACAAGAGCTATAAATCTAATTCATTCGCGGTCCCATTGTCTATTAGGATGCAGCGTACCTACTCCTTTTTAGGGTTCTGTACACCCAAGATGAGAACAAGGAACCTTTATAGGCTCTGTTTGTCTATCTGTTCGTCTGTCACAGCCTATCTTCTCTGAATTTATACTGGACGAAAAAAGTTGGAATTCAGTACTAGTTTGTCTGTTTGTTTATCTGGCTTAATCTTAGAAACGACTAAACTTTTGATTGAACTTTAACATGCAGGTAAAAAACTTTTTTGAAAATATTTTGTTTTGGAAATATTTAGGGTTCCTGCGTGTAAACTTAAAAACTGTACAAATTATGAAAACCATACGAACTAAGTCGTGGGCGCTCGCTAGTTAGATAATATTTTTACTATATTGTAGCGCGTTTCACAGCAGCCAGCCAACTTCAGTTCACTTTTACTCCCTTATTGCTTTTGTAGATTTGCTCTAACGGCTGTAGATTTACACAGACAATATAGAAGTGGTGATAGCAGCTGAAAGCTTCACAATTTGTGCTCAAACCAGAGTCAACCAAACCAAACTCAATCAAACTTCGTTGGGCGGCTAAATGTACAACGGTGACGCATTCCATAGCATTTACTACAAGCACACACCTTTCAATCACCCATCACACAAAATTTTGTTTTAGAACCACCACTGTGACCTGTATGATGTATGTTTAATTTTTGTTCTATAGAGTCGTATGGTGGTTCATATAAGACATCTACCTGCTTGTGTTATCGGTGTCAGTAGAGAGATATGGGCTTGTAATAGACGGATGGACACACGAACGGAAGATGGAGATGACTAAATTGAGAATTCCGTTTTTATTTTTTCGCTGTAAAATCCTAAAACGATATCGTCTGCTATCGGAGTATTGCGGCGTCAATGTGCTAACAACGACGCCATAAATACTACTATTTTGTCGTCAAAATACACAGTCGAAATCTTTGGTAGGCTTTTGTTTAGCAATGGGCATCTAGAGAGCTGATCGAGTACGTATCATTGTGTTTTCCATTCAAAAGATATTTCATGTAGGCGCCAAATTCGCTAGCGATATATATGTCTACAGCTACCTGTATATTTCCCCAAAATTATGCCACCGGTATCACAGCAACTAGCACGCCACAAATCAGGAACGGAAATTAAAAGACTCACCTTCGACGACACAGCACCGTACTCCTGCGTGATTTCGTCCTTCGCACTTCACTTTGGTAGCCACCGTGACACTCGACGATATTTATTTTGGGTATGGGCGGATGCTTAATAATTAGCGTTAAATGTGTATTAATTTGTTTATTTTGAATTTGAGAACAAAGCGGACGACAACGAATGTACTTCTACGAACGGTTATCCACCGAACAAGCTATTTGATTATGTTATAGTGAGCTAAGGGTAGGTAAAATACACGGAAATAGAAAGCGTAGGGGAAAGGAATGTAGCGTGAAGTTACTCTAAGTGGCGTAAACAATTTAATTTAAAAATATTTACAATTAACTTTAATAAGTGGCCGTTAAACTACAAAAATACACCATTTTTTTAAAACCCTGCTAAATTATGTGTGTAATATGACAACATTTTCACGTTTACTAGGTGACGTTTCTGTAACTTCAGGCCGGTTATACATGGCCAAACGAAAAGCTCTAAGGAGCGTTGAGATGTTATTAATGCATTAATTTGTATAAAATTTCGAATAATATGTTTTATTAATAATTTGTTACCAAAATGTGTTTTAACCTTATCAAATTTTAATACTATAGCACCAATAACAACGACATAGTTCCAATCAAACTTTATGGCGGATATGAACATAGGTACAAGTCGCGTCGCAGTAACCAGTTTTAGGTGTAGCGGGACGCAGTGGAGCGAGAGGTATATGACTGTACCTGCGCAAGAACGCTTAAAGCGTTGTATTCCGATTTGCCATTAAGTTTGAAAGCAATCATACCATTGTTTATCCACAATGGATTCAATACCATACCAAAAGCAAAATAAAACTTATAAATAAATTCGATAATATTGACCTTTCGGCGCAGTGGCGACGCGTAGTGGCAAAACACAATTATTAGGTCTCATTAATCGACTGTCTTTTGTAATCAGAGTTTACATTTGATAATGGGAGGAGCACCAGCCGGTCCGGCGGGGACAGGGAAAACGGAAACCACGAAGGACTTGGGCCGAGCTTTGGGCATAATGGTCTACGTGTTCAATTGTTCTGAGCAAATGGACTACAAGTCTTGCGGCAACATTTACAAAGGTAACTTTTGCTTGTTTATCAATGTCCATAAGAACATTTGAAGAAATCAAGAGTCATTAAAACTATTAACTAATTTCGGAATAAACTTCAGTTCAAAAAGTAAGTAGATAATATATTTCATCAACTACTAGAAAATGAAAATGATTTTATCACGTATAAGTTCGATTGCTGAATTCTCGAAACGTTATTTATGCGGAATAGAAATACATTAGGATTCATTGCGTTTATTAATAGATTTACTTATTATTAGAAGGTAAAAAGTTGTAAAAATGTAACATTTTGTTGTTATAGAAAATAATATCCTTTTCAAGTCTTTATCACACCTCATATTTTAATTTTCATCCAATTATTCCAATTTGTACGTAGGAACGGGTTGACTTTTTGTAACCATGGGAACTGTTGATTTTTTAATAAAATAATAATATGTCTAAAACTGTCTGCCTCCCCAATACAACAGGTCTTGCCCAAACCGGAGCTTGGGGTTGCTTCGACGAATTCAACCGTATCTCTGTGGAAGTGCTTTCTGTAGTATCGGTTCAAGTGAAGAGTGTCCAAGATGCAATTAAAGGCAAGAAAAAGAAGTTCGACTTCATGGGCGAGTACATCACACTGATTCCGACCGTCGGCATGTTTATCACCATGAACCCTGGCTATGCAGGAAGAACTGAACTGCCTGAGAATTTGAAAGCTTTATTCAGGTCAGTATTACAGAATTGATGTGTATATAGTTTGTTTATATTATGGGAACTAGTTATACAACTGGAACAGCGTAGGGTTGTATAACAAACACTAAACCTTATCTAATTATATGGTTGTTAAACATGCTACGTCTCTGAACCGTTGTATTGCTCACCACCCCGCAAATAGTTTGTGAATATTAGTAATAAGATAACATCGAAGTGTTCTAATCAATATTTAACGATCGAACTATCATCATCATCATCATATCAGCCCATTAGGCCCTACTGCAGGGACTTAGGCCTCCCCTCGGGATGGAGATGTTTGAAGCTTAATCTACCACGCTGCTTCAGTATGGCTTGGCGGATTCTAACCAAATTGATAATAATATACTTAAGTCAAAAAAAAAAAACTTATTGGTACAAGTCCTGGGATTCGAACCACTAATTTCTAAACAAGAAGCGAGCTCGCGACCACTAGGCTGTAAGGACGTTACAGTGGCCGATGCCAAGTAACAAGTAATTAATACTTTATATACGTTACAGACCTTGTGCCATGGTAGTGCCTGATTTCGAATTGATCTGCGAAATTATGTTGGTGGCCGAAGGTTTCCAAGAAGCTCGTCTACTGGCACGCAAGTTTATCACACTGTACATGCTGTGTCGAGAATTATTGTCCAAGCAAGATCACTACGATTGGGGATTACGAGCCATCAAATCTGTGCTTGTGGTCGCTGGTTCATTAAAGGTACAGCTCGCACCAAGTTCTTTTTCGCTCTAAAATTCAAACAGGTAGCATCGCAGTAAAAAAAATAGGAAGGAAAAGGTCGATAGAGGGCACCGTATCTACGCAAAACGCACCTGTATCAACTTCATAGTGAACAAGAAATTTGTCACGAGTTTTATGTTTGTCGTATCCATAATTTGTTGGCAATAGCGACGTCTGTACTATTCCAACATCCAAACTAAGCAACTTAGTAGACATAATGTACCATGATGATTAGGTACTTATGCTGGTCTACAATACGTATCTAGAATTTATTATTTTCAAGCTATTTTATGTACATAACGAGGCCAGTAACTAAAAATTATTAAAAAATGGTATGATTAACACAAATAAATTTAATTATTATTAAGGTTTCTAAGCATACAGATAAAATTAATGTGTACCTACGTACAAGGCGCTCCGAAACTACAACAATCTACCTTATCGTGTATATCATAATTAGAATTTAAACGGTTACAATGTGAATATACAAATATGGCTTAAAAAAACGAAATGTTAATACACATTTTGTCAGTGAATAATTTAGTATTAAATTGTTTCTAGCGTGGTGACCGCTTGCGCCCGGAAGATCAGGTCCTGATGAGAGCTTTGAGAGATTTCAATATACCCAAAATCGTGACAGACGACCGGCCAGTGTTTATGGGTTTGATTGGAGACCTGTTTCCCGCTCTTGATGTGCCTAGAAAAAGAGACATGGACTTTGAGAAGAGTCTGATAGACGCCGCACTTTCTATGAAGTTGCAACCAGAACCGGGTTTTATTCTGAAGGTCACTTGTTTTCGAAGCTCATCAAATATTTGTTAATATTTAAAATATTTTTTAGTACTACTTGATTACAAAACATCGACTTTTCTATAAATTCTATAAATATAATATGCATGTATTATACATAAAAAACCTCCGGAAGAAATTTTATGTAGTTTAGAAGAATTAAACCCTTAGACAGACGCGGATAGTGACTATGTTTTATACTATCTAGTTTCTTGTTTTGTCTTGGCAGATGGTTCAACTCGTGGAATTATTCGCCGTCAGACATTCGGTGTTCATTATCGGCTTTGCAGGAACCGGAAAATCCATGGTGTGGCAATGTTTAAACAAAACCTATCAAGTAAGTTATATTTCTATACGTTTTCTTTTTCCTTTACTTAAAAACTACGTGTCGGGTTCCATACCATACCGGTCAAATAGAATCAAAAACAAAACTTGTAAAAAAAACCCAAGTCTCGCAACTCAGTTCTTCTACCGTAAAAAGTTGTGAGATCCATGTAATACCAAGTCGGTTGATTTATTGAGTCCCTACTTAAGGAAACTTCTGCCTTAAGTTATTACGTAATTAGCTAATCTAACAACATCTTATAGTGACCACATCAATATAAAAAATCTTTTATATTTAAATAAAATAGATAAGATAAAGGTAAAGTTAAAAAAAAATACAATGCCTGCTTGGTTACTGAAAATACAGGTTTCTTGTTTTAGTTCAGGCCATTTTCAACCCCCTATAACTTTGTAGGGGGTCGAAAATGGCCTGAACTGCTTTGAGTTGCTCGGCTTAGCGGGGGCAGTACCGTGCCCCCAGATTTTAAGTTAAATCGTCAGAAACAAACATGCACAATATATAATATAATATAGATTTAGAGCAGGCGGTTTTATTAAATTTAAAACATGGAAAGTTTTTGGAAAACTCATGATGACGAATCAATAACATATTTAGTGAAATCAAGTTATTTTTAAGAGAAAATTCTACAATACATAATGGTATGTAGTCGAGGATTCTAATAACATTATTGCCACTTTCGTCATGTATTAAAAGAGTAAAAATGAAAACACAAATAGAAATTCATCTGTGAACGTAAAATTCCGTCAAATCCCTACTGACTGAAAACAAGACTGAATTATGAGCTACAAGTTGTCAAGAACTTCATGGTATACATTTATTAATTAAAACGTTCAAAAGTATTATCTAAAATTGCTTAAAGGTTAATTTGTGTGCGCGTTCCGTTTACAACCTCCTCATCCTCAAAAGGATACTTAACATTCAGCCTCAACTTTCCAATACTATAGAATGACGGAAAAGCTTATGTCCAGTTTTCATGTTTTACTTTCGAGTCTGTTAAAATGAGTAGCTAGACGACTTGGAGTCTACATGGTGCCAAAGCTGTCTTTGTAGTTAAGCACCTTTGTTCAATGCTTTTACTTACAATGAATGAACAATATTTAACATTACTTTTCCATATTGGCATCGTTCATTTTTTTGCATTATAAAGTAGAAATTAATCCGTGGAATAATAACTCTTGAACAGACGAAAAGTTTTTTTTTTTGTTTTCTTAACGTATAAGGTCTATAATAATTTTATTATAAATTGTTATCAATAGCATGGTTTTCAGGGTTGTTTTTAAAAAAACTAGAATTGAAATTTTTTATCTGTGGCACTCGAAAAACTAACGTTACTTACGACTCGAAATTATAAAAAATTGCCACTATTCTAAAAATTCAGGCACTTTCACTTAAATTATATTTAGTTTATTATGGCTATGTATAAGTTGGCCTAAAAGCCCTCCAAAGGATAACGTTAACTTTTGAAACATACTGTATGTGTTTGTACAAACTGGCTTAAGCTACTTCATAATAATGTTCTTTCTTAACTCAGATGTTGAAACAGAAGCCTTTTTACAACGATTTGAATCCAAAAGCGGTGACAAATGACGAATTGTTCGGCATAATTAACCCCGCTACACGTGAGTGGAAAGACGGTCTGTTTTCAACTATAATGCGCGACATGGCCAACATGACTGGTGATGGACCTAAGTGGATTGTTCTCGATGGCGACATTGATCCCATGTGGATCGAGAGTTTGAACACTTTGATGGATGATAACAAAGTACGTACCTACTATTGACTTTTATCATATAGGTATATTATGCTCTTATGGATGTTTTCACAAAGTAAAAATCTAACGTTGTTCGCGCATATGGATTCCAGTGCGCATTCTAACAAATCCGTTTTGACGTACACCATATTGATATTGTACCTATTTCTATGACGGTTTGTAGTTTTAATTTTATTTATCTTTTATTTCATTATTATTTATTATTAATCAATTATCTTTTTTCGTAATGTCAAAAATCATTCATCAATATTTTTTTCGTTGATTAGAATTGTTTCTTTATATTAATACAATAACTGGACTCAAAATGTTCAGGTTTTGCTACGACCACCGTCGAAAATCATTGTTTATGTGTGATGAAAAATGAATGAACTACATCTTCTGTTTATGAATATATAGACATGAAATAGGTACTCATTCTTATGTAATTGGAGAAACTTTAAAAGTTTAGGTTAAAACTGTAACGTACAGCAATAGAGGATCGTTAAGTGTTAATTAACATGATAGCCCGAGCGCAGCGAACCTGTTTCAAATTTATAAGGCCATACCGCCGTGGTTCGAATCCGGGCGTGTACCAATCAGTTTTTCTGACTTAAGTACATTAACTATCACTGACTCCGTGCCTCGGAGAGCACGTGACAGTCGGTTCCGGTTGCTGTTAATAGATGGCGGCCGTTACAATCCACCAACCCGTATTGGAGCAGCGTAGTGGATTGAAGCTCCGAGCCACCTCATGTTGAGGAGAGGCCTAAACCCCTGCAGTGGGGTATAAAAAGGGCTGATGGAATGGAATGGAAGTGTTAATTAATAACTCTCCTCATGTTGTCTAACTGTCTCTCCATAACCTATAATAGTTCGCGCACCATAAGTGTAGCACCACAGAATAGGGAGCACTAGCGTAACGTAATCGTAGGGTAGTAAGTACTAACGACCTGGCCATGACTTTGCCTGTATGCGCGGCGCGGCAAGCGGCGAAAGCAAACATATAGAATCTTTAAGAAGCATACCGCGAGTCACCACACTCGAATCATATTATTGCAAACTAAGTTTATTTTTTAATGTAAATATTACATTTTTATAGTAAACTTCAATGTCATTGATTTTTAAATATGTACAAAATATATGTAAATGATAATCGATTAACAAACATTACAAAACAAAATTATCCGTATAAATAGTATAGGTACTGCTATCACTTTCTGTAGTCCGAGTCTGAATGCGTCTGTCCGGTTTTCTTAGTGCAATCTTTTTCTATGTATTGTATGGTATCGGCAGATTAACATGAATCAAAATAACGTCGCAATAGTAGAACACAAACAAAACAACAAAAAATAAAATCACATAATCTCACGCACATACCACTACAAACTAATTGATCGGTCAAAAAAAACTACCTGATTCTCTCCCCGCACCACGAAGTAGACTTTAGGCGGCAACCTGTTAACAGATACAATATATTTAGGTACTTTCTTGTTTAAAGTGTACCGGTGTTCTGTGCAGGTGTTGACATTGGCCAGTAACGAACGAATCGCTCTGACCAAGGCGATGCGGTTGTTGTTCGAGATATCGAACCTGCGAACCGCCACACCGGCGACTGTCTCCCGTGCCGGAATCCTGTACATCAACCCTCAAGATTTGGGATGGAATCCGTAATGCATCGAAACCTTATTTACTATATTTAACGTTATTAAAATTAATCTATTGTAATTATTATGCACGGAGATATTCGAAGGAACTGGCAACACATAGGCTCAAGTTTTGGCTGGTAGAATAGTAGAGATCAAGAAGAAAACGAGAATACATTAGTTATGGATCATTTAGGTACACGAAGACATTTCACTGGCCATTCAACCATGCCATTATTGGCGTTTTTGTAATTAGGGACAATCAATTACAACGCACTGGCTTCAGGTCATTGAAAGACAGCAAAATTAAAACGGTTTTTAATTTTCGACGCCACTAACTTTGCTTGCAGTGGATTAGTTTGTTTAAGATTTCATGTGAACGTGCATTCCAATAGGCCAATCCACCAGTCGTTTATCTTATATATCAAGTGTTATAACCTGCCAAACAACTTGGTTTCTAATGACCTACGTGATGCAGTATTTACACGAATTGATTATTCTTATTTACACGTAAGGCATTCCCTGGGAATGGCTATATAAATTGGCTTAGTGGAATATCTCTATAAATGGATTCGTGTAATTGATCCATTAGATATACGAATGCATGTTGTGTATGCCCTGGCTCGCGGAGCAACGGGCAAAAACTAGTAAAATATAACAAATAACATATATTTAAATTATTTGTTACGTAACCACCAAAAAAAACTAAAATAACTGTTTATTCTTTATTTATTCATTTAGTTTATTTTTAAATTTGTGCCCTATTTTTTCCAAAGGTTCGTTGCGTCCTGGATAGATACGACACGTGACGATGAGTCCGAGAAGGCCATGTTGACGATCATGTTCGATAAATATATTCCATCGCTACTAGAGTCGTGCAAGAAATACAAACGAATCACGCCTCTGACGGAGTTGCAGCAAATACAGCTATCGTGTTACTTGCTCGAATGTTTCATGAACAAGAATACTCTTCCTAGTGACTGCCCTAAAGAATGGTAAATGCATTCGACTGCTACTTTAAATTATTTGTTTCTTAGTAGTTCCTTCGTATCGTGTAGTTTCCACTGTGTCACCAACCGTACCGTAACATAGGTTAACAAGTTCCCCGTCCCAGTCTAATTTTCATTTGAATAGTCTGCGTTCACAAATTTTTTTTATAGTTTTTAATTATTAATGTTAATAAAATACACTGAAATACATGCAACTCTCCTAGGTTTTGTTTTACCTATAAAATTGATAATCTATCTCACAAGTCCAATACTCAGTAATTGACTCGAACACGACGTTCCTATTATGAAACAACGTTAAGTTAACATTGATTTTTGTATCATTTCTGATACATGAGCGTAGTAAAAAAATGTCTTATGTATCAAAAATGATACAGAGACAGGAAACCGGTTAAGTTTGTTTATGTCATGGTTTATGCCACCCAGAAACCTATTAATAAATTGAAAGTAAATCAATTAGTTTTAATTAATAAAAATGATAGTATTTCGCTTTCCGAACAACTATTAGAGATTACATAAGCATTCACATGATTTTGAATTGGTGTTTCAAAGATACACAGAATCGTCTTGGTGTATATGTTAACATTCAACAGCGCAAACCCGAATATAATAAAAGTACTAAAATGTTGTGATAGCCCAAAGTGCAACGAACCTGTCTCAAAATAAGGCCCCATAGGGCCATGGTTTGAATCCGGGCGTGTACCAATGAGTTTTCCTGACTTAAGTACATAACTATCACTGACTCCGTGCCTCGGAGAGCACGTTAAGCAGTCGGTCCCGGACGTTGTCAATAGATGGCGGTCGTTACAATCCCCAACCGGCAGTGGTGCAGCGTAGTGGATTTAAGCTCCAAGCCCTCCTCCTCACTCTAGGGCAGGCCTAAGCTCCTGCAGTGGGGTAAAAATGGGCTGATGTTGATTCACCGGTGTAGGTTGATAATTGTCAACCTACACCGGTGAATTTTAACATTCGCTAATATTGTATATTCATGGTAACATATTATACGACACCTCACGACCATGAAGCTTACAAAGAATAAAATATGTGGTGACAAAATTATTTTATTTTTAGGTACGAAATATATTTCGTTTTCGCCGTCATCTGGGGCTTCGGGTCAGCGTTGTTTCAAGATCAGTTGGTGGACTGGAGGAACGAATTCAGCAAATGGTTTTTGAATGAGTTCAAAGCGATCAAGTTCCCGTCTTCAGGGAACGTATTCAGTTTCTTCATAGACCCTGAGACGAAAAAGTTTTTGCCTTGGTCGGAAAAAGTGGAATCATTCGAATTAGATCCAGATTTACCGTTGCAGGTATTCATTTATTTAAAATCATCCTATAATTACATTACGCAAAAACAGTTAAAAATGGACGAATTGTGAATTTCGGTGACATCATGTTATGCTAAAATTTTAAAACAAATGAGACCACGAACGAAATTAGCTCCACATTTGAACCTACTTCGTTTTACAACATTAAAAAAATGTATACCTACATGGTGACTTTTTAATTACCGTTCAAATTTTTATATTATTATCTTCGGAGAAAACAATAAAATATATGTTATTTCTTTTGGTATCATTCAGTACTAAAATATTGAGATATGACACTACAAATATGACATGGTAGCGTGGGAGTGCATGGGCGACTGCTGATTGTGTCGGTCGGTGGTCACCGGCGGGATACCCCTGCCTCGCTACATCCGCTATTACCCCTTCCTCATGGTAGTATTTATGTTTGACTTCGTAACTACGCTGTACTTTCGGAAAATTTATTTAATAGTGAAAATTTACACTACATTTTTTTTCAATAATGGTGCCTTTGAATAATGCCTAGTGGCTAGAAAAAAATGGATGGTTATTATATGATATATGTTATTTTATATATATATATATATATTATAAGATATAGAAAAGTCTTCTAGTGACAAGGCCGTGGACCTGTGCCGTGGGCATTTGTGTGAAGTAATTCATGGATGACCCAACCTAAGCGCATTAAAATGAATTTTAATTTTATTTTTGTACATTTAGTCATGCTTGGTGTCGACATCGGAGACGACACGCATCCGTTTTTTCATGGACCTCTTGATATCTAAGCAAAAGCCGGTAATGTTAGTGGGAAGCGCCGGTTCCGGGAAGACGGTGAGCGTTGCTGCCAAGCTCAATGTTTTGCCAGATTCCTATGCTGTCACCAACGTGCCACTCAACTTTTATACCACCTCCGGTGAGTAGTTGTTTATATGATTTCAAAGACGTAGTAAGTTGTGAGTTGCCCTGTCGTAAATTTTTTTCGCTTTTGAAAATAAACATAAAAATATTCCTATAACAGCTTTTGTCGGTGATGCTCCATCTACTTATGTGGATTTATGTAACATTTATGTAACAATGAGTTTTTCTGACTTAAGTACACAATATCACTGACACCGTGCTTCGGAGGGCACGTTAAGCAGTCGGTCCCGGACGCTGTCAATATATGGCGGTCGTTACAGTTCCCAACCCGCAGTGGAGCAGTGTGGTGGACTTAAGCTCCAAGCCTCCCTCCTCACCCTGGGGGAGGCCTAAGTCCTTGCAGTGGGGTAAAAATGGGCTGATGATGATGTAACATTTATAAACAATGAATTCATTTATTTTGATCCTTCATTATTTTATACCGCGAAGATATAGAAGTTAATAAAATAAATGCTTATTTAAAAAATACCCCTCGGAGGACCCCAAATTCATCACCGACTGGGATAAAGTCCAAGCCGCGCTCCAAAAAATCGATACCCCCGATCTTAACAAAATCCCATCGGAAATTAATTCCAATAATGATATAGATTTAGCTATAGGGTCTCTTACTGAGCACGTTCAAAAAGTGATCGCGGACTGCTCGCGGAAGGCGCCGGCGGCTAAACCCCGCCTGAACCTGCCGCCTGACGTGCGCGAACTCATAAGAGTCAAAAACGTCGCTCTGCGCCGCGCGAGCGCATATCCCACGCCCGAATATAGGTCACGAGCGCGCGCCCTCCAACGCCGTGTGAGAGCGCGCATAAGTGAGTTACGTAACGAACAGTGGAACGACCTTATGGAAGGCATTAAGCCAACCCATAAGGCCTACTGGAGTGTCGCCAAAGCGCTCCGTTTAGACGGACACGCCGCGTCCCCCCCACTTAAGAAACCAGATAGCTCCCTCGCGTTCGACGATAACGAAAAAGCTGACTGTCTTGCAGATAGTCTTGACGCCCAATGTTCAATAAGCACACTTCCGTGCGACCCCTCTCACGTAGCCTACGTCGAAAACGACGTACGCAATCACGCGGCCCGTCCGCCCTCAGCGGACCTTCCCCCAGTCACTTGTGAGGAAATTAGTAAACATATTAAGGAGCTTAAAAACAAAAAAGCTCCGGGTCTCGATGGCATCAATAACAAAGCACTCAAATGCTTTTCTTTTCCATTAGTCGCCCTTCTGGCAACCATTTTCAACACATGTTTCAAAAACTGCTACTTTCCACCGATCTGGAAGGAAGCCGTCGTAATCGGCATTCCTAAGCCAGGCAAACCTCGAGATCTTCCCACCAGTTACAGACCCATAAGCCTCCTCAAGGTTATGGGCAAACTCTACGAAAAAGTTTTAAAGACTCGTCTCTGCGATCATTTATTTGGAAAGGGACTAATTATAGACGAGCAATTTGGCTTTCGTCCCCGACACTCTTGCCCTCAACAAGCTCTCCGCTTAGTTGAATACATATCTTCCGGTTTCAAACGGAAAGATAAAACCGTAGCAGTATTTTTCGACGTAGCCAAAGCTTTTGACAAAGTTTGGCATGCAGGCTTAATATACAAGCTGCATAAACTTGAAGTCCCAGATAGATTAGTTTTTATAATCCAAGACTATCTCACCGACCGACAATTCGTCTATAAACACGAGAAATCACTCTCAACGCGGAAAACGTTAAAAGCTGGAGTCCCGCAAGGCTCCACTCTCAGCCCGATACTGTACTCAGCGTATACCAACGATATTCCGTTGCCGCGCAACGGAGTCCAATTAGCACTGTTCGCCGACGACACAGTGCTCTATTTTCGCGCGCGCGTCAATAGCCATATCGCCCCCAGATTACAATCCTCTATAGACGAACTCACGCAGTGGTTTCGCCTATGGAGGATTGAAATAAATCCGGACAAGTCCGCGGCCATCTGTTTTCGCCATTCCAAAGCGAAAGACCCCTCACTCCTCCCAAATAACATAGATTCACTTAAAATGTCCGGTGTCAACATTCCGTGGCAACATAGTTATAAATATTTAGGTATTACGCTTGACAAGCATCTGCACTTTCGCGATCATGTCAAACGCGTTAGCAAACTTGCCAAATTTTATATGGCCCGCCTGTCCTGTATGATAGGTAGCCGTAGTAAGATGTCGATGCGCAACAAGCGCACACTCTATGTGATGGCTATCAGACCGGTCATGACTTATGCATGCCCGGTCTTCGCTTACGCCAAAGAATCGATACTTAAACCGCTACAGGTCATACAGAGCAGATTCTGTAGAAAAGCAGTAGATTCTCCTTGGTACGTTCGAAATAGTATACTTCACAGCGATTTCGACTTACCAACTCTTTCCAAGTACATGAAGGACGCGTCAGAGCGCTTCTTCGCCGCTGCGGTCGCGCACCCCAACCCGCTACTTTCGGCAGCGGCCTCTTACGAGCCCCCGCCCGCCACCCACTTTCTCAGACGTCCACGGAATGCACTAACAGATCCTCCTGACGATCTCACCACCGAGGTTGAGAGTCTCAGGAATGCAGGCAGATCAGACCTTCAGTCTGACATAGGTGAACAGTACCTAGCACCCGATATTACCTAGTTAACGTAGCAAATCTGTTCGAATGGCATCTGAGCCTTATTTGTTCACAGTCGGGCCGTCCAGCTCGAACTGCCCTCCATTGCCGAATTTTTAATTCTTAATTGTAATTTTAATCATAAGCCTACGAGACGGCACCCTTAAGGCGCCGCCCGCCAATAGGCACTAACGCACCGAAGCATCCTCAATGCGTCCGGTCGTCGTTCATGTCAAATCCTATACGCTCTCCGGAGTATAGGTTGAGGAGTCGTTTAGCCGGTCGGGCTGCACCTTCTGTGTAGAAATCCCAACCCGGCACTATCTGCGCGGTAGGTCGGGCGCGCAGATGTCTGTAAGCAGATTCGGCCCTCACTAAACAAAAAAAAAAAAAAAAAAAAAAAAAAGCGGTAAAAATCCGTGCGTATTACTGTAATCATGAATAAATGTCCGTTCCTCAATAAAAATTTCTCCTAATTAATCCGATTTCAGAAATGATACAAAAAATATTGGAGAAACCGTTAGAGAAAAAGTCTGGTCGCAATTTTGGCCCCCCCGGGAGCAAGTTTATGATATACTTTGTTGACGATATGAATATGCCCGAGGTGGACACGTATGGTACGGTGCAACCGCATACATTGATCCGTCAGTTTATGGACTATAGACATTGGTAAGACTATTTATTAATAGTTTTATTATCATCCTAGGCAATGGTTGCCGTTTATAAAATATAGGTCTATAATCTAATCAAAAGTATTTTTTCGAATATATAGAAATAGGATGTTTTGCTATCTCAAAAATTTAACTAGTTAAGAATTGTACTGAATTTGAAATATCTATATACGATATTATTTACCATATTGCGCTATATTAAAACGAAAAATACTGAAAACTCCGTTTTTTTATGTACTTACAGTTTGTAAACTGTAATCTGTAACTCCGAAATAAATATTTCACAGATCCAAAATCTGGATACTTTATGTAATTATAATTTTTAATTAAAATTGTAATAAAGATATGAAAAACATAATGAATAATGAAATGAAGATTACGGATCAAGTTGTCTTTATTTTCAGGTACGATAGACAAAAGTTGTCGTTAAAGGACATTTCCAATTGTATGTTTGTGTCTTGCATGAACCCTACGGCCGGATCATTTACCATCGATTCGAGATTACAGCGACATTTTTGCACTTTTGCTGTGAGGTAAGTAATGCTTGTAAAAATTATGGACTTTTAGAAACATATCACAATCACAAAACCAACATTCGACAAACTTTAAATAAAGTTTATCTATTGTAGCAATTTCCAAACTGTAGCAGAGACAACATTTTAAGGATAAGGATCAAATACCTGCGGTAGATGTTAACTCAGGGAGAAAATGTATTCGTTTTTCTATTTACAAATTCAAAAAATTTACAGTTTAAATAACCTAAATTATAATAAATATGTGTAGTTTCGATCGATAACATAGTGCCATCTTGTAGGTGGCATCATGGTCGTATAGCAATGAAAATTTCGAGACCTTTGCCTTAAAAATTTCAACAAGTAGTTTCGACAGTCCTATATTGATGTCAAGTCTTAATTTACTTACAGAGGTTTGAAGTGACTGAAACAGGTGGGAATCTAAGGAAGCAAAGTCAGGGCTAGCAAAGTGGATGCTTCACCAATCCCAACTAAGGTCTCTCAATTTTCGTTGAGTGACTAAAAATGTCTGTGGTCTGGCGTTGTCACAATGAAAGATGTTTTCGAGATCTGGGCGTTTTGTCTCAATCGCTTGCTTTAATCTTAACAGTTGCTGATAGTAGAGGTCTAACTTGCTGGTTTCCCTCGGCTGTGAAAGCTCGTAGTGAAAGATACTTCACCAATCCTATCATACACACAACATCACTTGTTTCAAATTAAACTGGGTTTTGTTACTTCGTGGTAGACTAGAAGGTCATGGACCCCCACAGTAACTCCTCAGGCGATGATACTTTACACCATAAGAAAGTATTTGAATATCTTTGTTCGGGAAAACGCTCAGTGTAAACTTTCTTCACCAGAAATATTTATTTGTGGTATAGCAACAATATTTACAGTATCTAAAAAATACTCATGGCTCAAACAACAATATTTTAGTAAAATATGTTTTTTTTTTCTTGTAACTTACACTGGAAAATAACACAGTCAAACTTTTTAACTGGAATACAATTTTATTGCTGTTTTATACTTACAACATGAAATCTACGATATATATGCCTATCTGTGATTTAAAAACAAATGCCAAATTATATGTCATTTTATGAATAGATGAACCTCTTTAAACTCGAATTTTCGATCACTCAGAAATAATGAATAAAAAAGTTAGGTCATGCCAAAACTGTATTGAAGGTTTTTATTAAATTAAATTTTTCCGGTTATTCCCAGTCGTCACCACAAATGGGAATTTATTTGTCGTCAGTGGGAACGAAGCCAGTGGTGACGACTGGAACAGATGTTTCTGGCTATTTTTTTTCCGATTGTGACCATATATTCGCGTTCAGAGTCCACACAGACCCTTAGATATCGATTTTGAAAGCAATCAATGCATTAATTAAAAAAGATCAAAATAGCGGTTCTTTTTCAAATTTTTACCAGATTTGAATAAATTTTTGTAAATTAGGAACCTTGTATTCGATTTTAGGGATAAAATAAACTGCATTCATAGATATTTACTTTTATTCTCAAAAGACCCTTGCATTTCGGCCATTTAATGCACTCCACAGACAAACCACTTTTATGTTTTCTTTTTGTGTGATATTCATGTCCTGTCAAACCGAGTTTTCTCGCCAAGTTAGTGACATGAGCATCCCATTGCTATTTCGCGGCCAAAGTGATTCCCAAGAATGTAGTAGAAATCACAAGGTCAAATTTTCTCTCTTTACTCCAACTCTACGTCATAAGCTGTAACTATGTCAAATATCACACTGCTCCGCGCGCGTAGTGTGCTTAGCTTAAAAAGGGGTCAAAGTGTTTTCTTCACGAAATGATTAAATAGATTTTATGATAGGTCAGTTAGTCTGCACTTTAAATTTTTGTATTAAATAATTGTAAACAATATAATTAATAATGTGATTTTACATTATTGGATGTACCACTATAACATATATGTGATGTTTAAACCTCATTTTTTCAATAAATTCATTATATTTATCTTTAAACTCTATTTTATTTTATTCCGTTTCAGTAGTGACAATGAACAGAAACACTGGAAACTAAATTTGTTTTTATCCCATGTCTTCCTTTTATGTAAACCAATGAAGGTAATCCGATAGAATAAGACGCGGTTGCTTTTTGCTTCGACATTTAACTAAACCATGCGCTGTGGCAGTTTTTTCTTTATGAGTAGGTACAGTGATTTAGAAACAGCTAATTAACAAGTAAAAAATATTTTGAAAAATGTTTATTGATAAAAATGGACATAATTTTCTTTTAAAAAACTATGATGAAGAATGTTGTCTCTGTACTTTTTCTGGAATTGTTCCAATATATATTTTTTTATATTGCATTGCTCTATGTATTTATTATTTTTATTTACAATGGTTTTGTAAGATTAATTAAATCTTTCACAGTTTCCCCGCTCTCGACGCATGCTTTCATATCTATAAACAGATATTGTCGCAACATTTGGGAAATTCTCAGAACAAATTCAGTATGCCAGTGATAAGATATTCAGAGCCGCTTGTGAATGCGGCTCTCACGTTGCACAGCAAGTTGGCCACCACATTTCTGCCAACAGCCATCAAGTTTCACTATATATTTAATCTTCGTGATCTTTCAAACATATTCCAGGTACGTACTGAAGAGACATAGGTTATAAAAAATACACATAGGACGGTTGGGATAAAAACTAGATCCTTCTGTAGAACGAAAATAATTGATTAATCATTAGACACTTAACATAAGATTGGTTCAACATAATTTTCAAAAGTACACGGTCTTACTGTTTTGTTATCACCAAAGATGGTGTCGCGTGGTGTTGGCCGTCTTTGCGGTACGTGGGCGGTGCGGGAGGGTTACCCGCTCTGTCTATTAATCACTTATTGTCTATGAGACAAGACATACCAAAATCACTCCACCTGCACCGCGCAGTTACCGCAAGATATGTGGTATGTCTTTGTAAAAGCTGCGTTAAGATGACTTGTACGAGTACAAAACTTTTCAAGAAATCTTTTGGCGAATACCATATTTTAAATGTATAAAACTGTGACGCGACATTACATATTTTTTTTTCAAATTGTCATATTAATAGTCAATAAATAGCATAGTAATCCATTTAGACATTAAAACATTAGTTTTGAGAGATTTTGTCTGTCCGTCCGTGTGTTTGTGCACGCTACTGGAAAAACTACTATACTTACCGACTAGGACGACTTGTATTGATATTCAGGATATTGTTTTAACGTCGATATGTGTCTGTCGTTTTTTACTCTTTAACGGTTAAATCGGAAAACCGTAAAACTTAGTAAGAAAATATGTTGCAATTCAAAGATGGACGTCACCCTTTCACAGTTAAACTGGAATGTCCCTTTAGCGGTCTCGGTAGATACAAACAGCTTCACGCGACCTAAGCCGCGAGCGGAATAATAATAATAATACATGGGACATCCTACACAGTGCCATCTTGTCCCAAACTAAGCACAGCTTGTATTATGAGTACTGGACAACTAATATATCTACATACTTAAATATTTTTTGTAATTTATACGTATATAGATAATATACACCCAGACACGGAACAAATATGTTCATGCACACAAATATTTGTCCTGGATAGGAATCGAACCCGCCACTGCTGCAGACTGCAGTTAGGGTGTCTAACCACTCGGCCAATCGGTTAGTCAATTAAAAATATCGTAAATAAATGACGACCGCTTGGCCTAATGGGTAGCGACCCTGCCTACGAATCTGGAGGTCCCGGGTTCGAATCCAAGGTAGGGTTAGTATTTATATGATAAATATTGATACTGGTACTGGATCTTACTTGTGTTATATGTGGTGACTTCGCATGATACCCAAAACACAAGCTAATGCTTAGTTTGGGGCCTAGACGTTGTTGTTGTGATGAACACGTTAAAAAAACAAAATACGGATCCCCATTGATACGGAGAACCAACGTTCCCCGTCTCCCACATACGAGTAATAACTTTTCTTGTTGCCGTTTCGATGATCCAGGGAATTTTGTTTACAACTGGAGATGCGATAAAGACTCCATCGGACCTTATACGTCTATGGATGCATGAGGCGACGCGTGTTTATTCAGACAAACTGGTCGATTCTTCAGATAATGACACCTTCCAAAAACTGATTGCTGAAATCATCAAGAAAAACTGCGAAGTGAGTAGAGCGTGCGCATTTTCTTGATTTGTTGAATATGAAGCGGTCCGCCGTGTTTCGCTTTGTAGGAATACCATACCACCTCGCGTATACTTCAGGTTTTTCTTGTAGTATCATTGTAATCATTGGAGTAGCGCAAGAGGACTCGCGTCCTGGTGTTCCCATGGTTCCGTATTGTAATGAACTATGAAATTATTTGGATCCCGTTTTTTACTTTTGCCATACGGAATCCTAAAAATGGAAAAAGTTGTGTAAATTATATTTTTTTTATCATAAGGTTTTTTTTCGCGTTAGATATGGATAGGGTTGATAAAACCTTAATTAACATTCTGTCACAAATTTACAATATCTTAAAATTATACTACTTGACGTTGGTCTTCCCTGCAGTAGATTGGCGGTGCGAGAGGGGCAATACGCGCTGGCAAAACTAAGTTGGTCCAATAGATAATAGGTGACCAATAGGAAACACAGAAACACCCCCTCTGCACAGTGCAGCTGACGAAGGGAAGATCGACTTTAAGCGGTGTATACCTTAGATTTTATTGTTATGTGCTTACATCACTGTTTAATTTATCAACACAGGATTATGACGAAAACGTGGTATTCGAGAAGCCTTTGATATACTGTCATTTCGCGGAAGGTGTCGGTGATCCCAAATATTTCCCTATACGAGACTGGCCGCAAATCAAAAAACTTCTAGATGAATCTCTTATGGCGTACAATGATTTGGTGGCCACGATGAATTTGGTGCTATTCGAAGATGCCATGTATCATATTTGCAGGTTTGATTTTTTTACTTTATACTTCAAAATGTGTTTATAAATGCACATACGGCTTTGTATAAGGACACATGCATCTGCGAAACCGAAGTCCCAGAGCTATTTTCAATCCCAACCATTGCTCGGGGATAATGGGACAGAAGGCTCGATCAAAACGAAGATACTTCACACCCATCATGCCTAGTTCCTCGGAGCGGAGGAGCGAAATGTAGTCCGAAGGGGTACTTTCACATTCGGTGTCTAACTGTCAAGTGGAGATCTATGGTTTAAATCTTGTCCACCCCTTATAGAAAGGGGAAGTGAGCTTATACATTTGAAGTGAAACTTTTTTTGTCATAGCAGGAAAAATTTTTTTTGTGAATCTTAGGACAATACCTATTCTTCACTTGTTCATTTTCATACTTCGTTATTTTTCATTTTAGGCGATGGTTTTCGAACCACAACCTCCAAAGTAATTACGGGATGTATATATAAATAGGTTTACTTACACTACCGTTTTGTATTGTATATTTCTAGAATCAACCGAATCTTGGAAGCGCCGCGTGGCAACGCTTTACTAGTTGGAGTGGGTGGTTCAGGAAAACAATCCCTGTCTAGACTTTCAGCTTTTATATCGTCACTCGAAGTGTTCCAAATCCAATTACGAAAAGGTTATGGGGTTAACGATGTGAAAGCTGATCTAGGTAAGTTGTACTTACAATTGAGGTTTTTTTTATTAAAAGGATTTTGACCACACCGAGAAATAATTTCTTTAGACATTATAATGATTCATTGTCGGAAGAGCGATGGATGGTCGAGACTTGAAATGGAAGGAATACATAAAATACAAGCGATGTATAGTTCTTCTTCTATTCTTATAACATAATTATGATGACGCGTTATTTTTCCTTCTCATATTTTATGATATGCTGATCATCTATTGCTCTACTGATAGTGATCCATCATAATATAAATAAATAACATATACATGACAATAACGTCTAGGCCCCAAACTAAGCATTAGCTTGTGTTTTGGGTACCAAGCGAAGACACCACATACATATAACAACCAAGACCCGGTACCAGTATCAATATTCATCACTAGCGACCGCCCGCAGCTTCGCTTGCGTAGACTACAAATTCCTGTTGTAGGTACTATTAACGTTCGAGATGGTTTATACGTACTTTTTGCTGGAACCAATTTTGGTCACACCCATTCAAACTTTCAATCTTCATTCCCCTTCCACCCTTTAAAAAACCGTTACAATTTTTCATCTCCCGTTTCCCACTCTTAAAATGTGAAAATCTAAAAACCCTGAAACACGTCATTATTTAAGTCCCTCCATTCCCATCCTTAAGTTTGAAATTTCTAAAAAAGCCTTTCTTAACTTTATAATGCTCACGTTATAAAATAAACTTATGTTCCAAATTTAAGCTTCCTAGACTTAGTAGGTACTTTCGGCTGTACGTTGCTAGATCAGTGAGGACAAACGACAGACAGATAGACAGACAGACAAACACAAAAGGTAGCTTATGACACTCTTGACAACCTTCTTTCACGTCTGCAAAGTTTCATTAAAATTTGTTCAGCCGTATTGGAAATCAGCTCGAATAGATAAAATTGAATTAAATAGACGTACAGACAAACAGACGGACAAAAAGTAGCTAATGTCAAATATCTTGACAACCTTCTTTCCCGTCTGCAAAGTTTCCTTAAAATCTGTTTAGCCGTTTTGGAGATTAGCTCAAATAGACAGATACACGTACAGACAGACAGACGGACAAAAAGCAACATTTGTTAGTTTTAACGACCTTGTTTTCATATTCATTGATGTTTCATTTAAATAGGTTTCGACATATGGACGTACAGACAGACATACAAAAAGTTCTGTATGTCACATATGGAAAGGGTGTAGTCAAAAGATTACATCCTGTTATATGCGTAAAGTTTCATCAAAATCGGTTAAGCCGTTTTGGCCGAAGCCGATTAGCTCGAATAGACAGATAGTTCGTTTTCATGTATATAGCCTATAACTCTCCGCTAGGGTCAGGCTATCAAAGGCGAAACGAACGAACCAACCAACCAACAAACAAACAAACAAACAAACAAACAAACAATCAATCAATCAATTATTCAATCAGTCAATCAATCGTCAAATCAATCAGCGTGATGTAGTATAGCCTATAGCCTTCCTCGATAAATGGACTATCCAACACAAAAATAATTTTTCAATTTGAACCAGTAGTTCCTGAGATTTGCGCGTTTAAACAAACAAACGAACGAACAAACGAACGAACGAACAAACCAACCAAGAAACAAACAATCAATCAATCAATCAATCAATCAAACAATCAATCAATCAATTAATCAAACAAACAAACTCTTCAGCTTTATAATAAGTATTTCTATTATATAGATTAATAGATTATAAGATAATAAGAAAATAAGATATTACTAAAAACCGTATCAAAGTCTATTGGTTTGGAAGTAAAAAGTTAACGAACAGAGGCAGACAGCGAATTTATTTTCGCCCGCTATAGTTTTTAAATTTCAATAAAAACTGTTAAGATATTAATTTAAATTGTATGATGTAAAGGGCAATTATAATATGCATGAAACGCTTAAGAAAACTAACGTATTTAATTTGATAAGGATTAATATCACGTTTAAAAAACATATTCGCAAATAGTACATTATGTTGAACTAATTTGATTGTCATAAAAAAGGTTATAGTAAGTTAACCTTAAAAGATACACATATGTTGTTGCGGACTTTTCGTTAGAACTTTTAAAGGGGTACAATTCCGTAATACTTGATTTTTGCTTAACATCAACCGTTTACGCAGCGCGCGCGACGGAAGCTCTCAAAAGGAATGATTTTTCCCGTTTTTGCAACATTTTTCATTGATGCTCCACTCCTATTGGTCGTAGCGTGATGTACTATAGCCTATAGCCTTCCTCGATAAATGGACTATCCAACAAAAAAATATTTTTTCAATTCGAACCAGTAGTTCCTGAGATTTGCGCGTTCAAACAAACAAACAAACAAACAAACAAACAAACTCTTCAGCTTTATAATATTAGTATAGATATAAATACGGACCCGACCTGGAATTCGAACCCGGGACCTTCAGCTTCGTAGGCAGGATCGCAGCTAGGCTAAGCGGTCGTCATGTCATATATATTTAAAGAACATTTTTCTCAGTGGAGGGTTCTCTAGACAACTGTTCACTTAATAATTACACAATAATCATCTTGATATGAAGTATTTTGAAAATAATCGAAACTGAAGATATATTTATTTATCGTCATTTTATTCGCATGGAAAAACACAAGATGATAACGCAACCATGCAAACTAATCCTGTAGAAAATGTTCCCAATAAAACTCATGGTGTTATGACTGATGGAAATTTAAAAAAAAAAACTTAAATATAATTAAATAGCCTGAAAAGTGCGCCTTCTTAAAGGGTTTTTTGAGTGATGATTTGTTTGATAGCTTTTTTGTTATTGCGGCAAAATTAAAAGATAAGTGTGTTACTTTTCATATTTTTAACCATTTTAAAAGGCACGTATTTAATCGAACAAGTAAGAAATTTTAATATCTCGTGATAACTCAATAATGCCAACTTTATCTATAACATTTTAGAAAACTTTGAAAAATCTTCTTTTTAGCCGGTCTGTACATCAAGGCGGGCTTGAAAAGTATCGGAAACATGTTCCTTATGACGGACGCTCAAGTCGCAGAAGAAAGATTCTTGGTGTTAATCAATGACCTGTTAGCTTCGGGAGAAATTCCCGAGCTGTTGGCTGATGATGAAATGGAAAACGTGATCAATGGCGTCAGAGGAGAGGTGATGGCTTATCAGATTTTATTGCTTTCGTAAAGCAGGCAAAAATATGGAAAACACATTTGTCCGTTTGAAAATAGACATAGAAAAGAAAAGAAATACCTAATAAATACCTAAATGGCCTAAATACCGTCCCGTAGCTTACGCACTTTTAGCCTGGCCAGCACGGTTACTATGAGTTTGAACTATTATAGCGTGTCGACACTCGATACCGAGTCGTAAGAGATTTGTATGTGAATTTCAGTTCTTCTCGGTGCCGCTAGAGGCGCTTTCCATACAAATCTGGTGAGCTGTCGCTTGTGAGTGTCGACACGTTACCCTCAGTTACCCAATTCAAACTCATGCTAGCCGTGCTGGTGACTTAAGGGCACTTACACCGCGCGGATAACTGTAACAGTCGTCGTTTCAACACAACAGCTCAACACAAAAGCTAGGATCAGAAACCGAATCAGGTTTATTTCAAGCCGCACACAGAGTTTCATACAGAACATTCCGAATTTTTCATTGTTGTGGTATCTACCAATAGTCGTATTTCTAAGAATTTTGATATTGTTATCTAATTATTTTATGTCATTGGTAACGTGATTATTCTTGTAATTGTAGACGAAAGCTTCGGGAGTACAAGACACTCGTGAAAATTGTTGGAAATTCTTCATTAACCGCGTACGAACCATGCTGAAGGTAGGTTGGGTCAATTGATTTACGTTTAGTAATATAAACCGTCATTACTATTCGTCGTTCGAATACGTTCGTGTACCGATGAGTTTTTTCTGACTTAAGTACATTAACTATCACTGACTCCGTGCCTCGGAGAGCACGTTAAGTAGTCGGTCCCGGTTGCTGTCAATAGATGGCGGTCGTTACAATCCGCCGACCCGCATTGGAGCAACGTGTTGGATTAAAGCTCTAAGCCCCTTCATCTTGAGAGGAGGCCTAAGCCCCTGTAGAGGGGTATAAAAAGGGCTGGTGGAAATTCTGTTCAGCTGAACAGTATTAATAAATAGAGTGCGCAAAGCTTATCGAACTAGATCAAAAGTTTCAAGCAAATAGGTGGCGCAAACTAACAAAAAAATTGTCGCAGCACGTACTACCTAAATACCTGTTTACCCTACTGTTAACTACTGTTTTCTAAAACAGGTAGTCAGCAGTATGTTTTTAGATATAGTAGATACTAATTTAATATTTTCTATTTCACATAATTATCGACCATTGATTTTATCAGCTATTTTATAAAGTTTCCAAGTGAACCTGTTTGAAAAATGTATCTCTCTCATTTTGTAGTTCTGTGATAACGCTTTTACCCGTTGCCAAAAATAAGTGATAAGAAAATGTACTTACCTTATATTTTTTTTTTAGTAACCGTCAGTTCACGCCACTGCGTACTTTAAACTTTTTGTTAAGTCCGATAACCAGCGTCCTTTATTTTTTGGACTATGTTCACCCGAACATGGTATATAAACAAGTTTTTGAACGTTGTTGTGCACATATAAATAATAATATATTTTTGCTCCTTTTCAGGTTGTACTATGTTTCTCGCCAGTAGGCGCAACTTTGAGAATTCGAGCGCGTAAATTCCCATCGATCGTGAACTGTACCGCTATAAATTGGTTCCACGAATGGCCACAAGAGGCTCTGCGCTCGGTGTCTCAACGATTCATCGCTGAAGTCGAATGTTTACCTGTTAGCATTTGATCTCATATTATTATAACAACTAAGTAAACAGTAGCATACAAAATCGAAATAAAATTCTGTTCTAGTCCTGTCTAGTATGAACTTTATCTACTTGTATTGAAGTCAGTATTCTAATATAAGGGTTATATTCTAAAAATGAAACATATCTAAAAACCAAAATGCAAATATTTGGGTGTATACCTTGTAGGCATAGAGATAACTGTACGTAGTAGTTGGGCATCAGTTGGATATGGGAAAAAAGGATGGAAAATAACTGTACCCTATATTAATCAAGGTATCCTTACGAAACACTTTTATTCTCTGTCTCTTTCTATTGAGACCCGCATTTCGGACTGGCTTGCCTACTCTAACAAAGGAAGTATATAGGCACAGAAGAGTGACTTATAAAAAAAGAAGCCGGTCGCAATCTAGGTCTAGCAATAAACACTATTGCGATGGTCTATTCTAACGTTTAGGGTTCGTTTGTATAAAATTTTAATATAGAACATCGCAATATAATTTACAGGGTCTTTATAATCTAAATTATTGTGGCCGGCTTCCCTTTTTTTTATAGTTTATCCTTCGCCACTGATAAGTGTTTAAGAATCTTCATTTATAAGAATTATCAATAATGTGTCGAAAAATATGACATAGTATACGAACGATCTCTAATATAAAACACAATTCATTTTGCAGCCCCAAATGGTAGAATCTGTGTCTAACTTCATGTCGCATGTACATCAGAGCGTGAACGCTATGTCAGCGATATACTTCCAAAACGAACGCCGTTATAACTATACTACGCCGAAAACTTTCCTCGAGCAAATCGCTTTGTATAGCAAACTGTTGAACGAGAAAACGAAAAATTTGAAAATGATGATTATACGGCTCGAGAACGGTCTAGAAAAGTTGGCTACTTGTTCGGCTAACGTCGCTGTTCTCAAGGTATCCACAATAATTATTATAGATGGTAATTTTCAAGTGTTAGTTAAGATAGATCGATATAAATATGTCAGAGAGAGGTCAGGATGGTCACTTTCATTTGACATTTTGATGCACACCGATCATAATAATTACACAATTGAGTTTCATATACACTCTATTATATCTTTTTTTTATAATATATAAATATATAGATATTTTACACCCAGACACATAACAAACAGACATGTTCTGTTCATGCACACAAATATTTGTCTCGGGCGGGAATCTGTTGAACATTTCTACTTAGGTGGCTAAGTGTGGCGAAGCACCCTGCCTTTAATACAAAGGTCGTATGGGTTCGATCTCTATCATAGGCATGAGGATCTGTGACTTTAAATTATGAAAACTTAAATCAAATAATACCACAAGCTCCGCCGACATCGACAATTCTTTGACGTATCTAAATATAAGGGAGGGGTTCTACTCAAGCGTTCCAGCTATAGAGACGTCAAAAAACCTCGAAGAAAACGAAACTATTCCATGTAAAGCTCACCAGGTAAAAAAACTCCAAGCTAAAGATGAATTGCAGTCAAATATTCACAAATTGGTCGACATCGTTAACGAAATAATTTTAACAATTTTAGGCCTAAGTATATAAAATTATCTACTCACTACACATTAGGTTAGGAGAGACTTCGTTCGAAATTCGTTGTGAAACAAAATACTTATTTACATTAAAATAACGTATAACACATACAATCACTACAACGTCTAGGTCCCAAACTAAGCATTAGCTTGTGTTTTGGGTACCTAGCGAAGACACCACATACATATAACAACCATCAAAATATCAAAAACGGATTAATCTGGACATATTTAATATAAATAAATACTTAAACATAATGTTATGAAATTTTTGTGAATGCTGTTGCGTACCTGTTAATAGTGTGTAGACAGGTTCAGAATATTGTATGTAAATATTATTTAGTTTTGATATATTTTACACTTGTCTATATGCCGTTGGTATGTCTAATAAATAAATAAAATAAAAAAAAATAAAAATAAACCAAGACCCGGTACCAATACCAATATTCATCATATAAATACTGACACTACCTGGGATTCGAAGCCGGGACCTCCAGCTTCGTAGACAGGGTCGCTACCCGCTAGGCTAAGCGGTCATCTTTTCCGAGAGAATTATCGATACAGCATGGTTACTAAGTCAGATGACCTCGAGTGTAGCGGGTAGTGGTTTCCGCTGCTGGCGACCGCCGTTCGCTTGCCCGTACATTCCCACAGTAATACGGTAACTTTGTGGCGCCGTATTTCAATATCATAGTGTTGAATGATAAACTAAAAGACAAAAATATGTATTTAATTTATTTTTACCGATTATTATATTAATTTGCGTGTATAGGTCACGCTAGCGGAACAAGAGCAAGTATTGAAAGTGAAAAACAAAGCCGCAGAGGAACTCATCGAAGTTGTCGGAGCCGAGAGTGAAAAGGTGTCAAAGGAGAAGGCATTCGGTATTTATATGATTATTTTGTCATTCAGGAATAGGGATTGAAACCACAGGCGTGATTATCGCTCCAATTTCGTCGGCCTTACCCTAAATGCATGTAAAGAATAAAAACCGATTATGAAATCTCAACGACAGTCACGTCCGTGGAGCAAATTTTTAGTTGGAAAGTTTAGATTCCGTGGTATTTAATATTTAATGTATGAAACAACTTGCTCTTCTTTACATAACACTTTTCATTTATTATTATATGTTACAAAAAATTACCCAATTTACACACGCAACGTATACAGAAAAATTTAAAACTGCTATGGTCAATACCCCCTCTTTATTGACGTTGTCAATTTTATTGACGTATTTCGCATTTCTGCCATCAGCTATTTCTTCTTTTTCTTCTTCTTCATTATGGCGTTTTCTGCATTAATTATTTAAATTGACAATATTCGCGCATTTTATTGACGTTTCAGCGTATCATGTGTACTACTTAGCGTCCCGTTATTTCACATAACCACTTCCGTCGTTTTATTTTGGAACTTAAACATTCCCAAAGATGAAATTCCACAGTTCGTGTAGATTGGTTGTCGTATGGCTAGAAGGTAAATTTTCATTTAACCAAGAACAAAAAAAGATTATCAAATGAATATGGATCTTGTGTTGATCAGAACCGTTGAATGACTGACCGATTGGTCAAGTGATTATAAGCCCTAAATGCATAACCAAAAGTCGCAGGTTCGATTCCCGTCCGAAACAAAATTTGTGTACATGAAAAGGTCTATATATTCCGTGTCTGGGTGTAAGATATCTATTTAAGTATGTATTACAAAGAATATTAAAGTATGTATATCAGTTGTCTAGTACCCATAATACGAGCATAATATCGTACTTGCTTACTTTAGGGCTAGGCTAGGATGCTGTGTGGGGTATCCCAGTTATTATTATTATATTATTATTTGAAATCTTTCGTTTGTATGTGTTAGTACCAGAATTGAGTTCAGGATCGGGACCAGAACCGTAGTCAGGATTGTATCCTCCGTTCATGTGGTCGGAGCCGGGGCTGGAAAAAAATTATAAAAAGAAGAGCAGAAAATGGAGAAATGTGGGAGGGCGAGGATTCAATTTTTTTCAAAATAAACTTTTCAGAATTAAACCGTCGGCCGAGGCCCACTTTGTGAAGTATCGTTTCGTGCTCTATGAAATAAATTGGTAGATTTGAAAAGCCTTAAATCTTAATTAAATGTGCCCGTCTTTCTGTACGTCTATGACGATTTAGGAAGTTATGCCTATCTCAAAAATGCCGCCAAGAGTAATAAAAAATGAACAGTGTCGGGTTACCGCTTACGGTTGGGGGTGGCTCCTATAAGACCAGTAGGTAAACATAATATATACGTAAAAGACCGTTTGGAGGAAGCTATGATCAGAACAGACGACATGAAAGTCTCAATTTTTTAGGGAAAGATGATTCGTTTTTTTTTTTAGTTTTGATTCGCGTAATTGAATTCAAAGAGCTAAAAAATAATCGTTTTTCAAAGTTTGATTTTTTTTACTGCTAACAGCATTTAAAAAAAAAAACTAGCACATTTGATGATGATAGTGTGCCAATGAGTTTTTCTGACTTAAGTACATAACTATCACTGACTCCTTGCCTCGGAGAGCACGTTAAGCAGTCGGTCCCGGGCGCTGTCAATAGATGGCGGTCGTTACAATCCCGCAGTGGATTGGATTTAAGCTCCAACTCTCCCTCCCCTTCACCCTGGGGGAGGCCTAAGCCCCTGCAGTGGGGTGAAATGGGCTGATGATGATGATGATGATGATGATGATGATAGCGATAGATGATAAGTGCTTAACAAATCTATCTCATAATATCATTAGGCGCGATACTACACATTATAAATTGGTCGCCGACGGTTTACATCCATTTTCAAGAGTAAAGGTTTCATTAAAATCAGTTTGGTGGTTATTAAACTAAGCTACAAATAAATAGATCTATTTTTCAATAGATTTGCTATTAATACCGTCTATATGACATCGAAACTTGTACCGTAGGTAATGTTGTATTTTACAGTACTAGGCCCTTTTACTTTACACCAATCACAAACGAGCAATCTGTTTGTAACGCATGCGTAAACCGTGAAAAGCAGTCCCGTTCCCGCGATTATTACATTTGAAGTACCTAATACCTAATTTAAAAAAAGTAAAATACCTAATCAAAACGTCGTATGATACTCGTACTCAGTAAGCTGGCTGTTATAGTCATCTTTATTATAAGTCGATCACAATAAACCCAATAATGTCTTACTTAAGAGACATCACTCCGTTTCATAGGTAATTTTTCTTTTCGTTATTGAAGCGGTGTCTTGCTTCCACAGCTGCCGAGGAAGAAAAAAAGGTGAAGGTGATCGAAGAAGACGTAACGATAAAAGCGAAAATATGCGCTGACGATCTAGCTAAAGCTGAACCGGCGCTGATCGCCGCCCAACAAGCCTTAAACACTTTGAACAAAAACAACTTGACTGAGCTCAAGTCTTTCGGTTCACCGCCTGAAGCTGTGGTCAACGTATGTGCGGCGGTGTTAGTACTGTTCGCAAAAAAAGGCAAAATTCCCAAAGATCGATCGTGGAAGGGTTGCAAGGTAAGGTGAACAACGTGAATAGAATTTTTAAATTTGATAAGAAAAACCAACAAATGGTAAAAATATATTATTATTGTGTTACAGCTTATGATGGCAAAAGTCGACCAGTTTTTGAATGATTTAGTTTATTACGACAAAGAAAACATACATCCGGATGTTATTAAGGTATTTAATTACTGTTTATTTTTTACTAAAATCATTATTCTTACGAAAATATTAATTAATGATTTGAAACTTTAGGCCGTGCAACCGTACATCAAAAATCCAGAATTTAACCCCGAATTCATAATGAGTAAGTCAGCGGCTGCAGCCGGACTTTGTTCTTGGGTGATAAACATTGCAAAGTTCTACGATGTTTACATTGTGGTGGAGCCCAAACGAAGAGCTCTTAACGCTGCCAATGCTGAACTGCAAGCTGCTCGGGATAAATTAGCGTATTTGACTGATCAAATCAAGGCAAGTTTAATATTTAAGTAAAAAATACAAACTTAATGTTTTCATTTGGTATAGGTACCTATCTGTTTATGTAAAAAGTAAAGAGTCAACAAAAAGTAAAAATATAATAGCTCTATAAGCGAACTTACTCGCTGTTTTCTTTTATTCCTGAAACTTGTATAGTGTGTAGAAAAATAGGAATTTAAGAATGAAATTGTCGTTCTAACTACTGACCGATTTCAATGAAAATAACAGCTGCATTATCCATTTCATTTGAATAATCTCCATAAAAATGTATGCATTGAAGCTTATTCTGCGTTGATTAATCAAGACAGAAATGAGAGGGATTTTGCACGCTATGAAAAATAGATTGTTTACAATAACTGTAAGCGGAAAACTCAATGGTTGAACCCAGATCAAACGCCAGACCATCGTCCTAAAAATAAACTTACCCACAGAAAGGTTGGTGGCTGTTTGGTGGCCAAATCGTATTGTATCCACTATAGTTTCCTGATATACTGTAAATCCATAACATCTGAGGTCTACAGTAAAGAATGTCGGACAATGGTAGTGAAACTGACAGAAAAACAAACCCCACAGGTTCACCGATGTTCTCATTATGGCTTCATGATAACGCAACACTTCCATTGAACAAAAAATACTTTGAACCTTCTGTATTCTCTGGATTTTGCCTCAACCATCATCTTTTCTGCAGTGTGGACAAGTTTTTGGAAAGAAAATTCTACTTTTCGTGAACTTTACCAACTTTGTTGAGGCCTGATATTCAAAGTGCTATTGTAAAGAAATTAATGATTACCATATTATATTTTAGTAAATGCGTAGAGGATATGTGTGACTACATGTTATTTTAATTAATTAATCAATTTTTTCTTTATGATTTCTAGTTTAATTTTAATCTACATCAAACGGTGATTGCATACTTCACTTCTTGATACATTAAAGAAAACAGTACCATTATTCTTTCAACAAATCTGCCGGTCGCGGACGTAATGCTGCCGGTTCCGAAATTTCCGATTCGGCTGAGATTCGATTGCACGGATGGCCGAATACAGCACTCGTCTATTTTCGATAGTATTTCGTCATTTTCGTCCCTACTTTTCAACGAGCTTGGCCGTTTTCTTAAAGTCCTCAACTCACGGTCCGTTTTAATATTCAATCATTAGCTTACGAGTATGTAAGATACAAGCCATTAAAGATTCAAGCAAATACAACGACATGTCATATTTATTTATTTTTTGGTGAAATTTTATACGGATGCCGTAAAAATAAATGTAGTAGCTGCACGCAGAATATTTATATTTTATAACCTATTTAAATTTTATACTAACACCATGCATGGGATAAATTACTTAACTACAAATACGCAGTATAATGCGTAGTTAGAAATAAATAAATATTTAATTTGATTAAGGACAAATGAAGACCAATTCTTTTCTAATGATGTGCACAAATACTTAATGAATACCTTATTATTAGCAATTCCGCCACTGAACTAAAAGAAGTAAAAAATTATTGCAATATGAAATTAGTTGTAATAGAATAAGTGTCGCAAACCCATTATTCCCATTAATACATATGTATAACAATTTAAACATTTACAGGAATTAGAAGATAAGCTGGAAATTCTAATGAAAGCCTTCCAAGAGGCAGTCAACGAAAAGTTGAAATGCCAAGCTGAAGCTGATGCGACCAACACCACTATTGATTTAGCCAATCGACTAGTCAATGGTTTAGCATCAGAAAAAATAAGGTGTCTTTCAAAAATATATTATATATACATATATGTGTGTGTGTGTGTGTGTGTGTGTATGTGTGTGTGTGTATGTGTGTGTATGTGTGTGTGTGTGTGTGCGCGCGTGCGCGTGTGCGTGTGCGTGCGCGTGTGTGTGTGTGTGTGTGTGTGTGTGTGTGTGTGAAGTGACATTTATGACTCTATTGAAACCAAACGTTGCTGTCAAATTAATTTACTCTATGTTTGCATCAGATGGTCTTCGACAGTGGTGCGCCTCAAAGAATCCGGCCTAATGTTACCCGGTGACGTGTTACTAGTGACAGCGTTCATCTCTTACGTGGGCTGTTTCATGCGTCGGTACAGGACTCAACTCATGAATGAAGACTGGGTACCGTACCTCGGCAAGACTAATGTGAGATGCAAATAAAATACGTAACCATTTTCTCAACGTGTAGGAACCATTCATAGATATCTTTCTTAATATCTCTGATAGATCGCGTACCATGACTTGCCCGTGGTACTGCCAGGTTTGTTCTACTATTTGGTCCACAGGGGATTTTTTGTGCCCGTGCTCCTATGTGCAACTGGTTGTACAAATGGAGATATTTTACTTGCCCGTAATAACTAAGTCTTAAGTTAGGT
The DNA here is from genome assembly GCA_949709985.1 of Luffia ferchaultella. Taxonomy (NCBI): domain Eukaryota; kingdom Metazoa; phylum Arthropoda; class Insecta; order Lepidoptera; family Psychidae; genus Luffia; species Luffia ferchaultella. The sequence continues at coordinate 7,884,395 of OX453256.1, read as the reverse complement.
AGTTGAAATTTAAAACCATCATCATCGTAGGTTAAGTTAGTAAATTTATCATCATCGTCATCTATTAGGTTAGGTTCATCATCACACTATGAAATTACATGTACAGTATGTACCACAGCCGTAGGATCACTACTATGTTAAAATTTTCAACTAACTCAAGACTTGGTAGAATCACGGGCAAGTAAAAAATCTCTCGTTGCACAACCAGTGGTACATAGTAGGAACACGGGCAAAAAATCCCACGTAGACGTACTGGTAGTACCACCGGTAAGTTATGCCGTGTGCTGCTTTGTTTAGATTATAGGCTATTTTTACCGCAAAAAAAATAGATACACAAATTCATAACGTAATGTTCTTGTTTGTTAAGCCCAAAATCGAAACCACAGAAGATTTAGATCCCCTTTCAATGCTCACGGACGACGCTCAAGTAGCTTGTTGGAACAACGAAGGTCTGCCCACGGACACAATGAGTACGGAGAATGCGACAATATTGACTAATTCTGCACGATGGCCATTGATGATTGATCCTCAATTGTAAGTAAGATTGTATTTTTTATTATAGGTATGGTACTATTTATTGAGGTATGGTAAATTCAGATTCAAGCTATTTATAATAATGCCTTGACACACCCCACCAGCCTATTATGCCCCACTGCGGCGGCTTAGACCTCCCCCAGGGTGAGGGGTTTCGAGCATAATCAACCACGCTGCTCTAGTGTGGTTTAGTGGATTTTAACAACTGTCATCTGTAGATGGCAACCGAGACCGAAAGCTTAACGTGCTCTCCGAGGCACGGAGTCAATGATAGTTATGTACTTAAGTCAGAAAAACTCATTGGCACACGCCTGTATTCAAACCACGGCCGCACGGTCTAAACCAGAAATAGGTTCGCTGCGCTCGGGCTATGAGAACACACACTGGTTTCTAATTAGTATTTATGACTTTTAGTGCCAGTACCAGTGCAATGGCACTCATCATCACTTATCGGGCTTTCCTCGTGACGACATACAGATCCTAAATAAATCTTAGAAAATATATATCCACTACGTACCGATCCGAGAACCTAGACTTGCACCTTTCGCATTGCAGGCAGACTTTCAACCTCTGTGTCACAAAACTTGCAATTTCGTTAACTTTTTCGTTCCAATATCCACGTCCCTAATTCTGTTCTGTAACAGTTTTAAACTAGACTCACTCACTACTTCAGTAAAGATGCTATAGAGTGGAGTAGGGCTCTACTCTTAACAATTTATAGTGCTACCAATCAAGTCCAAGACTTTCGCTTATAATTTTTTTTTAATATATAAATAACCAATAAATTGACTTTTAAAAAACCTATACCTCGAATCACGAAAGCCATCTGTTCCGTGGTACTTCAAATTAATATAGAAACATACAGACAGATAGATAAACAAATCCAATATCACTTAACGATGTCACAGGATGTCACACGCTGAATAAATATTTTTTGTTGTTTTCTCAGGCAAGGAATAAAATGGATAAAATCAAAATATGGAGACTCGTTGGTGATTATACGTTTGACTATGAAAAATTATTTAGACCAGATAGAGCGCGCGGTGCAGAACGGAGATGTGGTACTTCTAGAAAATATAGGGGAGACAGTGGATGCTGTACTGGAACCTTTACTTGGCCGAGTACTGATTCGCAAAGGCAAAGTGCTGAAGGTAATCTAATCGATTGTGGTATTCAACTAAGAAGACAATCAAGTAAATAGATTGCGTGACGTGTTTTTATACTTGATGATGTGTTCAAAATAATTTCTTAGTATACGAGTATCAAATTTACAGATTGGAGATCGCGAAATAGATTTCAGTCCAGACTTCCGGTTCATACTCCAGACTAAGCTGGCGAATCCACATTATCAGCCCGAGATGCAAGCTCAGTGTACCCTAATCAACTTCACAGTCACAAAAGATGGGTAAGATTCACATTGAAAACTAGTTCTCTTGTATTTCTTACAAAAACGTGTACATTATTGAATTAGTTGATGTCCGCAGCTTTGTGTGAGTTGAACTGGCCTGCAACGCGGAACGTCCCTGTTTAAATTACTGTGTCGAAAATATACATAGTTACCAATAATCCTACTACTTGTACCTGTTAGGAAGTGATAGGTAAAGTTATAATCTTCCATATTTCTTGGACCATTCAATTAAATTTGAAAGACCTTACCATTGAGTTAAGGGGTTTAGACCACAAGCCCACCACGCTGGTCTTATGCGAGTTGGAGGCTTAGACTCGTTACACATTAGCGTTTTTAAGCGGCGCGACTCCTGTGCGCAGGGATTTGTTCGTAAAAACCTATATCTTTACACATTGGCGTCGTTTTTTTTTTTAATATAAATCAGCGGCGCGTGTTATTACGCATTGAGCCGCTGTCGCGCCGAAGTGAGAACTTACTTTCAATTTTGAATTATTCATAACGTCAATTGAATCACTACCTTAATATGAGATTCAAGAAATCAGAATTACAGCAACAGGCTCGAAAAGCGTAATGCATGGACTGAATTATGTATAAAATTTGTTGTCGACTTTGAAAATAAAACTGCGGCTGAAAAAAACCAAGTTGGTACATATATATGTAATGTATGTTTATTAACATTATACGTATCCATGACGTAACTAATGCATAGCGCTGCTCTGATAGGGGCGCGATTTGTTTTTAGCCGCGCCGCTGTGCATTTGGCGGCGGTGCCATTGCAGCGCCGCGGGGCAGCGCCGTTTAAAAACGAGTCGCTCCGCTGCAGCGCCGCAAAAAAAAAATGATTACGTGAATCTCATTTCAGTTTGGAGGAACAGCTTTTAGGTGAAGTAGTGAAAGCTGAACGACCAGATTTAGAAAGTTTAAGAGCGGGCCTTACGAAGCAGCAGAACGATTTCAAAATAACATTGAAAACCTTGGAAGACGATTTACTGAGACGATTGTCTTCTGCGGGCCCTAACATTTTAAGTGATTCGGCATTGGTTATCAATTTGGAGACTACTAAAAAAACTGCTGCCGATATCGAAGTGAAAGTGGCAGAAGGAAAGGTCACTGCCGTTAAAATTGACGAAGCCAGAGAAAGATACAGGTGATTAAAGATGAAATTATTAAATGGGAAATGCCTAGTATACTTTTCACAAAACAGTTATTTAATTCAGGATTTGTATAGCTTTTGAGTGAATAGTTAAAGGAATCTAAGGAGTTCAATGCAATTTACATAGTTCTATTGAATTTTTTTTTTATTTAAACATATAAATCTAAACTAGCACAATAAATACCTGCCACGGATATGTGCGGCTTTAAGGTTAGTGACAAAAACATTGCAGTGACTAATTTCTCATAAGTGCTGCGGCGCGGCGGGAAGAATGACGGACCTGCTCAATAGAGCATGCACATCGCGTCCAGAGCCGCACATATTGGTGGCTATTACTATCATTTGACAGACTGAACGATTGGCAAGTGGTTAGAGACCCAAACCGCTGAACCAAAGGTTGCGGTTCGATTCCTGCCCGGGACAAATATTTGTGTGCATTAACATGTCTATTTTTTCGTATCTGAGTGTAAAATATCTATTTATGATACGTATATTTTCTAAAAAATATTTAAGTATATATATCAGTATCTATCTGTACCCATTATATTTTAGTTACCTAGTTATCTAGTACCCATAATACAAGCATAATATTTGCTTACTTTAAGACTAGATGGCACTGTATAGGTTGTCTTTGATATTTATTTATTATTATTACTGTATAAGCCAACATAACATTAGTTTCTATGTTAAGAATTATCAAAGCTATGAACGTACCTATTCAAGGAAACAGCTTTAGATAAAAATTTTATAACGTTTGAAACAGACGCGCGGCGACTCGAGCTTCAATTTTATATTTTATCCTGAACGACTTGTACAAGATCAACCCTATATACCAGTTCTCTCTGAAGGCCTACAATGTAGTATTCAAAGATGCACTAGCCAAAGCAGAAGAGGCCGAGGAATTAGAATCACGCGTGAAGAACTTGCTCGACAGCATCACGTTCGCTGTTTTCGTTTACACGAGTCGAGGGCTTTTTGAAAGGGACAAACTGGTGTTCTTGTTCCAGATAACTTTGCAGGTGTGTTTTAAATTTTTAATAATAGTGATGAATAGGGTATGAAATAATTCTCACTCCATTGTTAATCTATTATGGGAAATCTTTTTATTGGGAATTAAAGTTTATGATAAAATTATCAAGCCTTTCACTTAACGCTCTTTATAGGAATGAAACTAAGTCTTTGAACTTTTTATCAGTTTCACCAGTTGATTTATTTATATTTAGTTGCTCTACGAAATGAGGGCATATAGAATCTAGAGAACGTTGCCGATGCAATACTTATTGACTGAATTCACATGACATAGCTTCACTGACAATTTAATGATTTACTTCATACTTTGTTTTCCATCTTTTGATATTAAATCGTACCTAAATAAGCGACCGTATCGAGATTCAAGAATGAACGTGTTAATACAAGATCGCTTGTCGTAGGTTCTTCAAGTGGAAGGTCGATTAGACGCGAAAGAACTGGACTTCCTTTTAAAATACGCTGTGGCTCCCGAGGAATCGCCGTACTCTTGGCTGTCGAATAATTCATGGGGTGGCGTCATAGCACTATCCAAAATGGAAGCTTTTGAGAGTCTTGACAAGGATATTGAAGGGGCTTCAAAAAGGCAATTTTCAATATATTTATTTAATACTATGGTCACGCTGTGGGTCACGCATATTACATATGTATGTATTTGAAAATGGTTGGTTTTTGAAAATACGCATGTATACAATCACAAATTAATGAACACCCACATCATTCAAATTCAACTCCCATGGACGCACAATGCAATCTGCAGTAAAAAAAAAATAAAAGTTAAACAACTCGCATGATCGGAAAAAAAGTATCTTTGAACAATGCTGAAAAAAAAAATTAAACCGAAATAGTAAATGGACGAATTTATGTGCTTTTCCTATAAAAACTATATTTTAATCATTTCTTATCTTAACTCAGATGGCAAAAGTACACAGACGGAGAAGCTCCCGAAAGAGACAAGCTGCCCGGAGAGTGGAAGAACAAGACGGCTTTGCAGAGACTTTGCATCATGAGAGCACTGAGACCGGATCGAATGTCGTATGCCTCTAGGTATTTATAATTTCACAGTACACGTCCGTACGCCTACGGTCTGATAATGCCAAAACCCATATTCGACGCATAACCTTAATACACAAGTGTTAAGGTTACGCGTCACCAGTATAAGTTACATATTTCGTTTCAGCGCGTTCTGTGAGGAAAATCTTGGGACTAAATACGTTGAAGCACGAACTCCATCTTTAGATAAATCTTATCTGGAGAGCACATCGACGACTGCGATGTTCTTCATTTTGTCAGCTGGAGTGGATCCCTTAAAGGTTTATTCTTGTAATAATTGAAATACAAAAGTTTGTACGGTATTATAAAAGATAAGCGATGTCCAGTCAACTGGTGTTATGTACATGACAAAGTCTGCACCAGCGGAACTTTAGCAATGCGTGCCAGTTTGCTGCGTACAAAATATTTTACTTATTAGTCGTATATCCATTACTTTAACATTACTTAAATGCTTTTGGAGAGAGAGAATAGGTGCTTTAATGTTTATACGATATTTTTTAATAGGATCTAGAAAAACTTGGGAGGAAGATCGGCTTCTCGACAGACAAAAAGAACTTCCACATTGTCTCCTTAGGACAAGGCCAGGAGATAGTCGCCGAAAATGCTATGGCCGTCGCCTCAGCCCAAGGACACTGGGTCATCTTACAGAACATCCATTTGGTCGCAAGATGGCTTGCAACATTAGAAAAGAAAATGGAGGAGTCGTTCGAGAATCCTTTGCCGGCGTATCGGTGAGACTAGCCTGGCCATAGTGATTGTGGCGCGATAATGCGCAAAAACCAAAAGCTCTATCGTGTGTTGATTGATTGCTGTTTTCTGAGATAAACGAACATTTTTATTATTTTGCATTCCGCGTCGTTATCGCGCAGCTCGCCGCGCCGCTAATTATTGTACACTATAGAGTCGGGTCTACTTACTATGAGTGTTAATATATCTTTAGACTGAATAAATAAAAGACAAGAAAGGGATTGCCCATAAATTAGGTTTACACTTAAAGAATATAGGCATGAATAAAATGGCCATAGATTGTATTTTTTGAGTAATTTGCCATAAATAGTTCTTAAAGAAGGTGGTTCGGTACCATATCCATACCATCAGCCCAATAATGCCCCACTCCAGAGGCTTAGATGAGGGAGCCTGGAGCTTAATCCATCCCGCTGCTCCACTGCGAGTTGGTAGATTTTAACTACTGCCATCTATTGATGGCATCTACCAACCTCTACCTCTATGATAACCTACCAACTCTACTACCAAGCGGGACCGACAGCTTAACGTGCTCTCCGAGGCACAGTCAGTGATAGTTATGTACATAAGTTAGAAAAAACTCATTGGTACACGCCTTGAGATTCGAACCACGTCCTTCTAAACAAGAAGCGGATTCGCTGCCACTCAGCTATCACGACAATCGGCGGTGCGGTAAATAACTAATGAATTATCAAGAATTTGGCTTTTGTATAAAGATGTGGTTGACCTAATTTGATTCTCGTGCGCTTTGGAAATTTTGTTCTATTGCATGATGATGACAGACCTCCAAAATTTTAAAATGCCAGAGGTGTTTTTTGACTTCAACTTTAGGACATTGTTCAAATATACTTATACTCTGTAGGACCCGGGTTATAAGTTATATTGTTTGTTTTTTTTTTGTCATTGGAAATGACTTTCCTTTTTTTTAAGTATAGGGGGTCATTTGGGAGTTTTGTGAGACAGGCAGATTGCACAAAGAGTTTTCGAGGTATCGGGATGAACGTGGTCGCAGCTCGGCGAGCTCTACAAGATGGCACAAAACAATTTGGAAAAAGTTCAAAAACAAAAAAATTATCGGCAAAAAACGAAAAAAGTAGCAATTTTTTTCCCCGATTTTCATTTTTAGAGCCCGATATCTCGAGAACTACGTCCGACTAAGAAAAAAATAAAAAAACGGCTCGGGGTAATTAAACGGGGGATCGATTGAGACTAAAATTGTTAGAATCTGACAACCGGAAATAGTGGTTAAGGGTGCCCTAAGTTGGAAGTCGGATATGCGTCGGTGTTACATTTCGTACTAATTCGGTTTGTTCGATCGAAATGTCGTACAGACTGTTATATTTCGAAGTTTTAAGCTTATTCAGATACAGTTGTGTTATTTTTATTGCGAAAAAAAAATTTTCGATAAATATCCAAAATATGTGTGTTTACTTTATTCCGTTAGGTTCATTTCCAATGTCGTAAGAAGTTCGTGCGAAAGCAAGAGATCCGTTGATTTTTTTATCTTTATGTCGTATTTATGTAACATAATCTTGAAATACGTCACAAGAGTGAATTTCGTTACTTTGTGGAAGAACGTCACCACAAAGGCGCATTCAAAAATTCTGGTTCCTCTCAGAAGAATACGCAAGAAACTGAGGGACACTCTTTTTAACAGAATTATAAACAATTTTTTAACAATAAGTGCTTAAAGATTAATATTATCACAACAAACTGATAGGCGAGCGATTTACACCTATGGATTTTTATCATCTAAGTAGTCTGATACTTTATAATAAGTTTTTGCGTAAATCTTTCGTTTTATTGTAGTTTTAAACGTGATAAGGTAGATCTTGAATGTCAACTGGGATCTTATTGTAAAAGCGTATACATTGCCCTTTAAAAGATTTTGTGATTTTATTGAGGCGGCTGACATGATTAGCAAGTTTATCCTTGTTTCTTGTATTGACATTATGCCGATCACCATTTTTTTTTTAAATAATACAATTTTTTTTTTACGTACATTATGTTTTCAAATATATATTGAGACGGCAACGTCATTATATTAATTTCCTTAAATTTGTCTCTAAGTGATACTCTAGGTTTTAGTTTATAAATTGCTCGAACAGCTCGCTTCTGCAACACGAAAATTGTAGTCACATTGGGAGCGTATCCCTACAGCAGAATGCCATAAGTCATTAAACTATGGAACCCGCTGAAATACACCAACCTCACGGTTTCTATCCCCGAAAGAAAACGAATCCTTTTTACATCGTAAGCTGCAGAACCGAGCCTTCTCGCCAAGTTAGTGATATAAGGATCCCGTTGCAATTTCGCGTCCAATGTGATTCCCAAGAATACAGTACAATTAGTGTTATTAGTGTAAATAAATATATCAATTTACAATTATTTCAGATTGTATTTGAGTGCCGAACCCGCACCAGACCCCGACTTTCATATAATACCGCAAGGCATTCTTGAGTCGGCTATAAAAATTACCAACGAACCACCGATAGGCATGTGGGCGAATTTACATAAGGTTTGTGTTTATTTTATTTTCCTAAGGAACAATTTAGATAGATTTCCATCATTCTATGGTTTAGGCTATATTGAGTTCCGCTGTTTCCGCTGCTAAGCACAATATAATTTTCTTGAGGTAGTTTGTTCGTCCGTCCGTTCCCATTCTACGTTGTTATTTTCCAGCAGATTGTTTTGAAATTTTGTATAGAGGTGTTCGTTAACGTCTAGATTCGCAAGTATCGTTTTGAACGTGATTGGATAAATCAGTGGTATTAAAAAATTTAATAAAATTAAAAACCAGCAGTAGGTACTTATAATAATAATAACACATACAATCACAACAACGTCTAGGTCCCAAACTAAGCATTAGCTTGTATTTTTGGGTACCAAGCGAAGACACCACATACATATAACAACCAAGACCCGGTGCCAGTATTAATATTCATCATATAAATACTGACCCGACCTGGGATTCGAACCCGGGACCTCCAGCTTCGTAGGCAGGGTAGCTGCCCACTAGGCTAAGCGGTCGTCTGACTCATCAAATTCTTACGTTTATTAAGTTCTTGCTAATACTGGAGCAAATGTCTCTCATACATATTTTATGTATTTAGCCTCAAAGTTTGCCCTGAATTGGTTCGAATCGCTTTGTTTTGAACATATTTTAGATTATTATCTCCCAAACTTTTGAACTGCCTGTTTTTCTACTCCCAAATTTTAATCTTCGGAGCCAAATCTAGTCCTTGTCGTATGAAGCAAGACTCAAGTCTTTAACCGTAAAAAAACCATCTCTTGAGACCTGATAAAAACCTGGTAAACTCACTATGACACGTGCAAAACAAAATTAAACTCGACATACTCTAGCACAAGGTGTGATGGCGTGAATATAACAAATAGCATGAATTACATTTTGCTCCATATTTTCAGTCCTTGGATAACTTCAGTCAAGAGACACTTGAGATGTGCAGCAAAGAAGCGGAGTTCAAATCGATATTATTCGCACTTTGCTATTTCCATGCGGTGGTCGCCGAGAGACGAAAATTTGGTCCTCAGGGTTGGAACAGGTAATATATTATGATTTTTATTGCCTATAAAGAGAAACCACTACCAAAGCCTTCGCCCACACTGGCAGTCTTAAAATTCGTTGAAAGTAGCTATGGTCTGCCTGTCTTAAGGTTGCCTTAAATCCAGGTAAAAGAGGCGTTAAGAGTCTTCAAAGTTCTTCTTCAAAACAGAAGCTGTAGTAAAATATCCAGTATAGGTAGACTATATTCCAAATTATAGTGGTAAACGGGATTCGAACCATCTACGTTTCGAAAGAGCCAGAGTCAAATTCCCTACGCTGCCAATATGTCATCGAATGCTTCATTCTGTGTCGTTGTGAACACATCAGTACCTACTGTCAGATATCTACAGTATAGTTTATCCATTATATTAACCCACACCCTTTGACACGTGGACACCGCATACCGACAAAAGTTCACAAAGAAAGCCGCCGGCACTTGGCTGCCGCCTCAAAGGATACCGACGCCGGCGTCTGAGGTCTAATATAACGGACAGACTTTATATATCTTGCGACTTGCTTGCAGAGTGTATCCATTTAATTTTGGCGATCTGACAATCTGTGTATATGTGCTCTTCAACTACTTGGAGGCGAATCCGCGCGTCCCCTGGGAGGACTTGCGTTATCTATTTGGAGAGATCATGTACGGCGGGCACATCACCGACGACTGGGATCGTCGATTGTGCCGCACTTTCCTATTGGAATACATGCAGCCGGAGCTGGTAACTTTCGCTATTATTCTAATTATCAAAATCTCTTGTTCAAACTTGCATCTTATTGCTATATAATTTACAGAGTAAATTCATTAATTACTATGAATAGTAATAATACTTATTCTATGAGCATTTTCGTTTTCTTCTTCTTCTCCCTTCCCCCTCCCCCTTACCCTAATAACCAGTGATTAAGTTTCACTAGAAGGACCCAGTAGTGGAGCCAAGCAGTAGTACCAACAGTTATTAACTGGCAGGACACAGCGCTTGCAGAATATGTAAGTTGCGCAATATGAAAGCGTCTCATACCTACTTCGAGACGATCGAAAACTCGAGGAAAACAACAAACTCTGAGATAGATAGACAATATTGTTTTAAACATTTGTTATATTACACATAAAATTAAATTTCAGAATCTTTATTTATTTTTTCAGTACTTATTTTACATATGAGTAACACTAATTTCTGTACTTTACAGTGCTGTGTCAAAACTCAAAGGCTATATAGTATACTAGCGACCGCCCGCAGCTTCGCTTGCGTAGACTACAAATTCCTGTTATAGGTACTATCAACGTTCGAGATGGTTTATACGTACTTTTTGCTGGAACCAATTTTGGTCACACCCATTCAAACTTTCAATCTTCATTCCCCTTCCACCCTTTAAAAAACCGATACAATTTTTCATCTCCCGTTTCCCAGTCTTAAAATGTGAAAATCTAAAAACCCTGAAACACGTCATTATTTAAGTCCCTCCACTCCCATCCTTAAGTTTGAAATTTCTAAAAAAGCCTTTCTTAACTTTGTAATGCTCACGTTATAAAATAAACTTATGTTCCAAATTTAGCTTCCTACACTTAGTACTTTCGGCTGTACATTGCTAGATCAGTGAGGACAAACGACAGACAGATAGACAGACAGACAAACACAAAAAGTAGCTTAACCTTCTTTCACGTCTGCAGAGTTTCATTAAAATCTGTTCAGCCGTATTAGAAATTAGCTCGAATAGATAAAATTGAATTGAATAGACGTACAGACAAACAGACGGACAAAAAGTAGCTAATGTCAAATATCTTGACAACCTTCTTTCCCGTCTTGAAAGTTTCCTTAAAATCTGTTTAGCCGTTTTGGAGATTAGCTCAAATAGACAGATACACGTACAGACAGACAGACGGACAAAAAGCAACATTTGTTAGTTTTAACGACCTTCTTTTCATATTCATTGATGTTTCATTTAAATAGGTTTAAACATATGGACGTACAAACAGACATACAAAAAGTTCTGTATGTCACATATGGAAAGGGTGTAGTCAAAAGATTACATCCTGTTATATGTGTAAAGTTTCATCAAAATCGGTTAAGCCGTTTTGGCCGAAGCCGATTTGCTCGAATAGACAGACAGTTCGTTTTCATGTATATAGCCTATAACTCTCCGCTAGAATCAGGCTATCAAAGGCAAAAAGAATTTTTCAAATCCGACTGGTAGTTTCAGAGATTAACAAATTCAAACAAACAAACAAACGAATGAACGAACGAACGAACGAACCAACCAACCAACAATCAATCAATCAATCAATCATTCAATCAATCAATCATCAAATCAATCAGCACGCGCGACGGAAGCTCTCAAAAGGAATATTTTTTTCCGTTTTTGCAACATTTTTCATTGATGCTCCACTTCTATTGGTCGTACTGTGATGTGGTATAGCCTATAGCCTTCCTCGATAAATGGACTATCCAACACAAAAATAATTTTTCAATTTGAACCAGTAGTTCCTGAGATTTGCGCGTTTAAACAAACAAACGAACGAACGAACGAACCAACCAACCAACCAACCAACCAACCAACCAACAAACAAACAAACAATATATCAATCAAACAATCAACCAATCCATCAATCAATCAATCAATCAAAAAATCAATCAATCAATCAAAAAATCCTTCAATCAAACAATCAATCGATCAATCAATCAATCTGTCTATCAAACAAACAAACAAACAAACAAACAAACAAACAAACAAACAAACAAACAAACAAACTCTATAGTTTTTAAATTTCAATAAAAACTGTTAAGATATTAATTTAAATTGTATGATGTAAAGGGCAATTATAATATGCATGAAATGCTTAAGACAACTGACGTATTTAATTTGATAAGGATTAATATCACGTTTAAAAAACATCTTCGCAAATAGTACATTATGTTGAACAAATTTGGTTGTCATAAAAAAGGTTATAGTAAGTTAACCTTAAAAGATACACATATGCTGTCGTAGACTTTTGGTTAGAACTTTTAAAGGGGTACAATTCCGTAATACATGATTTTTGCTTAACATCAACCGTTTACGCAGCGCGCGCGACGGAAGCTCTCAAAAGGAATAATTTTTCCCGTTTTTGCAACATTTTTCATTGACGCTCCACTCCTATTGGTCGTAGCGTGATGTAGTATAGCCTATAGCCTTCCTTGATAAATGTACTATCCAACAAAAAAATAATTTTTCAATTCGAACCAGTAGTTCCTGAGATTTGCGCGTTCAAACAAACAAACAAACAAACAAACAAACAAACAAACAAACAAACAAACAAACAAACAAACAAACTCTTCAGCTTTATAATATTAGTATAGATATTATTAAAAAAAAAGAATATTTAAGTATATACAAGGTGAGATTTTATTAACCGGCCACAAAGTGTTAGGTATCACCAATAGACCTCATTACGTAAATAAAAAATATGGGTTACATTTTCAAAATAAATTATTTTATCTACAGTTTATTTTATAACGTTTGGTTGCCTTCTTAACACTATAGTAAACGTACGCGTCCGAGGCCTTTGAAAGGGAATGATGCGGCGGGGAAGAATTGTAACTAGAGTTTTTGGTTTTTTCGGGAAAGGTTTATGTAGTCATATCTCAATATTTTTGTATAGAACGATACTAAAAGGAAACAAGACGGCTATAGGTTTTCTACCAAAGATGATTATATTAAAATTTGGCTGGTCATAAAAATCTCAGCCTGTATATCAGTTGTCTAGTACCCCATAATACAAGCATAATACTTGCTTACTTTGGGACTAGATGGCGCTGTGTGGGATGTCCCAGATATTATTATTATATTATGTATTATATAGGTTATATCTGTAACGTATATTTTTTCCTCGCATTTTGTGTTTACGATGCGGTATTTCTATATACATCCATGGTAATTATATGTACTTTTTGTAGGTCGACGGTGAACTGAATTTGGCCTTCGGCTTCGTATCACCTCCTAATTCGGATTACGTTGCATATCACCAGTACATAGACGATTATTTACCAGACGAGACGCCGTATTTGTACGGATTACACCCCAACGCCGAAATTGGTTATCTGACCACGGTGTCGGAGCGCTTGTTCAGGGTCGTGTTTGAAATGCAACCCAGAGACACAGGCGCGCAAGCCGGTGGCGGGGCGAGCAAAGAAGAGTTGGTAAGTAAAGCTAACAAACCATCGAAATAGTTTTTTTAATACTTAGTGTTCGGGGTATAAACAAAGGCAAAAAAATAGGATAATATAAGATTGATAATAGAACACACACTATGCTTGCGTTGCCTTGTCAGAACTACACTTATATTATGTGTGGTTGATGTGCCGCGTTTGACAACAGCGTGTTTTAGAGGTCCGATATAATATTAATTTTATTAAAGGAAAATAATCGAAAACGAAGTCAATAACTTTGACACTGTTTTTCCCTTTCCCGTGACTTACTATCGCTGTACGTGTTGACCCCTGTCACACTTCGCCGCATACCTTCCCCCGCATTTACGGCTTACGACTTTGTAATGGTTCAGTTGCGCTCGTTCATGTACACCGTTTTAAACAGCTTTTTTTTTTAGTTTTAGGCAAATAATTTTGCATGCCACTTCTATCACGCGATCATCCTTTTCTTACTTTAAATAGGTATTCACTAAGTGAATTTGTAAAATTCAGATTTATTATTCAAATTAAAATGCTGAAGAAGTATAAAAACCTCTAAATCTATGGATTTCCTTCATAGATCTGCACTTGTTGGCACTTGTTGTTATCTATGTCATAACTTCTTCTTGTTTTTCTTAATTATGGCGTTTTCCGCTTAGGTATATCAATTTCGCCTCTGTCACACCATTATCGAGATATATGAAAGAATATGGAATACTTTGAATACAATTAGTATATATGTCTAGATAGAGTTTCGCCACTCGAAAGCCTTTCTTCTTTAGCTGCCATGAGCTCTGCGAGTGTTGTGGCCCGCTTATTGTCATTTCAATTTGCTAATTCCTATGTCGTTCAATCCAATTCTCTTATAGATTTCTTAATTGAAGAGCTGAGTGTGACAAGGGGTTACCTACCACTTTTATCAAAAATGACTTAAGTGAATTTTTTGAATAGTATTTGAATAGTATATTCAAAAAATACACATAAGCAATTTTTGATAAAAGTGTTAGATAACCCCTTGTCACACTCAGCCACAGACCAGTCAACCTATAGACCACGCTTTAATAAACGTCAGTATGAAAACGAAATCGCCAAAAAGTGGCGGGGTGCGGGGAGAGGTCGACTAGTTTTCATTGGCTCGTTCAAAATTGACAATTTAATGGCTTCCGACGTGCTTCCAACTGACGGCTCATCATCATCATCATCATCATCAGCCCATTTTTACCCCACTGCAGGGGCTTAGGCCTCCCCCAGGGTGAGGAGGGGGGCTTGGAGCTTAAGTCCACCACGCTGCTCCACTGCGGGTTGGGAACTGTAACGACCGCCATCTATTGACAGCGTCCGGGACCGACTGCTTAACGTGCCCTCCGAAGCACGGTGTCAGTGATATTGTGTACTTAAGTCAGAAAAACTCATTGGTACACGCCCGGATTCGAACCATGGCCCGATGGGGCCAAATTTGAGACAGGCTCGTTGCGCTCTGGGCTATCACGACACGACGGCTCACTAGTGACGTAGTTATGTAGTGTCACTACATAGCCTTGGCGAATGCTACTCCCTGTCAAAGCGTGGTCTATAAGGTTGACTTGTCTGTGCACTCAGCTCTTCAATTGTATTATATCCCGTATTTAATTTTTCTAACAGTTTTCATATTCTAGTATCTTATTACATTCTATATCCGAGGTGTAACTGCCGTGTATGCCTTACAAACGACTTGCAATATAATACCTCCACGGCATGGATGGTGACCTGCCGGGTTAACATCACACCGTGACAAAATTTTGTCAGCGCATTAACTCGTGCCAAACCGTCTGATAATGCGACTTTAGAGAGTACTTCAGTATTGACCGTTTTCTAGGTGAAATATATATTGGATGACATAATGGATCGAGTACCGGAGCCGTTCAACCTTCAAGAGCTGATGGCCAAAGTGGAAGAGTTGACGCCGTTCACGATCGTCGCGCTGCAGGAGTGCGAGCGCATGAATCGGCTCATGGGCGAGATCCGGCGATCTTTGAAGGAGCTGCAGTTAGGTCTTAAGGTGACCATTTCGGAATGATTGTATTTATGTCTATAGTTTTATAAATAAAAAAATCGGTCAAGTGCGAGTCGGGTTTGCGTGGAGTGAGTTGTATAATATAAATCATCGCATTACCTATTAAAGATTTTTTTTTATTTTACTCTTTATGCTAGATTTGGAACGATTCCTTTCATGAGTAAACTAATATGATAACAATTAAACCGATTAACGATAGACTTTTTTAGTCCTGGGTGAAATTATAAGTATTTTTTCTTTACGAATGTTTTCCGTTTTCGATGTCACGTTAGAAGAAAAGGATAGTAGATCTTAGGGAGTTGTGTCGTAAAATAAAAGATAGTGATTTTGACACAGACAGAATTTAAATATTAATTACCTACTACAATTTCATCTTAATCAATATCAACTAATACGGTCATATGGTATTGTCATAAGAACAATTGGTAAATGTAAAGTGAATCCACGAACCCAGTTTTACTTTTAAGCTTTTCATGTACCTACATAAACAACATTGAAGGCGTGGCGTGAAGCGATATTTTTCGGCCACGTTAGCTATCCAGGAAGTAGTTCCGTGGCTTTTCTTGGGTAATTTAAACAATGAGTATAAGTCCACGCGGTCAACGGTTCTGTTGCAACATTATCATAAGGGTATTAGTAATATGCTAGTAAGGATATTATCATGACAAATGAAGAAGTATCATATTATTATTGTTAGCTCTTAAAATGATAAATAACAATATTTATATTAACGCTAAGGACACTTTTTGATGCACTTTGCAATAGCATGTTTTTTTAGTTTTCCATTTTTCTCAAAAAATAAACTCTAAATTGAGGATTCGTTTATTATCGTTCAAATTTTCCTGTAAACAGTGAAAGAGACCCTATAATATTATATTTATTTCAAAATATTAGGCTAAATATTTTTGAATGCAAAAAAAAAGGAAAACTCGATTTCCGCATGTTTTTTTTTTAAAGCTTTAAAACTATGTAATTATGGTTATAGGGTGAGCTGACGATTAGCAGTGACATGGAAAAGTTGATGGAGTCGTTGTTTATGGATAAAGTGCCGGACGCGTGGTCAAAGCTGGCGTACCCAAGTCTGCTCGGCCTTGCCGCCTGGTTTTCCGACCTCTGCTTGCGTCTGGTCGAACTGGAGAACTGGTCTGGCGATTTCAATGTAAGAAGCTAGTCTTTAATGAGCTCATTGATTTATATTTTACATTTATTCCTTGCTATGCAAAACTGGCATTCTTTGTAGAGGTAAAAGTATTGTTTAGGTCGCCCCTTGGCGCCACTACTGAATCGAGACCTCAACGTACAGTACTTGTCACCAAACTTAGCGGCTCTGAAGTGCGAAGCGCATGCCCGTTTCCACAGATCCGCTATACTTTACGCGGCAACACTTCTATGAAATTACTGCTTTTTTATGACTAATTTAAAGTCCACACAGATCGATGGCAAGTCTTGGAAATGTCATTTTCATATTAAATTCAATAAATAATACACATAGTTATTTGTAACTTTTATTTTGTTATTGTTGTAGAATTGAGTTGTTAGTGGATAAACAATGTCACGTGTCGTGATAGCCCAGAGCGCAACAAACCTGTCTCAAATTTATAAGGCCATAGGGCCGTGGTTCGAATCCGGGCGTGTTCTAATGAGTTTTTCTGACTTAAGAACATTAACTATCACTGACTCCGTGTCTCGGAGAGCACATTATGCAGTCGGTCCCGGACGCTGTCAATAGATGGCGGTTGTTACAATCCCCGACCCGCAGTGGAGTAGCGTGGTGGATTTAAGCTCCAAACCCCCTCCTCACCCTGGGGGAGGCCTAAGCCCCTGCAGTGGGGTAAAATGGGCTGATGATGATGATGATGAAACAATGTTATGTCGTTAAAAGAGGCAGTCTGAAAAATAAAATAAAAAGAAACTGCTTTTGTCGGTCGCGTTTTGTGACACCTACTAAACATGGAATCGAATTGAATTGAATCCTTCAAATTGATGTAGACACTCATCGTTCACAGTTACCACCAGCGGTGTGGCTGGCCGGTTTCTTCAACCCTCAGTCTTTCCTCACGGCGATCATGCAGCAGACGGCCCGCAAGAACGAGTGGCCGCTCGACAAGATGTGCCTTAACTGTGACGTCACCAAACGAAATAAATCGGATTTCAAGTGAGCCCTGCAAATTTTTTTAAAGAATTAACTGTTATTTGACTAAAGGGCAATAGGTTAATTTTATCAATAGTTCATCTGATATAAACTTATGATTTTTTGTATAACAGCCAAATTTTACTTTAGTTTCTGAAATACGGCAAAGAAAATAACTTCTATTGCATCTTTTGCCGGTAGACCAATAAGGGACGGGTCTACTATTCGTTGCTAAATTGATTTGTTGCGCATCTTATGTTATTATTTATTTTTACCCAAAATAATATTATAAAAAGATATTACAGGGGAAATATCTATATGAAATATTTGTTTTGCCAAATAAACGTTTATTTATTTAAAATAGAAATCATTTCTTTATAATTTTTTTATCAATATTTAAATTAGTTTTTTTTTTAAATATTTTTAGCGTTTATTCGTCGCTTCTCTATGATCTATAAGTAAAGACATATTTTTCGTAAGCTTAATAATACCGAAAACAAATGCTTGAAAGCCTTTGAATTCGAAACAACTACTAACACCCGGGTCTAAAAAAAAAATCCTCTAACGCACTGTCATTGCCCGTTCTCTCTCCGCCATTGGTGGCCTACCGGAAGGGGGGGGTTAGTTCCATTAGTTGTACTATTAGTACTACGAATAGAACATAACAGCCAAAAGAAGTCTAGTTATTTTGCTCTATAATATATAACTGTCTATGGTTACAGCTAGTATAGATTCGACAGAAGATGCGCCGCGTATCTGATACGCACAATTAGGCGTAAATGTAATGTAAATTTTGCATTTGCAATTTTTTTTTTTTACTGTGATTAGGTTTTTCTTGTTCGATTACTGTCTGGTGGGTCAATTTAAAACTATTGTAATTTATTAAATGGTTTTTTTTGTGCACCACTGTGCAGCGTAACGGTCTTTTGGGTGGATTTCAGCATTGATATGTTATTATGGTTCTACCACGAACGTGGATGCGACATCACCCAACAGCCACCCACCACCATATTTGTACAATTGTACATAGTCCGCTATGTGTTATAGAGAACATCCATTTCGAACTAATCCAATTATTCATACTATTAGTGAACTATTCCGTTAATGCATCAAATTATTGTTATAATTCCAACCGGATTTCCGGAGTATTATAACGTGACATTCCTGAAATCCGCTAGACATATTACTTGATCGATTGAAACCATAGTTAGGTGTGGATAAAATTTAATTCAAACAAAAACAAAGAAAGGATATGAAAGTAACTAATAGAACTGTGCAGTAGTAATTTTCTAGCAATTTATTAACGTTAAAATATAAATTGCCAGCGCACCACCACGAGAGGGCGCCTATGTGCATGGTCTCTACATGGAAGGTGCACGCTGGGACACCGGTAGCGGCGGCATCGTGGAGTCGCGTATGATGGAGCTGTTCCCCGTCATGCCGGTCATCTATATCAAGGCGGTGACACAGGATAAGCAAGATACGCGCAGCGTTTACGAATGCCCTGTATACAAGATCAGGTCTCTGAATGCATTGCGTCAATTTGTGTCATAAACTTTATGATTGATCGGTTGGCCGAGTGTCTGTATCTATATATGTATATATTACTCTTTTTATTATATATATTATTATGTATAATAAAATGAGTATATAAGTATGTTTACCAGTTGTCTAGTACCTCGTGATACAAGAATAATACTTGCTTATTTTAAGACAAGATGGCGCTGGGTGAGAAGTCCCCATGTATTATTCTGAAATAACCGAAATGGCACAACGCTCACACTTCCAGCTCTGCAACTTGGCTCTGCACCGTGAACGGTTAGACCGTGGACCGAGGCAATTTTTCTGATGAATCGTGTCGTGCTTCGGGACTTAATACAGTAGATTTAGACAACCTTTTTATCTTAGGAAGTAACGCGTCGGGTTTCCACTTGTGATTATCATTGGCTGTTATGAGACCAGTGAACATAGTAAATATGTATAAAACGGTTTGGAGAAAGCTGTGGTCAAAACACGCGATATAAAGTTACTTTTTTGAAGTAAAACTTCTTATGGCACGGGGTGAGCCTAAAACGACACGAAAATGCGTCACGCTAAATAATATAAGTAGGGGGATATAAGTAACAATCGACTTTCACGCGAGAAGCCGGTCGTTCCCTATATCCCCACTACTAACTGCTGAGTGTGGGGAGTAAGGCCACAACGTTACTCAGTTTCGTGTCGCTGGCAGCTGCGTCAATGCTCGGAGTGTCAATAGATGTGAAAATCATGAAAACCAGATTGATGTTGATAATTTTAATAACATTATGAAAATTCTAATTTTAGTACTAAAAGTTCTAAGTTTTCACTTCTGTCGGCAGTTCCTATAACTGCCAAATAGTTTTTTTTTTTTTTCTAGAGGCGAAAAATCGATTCGTTGTCGATTTCTAGTTTCAATTTGTAAGATACGAAACGGAGAACTAAGAAGTAATCGTATTACAAAGTTTTATTTTTTTTACTGCAGGCGGCGCTGTTGATGTAGCGTTACTTCCTAAATCGCCCTAAACAAAGAGAAAATCGGGCACATTTGATGTTAAGATAGATTTTAAAATCTTTCGTATTATGTGGCGCGACATAATACGTCAGAAAAAGGCGTTGGCTGACGATTTACCAGGTCATCGTAAAATGACGTGATATCTAACCATGACACGATAAACTTTTTCCCTGTTCCAACTCTCACAATGTACCAACAATTTTTCGGAAAGCGTACGTAGTCTAGAATCTCATTTAAACCGCCATTTTAAGTGTATATTCGGTTGTAACTTATGTGTCTTCAAATCTTCAAATCAAGTAGCAAAAGAATAAATTTTTCAGAGTATAAATGATAAATTATTTAATTTTCGCCATTAGGCGCGTTACGATATATCAGAAAAACGGCTTTGGCCGACGGTTTAACGGTCTCGCTGACCATAGGAGTTACGTTAGTTACGAAGCAGCAACTCTACTAGATATGGCATGCTAAAACAACGAAGAAAACTTCGGAATCGTCAACAGCGACTATACTCACCGAATGTCCTGTTTCCACTCGTGTGCGCGTTTGTTCGTTTGTTCCTTTAATTGGTTTGTTCCTTTAAGGACAGAAACGTTTTTAACCAACGTCCTCTAAATACGCGTTTACGAATAAGAGATTTATTTATAATCTATTATTATTATTAAATTATGAAAAACTCCTTTCAATTTCTGCTGACATGGTACTATGCTCATGCTATGTAGAATTTTGTTACCTATGCGTATTCATAGCGCGTTGGTTGGTAGTTGCTGAATATTTCATTAATAGATAATTAAGTACCTAGTCAAAACAGAAAATTACCCCCTTCTTCCTGTTGGACTAAATTAATTTGAACCCAGTGTGTCATACTGAGCAGTAGAACGATTTGGATTTTTGTTCATATTGTTTTACCATAAAGCACACTTCCTATTCGTAAACACGTATTCATGGGACGTTGGTTAAAAACGTTTTCGTCCTTAAGGGAACAAATCGAAACTTTTTCTCTTGCCTGTACAAAATCTGTCTTAAAGGGAATCTGTCCTAAACAGAATCTGTCCTTAAAGGAGCAAACATGTTAATTGTGCGTTAATACGGGACAAACTCGTTGATCAAACATGGCATATCTATTAGCATCATCGTACTTCTTTCGCAAATCAGCGTACATCACGAGCACATAAGCTCAAGGGCTAAAGGTTGTAAAGCTCTACAATGTATTACATTCCATTCCATCAGCCCATTATACCCCACCGCAAGGGCTTAGGCCTTCCCCCAGAGTGAGGGGGTTTGGAGCTTAAATCCACCACGCTGATCTAATGCAGGTCGGCAGATTGAAACGACCGTCATGTATTGACAGCAACCGCGACCGACCGCTTAGGCAGGGAGTTAGGGAAAGTTATGTATTTAAGTCAAAAAAAAACTCATTGGTACACGCCCAGATTCTAACCACGGGTTGTAAATTTGAAACAGGTTCGCTGCGCTCGAGCTATCACGACACAATGTATACAATGTATAGTAGCTGTACATAGGTTGTCACGTTACATGGTAAGAGATCTCAGGGCGTTGTGACATTATGTTCATTATAAATGGAAAGATACATCGTTTGATCAGCAATTTACTAAGTGATTTTCAGAAGTTTAAAACACTGGTCCAGTACACTAAATTGTCTGGAATACGGATACAGATTTAATGCACTTATTTCTATAGTAGTTCTATTAGTACAATAATTTTAAAATTTAATTTTAAATATAATAATAATACATTGGACTTCCCACACAGCGTCATCTAGTCCCAAAGTAAGCAAGTATCATGCTTGTGTTATGGGTTATTAGACAACTGATATACATACGTAAATATTCTTTATAATATATACATATATAAACATTTTTGCGAAGACACCACACGCATATAACAACCAAGACCCGGTACCAGTATCAACATTCATCATATTAATACTGACCCGACCTGGGATTTGAACCCGGGACCTCGAGCTTCGTAGGCAGGGCCGTTGCCCACTAGGCTAAGCGGTCGTCAAAACACGAATATAAACACGAAAAGCACAATACTTTCTACCATCCTGATATTTTCAATACGAAGTGTAAGTCGAGTATTATCCAAAGCAAGCAAAGTCAAATACCTACAGTTGCACAGCTATTGCCATTTCATACGTAGGTACATTGGTAACTTCCAGTAGATAGTTACTTGAAGTCTATGATTGAAATATATTTTATGAAATCCATTTAGCGAGTCACTGATCCCACCTTTAGTGACCATCAGTAAAGTGTCTGTCGTAGCTTCCAGGTGTACCAATTCTTCTGCACGTTTAATTGTCTCTAACTCAATCGCGCAGAGAAACTCCAAGTATACCTAATTTAATACCACAACTCTGACCTTCTTGACGACGCCCCCAGGATTTATAGTTATTGATAAAATATTATTTTGATACAGGATGCGTGGTCCGACGTTCGTATGGACTTTTAACTTGAAGACGAAAGACAAGCCGACGCGCTGGACCCTAGCTGGCGTCGCGTTACTGTTGGGCGTTTAATAGATGTTTATTGTATTAGTAAATTGTATTTTCATGTTATTTACTGGTTAACTGTGTAATATTTATATAATAAAGTTATTGTAAACCGCAACTGGTATCATTTATTATATTTTGACTGAAACCGCTGTACTGCGCCTTAGGTATGTGCGCGGCGAGGAACGCTCCTAAGCGTTGACGACGGACTGACAGAGCTGATCTGCTTCCTTCCGCGCCACGCACATACCTGGCGCGGTACAGCGGTTTCGGTCAAAATATACATGGAGTCATATATTCTCAGAGTAACAAGGAGAATGTTTATTTTTTATTTTTTAACATATTGATTGACCTTTCAAGTTCATACATTTTATATATCTTTTTTTCATAGATATTTGAAATACCTTATTAAAGAAATTAAATATATGGCACCGACTTCAAAAATAAATTGGGTATTTTAAATATTTAAGTATCAACCATTTCATGACGGGGCAGTGGTCCAACTGCTCTGTCCAACTAGTTGGACTACGGGCCTTCACTAGGGGTCGTTGTCCAACTATTTTTTTAGTTGGACCATGGGCCCCTAGTGAAGGCCCGTAGTCAAGTTACTTAAAAATTAACTTATTTTTATCTAATAACGATAGTTTTCCAACTAAAAACTTAGTTTAGAAACCTCAACTGCATCAAGTGGCTATAGATATACCATTAGCCTCGGGCACGAAATCAACGTTTTTGACTCTCAAAATCCCGGCACACTACCTCCTTGAGTGGACTGTATACCTGAAAACGCTGGTTTGATGTTCACTATTCACTTCGCCACCCCGCCTGTTTCTGTTCTGCTCTTCTTGACTGTTGGCCGCCGATTAAACTGCACTTTTTTTTACCCATGCTATGGGAAGGTGGATAAACGTCTACAGCTTCCGCCCGCCGGAGATTTAAGAGTCGCACCCACTAAACAACCGCCTGAGGCATAATGAGGACGCGTGTCCTTAGCATGAAAGCTTCTACTACTTTATCGAAGCGACCAGGAGGCACACTAGGTGTCACCGGCGCAAAGATGTCGGCAATAGGTCCTACTTTTATAGCCGCAAGACGCCGTACCCAACCGCAGACAATGACAACCACAGGCGCTGTCGCTGGTATAGCTGTACACTACGCCCGCTATAGGAGTGCGATCTGTGTGCCTCGCTTAATCTCTTACATACATACGAAGACGGGAGGGGTGAAGTAAAAATCCTAATAGTCGTTATTTACATAAAAAACCAAAAATCTTTGACAATATGTATACAATACCCATACAAATACGAACAAAGGCGTCCAATAATTACGTACCCAATAGTTATATGAGTACGAACCATAGCTATAAACAATAACGCATACAATACGAAGAAAAGCCTACAGATAGACACTCGCGAATTATTATTCGGTACTAAGCACTAAGTACCGTACGGCATTGCACTGATATCGCTTTAACGTAAAAAAAAATTAATAAGTGGATTTTGCGGTAATTGGACAGAGCAGTTGGACCACTGCCCCGAAATGAATCATTTTTTCTGTATGGCCCTTTTATGCTTTTTAATAAAAAAATTTAAAAATTCAACATTTTAGTAGAAGTTTGTGCATATTGAGAAAGTTTGTGTCCCTCCCCACGGCGTACTCACCAACGAATTAACTTATATTGAGCATGCCAAAAAATAGTGCTGAAATAGTATCGAATAGTACCCTAGGGAAAATAATAGTACCCTTATAGTTTGGGAGATATAGCACTAGATTGGTGAGTACGCTGTGCTGAAGTTCACTACAGCAGCCTCACTTCCGTGTGCGCAAACGGTGAGGGTTACAGACATAAATCATACTAAAAAAATAGTGCCAAAATAGTGCTCCCACCTTGCTTAGTCCCGAAAATAGTGCTTCAATAACTTCGGAAATAAAGAGGTACCTTGGTGAGCACGCTGTGGTGAACGTTCACTACAGCGTACTCACTTGAAATCTCTATAACGCGTACATGCTTTTCGTTTAGACTTTGTGCCAGAGAATAGTGTTGAAATAGTACTCATAAACGGTTTTAAACGCGATCTGGATTATTAAGTAGAAGTCTATCAAAAATGGATGTAAACATTTACTAAAGTAAACGTAACAACTTCAATCAGCCTTTTAGATAGGTGGCGCGGCGCGTACAATTCATCTTTTTACAACAAACGGCGTCATCAGTTTCTAAATTTTTCAAATTAGTAGGTTAGAATCTCAGAACAAGTTAGAATAGGCGAGGCCATGATAGTGCGAGGATCGAAGCGACGAGCCACTCAGAATTATATTGATCAATTTTGAATTCAATTCACGTATGTTAGGTAGGTACTAATCAAACGCATTATGCGGGTCGCCGCTCCTTGAAGCTCGACTGAAGGCTACGACTTATAACAATTTATAGTCTACCAGCATGTTTTCACATATATACTTAGTATTATTCTAAGGTTTTTAAATTCATAATCCATTAAATTTAGCATTTATAAAAAGCTTTTACCCTCAGAAAAGTATTCATCATCAGTCGAGCAATGAATGACCTCCATAACAAAAAATCAATGGATCTCCTGCTTTCGCAAGAACTTCTTACGACATTGGAAATGAACCTAACGGAATAAAGTAAGCACACATATTTTGGATAATATTTTTCGAAATATTTTTTTTTTCGCAATAAAAATAGCACAACTGTATCTGAATAAGCTTCATACTTCGAAATATAACATTCTGTACGACATTTCGATCGAACAAACCGAATTAGTACGAAATGTAACACCGATGCATTATCCGACTTCCAACTAAGGGTACCCTTAACCACTACTTCCGGTCGTCCGATTCTAACAATTTTAGTCTCAATCGATCCCCCGTTTAATTACCCCGAGCCGTTTTTTTTATTTTTTTCTTATTCGGACCTAGTTTTCGAGATATCGGGCTCCTAAAATGAAAGTCGGGGAATAAAATTGCGATTTTTTTCATTTTTTGCCGATATTTCTTTTTGTTTTTGAACTTTTTCCAAATTATCTTTTGCCATCTTGTAGAGCTCTCCGAGCTACGTCTTTTGACACCACGTTCATCCCGATATCTTGAAAACTCTTCGTGCAATCTGCCTGTCTCACAAACCTCCCAAATGACCCCCTATGCTCCAACGAAATGAAAGTCATTTCCAATGACAAAACGAGGAATATAAGGCGGAAAAAAATATGCGTCAGGGAAAATTATGGTTCCTGTCACGTAATTATGATGATGTTGAGGTTTTTCCTTGGTTTTTCCGTATTTATGAAGATCTCGATAATCAATTACTCTACTTATTACTACTACTACATCAATTACTATATACTTTTCTCGGTGTAGTTAAAACTTGTCAGTGGGGCCACGAGCAAAATTTACTCGTTAAAATTCAGATCTATAGCTCCTTCAACTAAGTGGAGACATGCAAGAGTATTTGCAACTCTTACTCATGGCTCTTACTGCACTCACTTGTGAAACCAAGCAAGGAACCCAACAGGCTACAACGCCAGTGTCACCTTACTGACAGTTATCTAGAAGTGTCTAGAAGTCATTAGCAAAGTCGAGTAGTCGTAAAATAAAATAAAGTTTATTTTCTCATAGTTTATTTTATCACAATCTCTCTACACTATAGAGTAAGTATTATTATACATATATTTTGATCTTTGAATATCATTGTAGTCAGAAGTGTTGATAAAATCTTTAATCTTTTGCCTATCTATATTCTCAAAAATATGTGCGATTTTTTTCTCTTGTAGGAAGACTACAATAATCCGAATACATACTGATAAAATTGTATTTATTTTACGACATTTATTTTTGGAGCGTTAACACCATAATTTTTTTAAGATACGTATTTTTTTTATTCAGACGGAAATATTCTATTTCAGTAGAAAATTATGTGCTCTATTAATATCGATTCATAAAATTCGTCTATATACCACTATTTATGTTATGCTCGATATTTTAATTCTGTTGAATCGTTTGTATACATAAGTTCTTACTTTTCACGATGGCAGTGTTAAGAATTTTGAAAATATTATAGAGAACGTTTCGAGAAGAGTCAACTAACATGTAAAGAACTATTGTTACCTTCGATTTTTTTTCATAGTAAATAATAATAGTACCTACAGAAGACATGACAATGTGTCTTTTAACAAGCAAACTTCTAGACGATAATCCTTCCTTTGAAAACTAAAATTATGCCTGTTATGGTTTATAAAGATTAAAGAAAAAACATTATCCTTCAGAGTCGGATAAAAAATTGTCTCGCCTGCACAAGTGAACGATAACAGTTTAACTTTTCAAATTATGTTCATATTATACAGAAAATAATAATCTTACAATCCTATGGTTGTAACATTATGAGACCCACGCGCACCTGACCCAACCCATGGTTTTGTTTTTAGGTACAAATACGCGCCAGATTTGTTGCTTTTCAAGGATACATTTTATAATTATCCTCAATACATTGAGAAGTATTCATAGAAGTTCTAAAAACGAATGACTAAAGGTGCTTTTTGTTATATATTGAGATCAAAACTAATACGTTCTATTAAAATAAGAACAAAAGGTAAACGTTTGTTAAAGAAACGAGTTAAATAAGATAATGTATGTAACACAAATGACTCATAAAGTTTTTTCAACAATTACATAAGTACATTATGACGCCATAGAATTTATTACAAAAATATTCAACTTTTACACATAAAAAAATATTTTTTATAACAAAGCTTTGTCAGATCAACTTTTGTATTAACTGGTCGTTAACAAAGTCAACCTAGCTCTAGACCTTATACTCAATCGTATTGTAGCCTTGTTGCCACCTATTGTAATAAATGATAGGCATACAACTCTGTTATAAATGAAGGCAGGAGGAATTACATTTATTTCAACCACTTTTGACTTTCGTGTTGGTCAAGTTTGAAGAGGCGTTGTCATTATCTGACGGCGGCTCTGATCCTTTTACAGTGAATGTGACGTAATAACGTTTATTTCGATCTAGCCTTTCGGCTGGTAAAGCAATCAGTTGCTTTTCGCTGCCGTGAGAAACTTCTAAGGTGACGTGAGCCTTGCCTCCTGCTCCGGTCGGTGGCTTCGAATTGATTTTAGGCAAAAAACCCTTGGACCTCGTGCCGCCACCGGCTGTACTAGGTTTCGGCATGTTGTGATGATTCCATTTGTAAGGTACTGTAGAAATATAATGAAATAAGTGAGAGATAATTTGGATTAGTGTCCCGATTTTAATGACAAATATTTTGAATGGATCTGGTCTTATAATGAATGCATTTTACTCATGAGAGCAGTAAGAGGGGGCAAAACTGATTTGGGAACAGTTATTACGTGTTCATAAAAATTAAGAATGCCGCTTTCAATTTCCTTATTCTCACCTCATTAACCCCTCTAAGCCAGTGTGTGACAGAGATTATTTTCAAAAATTTAAAAAAAAAATTCATTGTTTACTCGGCCTCTTTCTCAACAAACTCAAAAAATGTGGCATTATTGACGTTCAGAACGGAAGCAAAATGCAATTTTGCTGCTTAAGGAGGAAAATTAATTTGAACTTCAAATTGTAGGACCTAAGATGGGGAGACCAAAGAGGTTACATGCGTTTAAATTAGCTTCAATTCGTCGTCGGAGCGTCTCATAGTTCGAAACTATCGAAAACGTGAGCAAAATGTTACACTCAGTAGTTAGACCACACTTCATTATCTATGTTTACTTTAAATATCGTATTAAATTACACATGAAATGTAATTTTATAATATTTATTTGCTTTTCCAATACTTATTTGCGTCACATTGATTTTTACTTAACAGTGAATGTGTCGAAACATCAAGTGATGAATAGTTAGTTTACGGCGTACCTAGTATATTTTTTTTTCTCACATTGTTGGGGTCAAGACGTGGTATATTTATTTATGCGCATAGTACATACATGAGCTATGTTAAAACATGAAATTTGAGCCAATTAAATTGATTTGAATTCAATGATATTTTATTACTAGAAAATTATTTTCGTCTATTTATTTACAGAAGTCTTGGTATATTTATATATATTCAGCTATTTGGCTCAAAATATACGTAATTAATGCAAATAATTGTTTTATTTCACATAAAATAACATTGGCTGTTCAGACATATTCGATTGAATATAAAATAACATTAGCTAAGTAAGCTTCATAAATATATTGTTTTAATACCTAATGAATGTGGAATGTAGCTTAAGTGTTTATTTATTTTATTCGTAGGAGTAGTCGAACGCAGTGCTTACCACAAGCGCAAAATTATTTTCCTCGTGGGTGACTATATATATTTTGTCCTCTTGGTTAAGAGTCTAATATCATAGTATAAGTATACCAATACGCTTAATAGACCGAGCTTCTCGCTTGGAAAACGCAAGAGTTTATTGATATTTTTCAAAATTGTTGTATATGGCATTCGTCAATCGAAAACAACTAGGAAAAGCAATTCATACATTTAGGGAACCCTAATTTCGTTTCTTATTAAAACGCGACGTGGTCAGGATAACGATTTTAGCGTAATTCCTGAAAGACTCGTCCTACGATGGAGAAAATAAGGTTTAAAGATGGGTGAAAATACTTACTATATGCAGAGCATGGTATGCCGGTGTAGGCGTGCACAGCGTGGAAACATCGATGTGTCTTACTTGTACAAAGGCAAGGATTGTCTGGAATGCCGACCATTTTGTATAATTCGGTCTCCCCATAGTCGAAATCGATTGGATGTTCAGGCAGATTGTCCAAATGTTTTTTGTTGCTCTTCTGTAACTTTCTCAAGCTCTCGTATAGAAACTTTTCGAAACTGCTAAAAGTATAATCCGGACTGTTGTATGGACCCAAACCGACACTGGCTAAGCTTGATTTATTATATTCGTCTATAGCCCGCTTCACGAGGACCGCCTCATTGGTTTTACTAGTTCGTATTTGTAAACGTTTTAATTCTAATAAATGTTGGAATATTTTCCTTTCGCAATAATATCTGAAAGATACAAAAACGGGATGGTTAGCAGAATATATATATGGATTTTCTAATAATAAATTTTCGATGTTTTACCTTCGCATATTGGTTTGAATACGTTGAGTAACCGATTTCATATCAACTGCATATTTGTCGCCAGGTTTCCTTACGGGAATCCTGCTGTCTGATTTCCCGGAATACCGTCCGCTAGCATTTCTTTGTTGGTAATACGCCGTTAGTCGAGGGCTCATTATACGCGATTTTTGAACTACTCGAGGGCTAGGTTCGAAACCAGAGTCCATTAGACCGCTAGATTCATAACCCCTTTCAGAGTTTTCGCTTTTAGACCTAATTGCTGTCCGAGACTTGGCTCTACTTTTTTTACGAAAACGCTTCCTGCGTCCATTTGCTTCAGAGTGACTGTAGATTTCGTTATCGCTCACACTGGGTACTCGATTGAAAGAATCTCGAATATATTTATCTGAACCACCAGGAGACTGTTTGTCGTCGTCTAAAGAACCTTCGTCTAATTTACTAGTCTTTTTCAAAATACCTGTTCCAGTTTCTGCAGCACTAGCGATGTCAGACAAAACTTTGTAGCTTTCAGTTTCGTATATACTGCTTTTTCTACTGCTCATTGTACCGTCATGGGATAATTTTCTGGTCTGATGTGGTGATGTTTGTGAGAGCGATAAATTAACATCTTCAGGTGCAGATTCCATTATAACTTGTTGAACCGCTCGCTCTGCGATAGGAACATTGCTTTGTATTACGGATACTAAACCTTTACTCTTATTTTGGGTATCTGTGTCCGCTTCGAGACTTTGTGTTATTTCAGTGCTACTCGCTGTTGTAGAAGAGTACCCTATTCTTTTTTCTTCAGACATCATCGGTCGACTTTCTGTGCTTTCGGTGTTTTGAGAATCATCTTTAGCCACTGTGGCGTCACGAGATAAATGTTTTGGTGATTCACCATTTATTACTTGCTCACCCATCAACTGATCAAGAGACTTGTCTTTACTTTCGAAAACTTGGTCTTTCGCTGCAAACGATACTACAGGAGAGCTTCGACTGCTCTTGGTTTCACTTTTTTTACTGCTTTCTATTTTATTTTCGTTTCCTTCGACGTTACTTACAAGAACTGCAGCAGATTCTTGACTAATAGTGGCTTCATCTGGAAATGATAATACTTGAAAAGATCTTTTTCTGGTGTCTTGGTTTGTGTTTCTGTCTTCGGTTCCAGCAGTAACAGTTAATTCTTGTTCTTCAATGTTTTCAGTATTGTCCGTTTTGCTATCTATTCTAGTATCAAACGTTTGTTTTTGAGACACTTCGATAGATTGCCCTTCGTTAGTTTTTTGCTTTGTTAACGCTTCTCCTGTGCGATTATCTTCGCTGGACTTTTCTTCGCTTGTTTTCACGTCTTTAAGGACCGTTGAGATTTCATGTTCAAGCAAATCCTTTGAAGATTCCCCAGCGGATTTTTTGTTTTCAAGCAAATCGTCTATTTTCGGTTCTTCAACTAATGTAGTATCTTTGGTGTTGCTTGTGATTGCCTTATCTAAATTTTCAGATTTATTTGTAAGATCTTTATGAGTGACACTCATATTTGCTGCTTCTATAGACACATTGTTAGACGAATCCATGGTAACTGTTATCTCTGAACTTCCTTGTTGGCTTGATTCTCGCGCTACATGTATTTGGGCCTCAGTTACTACCATGTTGGCTTTTAATGACACGGTGTCTGTTTCAGTTTCACTTTGTGCTTTGTTTTTTGCTGAAACACTTTCTTCTTTTACGAGATCAATACATTGAGCCGGATGGTCCGTCTTGCTTGGGGTTCGAAGTATTTCTGGACTTTTGAAATTTACTATATTCACAGACTGTTTCTCGTCATCAGTTTTAATATGGATAGAGGTTTTCTTTCCTTTCCTTTTCATACTACGCCTGTCACTGGATTCTGAAGTGCTACTTGCAGATGAACTAATTGATTTTCTTTTGCGACGCGTACGATCACGTTTATTTTTTGTTTTGCCAGACCGACTTCGAGATCCAGACGAACTATCGGAGTCAGATTTATATCGTCGATGATGTTTTGTACTACCGTGCTCACTATCACTTCGCTTAGAACATGGCTCGCTCCGTGATCTATTTTTCCTCGAGCTTTTTCTGTGTTTACGGTCATGTGAATGATGCCGAATCTTTGCATGGGCCTCGAAATCACTGTCATAGCCATCGCTAAAACTCCGTTGTGATTCTACCAATCGTTTCCTCCTTTCACGATGTCGGTTGGAGTGTCTTGTGCTTGATTCCTTCTTCGACGTCCTACGATCATCGGTAGAAGAATCACTTATCGAATCAGTGTCATCTCGCCTTCTGATGCTACGTCGTTCTTGTACTGGACTAGAAAGCTCAACTACTTCTCGCTTTTCGATCCTAATCCTATCCCGTACATCTATCTTTGTACTGGTGACCCTTCGAGATGGCAAGCCGGTTATAGGTGCACCATCTATTACGACCTGTGTATTGGCAAGCTTAGAGGCGGGGAGGCAACCGTGCATTTGCAAATATTTTGCAGTTGAACGATGCCCTCGAGAAGTTGCGCAGTCAAGTGGAGTAAGAGGTTGGTTTTTGGAGGAACGGGCGACCGGATTGACTTCGGCGCCACGATCGAGGAGCAACCGACAGAGGTCCGCATTGTCGGTAGCTGCAGCTATGTGCAGTGGTGTACGGCCCTCATGATTAGTGGCGTTCACTTGTGACGGTCGTCCGTCCAAAAGCCATTTAACTAATTCTCGTCGACCAGAAGCGACCGCTTCATGTAGTGGCAAGTCTCCTTTGGAATTCCGCAACCACAGATTGGCCCCTCGAGCACCTGCAAACGTAAACATATCTATGTTATATTTTGTAAGGCTATATTTAAAAAAAAACATTCAGTTAAACTAATATAAGTCGGGGCATAAATAAATTTCGTTAATGCCTGAATATACTTTAATGCATAAAAGACTTGGAAGGAAACCATCCGACGAAAAACTAGTCACGGACATTAAATCGTGTACTGGAAACGTGAAAGGCAGGACGATTCAATATCTGATTGACAGATGACTCGAGGGATACAGCGGGAGATTATTGTATCGTGCTCAGGACCTTTCTAGATGAATTGAGGAGAAGCCCACGGGCAACAATGGACGTTGACAGGCAGATAGATGAAATGAGATAAAAAATTCTAGATTTCAACCGTAGTATTTTTCCGGTACACCAAAAAATAATATTTAACTGTATGAAACTTTGTTATTAAAAACGTACCCAACATCCTCACAGTCTCAAGCTGTCCTTTAGCTGCGGCTGTATGAGCTGGACTACGACCACGGCGGTCTTGGCGGTGCGGGTCTGCCGCGTGTTGTAATAAGGCCGCAGTGGCATCTGCGTGGCCGAGTGCAGCGGCATAATGCAGCGGCGTGCAACCATGAGAATCTGCTGCATCAACTCGCGCTCCACATAGACCCACTAGGGTTTCCAGGGCTTCCGTATGACCACGCGCCGCCGCGCAGTGTAAGGCTGTCAGGCCGTCTCTGTACGCAGCAATAGGTAGTAATAATTTAAGAGCTAATGTTGTAATTTGCTAATATCTCCTTACTTATATATCATGAATAGTTCACGCTTAAAGTAAGTTTATGAACTTTACGTTAACAGTAACACAAACTACTAAGGTTAGGCGAAATAAACGCGTAAAGGACTTGTTGTGAGTTTTACTAACGCACGTAGAAAACTCAGGATTGTAACAATTTCAACGCGTTGGTAAAAGCTTGAATACTTAAATTGCATGTCATGTTGAAGAGGACTTCAAAGTATGTTGCGATATACGGAATTTGCACATCAAGTTTATCACTTTTTGAAGTAACATCTAAAAACAATTTGTTAACATAGAATTAGTATGTGATTAGTATTTATCTATCTCTCTGGGAAACACACATAGGAACTTAATGTATTTATTAAATTAAAAATACATACACGATGAAATGGAAATGTGAAAGAAATTAAAAAAAATAAACGTGTTGTTACGCTGGCTGCGTCCCACATCCAAGCGACTTCAGGAATCGCTGGCGCGGCCGCGACCGCTGCTAAAATCTTAAACAGCGTAAATATGCTGCCTTAGGTAGTACTTACATATTTGTGCCGTTTCGGCTCGAGACGATGGGGCCGTGGGGGCCTGAGGCGCGTCGGTTTTACCATGATTTATCAACGCGCCTGGTTGACGCATCGGGTGACTGAAGGGCTGGCGCTTACCTCGGCCAACGAATAAGTATTGCTATACAGCGAGGTAATACCGCCAGCCTTTTGGGCACTTTGCCGCACGGCACTGATTTAGATGATATTTTTTATTTGTAGGTATTTTTAGTTTTTAATTAGTGTGTAATTTCGTATAAGCTTTTATTTTTAATTTGTAAATTAAATTAGGTTAGTCTTATTATATCAATATTCTTTTGTGTTAAATTGTATACCTATGTTTTAACTCTTAGAAAAAATAAACTAAACTTTTATATAATTTTATATCTAGACTATGAAAGCAACGTATATATATATTATGTACTTGGCGTCTGGTTATCGAGCTGATACATTTTTAAACAAAATTTCCAAGACGATTTTCTCTAAAACATACTACTTGTAGATCTGAGAGTAAAATAGGATAAAATTATCTACTTGATGAGCAGATTCCGCTCATCGGTATGTCTCTTCCAACTTATTCCGTGTATATAATTTTACTCCTGTAATGCAATGAATGTCATCAGAGCTGTCGAACGTTAAACATAAAAATAGTTTCTACAGTTTATAGAGTCATTATTGACCAGATAACAACAACTAATGATTAGACGGAACATAAATTAATGAATGCGACGGTCTATCATCAGTTCTTGTACAAGTTGGGTGCAGTACACAGTATACAGTAGAGACACACTTTTTCCTGTGTACAAGTGATATTGATTTCACATTGAATACCTGTCCGCGTCGTCGACACGCGCGCCAGCCTGATGCAGTGCAAGTACTGCAGCTGCAGATCCCGCTGAAGCTGCCCATAATAATGGCGTGCGTCCGTCAGCGTCACGGACATCTACTCGCGCTCCGCCCTCTTTCACCAAAGCGCGGAGCACTTCTAACGCAGCTCCGCGACTCTGAAATGAACCATGAGTTGACTCACGGTTATGTGATTTTACCACCATGATTCGATATAATGTAAACACACTTATGATGAAAATATATTAAGGTTCGGGTTGTATTATCCTCAACACGTTACGTTGTTTTTGATACGTGGGCCGTGATATATTCAGCAATAGTTCATCGTTTTCAAAAATCTTTTCGAATTTTGATAATTTTTGTATATTATGCGAGCTTTTGACCGAGATAAATAATAGTATATGTTAGTTAATCTGAGTTTTTCTGGCTTAAGTACCTACATAACTATCACTGACTCCGTGCCTCGGAGAGCACGTTAAACAGTCGGTCCCGGACGCCATCAATGGATGGCTGTCGTTACAATCCCCAACCCGCAGTGGAGCAGCGTGGTGGATTTAAGCTCCAAGTCCCTCACCCCGGGGGAGGCTTAAGCCCCTGCAGTGGGGTAAAAATGGGCTGATGAAGTTAAGTTAATCTGCATTATTATAAATTATAAACTATCTCAGTGGAAAAAACCACTTCGTTTCACGACGTGAAATAAAGACAAATTAATAAATATACCTACTTATGAACGATTTTGTGAAACTACGTCCATTTTAGCCATCGTTAATAGGTACATACAGGTCGATCCTAACTTTATGACCGATCTGAACACGGCTACTGAATGCTATTAGACCTATATTAAGATCGACCATAAAATTTGGCTCGATTTGTACCTGGTGATCAGTAGCTGCAGGTGCACCGCACATCTGCGCAGCGTAATGCAGCGGGTAGCCGCCGTGCTGGTCCGGCGTGGCTGCGTCCGCGCCTGCCGCCAACACCGCACGAAGCGCTCCCACTTCACCGCAAACTGTCGGTCATAGGTAATTATATTCCCACAATATTCCATTGATTTTTAATAGGTTAACAAACCTTATCAAATATACCAACTTTTAGCACAGTACATTCACCAGCACGTGAAAAGCTGATATAAACTATAACAACTAAGACATGAGAAAAGATAATAGCCAGGGAGTAACCAGTCAAAAAAATAGTTTCCGTTTCTAGAAATGGCTTCTAGGCATCCAAACAGTGACCCCTTGATTCTCGTTTAAAAAAAAATCCGTTAAAGCATAACAAGTACGGTTCAATTCAATTTTTATTGCGTTCCACAGTTTTTAGCATACATTTACCTTACATAGAAAATATACATGCTATATCATTATTGTGGATCCTGTCATAGAAGGCACCGCAAACAAAAAAATGGATAAAAGAGAGGATGATTAAATCTACAGTCAATTAGTACTGTGCTCATATTTGGTTGTGGTACGGAATCTTTAGAATGTGAACTCAAAAATATATATATTTTTTTAAATATTTTAAACCTTTTTAATATTAGACGCTGTTGTCATGATTATATTTAAATAAAAATAATTTATATGATAATCAACATTCCATAATTTTCAAACATAATAACTTTTTTACGTGATTAACGACGACGTTTTATGTCAGAGTTCAGGAATGAATAAAGTATCGTACACGTCGTCAGGAACGGATGTCCGTAGGTTCAAGGGCCAGCCGCGACCTTGCCCGCTAGTCACGTTCAATACCGCCGGACGCTACCACACACCCCTCTCTGATACAACCCTTGGCTTAACAATAGCGGAGCGACAATTCATGCCCCTGAACTGATAAACTGATCTTACATAATCAACAGCCAAAGTTAGAAACAAATAAAATTTGAAAAAAAGATGGATTCGGTTTTATTTGCAATTAACTTAAAAAATATAACTGTTAGCGTCTATTTTAAAAAAGGTCTTAAAAAAGAAATTTTCTTTGAAACTATTTAACTCCTGAATCTCTATCATCATCGTTTATAAATTTAATTTGATGTCGAAAATAGGGCTCTGCGCTTTGAAAACGATGCACAACCGGCGCAGCGAAATCGACCTTATGACATAAATATTTTTTTATGGTATTAAATATGAATATAAAAGCTTTAAAAAAATTGTAGGTATTATTTAGATATTAAAACAATTTTCGAAAAAAATTTTTACTGTCGATTTTTCCAGTTTTTGCTCAGACCGTTCCACTTACTTTGTTGCGTTTTGTATGTAATGATATGCATCGTGGTAGAACAAGGCCTGCTATCGCAGTAGCGCGTGTTGAGTACCCCCTAATCAACAACAAAACTGTTTCGAGCAAAAAGTACGCAGAAAATATAAATTTTGTTAACACCGCTGAACCGATGTTGGTTCAATTAGGCAAGGAAGGAGACTGCTTGCATCAAATGAAAGTAGGCACAGATCGCGTCGCATTAACCAGGTTTAGGTGTAGCACTTGCGCCCGCATTTAGATTTGTATTCAGATCCGCCATAAAGTTTGACGCAATCTGTACGCGGCAGACAAAAGATAAATAAAAGAGGCGAAGGCATACTAATTGCACATCAAGAACAGTATGCTTAACCAAGGTACGAGCTACTACAACCCAGACCATTACGTCATGTATACTAGTACGAAGTAAACCAGAAATGAAAAGTGTGTAATAGGTGTAATGTGTAATAAATAATATAGTGTGTAATAAGGTATTTTAAATAATATTTTTCATTGGTATGAGAAATATTGATTCTCCCCTTCACAAAGCAATATTATTAAGGTTTCCTATGTACAGATCTTTTTGGAAATACTGGGTTCTTATATTTTTTATGACCAATAGCTGTAGATTGAGTGATTTCAAAAACTACTTACCTATCTGTTTAGCAGCAAAGTCTTAAATTAAAATGTTCACAAATATTATCGGAAGGCGTGACCGAATTAAAAAATATTCAATTAATTAAATAAATAATAATTAATTAGTTCTATAACTTTTTACATTGTGAATAAAAAGAGTTATAGCTACCGATCAGTTATTCTATGTATGGCCACAATAGCCCCCTTGGATACCTGATATCAACAAAGCATTACGTGTATCAAACAGAAGCAAGTATACCACCCCATAAATAACATGACCTCGACAGGCCAGAAAAATTTCATTATTTATTCGCCCCTAAACCATCCAATCTACTATATTTTTTTAAATAACGGATACTTACTAATTTGTTGGGTTAATTTGTATTTATTTATTTATATTATGACTACCTAACTGGGCTGAAATGACCTATTGGTCGAGTTATTAAAGACCCTAACTGTATACCAATGACCGCGGGTTCAATTCTTGCCTTTCAGTCGCATAATTTCATATGAAAAACGAGTATAATTTAAACTTAAATATTGCAAACTTCTAGTATAATGCTACTTTGAGAATTTACTACTTTGATGGTTTTTTTGTGTTGTGGATACAGTTTTCTCACGTGCCATTCTCAATCCTGATCTATACGAGACGGGGCGCATACATTGTGAATCAAACAAGAAGTTTTCCCAGTCCTCTAGACCGCTCTCAAAGTTTACATTCAAATCACCACATTATTGTAACTCCGCGTTTATTCACCCCCAGGAATGTTTCTGAGATCGGTAGTCTTATTCCTTGGCGATAATCCTCATAGTTCCGAATAGTTCACACAATCCGTGTGCTAACCGTAAAAGCGTTTATTCCTTCAGCATCCCAGAACACAGACGCCATCATTTTACCTGCGGCAGGTTTTGCCCGTTTCTTCACAACTGAAGAATTAAGTCTTTTAGAAACTAATGCTTTGCTTTAGTTTTAGGATCAAATTGATGGACCTAAGTTTCATCCATTGTCACATATCGTCGTAGAAGCAGATATCCATCGGTCTTCATTAAAACCAAATATTCATCGGAAATTCGAACTGGTTATTAGTCTGTGAACATTCCCGGCACCCATTGTGCAGAAACCTTTAGAAGTGCAATTCGTCCGTTAAAATTGATTGATCACTACCAAAAGAAATATTTGGTGTTAGCTATTACGTATAATTATTTTTCTATCGTTCAAAAACTACTATCCAGTTAAGTAGCTATTAAAATTGGACATTTGGTAGTTGGAATTGCTGCGCTGTGAACATTCATTCTTAGTAAATTTTTACTATTTGGTAGTTTTAAGAGTTCAAATAGAAATAAGTAGTATGATAGTCTTCAAAACTGAAATAGTTATCGTGTAGTTTAATTAATTTTTTTTTCTTTCAAATGTATCTTAATATTATTTTTAATATAATTCATTTTATTTATTTCTAGCTTAATCTTTTTGTTATATTGCGTATTCGTATTTTTTTGTGATCAGAAAATCAGAAAATAGCAAATATACGGTAACGGTATCTATCGACCATCTTAAACCGGCGTATGTCCTTACAGATCCGGAATCGGAGCTGCCCTCCGTCCATCGACCTGCAGCGCCGAGCACATCTACAAGTCCTCCTGCCGCGTCGAATTCGCACGCTGCGTACCCACCTACATCGTCGAGTCGGTCGCACGCAAGGAATCTACCTGCACCGAGCCCGTCTTCAGCACCGGCGCAACCTACGCCTACGAAGACAACCTCTCCAAACCCACCTGTTCGAACATCGAACACATCTCCGTCTACCTCGAGTTTTCCACCAACAAGCAACTGCCAGCCCTCGATCCTCAAGAGCCGTACCACGTCAACGCAATCTCCCCACTCTGAGCGTACGCCCTATACTACGCGCATTGGCCGACGCGTTCGCTTCTCAACCAAGTACAACTAAAGCCTCTACGTGGGGGGGTACTGTGGCGACCTGGTCACACTCTCTACTCACACTGGCAACACCACGACTGTCAACACGACTCAACGTAAATACTGTCAGCGGCTGGCCATCAATAAACTGTGGACCAAACAAGTCATCATCGAACTAGTTTCAAATTTAAATTGATTCCTTCGATGAAGCCCTGCCTCAAGGAGACGAACCAGAGAATCGATACGAAGACTTCAAGCTCTCGGTGCGCTCTTACCAACGCGATTCCCTGTAGCCATTTTGTTTCATATTTTCACGTTGTAATTATCATAAATTAGTGATCGTGTTTCCAGAGTATTTTAATTCTTGGGCACGAATCCTAAACTGTTTTTTTTTATGGTACAGAGAATGCCGTTTTAATTCTATATTTCTAATAAGTCCAATCTTAATAGCAAAGCAACCGGTTAAAGTGGGAGATCTTCCTGCTCTGTACTCCTTTTGTCACCCCCTCCCTCCATTTAAACACCACACATAAGAAAACCATTGCCCCCTCAAGTAGAGAGCAAATCATAACAATATTACAACAAATATTGTTAGTAGACATTTTTTCAGAATGAAATAATTAAATAAACCGCAAATGTCAGTTGTCTACTTCTTCTTCTTCTTTTGAATAATGGCGTTTTAACATATGTTAATTCTGCCAATGTCTAGTGTATAGAGAGTTAAACTATTTTTATTGAAAAATAATAAAAACAGGCAACGTAGTACGGTTAATATGGAGTTTTTTTCAAAATGCCACCAGGAACTACGACGTTGCACATGCGCCATTTTGAAAAAAAAAAACTCGCAGTTGTCTAAACTTTTCAAGATAATAATTCCGTAATAGTGACTTTTTAAAATTAAAAAAAATAATAAACAAAGAAAAACCCGTCGCGGACCATATTCCGGCCCATTGTTAAGTAGTGGCCAGTAAAAGTCAACCAAAGATTTTGTGTAAATTTAAAATATTAATACAACTCTGATTTTTATATTCTATTCTAGATAATTTTGATCACTCCTCGTAACATGATAAATCCGTGGTGTTAAACGAAGAGAATTCACACAATGAAATTTCAACTAAATATACAGATGATGTATACTAATAGTCGCGTGCGTCAAGGCCGTCTTTTGTGGCCGATTGAGCTGTGATAATTTCCGATTTTCCGACTCGACTCTATATTGAGTGACACCGCGGTGCCAAAACACGATAACTTTCTCAAACACTTACAAGAAACTTGTGGGACGTTATCGTAAGTTTTAAATGTTCCACAAAAGTCGTGACACGCGAAATGCACGTTAAGTAGAAGTAAACCTTCCGTTTATTGCATAGACCAGCGTCATATGGATGTGAAAGGAGCTTTAGAAAAGGAAAAAAGTAACATATGGTCGAAAATCTTAAAATACCTAAGTAATAATAACTGATTTTTTTTTATCACAGTTTTTATTACGTATATAAACTGACTTTTCATTTCTCCACTTTCAGTTCGAGATCACTAAACTCACGTTTCGTATTCGTTTTTAAGGTTCCAAACCTCAAAAGGAAAAAACGGGACCCTTATAGGATCACTTTTTGTCTGTCTGTCAAGACTCTTTTTCTGAGGAACGCGTGGAGGTATCAAGCTGTAATTCATATCAAATACTCGAGTCCACTGGTCCTTGGAGTTGTGCAAAAAATAAAACTTCTAAGCCAACGCAATCAAAAGATACAATCGTTTATGCTGCAAATTTTCTATACTCGCAAGGGAATCAAGACTTACAGGGTACTTCCCGTAAACTCAGAAGCATGAAATTTGGTACAAAGCATTGTCTTATAGCACAGATGAACGAAAAATTGCGAAAAGCATAAATTTTTAGTTACATCATATAATAAAAATATTTTTAATAATTTTAAACTTACTACCCCTTTCCTCATGAACGCGTTATTAGCGAGGTATTAGACTGAAATTTATATCAAATACTCAGGTCTATAATACCTTTAAGCTGTAACAAAATCAAACTTGTTTTTACTTATATACCTACAGGTTCGTACGGAATCGTCGGTGCGCGAGTCCGACTTGCATTTGGCCGATTTTTATAAAGATATTGGCTAGAGAGGGGCACGACTTCCTTATTTGACCCTCGAATGGTTTCACAAAACACTCTCCAATACTCATAAAAAATAATAAATTTATACATTACTTCCAACCACTTCCTGCGCTCTGGATTTTCTACAATACATTTAAATATAACAATAGAATAGATTCATGTAAAAGCAGTTAAATCGTGAGATTAAAAGAAGCCGTAGTCTTCACGCATTTGTAATTTACGCGTTACCTGTGTGGCGGCTGGTAAACACAAACATGCCATTTTTAGTACTTGTTTGTCTAGATTTCTGTAATTAACCGTTATTTTTACCTGTGGCCCAATGCACGACGGTATGATGTTCGTCGTCAGTAGCGTTGATGTCCGCTCCAGCAGCTAACAGCGCTTGAACTAGCGGTACGTTCCCGTGTACGACAGCTAGATGTAGCGGTGTTAGACCGTCGGCGTCCCTTGCACCCGCTAAGTTTGGCGCCGCCATCAGAACTCGGTCAGCGCATGCAGCGCCCGCAGCGCCCTTGGAAGCGCAATAATGCAGCGCACACCGGAGCCCACGGTCCCGAGCTAATGCTGTTGACGGCTGTAGAGAATAAACCATAGATAAATATACGGTGACATACATACAGACTTGATATACTATATAAAACTGATATTCCTTGGAGTTGAGAATGTGTTCGCGCCCAAGGCTTGTTCATGAAGTGGAGAACACCGACCAAGTCAATATCTCAGTAGTCGTTGTTTTTGTGGCACACCACGCGAACAACATTATTTATATGGTTCGGTTCATAAAAAAATACTTCGCAGTCTTGCAAAATGCTTCACCTGTTCTTAATTTATAACCCGTTTAAATAAAACCCAACAAAACATGCTTCGATACTTAGTCATTTTATGCTAACACTATACAGTGTGTTTTGCTGAACGTAGTCCAAACTTATAGAGCGTGTAGAACTTACCGAACTAAAATAAGTTTAAAAACAATTACGATAACTGACAAAAAAATTAAACTTTAAACATGTTTTCTCGGTAACCGTTCGTTTGCGTTCTGCGATCTGATCACTTGAAACTTTTTGTTTAGTTTTGTGAGCTCTACATCCTCTATAAGCTTGGACTACGTTCAGCCGAATATATTAGGACGCCACAAGAAAACAACAATGCAAATTTATTAATAAAAGTTTTTGACGGTTTCTCATACACGACCAGCTCGTAACAAATATTATATAAATCATCCATTTCAATCCTGATTTCCTATATCTAGATACTTGGTGGGCGTTTTCTCCATTGATGTTTCCTCGCCCTAACTCAACAGGAAATCCAACCCTGACCTTAAAATTATTTGGTCAGCCTTGTATGAAATATTCAGAGAACGTTAATTGATTATGTAAGTTTTTCTAGAAAGGGAAGCTGATAAATAATCTACATTACTATAGGTAGAAGAATATACGATTACTGACACTTTTTATTTTATTTTTAGAAGGAAATTCTCATAGGTATTAAAATGATATCCCTTCGTTTTGTTATCGAAATGCTCGTTTATTACTACCAGCATCTCATATCTGTTAAAAATTGTCTTCAAAAGTCTAAACGTGTGCTGTAGCGGGTGCATGGGTGGTTAATTTTTAACAAAGCTATTCTGCTTATTGCTCGGTCTGTTGCTTGAGCAGTATGCGCAGATGTATTATCCTGCAAAATAAAAATGCCTCTGTACTGAGTTTGTCTCTTGTTTTTTTTCTTAATCGATTCTTTGACTCTTGTAGTACATTTAACAAATTAGCATAATACATGACATTCGTCTTGGTTTTTTTGGCAAATAATATATTAGTAATATTACTTCAACATCCCAAAATATAGTTAGTTTCCCTGCCGATGGAAGAATTTTGAAGTTCCGAGGAGCTTATTTTACTTTCCTATTGCTGGATTCAGGTCTAAGGAAGCTGTTTGTTAGTAATCTTTGTCATGAGAAACAGAACATCACTCCCTAAAAGAATGAGAGCCACCTTCTATACTACTTCTGCCTTGTCAAAATGGTTCAATGATGGGTTCAATGGTTAGTGATGGCGATGGACCAACTGATGAGTATGAAATACATGGTTCTTATAAAAAAATAATCTAATTATAATAAGAATATATTATGTAGGGTTTTATAGATATTTGAAAAAAAAACATGAAATTCATGGTTGATGATTGACATGACAATTATTAAAGAAACCCCATCGTAGAAATCAAAACTGTAATTGTATTATTTGTTGTTACCTTGTATATAACTCGTTTACCGAAAATTGAGCATCGCCGTGACTATTCCGTTTACATTTGATTTTTCTAGGCAATTTTGGCGGGCATTCCTTGTTTCTCAATGAAATCTAATCACTCAGAATTCTCTATTAGAATGTTCTGTAAACTATGAATGAAATGCTGCTTTTCATTTTTTTATTTTAGGTATAGTAGTTTCCGAGATAAGCCCAAAATTAACCCCCAAAATCAGAATCCGTTTCTGTATGTTATATATCCGTGATTCAGTTACTTAACTATTATAAGTACGAGTTAACATGACACCCAGCTCAGCTGACGTTTGTGTAATGTATAGTGTGCAAAAAAAATTAGATTTTTTTAGAAATTTATGGATTTAATTTTGGTACCTACATAAGTCCATATGATATCATATGTTAAATAAACGATGATCATACGTTATATTTAGCTGATACGGCACCACGACAGAAAAAAACACTAAAGCTTATTTTGCTCTGCTACCGCTAGTAATCTATAAGACTTAATTATATTTCGACTGACCGATTATTCTATATTATATAAAAGGTCGGGGGTTCGATGTCCGCCTGGGACAAATATTAATATAATCAACATGTCTATTTACTCCGTGTTTGGAAGTGAAATATGTACTATGTACGTATGTGTGTGTAATATAATTTTTTTTAAGTAAATATATTAATTGTTCAGTACAATTTTTGCACACTCTTAGTTTAGGACTAGATGACCGTATGTGATATTATCCCACATATTAAGCAATTCTTATTTCCACCTAATAGAGCCATAGAGCTTTTCACTACGAGTGTCATGTTTTCCGAAAATATCCGACTATTTCCGATAGCAAAGTCTTGTCGTAAAACATACTTCGATGTAGGTACCGAAATTCTATTCATAGTAAAAGTGTTACATGTCA
The DNA here is from genome assembly GCA_949709985.1 of Luffia ferchaultella. Classification (NCBI taxonomy): domain Eukaryota; kingdom Metazoa; phylum Arthropoda; class Insecta; order Lepidoptera; family Psychidae; genus Luffia; species Luffia ferchaultella. Next base: position 7,839,435 of record OX453256.1, on the reverse strand, counting down.
GAGCTTTTGTGGCGGTACCGATACCACTACTTTATTGATTTGCCTGCCCCCCTCTCGCACACGACCACCCAACGATGCATTGCTCACTCCAGCAGGGCGGCTTTTTGGTTTTTATCATTACTTTGTTATTACATCGCGATAATAACCACATAACGTTAAATATTAATCTTCACAAACTGGTCAAAGATAAATTTCATTTTATATCTAGTCGCATAGATATGACAAACAACTCGATATTACAGAATTTTGTTACATAAACAGATGAGGCGAGGTTCGAAATTCCAACTAAGTTGAACCACGAACTTAAGAATAGCCGGACGTAGCGTCGCAAACTAATCACTGAAGCACCCCTAGTAAGTCAGCTGGATATGTACACACACGTCAAATTAAACACACTCATACCATAGCCTACCGGCTGCGCAGCACGCTTTGAAATCCCACTCACATGCATACTTACGCGGCCGCCATTGTAATGCTTCATTGGTTGTTCAGTGACAGGGAGTCTAGATTGAAGTCAAAATTAATTGAAAAAATGTTACTGTGGGTTGATAGTCCGAGCCTAAAGGTAAAAGGTGGTTTAATGCCATTACAGCACTTTACATAAAAGAGCTTACGTGAATACACGTATAAGTTTGGGTCAGTGGCGGCTTTACGATTGAAATTAAACAAGTGAGGTTTACTTAAACCTACTAATTAAGAAGGGGCTGCGCGCGTGAACGCCCATACGAACGCTCTTAAACGTTTAAGTCGTTAATACGCATTTTAATTTTGTTTTGACTCCACAGTCCCACGTGCTTGGAACTTTCACTTATATTTATATGTTAAATCAAACTTGATTGCCATAAAAAAGAATATAGTAAATAAACCTTAAAAGATACATTTATGCTGTCGCAGACTTTTGGTTAGGTCTTTTAAAGAAAAACAATTCCGTAATACATGATTTTTGCTTGAGATCAACCATTTACGCCGCCGCGCGCACAATGGAAGCTCTCAAAAGGAATAATTTTGACCGTTTTTGCAACATTTTTCGTTGTTGCTCGGCTCCTATTGGTCGTAGCATGATGTTTTAATAGCCTATAGCCTTCCTCAATAAATGGACTATCTAACACAAACAGAATTTTTCATTTCGAACCAGTAGTTCCTGAGATTTGCGCGTTCAAACAAACAAACTCTTAAGCTTTATAATATAAGTAGCGGTCGTACCCGGCTTCGCCCGGGTGGACTACGGAAACGTTCCTCTTCCCGTTCCACGCATTAGTACATTGCATCCGTTCGAAGTCGGGGTAGGTCGCTATTCCAACCGTATAATATCATTACACTATGGTGTCATCGTTATCATCCAAACAAATAAATTCTCTGGCGCGTCTAGCAACAAATTTGATTGCCATAAAAAAAGTTATATTAAGTCAACTTTAAAAGATACACATATGCTGTTCCGGACTTCTGGTTAGAACTTTTAAAGGAGAACAATTCCGTGATACATGATTTTTGCTTAACATCAACCGTTTACGTATCGCGCGTAACTCTCAAAAAGAATAATTTTTCCTGTTTTTGCAACATTTTTCATTAATGCTCCACTTCTATTGGTCGTAGCGGGATGTAATAATAGCTTTTAGCCTTTCTCGATAAATGTACTATCTAACACAAAAAGAATTTTTCAATTCGAATAAACAATTCCTGAGATTAACGCGTTCAAACAAACAAACAAACAAAAAATTATAGCCTATAGCTTTCCTCAATAAATGGACTGTCGAACACAAAAAGAATTTCTCAATTCGAACCAGTAGTTCCTGAGATTTGCGTGTTCAAACAAACAAACTTTTCAGCTTTATAATATTATAGATATAAAATATATATATATATATATATATATATATATATATAAATAGATAAATAGAAAATAGAAACAGAAAATAGATAAAATAGATAAATAAGTAAAAAGTAAATAAGTGAAATAAGCAAAATAAGTAATATAAGTATATAAGTAGGGTGAAATTCTATTTGTATGTGGGGATACTGTACGAAAAATATTACACAGATACATATAAAACACTCATGCGTGATCTAACATAGAAACATAGGGGACCCAAATTAGAAAGGGTAGTGGTGGGTAGTGATAGTGTGAACATATAATTTAATGCAGTCCCATCAAACAAGAAATCTATCCGATTTGACCTATTGGCCTAGATTAGATTGGTTAGAGATCTTAACTGCAAAAACAAAGGTCGTGGGTTCGATTCCCGCCCCAAATTTGTGTTCATGAACTATTGATCTGTTTGTTCCGTATCTGGATGTAAACATCTATAATGCATATATTTTAAAAAATATTTAAGTATGTTGGCGAAATTAAAATAAGCAGAAAACGCCATAATCAAATAGATTAAGAAGTATGTATATTGGTTGTCTAGTACCTATAACACAAGCATATTACCTACTCGGTTGCTTTGGCACTAGATGACGCTGTGTGGAAGGCCCCAGATATTATTATTGAAAAGGATTCTGTGCAAGTACTATGAATAGCAGTGCTATGACAATTGTGAACACATATGGAGGGCATACGGCATACCTCAACACGGGATCAAACTCTGTGCCTTCCATGGTGCAAGTAGAGCGCTTGTCTCCTAATGTGGCATTATGAGTACGTTATAAGAATATATACATCATTATCCTTTGTACGTTTTAATCATAAAAATACGAATTGACTAGAGAAGCCCTCTTCTGCATTTACCGTCTAACCAATCATACTCTAGCTAGCTCGTGTAAGATGGCGAGTTTTAGTCGGAGTATCAGTGCGCGAGGTTCCCGTGCGCCGGTCTTCAACCCCGCAAAATTGCGTAATGTCACTTCTATACTGTGAAATGACATAGATTTATGTGACATCACAAAAATTCATATAGCAATGGTCATAAGATAGTTAATGGTTAATGCATAGTCGTGGTCTAAAAATAAAGATATAAAAAGTGATGAAAAAAGTTATTCGGCACATAATTAGGGTACCTTAGGGAGCTATTTTCAAACGTTTTTGTTTATTTTACGATCAGACACAAACACGAGCTTTACAATTGGAGTATTTTTAATACCTGTGAGAATTTAATAGGTGCAAGTCATGAAGAGGGCTGTCGTACGGAGTTGTTTACGAAAGCATTAGCCTCATGGTATTGAAGGTGTTTAGTTGTTTACTCGGGCAGGTGCCGCCACTCACGATTTTCGCGCGAAAACGTAACATCGCGTGTCAGATCGCTGCGCCGGTGGTGAGAGAACTGGTTTATACACATCGCATACTATGCAATCAATCCATCACTATTTGAGTCATCGTAAATAGAGAAATTTACTGCAAAAGTGCGAGATAATTATAGCAAAGTGTCATATGACATGGAGCTACGATACTTCGAGGATGTTCCTGCGATACACGTATGAAAAAAACATTACAATATGTTTGAGATGGTCGAACGTGAGCCATGTTTGGCTCTCGCACTGGAACGCATCCTTCATTGTAATTGTTTGTAGGTTCATTCGATATGTTCGATGCGTGTGATTGCAGTGATTGTATGCTAGAGGGTAATGACCGATGAATAATGGATATCTGGTGCTCGTGCGGTTGAAACGGTTGGCCGGGCGGCGCTGCAATGGCCACTCACGTCTTTGTTGAGCGCTTCGACGACCGCCTTGTAGTCCGCCTGCTGGCAGGCGTACATGAGCGGCGTGCAGCCGTGTTGTAGCGGAGCGCCGGTAGCTGCAACGTCCACCTTCTCGCGTTTGATCTTGGTACTCTTGTCGAGGAGGTCGCCCTTTGGTCTGCCTTTCGGCTTCTTGAGAATGCCGCCGCGTTTTTCCATGACAGATGGTGGAGCGGCAGCAAAAACGAAGCGGCTCCATGTGGCGCGGTCGGGCGCGCGCGCCGGACTGGCCCAAGTCGGTCCAACACTGGCCAAACGGCAAAGCCCCGCGCCCCTCTCTTCGGCCGCTCGGACTGGGCGGGCGCCACGTGACGCCCCGCCGCCCTACGTTCTAATCTAAGTTATGGTTGTAAAACGGGTCAACTCTGTTTGTAAAAGTCTGCAGGGGTATAATTGTTTCCACCAACATCGACTTTCATTGTATATAGTCTATTCTTTATACTAATAAAACCATTCATACCTCTAACAAACCATTTATAACTAGTTTATTGGATGATGTTTTTTGTTAATGTTGCATGTACTGTCTCTAAATATACAAAATAGACTATAATTACAAATCACATTATTTTGCATTTCATACTATATTTATTCGGCTTATGTCAAGGTATGGTATTCGGCGACCTTGCTACGTCTATGATTCATTTGACCTTGGATTGGTCAGCACTCATTTTTACGCTTTTCTCCACACAATAAAGCGCCCACCAGAAGGGCCATAATTCCTATGAAACATGAAATGTCAAATGTCGTTCGCAGCTATAAATCTAATATGTTATATTAATGCAAATTACGAAACAAGTTTCAAGGTACCTGTTTTTTTTTGTAACTATCGAAATTATCTCCTTGGATACAGATATGTCATGATTTTAGTTGCATAAAGTTATGCGAGCATCGATAAGACGGAACAGCCTGATTTAAATTTTAACTCAATCGTGCCACTAAACTAGGTCAACTTACTATATACCTACTGAAACATTAAACTAATATGAATACGTATTTGATTTAACCTGAAAATACTTTAGAGAGATTCTGATATTTTTTACATATTAGCGACACGCCGCCCCGGCTTCGCTCGAGTGAGATTAACAAACACGGCGACGATTCATACATACATATCGTACATGCTGCCAAAACCAAAGTACATGTTCTTCTATTTAGATACGTTTTTTTTTTCAAGTAATGTGACATTTGTTATATTATATTATAATTTTTTATATTATGCGTATACAATAATGTACATTTAATCCGTAAGGTAATTAATATATTTAATTTGACAAAGTTTAAAACTATGTTATTGGAAAAATCTTTGAAAGTAGTTTTCAAAATTCGTCCCTTATGGAGATAAAATAGGGGTTGAAATTTGTACAGAAATACCACTCAGTCATCAACACCAAGTTGAAATCGCTGAAGAAAATCACATTAGGACATCAGGTTTTTGTGACGTAAGCATCCACTGATAAAAGATTTTCTGGATGTAAGTTTGTATGAAAATCTTTTATATAATTTAAGTTAAACGCGTGAAAATTGGATATGACCTTTTGATCGGCAACTTAATATAACTGGGAAAGTGAAATAGAGGATGAGTGTTTGTACGAAAGACAATTCCGTTATTTTTTAAATTGAAACTATAAAATTGGTATTTAGTTGAAAATTTAAAAAGACAAGTTTCAATTTTTGTTTGTAACACGTGTAATCTACGCGAACGAAGCCGCGGGCGGCCGTTAGTAATACGTTATGACAATATCGAAACCGGGTGTGGATTTGATTCATTTTGTTATCTACTAAACATTGCAGTGAGAATTGAATTTTGTCGATTTCTAAAACTTTCGTAAGATAGAATATGCAAAAAAATGCTGAGTGCATTTTGCTTATTCAATTTTTTATCTAAACCATATTATTTGTACCAAAAACATGTCCTTAAATGCAATGACAATTTAAAATATTATTGCTGATGACAGAACAACTAGTCTAACTGCAAAATTCCAAAAAGGCTTTGTAGGTAGGTACGTATCGGTCAAACAAGCCCATACGAAAGAAACGTATTTTTTAAAGACTGACCGGCCCATTTCATCTCACACTAAATGAGTGCGACAAGCACAACAACAATGTAAATACAGGCATTTAATTTATAAGCCCCGAAAGTAAGTCAGCACGCGAGCCCTTTTCGCGTTCCCCGGCCATTTGAAATTCAATCTGGAGGTATAGATCTTGACCCAGTGGCCTCGTTGTTCCAAAGACGTGATTACTTAACTTCATATTTTTCTTTGGTTACCCAAGTTCGAAACGATGTAGACTTAATACTAGGTAGGAATAGAAAATATCGGCTTTTTAGTCAAGTATTTGTTAGAAGTTAGAAGAAGAAAAACAAGTTAGAAGTTAAACAGGGCGTAATGGACATTGTTCAAACTTTTGCAACATGGTCCAAAGTTTTTTGTATTTGTTTGTTTGTTTGTTGTAGGAATAGGTGTTCTTAATTAACGGAAAGATATGAAATTTTTGGAGACGTAATTACAAATATCATCATCATCAGCACATTTTTACCTCACTGCACGGGTTTAGGTCTCCCCCAGGGTGAGGAGGGGGCTTGGAGCTTAAGTCCACCACGCTGCTCCACTGCGGGTTGGGAACTGTAACGACCGCTGTCTATTGACAGCAGAAATTACAAATATATATTTTAAAAAAAACCTGAAAAATTAATGTGACGGGTACCACTACATGTAACGGTCGACAGCCATACAAACAAGTGTAACACGTAAACCATCGTAGATATAATTTAGTAGTAGTGCATTCATCAGCCATCAATTCTTAACAATCGATTATGAACTTGCCTGGTTTTGAACATCCATGGAAGAATTAAAAAAAAAATTACTATTATACTCCGGTTTGTCTATATTTTCAAAGAAAAATATTGAAATATTGCTGTGATGTCTTATTGGAAACCCTGTCCGCGTACTATCTGCACATTATGGTATTAGCCTAGTATATAAATTACGAGCTTCTTCATTACCTCGAATATAATTTCAGGACATACATTTTATTTTTGCTCTTGGAAGTATACTGTACTGACTAGAACATTATATATTTTCAATAAAAACTCCGTTTCTACCAGAAACAAATTAATGAGGACTGTAGTTTACGTGAGATGAAAGTTCAAATTAAAACAATAACTAAGTATTTTTTGAATGTTTAAAATTTTAATTTCATAGAGAAAAATCAGACAAGCAATAGTAGTTTACATACCGTGTTCGGCTGAAGATAGTTCAAACAAATAGAGCGCGCAGAGCTCATCGAACTAATCAAAAAGTTTCTAGTAAGCAGGTGGCGCAAACTAAAGGTTGTCGAAAAAAAAAATGAAAATCGCTCTTATTTATCAGTTATTTTATTTTTATTTTATGGCAACTAGTAAATACTAGACTAGTAATTGATGATTATAATTTCAAAAAATCCAATTCCATCGAAAAATTTGATAAAACAATCATCACTATATTTTCTCATTTTTGTTTGATAGTAATTACCACGATTCAGTCACAAAAATCGATCGATTAACGCCTCAGACCTTAACACACGTCTAATCACAACATGATTCACTCAAGTAGTTGACTAGTGCTGCACCTATTACAATAGTAGGGCCCATTTATATAAACAAAATAAATAATCGATCCCTAATGGTTCTTAATATTGGGAAAACAGATGACCTACGCCTACGTTCATGACTGAATAACATAAACCTTTGTAAGTAGTTAGTTTCTCGTATCAGAAAATTGTTTCCAATTTTGAAAAGCTAAATAAATCAGTTGTGGTAGTTACTGCGAAGGTCACAAAATACCTATCGCCAGGCAATTTTAGGAAACTGGTGCTCTAATGAGTGTTCGTTTATTTTTGTTAATGGTAAATTTTCAGCCATTAACGAAATTATGCAGCTAAAAACTTTTTCAGACTTTTTGAAATAATGTTGAGGTTTTTGTTGAGATTTTGGATGAAAGCAATTAGTAGAGTTCCGTAGCTTTCCCGCTATGCGTAGTATGCCAACAACAAAAACAAAAACTTACTCCAAGTTTGTACAGAGTTGACGTGGAATCGACTAAGCAGTAACTTCATCGGTTACAGCTCGTGAACTAGTTGATTAATAAAGTGCTAGCACAATATGTATTTCTATAATAACGTTATGTCCATATTCCGAACTATAAATAGCTCCATTAAACATAACAAACATTAGGTACGCGAAACAGATACGTGATACCATTTTACCGACTGCAGAAATTACAAGGTTTTGTCATTGAAAATGACTATCAAATCCATTTTATTGTCATTGAAAATGACTATCAAATCCATTTTACGGGAGAGGCATTTTTAGCCATAACTCCGAGGGTATGGGGTCTAGCCAAAATATTAAGGTCTTAAAAGATCAATAATTTAGTTGCACGTCGTGTGACACCAAAATTTTGGATACCGGTTTGGTAGTTTTCGAAAAAAATTGGAAAATGTAAAAAAATCGGGATTTTTTCGGATTTTTTTTTTCTAAATCCTAAATATTTCGAGAACGGGGACCGATATCAAAAATTAAAAAAAAATAGTATCTTGGCCATTAACGTAGCTACGGTTTGAGACCAAGTTTTTGGAAATCGGTTGGTAATTGTAAGAGAAATTATTTCCGAAAGATGGGATTTTTTGGTCGATCGCTGGTGTTTGCGGATATAAGTTACTATATTTCAGAGATTATTCGTCGGATCGCTTCGAAGTGATAAACAAAAGGTTAGAGGGCGTCGGTAGCTACAGTTTGAGGCCAAAATTTTGGAAATCGGTTGGAAATCGAACAAGAAATTTGACATCACATGCTAAATTTTATGGACGATCGGGAACTTGTTAACATTACGGTCATCGCCTTTCGGCCTGTATTCGTTCGAATGCTTCATTATCGAGTTCAAAACGTTTAAGGATATCAGAGGCTGCAGTTTAAATCGTGGCAATGCCACGATTTCGTCAAAATAAAGTAATCTATGAAAATCGGATTTGAGTAGGTTCATTTTCAATGAAACCGATGGCTGCGGGGACTGCAAGATCTGTGGATTTTTATTATTACAAGTATTTTACTTTTATAACAAAATACTTGTTGTAATTATAAACTTTATAAATTTCGGCCCTAAGTTAATTCTAAGCACTTATTTCTTTTTAATGCTTTACTATCAAGAACATCTTTCTCCATTTCTCATTTCCATAGGGAACTAGAGGGTTTAACTCTCTGGAAATCCGTTTCTTCAGTTATCCTCTTTCTCTATGTACTCAAAAGGCTTGGGACCACCCTATAGCAAAAAATATCCTCAACACACTACCAAAAACATCAATCACTGATGTAGCGCGTCTCCTGGCGTCATGCGAAAGTGAATCCTGTGCCTGTTTACGAACTATTCCCACTCCTAATTTGGTCTCGTTGCTTGACCCGACCTCCTTACGCATCGCCGTCGCTTTGAGATTAGGTCTCAATATTTACCGATCTCACCGTTGTGTCTGTGGGGAAAATGCAGATACTTATGGTCTCCATGGACTCTCTTGCATAAAAAATGTTGATCGCTTTTCCAGGCACGATAACGTTTCAACCACATTATAAAGGACGCACTGTATTCTATATAGATACCTTCTGGCTTGAACCTCCAGGTATTTTTCGGGGTGATGGTAAGCGACCCGATAGCGTAACCATGATTTCTTTCAAAAGTGGTAGAGCTCTTGTTTGGGTTGTAACTTGTGTGGATACCTTGTGCCAAAGTTATGTAAAAAATATATATAAAAAATACTGGAGCAGCTGCTGAGTCAGCAGCTCGTAGGAAAATAGCCAAGCATGTAGAACTTTTAAATCGTTACCAATTCATACCTTTCGCTGTCGAGACGATGGGTCCCTGGTCCAAGGATGCTAAATTATTTGCTCAAGATTTGGGTGTCGCGTCTGTTGACAGGTGATCCTTTGAGCAAAGAATACCTTGTTCAGGGGATCAGTGTCGCAAAACTGCGTGGTAACGTGACAAGTATCCTTGGCACCCTGAACCTGTCGTCTCTTTAAAATTTTCTCATTTATCATTATTTAGATAGTATTTTTAATTTATAGGTGTTCTTAGTTTTTTTTTTATTACATTTTAATTTTGAATTTACTAGTACTTATAAGACGATCTATTAGACGATCATAAGACCTGTCGTGCTGTATGGTTCGGAGTGTTGGGCAACAAAGGAGACGGATGAAAGAAGAGTGCATGTGGCAGAGATGAGAAAGTTAAGATGGATGTGTGGTGTAACTAGAATGGACAAGATTAGGAATGAGTATAGAAGAGGAAGTCTGAAAGTAGCGCCGGTCATAGAGAGACTGAGAAGCAATAGGTTGGAGTGGTATGGGCATGTGATGAGAAGGAATGAAAGGCATATTACAAGGAAAGTGATGAGTATGAATGTGGAGGAATGTAGGGGTAGGGGACGACCCAAGAAGGTATGGATGGATTGCGTGAGAAAGGATATGTGTGTGAAAGGTGTGAGTACTGAGATGACGACTGACAGAGATGAATGGAAGAAGAACACATGTTGTGCCGACCCCAATTAGAGTGGGATAAGGGCAGGAGGATGATGATGATGATTTACTAGTACTTATAAAAACTTTAAAAAAATAATACGTAAATATAACCTCAAATCTTTATAAACAACATTTATAGAATTGATAAAGATTTATTAAGTAAATGTGTCCATCTTAAATTTATATCATTTTGATAAAAAAAAAACTACATCAATTCCTCTTAGTAGAATGGTTTCACTCTATCGCTCTGTCTATCGTTAAACTCTCTTCAGAACGTATAGTTAATAGAACACAATAGACAATTAACAATTACCACCGACATATCAGCCCATTATGCTCCAGTGCAGGGACTTAGGCCTCCTCTCGGTATGAGGGTGCTTATATAGAGCTTAATCTACCACTCTGCTCCAGTGCGCATTAATAGTACAGTCAATGAAGGCAAAAATCAACTACAACCTCCGATTTCATTTGAACCTCCATAGATTTGGATGAAAATTTGGCATTGAGTATGTTTTACCCTCTACTTCAAAAGTGACATATGCTCGGCTTGCGTTTTTTGCATTTTAAGGGTGAAATCCACCTCTTTTGTTAAGAATGGGAAAAGATACAGATTTAACCATTCTGGCTTGTGTTTTGTTTGTAATGTAATTGTGTTTAATTAATATATTAACAATTATATTAACATTACATAAACAGTTTGTTTGATACTTATGATATAATTTTTGGTTGACAGTGAAATTCCAACCCTCAAAAACTACCCCCTTATTGCAGAATCACTGTAAAAATTGATTTCAAAAACTTTAACCTATTAAATAGTACATTACTCAAGTGAAATATTATTTCTTGAGTATTAAAATATTTATTTATTCATTGCGAAATTTTTCACCCTTAAAAACGACCCTTTGTCATAATAATAATAATGGAATAATTTTTTTATCAGCTTTAATTAGTTAGAATCTTTTTAATTGTTAAGATAAATTTTATTAATATATTTCAAACATTATTGATTCTCTTTTTATTAATTATTCAATTATTCAATTCACATTCTTCAAACTACGACTTCAAACTACCTTTTGTGCAAAAAGTGTTGAAAAAGCATACCTTAAAGTTGGAAATAATTTTTAAATATTTTTTGACTCGTGACATATTTTCTTATGTTGAAAATTTAATTTTAATTAAGAGAAAAATGTATTCAAATAAATATTAAAATATATGAAAAGTTTATTCATCTTTTATTTAAATACATTTTTATGATCCTCTCTTCACCAATTTCTTCATTTGTTGGAGGGCTATTTTGGCAATTATCACCGCTGTATGATTCGCAGATTCCATTATAAAATAGCCCTACCCTACGACACCCACAAGAAGCACCGCAACCTTTTTTGCAACTGCAAAAAATCATTTTTAATAGCTCTTCTGGAGCAAGTGGATGAGGGTTTTTGTTTAGAAACAAAGACTCTCCAGTTTGACACCATCCCCAGTCAACTGGACGAATGTCTTTGTTTAATTATGAAACGAACTTTTAATTCTTATCTTATCTTAGCACCAAACTTCTAAAAAGTACCACGTGTATTTTAGTCCACTTTTGTAAATATACTGAAACATTCAATAGCCACACATCATTCTAGAAAGCCCCACCACGTTTTCAAGCAGATGTTTACCGTTGCTTTCACTTTCTCTATCTTCAAAACACACATAAACACACTTATTAATGTGTATTTAGCAAGCATGTACCTTTTGACACGTTTTCCTATAATATATGCATACCAAATATCTGCTCCAAAAATTTTTCCAAAAAATATAATTTATTTTTTTACAAAAACTCCGTTAATTTTATGATATCAGGTTCATCCAAAAACCATTTGAAAGGTAATTTCAAGAGCTATAAAATAACCTTAAATAAAAAATTTTAAAGCCCTTATTTTTTAAAAGATAAAGGCTCACGGTTACATGGTTCTATCAGTAAAAGTTTGGCTTTTAACGTTTTTATCTCGGTTATTTTTCATCCTATAAAAATAAAAAAAACTAAAATCTTTATTAAAAAAAGAATTCAAATTTCGTTCTTTATATTTTTTTACGAATATCCAATATTTTTGAAGTTATTAAGTTTGAATACTTAGATTTAAGTACTCGCCTAAAAAAATATACTTACAATACCCTATAGCTCACTTTGAATTAATATTAGAAGGTTTTTGAGTTATTTATAAAAAACCACTTTAAAACATGTATTTTTATCACGAAAAATCACAATCTTTGATCTTTAATAACTCAGAAAGTATTGATTTATTCTAAAAACTTTATATAACAAATTTTGCTTAGAATTTGTCGTTCTATCGATTCTTGTGATTATTTTTATTTAAATAATTTTCACTCCTGAGAAGGGGTGGCATCCACCCCCGGGGCAAAAGCGCAAGTTGACACTATGTCACTTTTGTTTCTTAAGGTATCCCCCACCTACTCACCAATTTTCATTAAAATCGATGGAGATTCCACGAAATCGGAGGTGAAAACCTTCATCGACTGGACTATAATAGATTTTAACGACTGCCATCTAGTGATGGCAACGGGGATCGACGGCTTGACGGGGTCTCCAAGACACGGAGTCAGTGATAATCATCTACTTAAGTCAGGAAACACCGGTTTCTGGGTTTCGAACCAAGACCGCTACTACACACAAAGCGGAATCGTCACCACTCGGCTATCACGACACAACAATCACCACAAAATTATATAATCAAAAATCCATTTTTTATTAATTTTAATTTTCTATGTAGCACTTTATATACATTTGAGATTTTTTTCAGAGCATGTAAATAAAAGTTTAAGACTTCATTAGAATGTTCGTGCGATTAAGCGTTATCTACATAAATAATGTTCACGAGTATGGCCTGTTATCACTATTTCCTTAAAAAGTACTCGTGTAATAATTAAGTTGAAAATTTCAGATGATGAACGCAGCTTTGATGATGTCAATTATATAATTAAGAGCCAATGACATGACTGACCGATTGGCCGAGTCAGTGGTTAAATACCCTAACTGCAGAGCCAACGGCCGCGGGTTCGATCCCCAACCTGGGTTCTGGGAGTAAAAGTATCTATATATGTATATATTATAAAGAATATGTAAGATGTGTATTAGGTATCTAGTACTTCGCAATACAAGCATAATACTTGCTTACTTTGAGGCTAGATGGCGTTGTATGTAATGTTCCATATATTATTATACTTGAAATGAGTTTTATCATAAAATAATTTTAAGAAATATTGATTTAATAATTATTCGTATGCGTTTAGGAATTCTAGGTTATAGATTCTAGAGCTTTCTTTGTCTAGAGCTTTCTTAGCTATTTTCAAAACGCGTTTACGTTTATTTCGTACGACAGAAAATAAACATTAACCCTAGAAAAACAGTTTACACGAAATTCCAGCATAAATACTAAGTGTATAGAATTGGAATACTTGTCTATCCGTCGGCTGTTTGAGTTATTTATTTACTAGTTATTTATTTATAATTATTCTTTTTGTAAAATTAAATAAAAACCCATTTCTCGTTTGGGTTTTCTGCAATATTGCAAATTTTTCGGTTCAACGGTCAACGGAAAATACTTTAAAGGTATTCATTTGTTTATCGAGTGTCAAAATATGTGGTACAAATAGCCGTATTTTTTGATTGCGTTAATTCAGAAGCTTGATCTTTTTACAGCGTAAAGGGACCGTAGACTTTTGTGTTTAATAATAATTTAAACTTGATACCTCTATGCGTTCCTGTGAAAAAGGGTCTTGACAGATAGACAGACAGGCGGACAACGTAGTGATTCGATAAAGGTTCATTTTTCCTTCTTAGGTACGGGACCCTAAAAAACTGAAGTCACTCGCATGTATATGGAATACGTATAGTTTAGCGTGTGATTGATTAACGCTGTAGTAGCTCACAGTTATGAGACGTAGAATTTCCAGATGCACTACAACTATCAAACGTAGGTGATATACTATTATTACAGGGGTCAGTATAAGTATGACGACCGCTTAGCCTAGTGGGTAGCAACCCTGCCTACGAAGTTGCAGGTCCCGGGTTCGAATCCCAGGTCGGATCAGTATTAATATGATGAATATTGATACTGGTACCGGGTCTTGGTTGTTATATGTGTGTGGTGTCTTCGGAAAAATATTTATATATGTATATATTATAAAGAATATTTAAGTATGTATATTAGTTGTCTAGTAACCCATAACACAAGCATAATACTTGCTTACTTTGGGACTAGATGACGCTGTGTGGGAAGTCCCATGTATTATTATAGTACTGTACCAGACAGATGCAATTTCTATTTCATCAGATAAATAGAGAAATAAACAATAAGTATTTGTTAATTATTCATTTCCTTGTTATTTACTTAGAAATTCATAAAAACATGTCTATAAATCGATTGCGTATTGTAGAGTAGATTAAATGTCGGAACGGGATAAACCCATAATGATAAACCTAGAAAAATAAAATAGAAAACAAGGAAAAAACATGTTTAAATACCTATTTGATGATATTATGCATAACAAAATTTACCATAATGATGTTGGTAAACTGATATATTTTTAAGTTTATTATAAGTTATTATAGTATTTTTGTTTAAGCCGTCGCAAAGATAAAGTTCAGACATAGAGATGACAGAGAATAAGAAGAATGTCTAAAAACTGAAAAACGGTGATTACACTATTTGTTTACAATTGCGGTCAATATTTAAAAATATTTAACAAATAGCAATTTTGTAATTATTTTCCGATGTAACCGAGAAAATCCAAATGTAGAATTCAGGAAAAATGATAATAAAAAATGTATGAAATTAACACAAACGTAAAAATTTTACGAAAATAGTTTAATAATTTCTTTCCCTACTGTCTAACGTTTTCTTAACTTTTAATTCAAAAAAAAAAAAAATATTTTGTAACAGCTTTATCTCATTAGGTACACATAATATATACGTCACCCATTATTGCATCATTATGGGAACAAATTAACACGTTATATATGTAAGATATTAAATACTGATTATATTAAATACTGAAACTTTTGAAGAAAACTTTTTTGTACTGCTTTTTAACTTTAATCATTTCGATCTTAAAGTGAAGCTTTTTCGCTATTTCACCAGCATCAACATGACATCTAAACACAATTCGGTCATATTTCTGATTTTTAAGACAGTCATATTGTATTAATCCGCTTACTTTAAGATGACTGTATGACTAATAACTCTATTCATCGACTATCCCCCGTTTGTATGGTGAATTAAAAATTATTAAAAATTATTATTATTAATTATTAAAAAGTGTTTTTTATATCGCGTTTGCAGCACTTATGAAGTAAACAAACACTTTAAGAAAAACGTTTATTCTTTTGTCGTAACACCCATTCCTAGCTGACTGGTCGTATTCTGTGAACATTAAGTATCTGTGAATGAGCACAGTAAGTGGTCATTTATAAAAAAATCAGCTTTAAGAAAGTCGTGACGTTTTTCGGTCACGGGCACTCGGACTAATTTATTCATTATCACACATTATCGACTCATGTGATAAGCACAATATTATCGTCATCGACATTTCCCAAACACTAGTCTTCTTCCTGAAACATAATTTGATGGAAGTTCTCGAGAAAGTGCTATAACGTATGAACTTTCAAATATGAAAATCGGCGCCCTTCACAACTTCAGTCAGTGAATTGGATTGTAGACGCGATACCTTAGAAAAGAAACAGGTGAAGGTGATGTGTGTGGCATATAGAAATAGAGTAAAACATACATTCCTACTACGATATAAATATTTTAAGAATTCTTTGTAAAATAATAATAACATACTTACAACGTACTTACAACGAGTCACCTCAACGATGTAAGTACCTGACATTTTCTTTAGTAACATAGACTTGTTCAAGCATGCCATGTCCCAAATTGTATGATGTATTTTTTTTTAAATTTTGTATTATTTTTCTTATGTCACTTGTAATAGTTTTGTATTTTCTATTTAAAATTGTCTACTTATTTTTGGGACAATAATCTAGCATTATGAATTTTTACCTTGTATTAATTGTTTGAGTGGTGTTCTGTGAACTACGTAATAAAATAAATAAAGAATAAAATTTCGCTTTCAAAATTAACAAAGCCTGAAAATGTTCGAAATCAATTCTACTAACTCATCATCACCAGTCCATTATACCCCACTGCAGGGGCTTAGGCCTCCCCCAGGGTGAGGAGGGGTTTTGGGGATTCTACTAACTGATACATACTAAATAAAGCATAGTATTTTAGATGGAGATACGAGTAAAGTTAAATAAAGTACCTATATAGTTGCGTATGGCGGTTTCGAAAGATAAACGAAAACTCAAATGGTATAATTTAGACAAAAAAAAACTCAACCCTCACATGCCTATATACGCTTACGTGCTACACGAAGACCGCTCCATCAAAATACAGTTAATTTTCAGTACTTTCCCACGCAGTAAACGCGTTATAGTTTTACGTAATGGTGTAAATGATATTTACAGAATTACGTAAATGTACAATTATATTCATCTAGGCTTTGTATTAATGTTCCAATTCGTCTACATTTGCTAAACTCACATTTATGCTCTCTCTTCTCTCGCAAATTCTTTAAATACAGTTACTCATTCTATAAACTACAATTTAAAGTTTGAAAAAAGAAACCAAATTAAATTTCTCACTTTATTTCGAGTTCACGGCACCAAAGAAGTTGCAAAAAATTTAACTCTTGAATTGGTTCGTCGTTTGTGCTTAAGCGTATGGGAATTTCGTCGAATGTCGAATTTGATTGTCTACAAACTTTTAAAAAGGTTTAAGATGCCTAAAGTCTTACGAAATACCGAAGTAATTGTCAAGGTGAAAGAGTTTATGCAATGCGCCGACAGCGCCTCGTCTACGAGACATTTTTGGTGGCATGGACTATATTTCATAGAGATATCAATGTCGCGCAAGCTCAATGAGGTCGAAAGAGTGTTTTTAACTTTCAGTCTTGACGTTTTATGACAGCTCTCTCGTTTTGTCACAAACAGTGTCTCGTTTTGTCGGAGGGACGATTGTTTTATATTATATGACTATGGATGTACTTAAAATGGATGGATGACCTCAAAAACGTAAGCGAAAAAATATACCCCACAGACTAAATACGCCACTTGATGTATGAGTATTCATTCACTGTGTAGTTTAGAGTGACGCTCCTGTAAACTGGAAAAATTAACAAAGATTCTGAAATTACGTTTCATTTAAAATAAACAATCATAATCCTATAATTATGTCTGTCTAATCCACAGGTCTGTCCACGCGGCTAATCTTAGAGTCTGTCATTTTGCTCACCCTCACTCTTACATTAATAGTTTTTAACTTTTATTATTTTCCTTTAAGTTCCTAATAGTTTAAACTAATATATACATATATCTTATTGTTAAATAAACATTAATAATTTACCGTACCTACCAATGTCGTGGGGTAGATGTCTGGAGACCTATAAGAACAGGTTCGCCCTAGTTTAGGCTCTAGTCTCCCACAATTACCAGAATTATTATTTACTGTCTTTTTGTTCCAAAAATATTTTTATTGTGGTGTAAAAATAAATAAATGATTATTATTATTATTATAATTCTGTTATCTCAGATTATAACTAAAAATGAGAATTTTCAATAACCGACAAAATCATCAGTGATCGAGCTATTATATTCTTATATTACCAATTTTTTTACCATTTATGAAATAATGTCATGTTTGCGCCTTGGATTGGCTGCTCAAGGCTACTGTGAAGAAGTCAGATAAACTATTATAGCTATTTACCATCCAATTCGGAAGTCTGTTGTAACCCAGTTCTCTTCCTTGGTGATCATTGGTCTCTTCCTTTCAACCCAAGTTCAGTAAAAAGATAAGAGCAAAACATATTTTCACCAAACCCGGGCTAAATAAACGTTTCAAAATTGACAGATACTGTCTTCTGTCAAATCCTATCTGGGACAACTGGATCCAAGAAACTGTTGAACTTAAATTCAAATCATTTTACAAAGCAAATTAAAGTCCAACTCATGAAAAATGCTTACTATTGTATTAGCGAGTATTTAAATTATAAGTGTGCATGGACATCATTGTAATAGTTGTAAAGAAGTTTACAAAATTAAAACAACTACGAAAAACATATATTTTAATAAAATAGACAGGGAGGAGTTTCTTGCCGGTTCTTCTCCTTCTAGTTTTGGAACCGTTACCTAATCAATTCATTTTGACTTTTAATAAGTGTGTATTATATTGAATAAAAACTTTTTGATTTTGACTGAAACTTCTGTTTTTAAACTATGGGATTTCGTTATTAGGCTCAAGGCCGTGACCGGTGCTGGAGTAATTTTTCGCTCATTGGCCGGTAGCGTGACGTATGTGGGTCACTTCCGATCGCCGATAACGGCAAGCTCGCGCCGACCGACGATAACATGAAAATACCCAGTTAGTTAAAACAAAAATACACAGCCAGAAAACGACATTGTCTAATTATTTACGAGCATGCATTACATCAGAAAGAACAAAATACCTGGTGTTCGGCTAAACGTAGTAAAACAAAAAGTTTTAAAATAAATGATAAAAAAATTAAACTTTAAACATGTTTTTCGACCGTTAGTTTGCGCCATCAGCTCACTTGAATTTTTTTTATTTAGCTCGATAAGCTCTACACGCTCTACAAGTTTGGATTATGTACGGGATGTTCGGGTGAACGTAGTTCAATTTTAAATATGCTTTTTTCGGTAACCGTTAATTTGCGCCGTCTGCTCACTTAAACTATTTGTTAGTTCGGTAAGCTCTACATGCTCTATGAGTTTGGACTACGTTCAGCCGAACAGCCGGAATAAATATTAACAAAAAAGGTGCACCTAATAAACACACCTTAACGTTTTATGTTTTGTGAATGGTATTGTTATTTTTTGTCGTGGATATGTGTTTGTATGTTTGTCATCCTTTCACTGTGAACCGGTGTTGATAAAACTTGTGTAGGAAGATAGCATCCTGAAGACCGACATAGGCTGTGTGTATTTTTGTTACTTTTCACAGTTAAACTGTTAGGCCTACCGTCCACGGCGGCGTAGCTTCATAGACGCGTATTCGTCACTTTACGCTCGGTTTACGCCTGCTTACAGCTTACATACAAAACTATGTAACTCTGTCGACGGAGCGGCAGCGTCGCGCTCGCATCGCTGCATGCAGGCTTCATGACGCATGGCGTACAGCATGTCATACTCCCGAGCGTCCATCGAGTGAGCGCAACGTGTTTATTTTCGTAAAATATTGGTGTTTTGTTTTTTTAACAGTGGTGCTACGATTTGCAGTAAATTCTGACAAGTAGTTTTACTCGTTCTATAGAATGAGTGAAATACACTATCATCTTGTAATAATTATCTTGCCGCTATGAACAATCTACAGTTGATATTTTTTTCTATATATGGTTGCACCCAATATAATACAATATAGTAATAAGCCAAAAAAACGTCTTCTTCGTTCGACGACATTCTCACAAATGATTGCTAACGTAAGCTAGCAATACGTCTCGCGGACAGAGTCGAGTACGCTGATACGAGTAAGCTGCACGACGGCGTATTTTGAAGCGCCTATGCAGCTACGCCTTCGTGAACAGTAAGTCTTAGCGATGGAGGACTGATAAAGTCGCGATTTTGAACGGAGTTCATAAGGCTGTGCTAGCCTATCATTTCTTCCATACAAGCGACAAAGGGTGTTCACCGACTATTTAATTGAGACAGGCTATGTTAAACACTGTTAAAACTATGGATGGAGTTATGTGACGATTTGTCTGCGGACCGTGTACAACTATGCTGATGCTGCATCCATACAATAATATGTCCATAACTAGGATTGTAATAAAACAAAACAGGAAAATGATGTGTTTTGAATATTGTTAATCTTGAAATGTGAATAAATTATGTAATTTGTAGATATATAATAAAATGCAAATTAATTTTCAAGTAATGCAAAAAATTTCGTAACAATAAAGTAGACACAGTTTAGGTAATCGTATTGTGAAATGTATTTAGTACGTTTAAATTAAATACGTTGATTATTTTCTTCATAAGAACACTAGAGCCAAATGTCGAATCAGTTTTTTGCAAACTCGTTTTCGCTATGAAATATTGTGTTTTTCACAGAAATTTTTAAATCCTATCCTATTTAATGGCATAACAAGAACAGATGGATCTTTTTTGACGCACTATATTGTACATGAGATGACATGAGTTCAGGCCGCCCTGAAAATTTATTAATACTTATTTAGGTATACCAAAAATCATTTGATACGAATAGTAAAAACCAAGCGGGCAAAGACGCTGGTAAAAAAACATAGTATTTAAATACAATGCTGTTGTATCATAATATTCATAGAGGCTGAATTTATTTACACCGCCCGTTACCAAAAATATTACAATTTTACAAACAATTGGAGAGAAGTATTTATTGAAGAAACGAAAAGATCTCCCTCCATCGAGTTACGTAATCACATCTCAATATGTTTGAAATGATCACACAAAAAATAAAAAATACTATCCGCTCGTCGTAACTATTGTATACTACGTAAATAGGAAATATTGTGTTGATTATCTTTTTTATTTATATACGACGATTTCCATAAATTATAAACGTATTTGTAGATAGAGAAAGATACTACAGATAAATCAAAACAATGGATATTTAAGCACAGACATGAACAAAACGAACTACGTACATAAACTAAAACAATAGATACTCTCACCACTCATAAATTGTTGTGGTTGTTGTGGTCATTAAAATTCGATATTTTAACATACGGTCATTAGGTATTTTAGAACGTTCCGAAGATAAAAATACACTCAATGCACTCACAAAATGTTCGAACTAGAAATTAGTTATAAATATTTTATTTCCTTTTAGTTAGATATCTTTATTATTAGGCAGTAATGTCTGGATCTAACTTAACTATATTGATATCGCAATTCTAACATCTGCTAATTAAACACTTTTAAAATCACAGAATACGAAATTACGATTTTTTGTTTGAGAATTTAGATTTCATTTTTACGTATAACAGGTAACGTACTCTGATCGTCATAGATTACTACTGGACAAATTGAGTGATGACAATGAATGTAGAGTAGACAGGTGGTAACGTTGCCATGGTAACGAATGGACGCGTTGCTGGGTGCCACATCAAGCAAGGTTACCTTCAAGGTAGAGCGTTCGTCCTTTTATAGATTACTGGTCGGTGTTGTTTTGAAAGGCTTATCAGCTTCATCTTAATGCTTAAGGGAGACTTCTTCGAATTTTTTTATGTACTCTATTCATGTGTTTTTAGCATAAAAGTACCTACGAATTGACTAAAAGCCTTCTGCGTTTAACGTCTAACCACTCATACTCTAGATAGCTCGTGTAATATAAGTCGGTACTCGTGTAAGATGGCCAGTTTTAGCCCGAATTTCAGTGCGCAAGGTCCCCGTGCGCCACTCTTCGCCCCCGAGAAATCCCCGCCAACCCCGCAAAATTCTTTATTCACATGGTTCTTAGGTTTCCATACCAAAGCTGGAAAACAGAATAGCAAACTAAACTTCTTGTGTTGCAGTTATTTGGAATTTCTACATCTACACCCATGGGACCTTTTTTGTAATGCGAGCTCTCTTCTAGACTCTTAGACTCTACTAAACAAGTAATATTTTATGTGTTACACTGCGTCATCTAGAACCTAGATTTCTAAAACATGTTTGTTCCCAATTGTGTTGTGTCTATTTATATTAGAAACAAAATTGAAGAACCAGAAAACAAATGTAGAACCGTATGGCAAATCAAACGTAGTGAAACAGACATAATAAAGACTCCCTAAAACCAATATGCCTTGCAGGTAGATGGCAGGATCCTTACCTCAGCGTTCGATATCGCTCGTTTGTTTGGTTCCTTTTTCTAAAATATATCCATTAAAATCACGAAGCACAGGTTCATCCCCTGGTCGTGTTTTAACTTTAAGTTAATAAAATACGGCAAAATAATACGTCTGTTAAGTGTTAGTGGTAAAAGAGACCCCATAAATTTTTCCAAAAAATCATGTTAGATCAAATGCTTTCTTGTTTTATGTCCCACAATTTACTTCAATCAAAATATTTACCACACACATTTACCACACGTAGACTTTTTTTTACCGAAAGAAGATAGACAACAAAGGCTGACATTTTACTTTTAAAACATATTTTTAATGTATGGGAAATCTCTGAAAATGCTATTGCGGTCTTCTGTGATTTATCAAAAGCATTTGATTGTGTTAATCATCAAACATTGTTGCTTAAATTGGAACAACAACCTTTCATAAAACATTTAAGTGTAAATAATAGTGCTAATACTAATAGAATCATATTAGTCCAGTCAATGAAGGTTTTCACCTCCGATTTCGTTGAATCTCCATCGATTTTCATGAAAATTGGTGAGTAGGTGGGGGATACCTTAAGAAACAAAAGTGACATAGTGTCAACTTGCGCTTTTGCCCCGGGCGTGGATGCCACCCCTTCTCGGGGTGAAAACTATTTTAATATAAATAACAACATAAATCAATAGAAAGCCAAATTCTAAGTAAAATTTGTTATATAAAGTTTTTGGAATAAATCAATACTTTCTGAGTTATTAAGATCAAAGATTGTGATTTTTCGTGATAAAAATACATGTTTTAAAGCGGTTTTTCATAAATAACTCAAAAACTATGAGTTTTTACAAAAAATTTAATATCACCAAAATTGAAGCTAATAAAAAAACAAACAAATGTCTACTTTGAAAAATCTTTTAATATTAATTCAAAGTGAGCTATAGGTAATTGTATGTATATTTTTTTTCGGCGAGTACTTAAATCTTAGGGATTTAAACTTAAATAACGGGAAACCGATGCATTTTATGACATATAATAAATAAATTTATTTCATTTTAAGAAATGTAAAAAGGGTCCAATTATTGTAACGGTTAGAGTACGGAATACTTGTTGCAACGTATTTTGTTAACTGTGGAAAAGCTTCAAACTTCAACGAAATGAAACACATTTTAAATTACCGTGTTATCTTTATTTTTCATCTAATTTCTTAGTTTTTTTTAACCATCAGCGTTAAAAGAAGGGTTACAAATCTAGTATAAAAATTATATGTATATTTACGTTAAAAATAATTTACAACACCAGGGTTACTGGTACAAATAATTTCATGTACTTACAAACAAAATCAATAAAATGGAAATGCCTACTTTGCGATTTCCGTGTTTCCTGTTTTTTTAGAGTTCAGTACTCAAAGGTCAAAACACAGCCCTATTGCTGTCACCCTGATGTCTATTTATTCGGATTGTAATTATATAATTATAAACGGAATCGTTGAGGAGCTAGGACCCGTGACTCATCCGGGTTACTAGCTTGAATTCGGATATTTTGTGTAAAATGTTGACCCGAAATAGAACATTCAATTAAAAATTTTTCAGGGGGGTCCCATATACATGTAAAAAGAGCCAAAACCTATGGATGACATGTAAGATGTCATTGTGTAGAACTCATTGAGTAGAGAACAAATACATTTTTTTTAAATCAAGTGATGTAGAAATATTTCAAATTCGTCTTTATAAGTTTCAGATCATTTTGTTACGTCATTATCTCAAAAACCAAATACTGAAAACACTAATTCACAATGTAGTTTGTATGTGTCCATAGCAAACAAAACATTTTGTCTTTTACGGATTGTGGCAATATATAGCTCGTTTCGTAAATATACAATTGAGGTTCTAATGACCAGCCAAATTTTAATATAAATGATCTTTGGTAGAAAACCGATAGCGGTCTAGTTTCCTTTTAGTATCGTTCTATAGAAAAATATTGAGATATGACTACTCAAACCTTTCTCGAAAAAACCAATAACTCTAGTCACCATTCATGCCCGCCGCCCCATTCCGTTTCAAGGCCTTGGGCGCGTACGTTTACTATAGCGTCAAGAAGGCAACAAAACGTCATAAAATAACATTGTAGATAAAATAATTTACTATGAAAACGGAACCCACATTTTTTATTTACGTAATGAGGTTTATTGGTGATACCTAAAATCTAGAAAAATTCTGGCCGGTTACTAAAATCTCACCTTGTATAATGACACACAATATATATATTCGAATTCGCATCGCTATCGTTTCAACCCTCTTCCCCGACCCATTCCTGAGGGACAGAGGTGACAAGAACAAATTCCCAAAAATACGTATAAAATACCCGACCAAACCTCCGACAGCCCGACAGCTAGCGGGACGTGACGTTTTTTGTTTTCAATTCATACCCTGAAATGCGTAATTTGCAGGGTCATTAAGAAAGGATGTCCCTGGGGCGCTATGTCTTGTTTTTTTTTTTTGAATTCGCATTAATATCGAAGTTACGGCTCGTTATATTAAAAAACGAAGAACCGACGAAAGTCATGTTTTTCAGGAATTAATTCTAAAACATCTGAACAAGACATCAAAAAAAACATACCGCCCTGTGACAGTATTTTTCCTATTACATATATTTTTCCTGTAAATATTGATACAAAAATACAGAGAGGATTAGACACGGACCGAACTCTCTTTTTTGTATGAAAAGCCTACCTCCTTAAACGGTTTTTATTATAAGTATTTCCTTAAAGTAAAATCATTATACACGTTTACTTCTTATTTAAGATCTTTTCGTAATTAATATTTTTAAAATAATTAATTTTATAGTTAATATTTGAATAGGTCTTATGTAGATCATATAACATTAACTTCTTTGACAGCTACTTATAGCTTAAAATAAATAACGCCAAGATTTTTTTAACTTCCCGCTATCCAAGGGAAGTTATTGATTTGGGTCCGATATTCGAAAATTGAATTTTCTTCAGATCTCCAAGTTTTGAGGTCCTAGGAAGCTATTCTGAGCATTTTGGACTGGACGTCCGTATATGTGTGTGTGCGTGTATGTAACTTTTTTTTTATCGTACGATATCTTGAGAACGGATTGACCGATTAAATCTCGCGATACGGCGTTTGAAAGGGTTCATCGAGACTTAGATCTGGTTAGATTTTGAAGTCAATCGGTGGAGCCGTTTCAAAAATATTTGTAAAAAAAATTAAACAATTTTTTTACGTTTTTTAAAATAACTTTGAGATTTTTCAACCGATCTACTTGAAACCTTATATACATTTTTGTATATAAAAAAACTTCGTCGAGTGCCGCCAAAAGTATCAAAATCGAACGACGCGTTCAAAAGATATCACAGTTTACAAATTTCCGAAAACGTGTTTTTTTAACATAACTTTGAGATTTTAAGATCAATCGATTTTTAGTTTTACACAAAAATTTGTGCTTACAAAATTACATATAATGCCGCAAATTGCATTAAAATCGCACTACGCGTTCAAAAGATATCCTAGTGGACAAATTTCTGAAAAAGTGTTTTTTTTCTATATCTTTGAGATTTTACGACCAATAGATTTTTGACTTTACAAAAAAGTTTTGTGCTTACAAAATTGCATATAATGCCGTAAACTGCATTAAAATCAAAGGAAGTGTTCAAAAGATATCGCAGTTCAATTATTCCTAAAATAACATTTTCTTTGATACGTCCCAACTTTCTGAGCTTGTAGAAGTTTAAATGTATAGAAATTCTGTTTTTGGGCTTGGAGAGCTCGGAAAATGAATATTATGAGCTCGAAAAGCTCAAAAAACACCAAAATCTATATTTTGAGTTCGAAGAGCTAAATAGAACTCAAAAATAGCGGGAAGTTTCAAGGGTGGCCTGCATGGTCAACCGATTTTTTCTTTCTGATACTATTTCGAACGTAATGCAAAATTATTGGTCAGTAGATCCTGTACTCCAAAATACTTGACCATCTTTATTAAACCATGGGTTCACGACAGACGAGACAAACATACTGTGTTCTGGCTTAAGGGATTTTCGTTCAAAAACTCGTATAATCAAGGCAAATTCTTAAATATTTTTTGTCCATTGAATCACCAAGCGTTTTTTAATTTAACACATTAAATTTTAAACTGTACATTTTCCTTTGATATTACGTCTGCAACCAGGCATACACACTGCATTGGTAGGATCATTAAACCTCGTCAGGATGGTCAACTGAACGCATTCGATCGCTAGCGTAGTCGCGTTGACTCCTATAGCGGCCATGGCTGGGAAGAAATGTGTGCAGGGTTTTGATGACCCTATCAATTCGCAACCGTCACCCCAAGGAACTTGACCATCTTCACAAGGATTGGGTTCGCAAGTTGGGATGACGGAGTTTGCTGGCAGCACAAGGTATTGCTTCTTGGGGCATGGACCGCGACTCCACGCCGGCCAACATGCGTCTGTTGTTGGATGGTAGAGGTAGGCTGAAAAAGTATAAATGATTAAAAGTTATTTTAC
Source organism: Luffia ferchaultella (assembly GCA_949709985.1). NCBI lineage: Eukaryota > Metazoa > Arthropoda > Insecta > Lepidoptera > Psychidae > Luffia > Luffia ferchaultella. Next base: position 7,812,767 of record OX453256.1, on the reverse strand, counting down.
ATTATGCTTAATGACAATTTTGTGCGGGGTATTAAGATGTGCGGGAGATGTGTTCATCAAGTTGTGAGCTGCGGAGGACGTGGACATGATTAGTTCAGCAGTTGCTACATACAGAGTGTCTTAAGAAATAATATCAAGCGAAAGTGGAGAGGTAGAGCATCCCTTGGAGTACCCTAGTCGCCGCCATACGTATTCCACGATTTTTGTTATTTACGAGTTATGACTTTTTTTCATAAATTCTCACCTGTGATTTGAGCAAATTGTTTTAAATGTCTGATTTTTCAAATTGAAATGCCTACCCAACACAAATAGATGTAATTTCGTAACTCCTTGATCATGTTTAGGTATTATGAATTTTTTTATTTTAAGTTAACAAATTTTAATTAACCGAGAACTTTGAAAACAATTAAATGAAAATCTCATGACTTTTTGATTCATACCTATTTAAGTAAAACCTTCATTTAATTGGGTATTTATTCTGTCAGTTTCATTCACTGTCAGCAAATTGTAGGAGATATCAATTAGTCACAAACAAACGAACAGACATAATGAAATCAGAAGGATTCCTTGTAGAAGCCTCAAAATCTGGATTTATGGACAAACATTTAACATTACATGATATGTACTTCCTCGCAAATATATTTAACAAAATTTAACAAATTACCCAACACTGACCGGTCTTTATGAATAAAAACGGATAATTATTAAATTGACTTGGTTTTTTACTTCGCCCTAACATACATTCGTAGTGTTCAACCTCTGTGTCTATACAGTCTAAACTGTCCAAAGTGAATAATTTAATTTATCTACAACGTCATGTAGCACAAAACCGCTAATTTTATAGCAACTAATTATAGTAACTGCATGACAACTGCACAGGAAAAACAAACTCTACCTATCTCATCGTCTTATTATTTTTTTTATTTCTACTCTTATACTAGGTAGGAATATATGAACGACATACGCTATAAACTAACGATATGGTGTATTATTTAATAATAAAGAAAAAGCAGGTAAGTAGTTAAAGCTTACTCGATAAATTCCGTTTTAGCAGCTCTATCTTAACACCACCTGCTTTTTCTTAACTGTTGAATAAAAAACTCGGTTACACACATAATCTTTAAGTAACGTCCAGTTCTCGTTTAAGAAGATAGAAGTAACTTCTGGATATTTTACGAGTATCAATTATAGACAATAACGTTGACAAAAAAAAAATTAATTTTGATCTCAATTTAAGCATAGCTTTTTCCTTATCACGTTAAGCGACTTTGAGCTTATTATGGAGGTCAACATTTAGTATCACGTTCAGTTCTGTAAGCCATTTACTGATAAGTCTGATAACACGCATTGTTGACTTTGGTCTTTAGGCGCTGAAGCATACCGGATTCAAAGACGCTGTCTGGTTTCCCGCAAGCTGCTTAACCGAGTTTGGACTCTTTTTCCGAGACCTTCGTTTGATCTCTCTGTCGAAGAAGAAAAATTCGATTGTCGAGTTTCCAACAACCATTGAAGCGGGTGTGACATGGACATTCGACATGATGTTCGACTGGGCCACGTTCATTTTTAAATCCACTCGTTGGAAAATTTCACTGAGGTCTCTGAGCATGGCGTCGAATTCTAAGGAACGATCTAGGGAACTTATCACATCTAAGCCTACGGTCTATTCTATGACAAACTACTCAGTAGAGAATGTCAATATATGTTTTCGCTCCATTTTGTCTTTTGTAACTTCAATGGCGTGAAATAATTCGTTACTTCTGGGATCAATAACGACAAATGGGCATTCAAATTATTTGGACGCTAATTTTATGTCTTAATATGCTGTTGCACTAATGCTGTCATAAGTCATAATACACAATTTGACCAAAAAAGTACTTAATGTATACTAACCCGGTCGACAGTCGCAAATCCAATCGTCCCTCTGGTCTCCAGGATAATAGAGTTCGTTTTCTGGACACGTCGATGGTATGTAGACAGGTTTGCGGTCCTGTAATATAAAATGCCTTTTTTGAAGATATACAAGCCACTCCACATGTCGGGGGAAGCATGGCGCGTCGGGCGTACGGAGGATGGACGTAGAGCTACAAAAATAATTATATAATATAATATTTCGTGTTCACCGTGTTCTTGTTCGATTGTGTGTACGCGCCTTAATATTTGATTACTTTGGGACTAGATGGCACTGTGTGAGATGTCTGAGATGGTGATTGTAGAATTAAACGTAAAGGCGTTTTGAAAATACCCAACAAACTAAGAAATGTCTGAACATATTTTTACTACTAGTTACCTATATTATTTTAGTTACAACATATATTAATCGTTTTACCCGTATTCTTACTGGTTACCCCTACATTAAATATTATCCAAAAAAATTATTGAAGGATTGTTTTAAAGAATAGCTTTGTGCAAAAACAGACATGCGCTACTTTAGTGGGAAGGTCTTCCCCAGTGTATCTACCTTTTTCGATCATCGGCATTCTTCAATCTTTCTATGCAGGCTTCTCGGTTTCCGGCATTAAAAATTAGGTCCTTCTTTAAGATGTCAATTTGGTTGACGTACGTATTTCTAGACTGTACACCTTATGTACCAGCCCTTCCATCACACATATCCGCTAACGCTAAATGTTCTTTCGTAATTCTATATACTTTCTTTCATCATTTTCATACAGCTCAACATAGCGATGACAAATAAAGTCGAATATTTACTTCAACTTGTAAATTCTCATTTAGGGGGGACAGACATAAAATTAAATATAAAAAATACTCTAGTACAAAATATAAAAACTATAAATATAAAAAAAAACTTTCTAATTTGCCCAAAACAACTTTGATAATGAGAGTTTTTTTCTTTGTAGCTCAGTAATTTAATTGTAGGGGGGAGGGGAATGGTTAATTTTGAATGTCTTCTAAACTTACATTAACACATGATGCACTTGAGATTTTTTCATATAATTTTCTATTTGGCCCACCAAAATGAGAGTTCGTTTATTTACGTTATGCTTCTGCAATTATGTCACTTAATTGCGTAACTATAACGAATTCCAACTTATTTCCTCCAGTATTAGATTCCAGGAAAATACGCTGTGATGCACGGACAAACAGACATCAGAGTAATCCTGTAAAAATTCCTTATTCAAATCGGATGTACGGAACGTTAAAAAGATATTATATAATGTGACGGATATAACAAAAAAACGTCATCTTTCTCCCTCGAAGATTTTTCTGATGACTAAGTCAAATCTCCGTGATGAGTCATGCACAGATTTTATTATTTTCTCATACGAACCAAAACCGATTCTAACAACCAGTTTGATTGCTATCTGCCGGAAAGCGATAATGGTCGGCAATTTAATTAATTAATAAATGAATATACTCCATCTATTTATAAAACACGAATACGAAATACCCCGAAAACGTAGGTGTACCGGTTTAAGTCTATTTTAGCGTGAGAAAAAAAGGTTTGTTGGTTTTTGATTCGTCTGTTCGTAACGGAAATAATTTAATTACACTTTTAAAATCGTGGGTACACTAGTTGTCTTAGTTTTTTGTTTGCCAGTTAATCATGATTAAGTACATGTTTCATAGGATGCCCTAAATTTATTAATATTTTACAGTGGTTCTTTAAAAGTTTAGAGTTTAAATACTAACATAATATCAAATTTTTTGAATTCAAAACCAAGCGCCGGAGGAAAAAAAGAGGAACGATTTGAAAAAAATATATTTACTCAAACTAAATAATTTATTAATATTGATAAATAAGAAAACATGATACAACTAATTAACTATTTCTATTATGTTTTTAATAACGTTAATTTTCCGTAAAAGAGTGTCTAATTATTATTTCTATATAGTTATATTTTTATATTAAATGTTGGGTCGTACTATAACTCAGATTTCACTATAGTTCATAAACTTTGTACATGACTGTTGTACGTATGTGTCGTGATAGCTCGAACACAGCGAACCCGTTTCAAATCTATAAGGCCATGTGGCCGTGGTTCAAATCCGGGCGTGCACCAATGAGTTTTTCCTGACTTAAGTACATTAACTATCACTAACTCCGTGCCTCGGAGAGCACGCTAAGCAGTCGGTCCCGGTTGTTGTTAATAGATGACAGTCGTTACAATCCGCCAACCCGCATTGGAGCAGCGTGGTGGGTTTAAGCTCCAAGCCCCTCATCTTAAGGATAGGCCTAAGCCGTCGCAATGGGGTATAAATAAGGCTGATGGCATGGAATGTACATATACCTACTACAAGAAATATGACAAATTTAAAAGTATTATTTTTGAAGCTAAGTATCATCACTCAATTTTTATATTGAGGTCTAGTAACATCAATCAACTATCCTATGGCGGTTAGGTACAATTACTCAACTTTAATATGAAGTTTTTATTTATTAAATAGATTACTTATCCATATTACTTACTCAAAAATAATAGGTAATAATAATAAAAAATAAAACTAATCCAATAATCCACCCCTCGTCGCCCCCGACGCAAATGTGCCCATGACGCATATGAAGTTTAAATATAACTTAACTAACTTAACTTAATATACTTAAAACTTATGAAGTTAAGTAAATCACTCCACTTGCTTATAAAAGTCAAGTTAACTTTTTTATTGCCATTAAGTAACATCACCATAAAAGTACGAATTGACTTGAAACCTTGAAAACTTGAAACCACTCAAACTTTAGCTAGCTCGTGTAAGATGGTGAGTTTCAGTTCGGGTTTCAGTATGCAAAGTCCCCCGCGCCGGTCTTTACCCCCACAAAATACCCGCATAATTGCGTAATGTCACTTCGATACCGTGAAGTGACATTTATGACTTTATTAAAAACAAACGTTGCTGTCAAATTAATTTATCTGTGAACATCACTCAACTTTCTTTCGGAAGAGTAAAATCACTCAAACGAAAAGGGACATTTTTAATTTTTGACAATAGCAGATCATTTTCAATGCCATATGCTAGTTATCTAGAACACGAGATCTGTGAATTTTTATGAACTATTCTTTTATTAAAACACTATTTTATCGTCCCCTTGATGGTGTATATGAAAAATTGTTCGTGCTTATTGTCTGGAGAGAATCTCTTAAACAAATGTTCAGTATTTCACAGTTTTTCTTCACACAATCTTTGGGAACACGAAATGGACAAGCGGTAGGGCATGAATTCTTAGCGGTCCGAATTGTGTACCTACGGGTATATTCAATGAGGAAAATATTAGACTCATAATATTCTATTCTGCTACACTTCAACTTCACTTTAAATGAAATTTATATTTAGGCTGTCTTTAAAGTTCCGCTTCTAAAAATGAAATGTTTATCGTGAGTCCGTCCATATAGATATTGCTGTTGTTTAACCTGAATTTATCCACTGCTAAACATAGGCCTATCCTAATGCATGCCATCCCATGAGGTTCTATGCCACCTGCATTCAGTGGATTCCACCAACTGTATTAGATCGTAAGTCCATCTAGCTGGAGGGCGCCCAAAACGTGATTCAAGAAACGTTCCATCCGACAGCTGTGGAAGTACCTGGGCTATTGAAACTTCAACGCGATCTCTTTTGCGATTTCTTCGTTGCTGATTCTTTCACTTCACTTCATCAGCCCATTTTTACCTCACTGCAGGGGCTTGGGCCTCCCCCGGGGTGAGGGGGGCTTGGAGCTTAAATCCACCACGCTGCTTCACTGCGGGTTGGGGATTCTTTGCTTTGGCTTAAATAGACTCCTAACATAGCCCGCAGTTCGCTGTGTGCCCTTCGGCTTGTGAATCAAGGAAAAAGTCAGAGCATGCTTTGTATGTACAGTTCTCTGGTATGTATGTATTGACAGTATAAACTGGTTGATAACTTTTGTTTTCCACCTATAAAACATTTTCCGATTTGAAGGATGAGAGCCTTGAAGTAATATTTTTTGGCTGTGAACAACGATTGTTCCCTAATGACAAAACACCAATTTTTCGTTTTACACAAAAAAACTCAAAGATTCCCGCATGGAATAATATTATATGTACTGAAAGAAGTAGATGTCGAACTAGCACGCAAGTGTATGCTGGCTAACCCTATTTCAAGCGTAACTCATTATAGATAGCTATTTCTTTCTGAGACATATTTCGAATCATACTTCACACTCAGTTTTAGAACGTGTGAACCTGCTTACGGTATGTGTATGTCGCCGTGCGATAAAGAATAAGAAGATGCCTCCTCCTTACTAAAGCATCATTGACTTGAGGACGTCCTCACGAATTAATATTTGATGTTATTAGCATAAATGATTTCTAGTGCGCAACTGGAAAATCCGTTTTCACGTACCTATAGGTATGTCGTATGTCATATTGATTTATTGTATGAAGGCTTAGACTTTTAAATTTATTTATCAATGTCATATAACAGAATACATAATATCTTGTTTTCGTAATGTACCTTAGGACACCATGACAAAAAACATTTACCAGTATTTCGTTTGGGAATGAAAATTGTTTTACTGGCGGAAATGTACACCTTTTACTATACGATGGCCGTCAGAAATATTTGTTTGTTTGTGTGTTTAAAACTGGATAAAATATATTTTTGTTTATGAACACTAGTACGCCTGGTGTAGCCCATCTGTTTTATGTACTATATTTGTGTATTATATTTGAAGAACTCACACTTTAGCCTAAAATGCTACCGCAATAGGAATTATTTCAATGGCATCCTTAAGACCGCCCAGCTTGATCACCGAATAATTGAAGTAGTCCGTATAGTTCTACTGTTCAGTTCTATTAGTAGGACTAAACGGAGAAAAAAATTCTTTTAGTCCTACTAATTTCTGTATGATATTCAATAGGACTAAACGGACATAAAATAAAGTCCTGCTGTTTCCAGAATACAACTAATTATTACAGAAATGAAATAAAGTATTCAATTTAAATTTGATATTTTTACAATGAGAAATGAACACCAAATCGACTTAGGTAAGTGTGCAAAGAACAGTTAGGCTAACTCTTATCTAAACAAATACGAATGCATACATAATAAATATGAACTATTTTATTTCTAAGATCCTAAAAACAGAGAAGCGGAGAATTAGTCATTGACCAACATCATTTGCTGCTACAAAATACTTAAATTTATTTACGAGTTAGAAATAAGTTACTCCAAATTATAAGTTCCGTTTAGATTTGCCTTTAATGATTCTGAATTGTCAGGGACATGCGTATCAAGAAGTATACATTTATTTTCCTTTAGGTATAATAACTATTAATAGAACTGAATGATCGAACTATACGGACTACTTTATTTTTTTGTCCGTTCATTTCTAACAGTAGGCCTGAACGGATAAATAAATCGGTTTGTCCTACTAATAGAAATGAATGGATTTTTTTCTCCGTTTAGTCCTATAGTAGAACTTAACGGTAGAACTAAATGGACCACTTCGAATAATTTGTTCAATTATTTTTTCACGGAGGAGTAACAGACTTTTACAACTATTTATTTATAACGTGACACCAGAGTTGGGAAGAAAATAGAAAATGAAAGCCACTGTGATTTCTTTAAGTTCATAACATTTAATAAGTAATATTTTTACATAAATAATGAAAACGTATATAATAGGCGTATGAAAAACAAATAAAAACAAGTAGAGTATTACGCAAAAATTTATCAAACGTCCCTTGTTTTCTGCTGACAGGGTAGAAAGCTCTATTATTTTAAAATATGTGCTTACTAAGAATAATGCAAGGTGTTTATTAAAACATAGGTTTTTGATCTTTCATAGTAGCCTAATTTTGTAAACCCAAACAAAAAAATCTGTTTTTGCTCTATAAAGAATTTACAGTTGCGGATAATTTCCCCAAGAGCGCGATATCAGTATATAGAGCGACTATCCTTTTTGATACGGATACTTGCATCTTTTATTTATGAAGTAAATAGAAAGGGTTCAATAATGAAACAATGCATTAACATGCTAAGAAACTAAAACTTAACTGAAAATATAGTTGTAGGTAATAAAAATTGTTGCTTGCCAATATTAGTCGACGCTCGTCAAAGTTTCATTTAATTTTTTATTTTTACTCACACGGACAAAACGCATGCGCTTACTCCGACAGATTACATGGCACAGAGGTCTGCGGGCGAGGCACTTCTAGTTAGAGTAAAGCACTAACGCCAAAAATATCCATTAATATTGTGTATTCAAAACCGAGGCATGTTTCCGACTGAGAGAGCTATCCAGTCTTTGCTCTATTTTCGTTAGTGTATGTTAGTGTTTAGTCCTAAATTACTATATACTATTAATTAAGTTAATCGATAGAAACACCTAACCTTTGTTTCAAGCTGTTTTATCATGTTACAAATTTAATGCGGAACATCTTGATGCCAGTTCGCTGAATCTAATGTAAAATTTACTGTTTTTTTTAATACATTGTCTAGTTAAACTCAACTTTAAATAACATGCAAATTACGTGACAAACGACGTCTACAGCGTAGTCACGGCTGCTTGCTTAAAAAAATTACGTAAGGAAGGTCATTGATATTACAAAAAAAAACAACACAGAATTGATTATAAGGTCATGGCAATTTGATAAGCTTTAATTTGATATATGTACCTTCGTTTTATATTAAGTTTTATTAAAAACATTTTAATTCTAAAAGTAAAAAATACCCTAGGATTTTATTCGATAGGTAGGTTTCGTTTCACATGTGTCAATGCAAGGAGCGAAGCGGACGGAGCGCGAGCTACCATCAAGAAGCCTTTTGAAACAAATAATTTTAGTCGAATAAATTATAGTATGATATTCGTTCCGTTCCGTTCAGAAATAGCTAATGGACAAAGAAAATTCTGAACTTAGATTCCCTAAATGTATACAATAATTATTGAAACAATATTTTAAGAAATTTCTTTATTGGAAGATTGGAAGTATCAATGGTTCCTAAAAGAAAGGAGGCAAAAAGTTAAAACAAACACTGTGATAAGTGTGCAATAGAATTGTTAAGTGGGAAACAGTGATAAATATATACTTTTGTAATTGTAATATTTAAAAAGTAATAAAAAAATTATCTTTATGTTCAGACTAAATATGTATCCATAAAATAGTAGTGCAGGTTCGTTATAAACTAAGTTAGCATTTAGTTAATAAGAAAAATTATGACAAAATAATAATTAAAGTGCATTTAGTTATTCGTACGTTTGTAGACGTGTAAATCAGAAGCAGAAACCATTCACTCGAAAACCATCGGTTCCGTTCCGGATTCCGTTCGTGTTCCTCCGCATCAGCTTCATCACCGAAGCAGCCTTTTTTCGCATAATTGTATAAAAATCTTCTATATTAACGTCAGTAAACATGCCTGATGCGCTGCAAAAGCGTGGGAGCCCCAACAGAGCAGAGTCCTAAAGATATTATTATATTAAACCCGTAAGGTGTTGTGTGATCTCGCCGTAAACCTGGTCCATAAGCCGCTTGTGTAAAAACTTTGAAAATAAGCTTTAAAGAGCGTTATTTTCATTTAAACGAATGTAGAGCGACGCGGCAACAAAGTTGATACCAACATAGACCCGTCCCACCGGCACGTGTTCTATTCCACAAGACAGACAGACATGCAGACAAACCGACAGACAACGAAATGATCCTAAAAAAATACTTTTTAATTTCGTATTACTCTTGCAACGGTACAACCAGCAAATCCATGAGCGCGCATGTTACCACACACCGACAACTCCCTACGCTCACTTTCCATCTCCAAGACGTCTTTTAGGTCTTCGGCAACAAAGTAACCCAAATGTTTAAACTGTGTTACACGATTGAACACTACCCCGTTTAGTATAAGAGGTGGTATCTAATTATACTTATGTGCACTATTAAAGACCATATTAACAGATACTCTTTCTCATTATATTTTAAACTACAGGACAGCATAATTTTCACACGTTTTTAACAGGACTCAGCAATACCATATCATCAGCTAACTAATGTTGTTAACGAGGTTAACACTCACATTGTCTATTCGGAGCCCAACATTCATGCTGCTGAACTCATCGATCAACTGGTGAATATACCTACATATTTAAAAAGTAATAATAAGGCAGATTAATTTTAATATGATTCTGTTAAAAAAATTGACAATAGACTGTTGATGTACAGCACGTACACATAGTTTGAATATTTATGTGATTTATTTCTATATCCACTCTCGATCCATGCTCTCGATCTATAAAATATTTAGGCAGCGTATGTACGTGTAGTCAGAATAAACCACTAACGTAACTTCGACTTTTCATTTAAAATTCGTTTTCATTTTCGCGCTAAAATTTCTTGAACGACCTCTTTGTATTTTATGTGGTCTAAATAATAAATAAAGTGAAGCGTGAAAACGAACGGAACCAACTCTCTGGCAAAAACTTGTTTTCTACAAGATTATATATAAAATTTTGATAAACCCGTATAAAACTGAGATTATCTATAAGAAAACATTAAAATAAACGTATTACTTACTTCTTTGTTATTTAAATTCGTATTTTCCTCTGTCTCGGGAAAACCAACTGCACCTTCTTTTATAGTTCTCTTTGGCATGGCATGAATTGACGCCAACAAAGTTAAACACACACCTAAATTGTATAATGAATACATTTCTTGATATCAAGAGATCGGATTACTTGTATTACTTATTTTATTTTTATTTTAAATAATACCGGACCTGCTTAACCAAACAGTGATTTAAGAGTGATTGTTAAATATTTTTTTTTTTTAGTTTAAGCAATTGTTAAATGGGCAGAGTGTCTCAGACAAACATTGAAATGTGACTGCTGGGCGACTGGCTTGATTAGATACATAAGCGATGCTGGAGCGATCCGATCCTGCGTCATCAACCGTATCTCGACAAAACAAGTTTATGTATCAGAACACGTTTTGATATAATGATTGTACTTTTGATCAATACCGATGTAAATGTAATATGACAATAAAATAAAACAGGGCTTAACACCGGGCCTACCACATTACTAATTAGAGGTCACATGAAAGTGAAATCCAGAATCGAACTTCCGTTCGATTCAGGATTTCACTTTTAGACTTTTCACCTTTCTAGCTACCTACTTTTTAACTTTCGCGATACAGACGCCACCGCCCCGTTAGACAGATATTTCCGGACCCGAATAAACACTTTTCAGCCTTGCAGAAAAAAATAACTTTCGATTTCTTGTCATTGAGATATTGTACTCCAGCAGTACGCCAAAGCTCATTAGCTCCGCCACATGAGCTTCGCTCTTTCGGTCACCACCAATCAAAACTGTTAACTCGGGTGCCTTGCTTACAAATGCAATAGAGAAAAGAAATAGAGACCATATGAATGAATAAACAAATTATTCTTTTATACGGTCTCTATTCCTTTGTCATATAACATTAAAAGCTCGGCGAGGCTTACAGTTTGTGCAGTAGTTGTAAATAAGCTCTAGAGACAGCCGGTTATTTCCCACACCAATACCAAGCCCCACTACCAGTAGTGTAGTGGGGAATATTATTTCCCTTTCGCATCACCGACCAATGGTGGGTATTTCGTACGAAACTTTATGTCGTCGGTCCTCATAACACGACACGACATCTATTTCGTATTCGCTTATGGAAAAATATGTGATAATTTTATTATATTAAGCAAACGTACTGCGTAACAATTTATGAATGTATATAAGTAGAGAGAGATTTATGTATAACTTTCCAATTTTTGTTGAAGCAGTAGGTATTACGTGCCCACCTAAGGACTACTGCGGCCGCCGACAGACGCAATTGTCAGTTGCTCGCATCTTCACAATAATACGATAACTTTGTGGCGCCTTAACTCAATGTTTTAACACTAATACTAAAACCGTATTTTATTATATTCATCAAAGATCATAATATTATGACTTAGAAAAAATTTCGGAAATGGGTAATTTGACTTTTAAATTATCCAAAAATCACAATACGAGCATAGCCTGAAAATATATAGTATATAATATATAATATACAGGTTGGGGTTTTAATGACCAGCCAAATTTTAATATTTTGTCCTAGGAATAGGTCGGGGAAGAGTCATTGAAAGGGACATAGCAATGCCAATTCGAAGCCACAGAGCGAATTGCAAGACTATCCCCTAAAGTACATAACTATCACTGACTCCGTGCTGCGGAGAGCACGTTAAGCCGTCGATCCCGATTGCCATTGATCTTTAGTAGAAAAGCGATAACCGTCTTGTTTCCTTTTAGTATTGTTCTATAGAAAAATATTGATATAATATATGACTACACAAGCCTTTCCCGAAAAAACCAATAACTCTAGTCACCATTCATTCCCGCCGCCCCATTCCGTTTCAAGGCCTCGGGCGCGTACGTTTACTATAGCGTTAAGAAGGCAACCAAACGTTATAAAATAACACCGTAGATAAAATAATTTATTATGAAAATGTAACCCATATTTTTTATTTACGCATGAGGTCTATTGGTTGTTTTATTATTGGTTCTTAAATAAATACTCTAAAGTCTTTAGTTTTATTTTATAATAATTTCTTGTTCCTTTTTATGTTAAGTAGCTGTTGCCGAGCTTTATTATTTTTAGAAACAGTTAGTCCCCCTCAACTCTACTTCAAAGTTAATCATCAATACACACATAAAGGAAAGATTCAATTAGGTACTTATCTTAGATAGCATACCTAATAAACACGATGGAGCGTCTCATACTGCGAAACGATCGAAAACGTGACCAAAATTATAGACTCGATCTCAATTAAATAGACCTTTTGTCATTATCTTTATTGTAAATAAAAAATTTGAAAAATTACACATGAAATTTAATTTCAAATTCTTTATTTTCCTTTCTAACACGAATTGTACGTATGCGTCACACAAAATTCCACTTCACACGGAATATTATCAGACCTCAACTGGTGTATATTTGATCTATGTGGTATGTTTTTTTCCTTACATTTTTGTTCTCCCAACGCGGTATCTCTATGTACATCCATGGTACTTACCAGCTTCAAGTTTTACCTACTGTAGTTCTAACTACGTAACACGCAGAGTAACTGTTCTTTACATAAAACTGTGTATTAATATGTAAGTATGTTTAACAAAATGAAAGTGCTATCTCGGTGTAAAGTTACTCGGTTTTGTTGCGCGTTTAATGTTATTAAGACGCTGACAAAAGCCGACGGCCTTGAGCAATTGACAAACAGCGTGCTTCACCAAAAACAGTTGATATGAGTACGAATGAAAAAAGTTAAATATTCACTTCCAAGGCTACAAAATAATATTAATAAAATAAAATTCAACCGTTTCAATTACAAATATAAATCAGCAAAATTTTAAGCATTGCATAGTGAAACTATGAAATGTGTATTTATTTTTTTAATTTCTTCAAGAAACATTTAACGACGATATCTTATACTATTGAACGAGCAATTCTGGTGTATATTTATTTATATATATTTATTTCGCGTTTGTACTATCTCGGAAACGGCTATAACGATTTAGATGAAATCTTGTATAGACATAGGGATTTGCTTTTTAAGCGTACCTAAACCGAGTACCTATTCGGCTTGACGTGTCTAAATTCATAATAGATCATGTAGAGCTTAGCAAACTAAACAAAAAGGGTCAAGTTAGCAGATGACACAAAGTAACGGTTACCGAGAAAAATATATTTAAAATTGAACTACGTTCAGCGGAACAGCCCTGTATAAATAGACCGTTTATTGGGCTGAACGCAGTCTAAACATATAGAGTGTGTAGAGCTTATCAAACTAAACAAAAAGTTTCGAGCGAGCAGATGGTAAACTACCGGTTACCGAGAAAAACGTGTTCAAAATGTAATTTTTCTTACGTTTGTTTGGTTCGGTAAACTCTACGCGTTCTATAAGTTTTAACTATGTTCACTTAAACACCGAGTATAGTTATATTTCTAGAAGAACACAATTTTAAAGGAAAAAAATTATATTATTATTTTATATTTATTTTTATTATTTGTAAAAGGAGAAAAAACAGTATGTGTTGTATGTGAAAACTTACTTTGAAACACCTATATTCTGCTTACATATAAAATACAAGTCCTGCTAGTTCATTCGTGGAAGAACCCAAACTTTTGGTAGCTTTTGCATGTGTTGTTGGTATCTTTGATTTTTAAAAGTTTTTGGTCACTATAAATTGGCACACAAGGTCAACATAAAAAAATTATATCGTTGTCCTAAAGCGTAATCACCGCACTAATAAACTTAAGTAACTGTAGGCCTTATAAAAGTATAATCATATTATTAAGTTAAAAATTAATTAAACTGTAACCTTTTTAATAGAAAACTATTTGTGAAAAGAACGGTAGATGTTTTATTTGTTAATTTTTTTTTCATAGACGATAAATAGAATTATTAATGGAGTCTGTAAATATTACCAAAATATGCCTTAAAAATAAAGCATTCAAATAGTATATGCTGTATAATACAGTGCCTTTGCTTGCAATAAAAGTATTACAGTTTACGTCAACTTTCATTTTGGGTTTAGTCTCTAGTCTTTGCTCTGGTATTGTTTAGTATTTTTGGTATGTTTTTGGTGTTAATGTCAAACTTGAACAACGTCGAAATTGTGGTCGAAATGGGAGTGAAAACTCGAAAAGAAATAATATAATGAAAAATATAAGATTGCTACTGATCCTGACAATGATGAAAATCAACATCATATCTTTATAATATCAGAACCGTCATGTTTACCAAAAAGTCCCATCAGGATGTTAAGAAGTCTTCGGTGAAAATACAAGATTCCAAAAAAGATTCTGCCACCCGATTAAAACACTTAAAAATAGTATTAGGTGCGTATTTATGTTTTTTTCTTATGCATTATTAATAATGTACAATGTGTTTTAATATATTTTACAACTGCTTTACTTATCATATAAAATGAAAGTCGTTCATGTTAATTACATATAACTGTAGTTTCTAGTCGCGTTATCGTTTAAGATAACCGCGTTCCAACTAATAGAATCAAAGTAAAAAAGTACATAATTAATAAGAAGGATATGCATAGGAAATATGTTCTGATTATTTTCATCATTTTACTATTTCTTGTGTTTTCTCTGTCTGCTAAAGTAAATAGAAAAAATATTCTTAATTTTCAGAGCATTTTGACGCTGATGAAGCAAAAACTTATTTTGAAGCAAATTTTAGTCACGTGTACTTTATACTTTATGACAATTTCATACAAGCTGAAAATAATCTAAGACAGAGAGGTAATTCTTTATGCTATTTCTTAGTAGGACATACATTATATTTTTCTTTATATTTATACAAAACAAATAACAACATTTAACCAGATCTATACTGTATTTCAAAATTCAGGCAAATAATCTTATAGCGTAAAAAAGTACTGAATAAATATTGACATTTTTGCTGATGTTGGTACACTTAATTATTAAAACAAAGATATTTATATATACCTTAATTTAATAATTTAACTTACTAACTACAACGTAATAATCTTTGGCTTAAAAAAAGCAAAAAAATTAAATAAAAAGCCTTATATTTGAAATACTACTAAATATCAATGTCTAAAAATATTTTTCATATATCTATTATATTCCCAAAACAATTATAATTATTATTAAATTTTATATGTTCGTATATACATAAGTTTAACTGTATTTGATGTGAATTTTTATATTCATAAAGATTTTTCTTTCATTCCCTATCTAATCCTGAAGAGCTACCGTTCCACCTGGGTGAGTTATCACTGAAATGCAAAGAAAATTTTTAACATAGTTTTATATTCACATGCTATTAATAAAATCTCATTATTTTGACAAATCCGTTTGCCATTTACAATTTGTGGTCATTGAGATTATAATTTTATCAAATGCCTAGTTCAAGGGAATCTATTCAAGTTATGTTAGTAATGCATTTTGCTTTTTTCATTGTTATGATATATCTACATAATTTAATATTAGTTCATCAGGCATTATGGGTAGCTAACACCTTTGTTGATTGCTTCATTGATTTAAAACTAAACTATTTGCTTTAATAAATCTCAATGGACTAACCAAAAAGCTCTTTAGAAGTTCCATATCAGTTTTCAAAAACTTCTTAAATCTTTTACTTGTACTCAGATTAAACATAATATTTGAAATAAATTATTGTTATTATAAAATTGTAATGAATGCTTTACAAATTATGCAGTACACAAAGCTGGCAGAGAAGAATTAGAAGGGGCTTTGTCACTTCTTGAAAAAGTACTATGCTTGCTACCAGAATTAATAGGGAAAAGGTGGCAGCTACATTCATTGACAAGAATTTTCTCAAAGCTCCTTCATAATGGCAATTCTCAAAAACTCAGAGCAGAAGCGATCAGGTTGGTGCACTGGCTTTATATTCTAAGAGGTTTCCGCTCGCGGCTTCGCCTGCGTGGACTACACAGTTCTACAGGGACCATTATGTATTCATGCTTAAGTCAAATGCTACAGATTATTTAAATGGTCAGTTATAAGTGAAATGTTGACTATAAAAAAAATATAGAATTAAAAATATTAAGAAGTCCTGTTGAATTGAGAATTTGAGGTTTTATGTTTTTTTATGTATGTAATAAAAAAAAACTAGTGTTCTCTTGCTAATCTAGAATTAAGAAATTTGGCAAAAGCAGTCTCACAGCACAAGTAAAGGAAATAATTTGAATATTGTTAATTTGTAGTTATATCATGTAAAAAATTTTTTTTTTTAAATAAATTTACATATGCGTTTACGTGCCATTGGACGGTGAATAGCGATAAATACGTTAGGAGCCGTCCATTAATCACGTGATCTTTTTTTTAAGCATTTTTTAACCCCCCCTCCCATTTGGTGATACATGATGAGGTTTAACACTACCCCCCACCCCCCACCCAGCATCACGTGTATTTTTAGTATCTACAAAAAATCTTTAATTCTTAAGAATATTTTAGAATATTATCTCATATACAGGTATAAAGTATAATCTTATTTTGTTCTGAAATTAAGGACCTTGATAAAAATGTCTAGACAGAAAGGTTGCAGGTTGTTTTTGATTGGCATTAAAATAATAAATAATAAATGAATGGTGTACACTACACGCCGCTTTTTGTTTTACAAACTGCGCGTTTGAAAAAATAATTAAAAAATAAATACACGTGATATCTTACTACATCCCCCTTCCCCCTTGTGATATTTCGTGATTTTTGTCAAACCCCTCCCCCCCCCCCTTTCAAGCCTCACGTGATTAATGGACGGCCCCTTACGTAACAAGGAACACTCGTGGCGTGAGTTGGACTCGCATTTGAGCATTTTTTATAATACATGTTATAGATAAGGAATTCGAAGCTGTGACTTCTCTCGACCAATTGATAGGCTTTATTATATTTTATATTTATATGTAAAATGTATAAAAATCAGATTAAACAATAAGTAAACAAGTAAACCTTATTGTTTAATTTAAATGGTATTATACCACTTATTCCACTTTTGAGTAGTGGAAATGGGCAGAGCAGTGGACCAACAGGCAGTGGACAATGCATTGCCTGTTGCAAGTTCTAGAGCACAAAATATCAAAAGTGATTGCTTTCTGCAAGATTCAAAAATGCAGCTATTTACTGGGCTACCCAAATATGTGATTAGGTTTTTGGACCCATAGAAATCATTTTTGCTTTATAGGTTTTTCCTGCTTTGGTATCAATCTCTGGGTGACAATGCTCCTGCTGAAGTGCACAAGATGTTTGCCATGCTTGTACCAGGTTTACCTGAGCCCACATTACTGCCAAGCGGGTCACCTCATAAATCCAGAACTTACGATGTCATGGCGAACATTCCCCAAGAATCAGCCGAGTTCAGCATAGAGGAAATAATGCAGCATCCAAATTTCAATTTAAACGTGGACAATGCAAAGAAAGTCGTAGTAGAACAAACTCCAACAGGTTTTATCGGAAAATTGGCGAACGTGTCCGCGTCGATTTTTCATGATACCAATGCCATGAACCCAGTTCAGTGTGTCGAAATACAACCTCTATTGCCACCGAGTGCCAACGAAAGACCAATTGAAAATGAAACTAAGTTCTTTTTTGAGATCCTTTTGGAGGGAATGGCTACCTCTGTCACCCGAGTACTCTGGAAAGATCGTAATCACACTAAAGCTATGAGAAGCTTTGCGTTTCTTTTGGAAAAATTTAAATTATATTATTTACCAGTCATTTGCCCACAATTTGACTATAGAAATTCACTTTATAAACCCAATCTAGGTAAGTAAAATATTGGAAAATATTTTTATTTTGTATGCGGACAGTAAATTGATTAATTAATTTGTAGTATTTTTGTAATTATTTTGACATTGAACGGCCATTGTTTTTAATTGTCCTCTGTCAGTATATCTAAATTGTTGTAATAGCCACAAAATAAGGTAAAACAAATTAGTGGCTTAAATAACTAGTATGTCCTTGCTTAATTGTGCTATGATTACAAACAGTATTAAGCTAGGCATTTATATGACCAACAAAAATGTCTTGAGCTTGATAAAAAATTGGAAGGCAGATCGTCTACCTATCCACATTAGTGGGGCATCCACTGCAGGAGCTTAGGCCTTCCCTCAGGATAAGGTTGCTTGGAGCTTATTTCACCATGCTGCTCCAAAGCAGGTTGGTGGAGTTTAATGACTAACATCTGATAATGCCAACCGGGACCGACGGCATAACATGCTCTTCGAGGCATGATTCATCAGATTCAGACACATCTACGACATTGACACAGACACCAAGACCATCTATAATTTTTTCCTATCTAACTTTCAATGTGAAAGCAAATGTGAAATAATTTTTAAAGATTTAACATGAACCAAATTTGAGGTTCTCGTGCTTATAGCCTAAAAGTGAAATGCGCCAGAACAAAACTTAAAGTTGCGCGATGTTTATTGAAAATTCAAAGTAATAAGGGTTTAGAACAATTTCTCAAAATATCTATTTTTCTTTTTACAAGTTTGCCAAATAATCATGATAGTCCATCTGACATTGAAATTGTTCCTGTAATTTCATCTGGATGATTGAGTTTATTCCGCTGCTTTCTCAGACATAAATAACACATTTGTTATATTGAATGGCCACAAAATATAATGTATTGTACTTTACAGATTTACCAGCACAACATAACATCTTAGAAGATGACTTTGTAATATGTCGTGTGACTCTTATAAAATGGGTAGCAAGCTATGTTCATTTCATGAAGAAGCAAAATTCTGACGTTGGGCAACCATCGTCTATAACTAGTACCGGATCCCATTATATGCCCCAATCGAACACCCCGACTCCTGCAACATCTATGCACCACGAAGAAGAGACTTCTTTCACAGTGGGACAACCATCCGACTCCAGTCGTGCCTCATCACACGATTCTGCCAACAATACTCCACATCAGAGTTTGGAATCAGGTACTGTAACACTAAAAACTGGCCAAGTGGTTTCAGATCATGCACAATGGAGGATTTCGTAGTCGGGATAAATGTTTAAAAATTCAAATAAGTCTAACTTAAATTTTTCAGTATTTTCCACTATATATAGCTGAAAACTTAAAGAGAAGGACACATTTTTTAAGACTAGGAGTGCATAGTTCAACGACTATTGACTAAAATAAAAAACTAATTTTGAAACCTATATATCATGTTGAAGACCTATCTATGGGTACTCAACGCGTTACGTATGTGCTGGAAATTTTATTTCATCTCCCAATTACTTGTACATACAGCGACCTACTTCAAAAATGTTTTTTTATTTCGTGATTTTGCTACACTGGTGTGCTATAGTGGTTCATAGACTACACTTTCCAAATTTTATCTGTAGTGCCAATAGTCTCCTAGTGAATTGGCTGTGACAGACACGCAGGACAAAATAATATATGTGAGGGTTCTGTTTTTTACTATTTGGCTATGTAACCCTAAAAAGATTTTTTTTTATTTTAGTGAAATATTTATTGATTGAGGCCTCAAAAAACGTTTAGGCTGTGTAGTATAGTTCTAAACTATAATTTATAAGAAACTAGCGACCCGCCCCGGCTTCGCATGGGTAGCGGAGCATATAAGCCATAGTGTTTTTCTGTCGTAGTGTCATATCAGATTGGATTTAATAGTAAGTTCATCCTGCTTGGAGTATTTTTAATGTATTTTATTTCCAATTCAGTAAACATTTGAAAAAGTTAAGAATATATACACGAAAACAAACTAAAATATTTCTTTATATACAACATTGATAAGCAAACCATCAACTAAAATCAATCAAAACAAATTTGCCGCCGTTTCTATATGAAAATCATAGATTATGAAGAGTGAACCGTACAGTTTGGATACGTAGGTATAAAATGTTGGGGAACTATATGACTTAGGTGTAGCTGATTATTTTTTAGTTTTTTTATTACTCAACCTATGCCATGTTCAGTCAGAAACTAACTAAGCTAATTTTGTTTAAGGGTAAGTAAAGTTTATATCACATTGCAACAGTGATTTTCATTGCACTTCATTCATTTCTTTACCGATAAGGCAAAGTGAGATAAAGTGTCGGGTCTCGTTAGTGCAAGCGCATATTCTAGTACCTATATTCAGTATCAATTATAGTTTAATGTATAATTGTTTTACTTAAATGGGGAAATATGTATACACAGTATTAATTAAAATAGACATTGTAATTAAAACCGTCAGTTTTGTCTCTTTCAATTTACTATGTTCCCTTACATTACCCAATTCAATAGTCAGAATATAAACAAAGTTTCGCATGTCACCTCTGTGACGATGACATCGTATATCTATGACTGCTCATTGCTGCACACGTATGCACTGTTCGCGCCGTGTTGTCTATTCCATAGTAATATTTCTATGTTTCTATGCGCCGTCGCGCTGCTGTCACGCGGTATTTTTTATTTCGCGATCATTCCTAAGATATTAATTTAAATTGTATGGTGTAAAGGGCAATCATAATCTAACATAACATACGTATACATCACAACAACGTCTAGGCACCAAACTAAGCATTAGCTTGTGTTTTGAGTACTAAGCAAAGACACCATATATACATATAACAACCAAGACCCGGTACCAGTATTAATATTATATTATATTATCATATAAATATTGACCCGACGTGGGATTCGAACCCGGGACCTTTAGCTTCGTATGCAGGGTCGCTACCCACTAGACTAAGCGGTCGTCAATCTGGATGAAATGCTGAAGGTAATAACGTATTTATTTTGATAAGGATTAATACTGTATCCGTATAAATTGCTTTCCAATTACCTCATCATATGACACCATTTTTTTAAACATAAAGATAGGTATAGTAAGCTATCCATAAAAGATAGACGTATGCCATCACGGACTTTTCTTTAGTACTATACAAAGGACACAATTCCTCCATACATTATTTTGTAATATCTCAAAGGGATGAGGCAGCGTTTTCGATGAAAGCTCTCAGCCGGCTTGATTTTTTTCCGACTAATTCGACAACGATCGTCATATTTCAACTAATTTCCACAAAACATTAATAAATTATACACGTAAATCTTCTTCTTTAATCACTCCGTCCATTGGTGTCAACCATATGCCGTTCGGTAGTTTTTGAGTTTATCGCGTTCAGACTGACAGGCAGACGCGGCGGGGGACTTTATTTCATAATATGTAGTGCTAAAGTAAGATGTTGTCTGAAAAATGTTATATTTCAATATTCTTAGAATTAAGTTACTAATATAAATTAATTTGAATGCAGACCCTCTAAGGAGCTAGCCAAAATAATGAAAAATATTACATTATACTGAGACTGACTGACAGACTGAGATCACACTTCTTTTTCTTTACTTCATCAGCCCGTTAATGGCACACTGGAAGTGCTTAGCCCTTCCCTCAGAAGAGGAGGCGTTGTCGTTATAGCCGTGTGATAGCGAGCCTGCTTCTTGTTTAGAAGGCCGTGGTTTGATTTCCAGGGCATGTACCAATGAGTTTTTTCTTATTGATGTACATAACTATCACTGACTCTGTGCCTTGGAGAGCATGTTAAGCCGTCGGTCCAGGTTGCCGTCAATAACCAGCATTCGTGGATTGTAATCCACCAACCCGCACTGGAGCAGCGTACTGGGTTAAGCTCCAAGCCCCTTTCGAGATCACATGATTGAATTATTTATTTTTATTTTCTTTAAGGTGGTTCAAGCGGAATAATAGAAGAGTTGAGTTCAGAACACGTAGTACGCGACGTGTTGTGCTGCTCATCGCGGGAACATGTCGATTTCACCATAGAAGTACTGCGCCAGTCTTTCTTACTGCCGTTTTCTCATGCCGCGGCGATGCGACGCGTTATTGCGCTCTATAAAGATTGGATACAGATGAATGTAGGTCCATTATTATCTATGTTTTTAATGGTTAATAGAGTTCCAATCAAACTTTACGGCGGACCGGAATACAACGATTTATGCGTGCTTGCGCAGGTTCAGTCATATGCCCCTCGCTCAACTGCGTCCCGCTACACCTAAAACTGGTTACTGCGACGCAACTTGTGCCTATGTTCACATCCGCCATAAAGGTTGATTGGAACTGTAACAGGAGTTTAAGTATTATATTGCTGATGGCCACCATGGCTCATGTACAAATGTATTTGAAAAGTAATTGGAATCGGTTAACATCGGACGCGCAGGTTTGCCCTGATCCCTGATTTCCGTATTATATGACAGCTCGCTCGCTTTTTCAATCGCTTTTTAATAGAAAAAATAAAATTAAACTAGAAATTACTAAGAAAATTATATTTGTTGAGTTCAAGAGAAAGTCTTTTCGTATTTTATATTCAAGGTCAAGGCAATTTTTTTTTTCATATTTTAATTACATATAATTAAATATGCATATGTGCTCTTTTTATTAAATAACTTGTTACCATCTTGTAGGTAGTGATATTATCCAATTGCAATTTTGGGGTTTGTGGTTAAAAAAAAAAAATACGACAAGTAATTTTTTCCCAGTCGAGCTCTCAATTTTTTTGGAGTGGCAAAGATTTGGGTGGTCTGGCGTTATCATGATGAAAAACTACACTATTTTTATTGATCAATCTCGGACGTTTTTCTGAGTTGCATGTTTTAATCTTACCAACTATTGGCAGTAAACATCCGAATCTATGGTTGTATCCGACGGTAAAAGCTCAAGCCCTCCAATCCCACCATACACTCAACGCCACTTAATCTAGATTTTGCCGCAGTCTGTGGAGGTTGGCTGTACTTTCACCATGATCTTTTGCGTACGTTTTTTTCCTGATTGATCCACTTATCACCAGTGATCAATCTTTTCAAAAATTGTACGCTTTTAAATAACATCATCACTCGACTGCCAAAATATTTGTGGGCCTGCACAGACGTGGTTGGAATACGGTCCCATTATTTCACTACGAAATGACGTATAAATGGGCTTAACAAAGTATACGACACAGCGTTAAGTCCCACAGCGGCAGATAAGTGGTGGTTCCGCATTGGCGCTGTTTATTGATCCAATAGACAATTGGTCATTAATGAACAGAGCGAAATCATCCTCCTCTCGCCTCAACGCATCGCGCGTCTACTGCATGAAACATCAACAAATTTTATGGTATATATGTGATTTGAATTGTAATTTTCATTGAAATTAAAAATTTTAGTCAACTGTATCAGTTTTTATGTTAATGAATTTTCACTTTGCTACATTTTATTTAACAAGATAAAAGAGCCATCAAAAAATATTAAAATTTATGTTTCAAATAACATTCTATTTTTACAGATGACTGACATACCACCATTCTTGTTAGAAAACACATACGAACAACAGATGGCTTTGCATGCCAACCTAGGATCCGGAGGAGAGCCACCTGTACCACCAAGGAGGCTACGAAACGATTCTTATCTTGGAGCAATTCACAAAGACAATGTTATGGTGCGTGCCGGGCTTCAGGTATATATAAAAAAAAAAAAATTGTTGTGATAGTTGTATTCTAATGTTTATTAGTACAAAAACTTTTTAAAAGTCATTTTATTGTAATTTTATAATGTATATTTTCTTCTAAACTGTTTTATTCTAACACCAACTGAATAAATATTTGTGGTAGCTTATAATTGGTATGTCTTAACCTAGAATATAATAACATTTTGTAAATTAGGCTGTAAGCTTCCCAAACACAATAAAATAATAACTCTTCATAATGTTAATCTAAAACGACTATATAATAATTGACAATATACTGGTATTCTTCCCCATTAATAAGATATTAATATTAATAAGATCCCAGCTGACATTTAAGATCCACCCCATATCAAGTTTAAAACTACAATAAAACGAAAGCTTTATGCAAAAGCTTATTATAAAGTATCAGACTACTTATAGATGATAAAAATCCATGGGTGTAAGCCGCTCGCCTAACAGTTTGTTTCAATAATATTATTCTTTAAGCACTTATTGTTAAAAAAATGTTTATAATTTGGTTAAAAAGAGCGTCCCTCAGTGTCTTGCGTATTCTTCTGAGAGGAATTCACTCTTATGACATATTTCAAGATTATGTTACATAACTAAGAAATAAAGATATTTTGATTTGATTTGATTACTGAAAACTTGCATGAAACATATCCGCAAGCCTATGGATTATCTATTAAATAATGTAATTTAAATTTAGACTTGCTAAAAGGTCCAAAGATCTGTTAGGGGACATTAAAATAAATGTACTGTACGATCTATTTCAGTTTTCTTACATCTATGGTACAAGTATTTTCTCGCTAATGGGTGAAAGTTTGTATGGGTCACACAAGAGCAAATTGTTTTGTTTTTCGTGCTTTTGAATTCCGCACTACGCTCAGAATTCTATCTTAGAATCACTCTCTAAGAAGAAAACTCAGAAGTGCCAGTGAGAGTATTTGAATTTTCTACACGCTCGTATTTTCGGATTTCCTTACATTTCACTTTGTCCTTATCCTCTCACTGGATTTGGAGTTAGCTTTACCAAGAATTTGACCGACCGCACGCTAATGTTTATGTATGCCCACGTCAGCCTTAACAAAGCGGGCCAACTAGTTTTTAATAAAACCTTTATAACACACCCTTTAACACATAATGTTTTATATTTTAGAACGTACTACAAGTGTTTATGACGCAAGCGGCAAACGTATTCGTCGCGAGCCCCTCTCCTGTTGCACCCCCTGGTGTTATTAACACTCAACAACTACTAGGCGAGCAGACAGACACGTGCAAACGAGTGCTAAACATATACAGATACATGGTTATGCATGTTGCAATGGATGCATCCTCTTGGTGAGTTGTCGAACAAGAAATTAATAGATATTGTAGAAGTATACCACCTCATTGAAATATGGTCTCTTGTGTATGTATGTATGCATATGTAAATTCAAGCTTGTTTTGAATAATTTATCACGCAGGACCTCCGGTCCATATTTCGCCTTTCCGCTTTAGGAAGACGAGTGACGAGCTTCATCGCTGCAAATGAGCCTGCGGCTCCTTCGTCCCTGCGCTTATATTTGAAGTTTGTTGTCGGAGTTTTCTTTCTCTAGGGAACTTAAAATGGTAAAGGTAGAAGGATATTACAGTCCCGGAAAGGAAAAGTTTCTTTTGTCATTGTCCAAAGTGATGTCGCTTTTCACAGTTGTCGAATTGGCATGATAGCGTTATATACTAACAATTTGTAAACACCTTATTACCAATCAATTACAGTCCAATCACTAACAGATATTTTCTGTATTTGTAAAGGGCCATACATTGATATACGTAAATTTTAGTTATTTTAATTCGTTTTTCAGGGAACAATTGCTATTGGTATTACTACAAATCACATCATTGGTTTTGACTAAAGTACCACCAAAAAGGAAACAAGATTCGCTAGGTAAGATAATTAACCTATTCACTACTCATTAACCATATTTGGTCAGATTGAACATCACTAGCCATTTAATTGATAGAGACAATTGATTGACAATGATTGATAAAAACTTAAAGGGTTAATTTAATAACATAGTGAAATATAAAACCGATAAAAACTATTTAATTTTATCTAAATGTAATGTAATAATAGTAAATACGTTATTTATAACAATGATACTAACAACTAGGGACCCAATGACGAAAACAGTCACGAGTGTCATCAGTTTTGCAAGTATTTAGATTTTAGAAATTAACAGATTTTAGAAATTTATAACTATTTTGGATCACGGGCTCCCGAACTATAAAGATTGATGAACTATATGTTCTTGTAGGCAGTTTTCTGGCCCCGGCGCTCTTTCAGACTCTCATCGTGACGTGGATCAAAGCGAACTTAAATGTATCTGTGAAACCAGAACTATGGCAAAACTTCATGGAGTTGTTAACTCGGCTCACACATTGGGAAGACCTTATAAAGGAATGGGCAGTGAGTACAGAAAACAAATATGTAACAAGTAATAATTTTTATATTTATCTGTGCATGTATTATTTTTTATTCAAAGAAAATTAACATGATAATGAATTTGTGAGTATTTTGTCTGTTTAAAATATATCAACCCCCAAAAAAAATTTATATAACATACAAACTGTTAACATTTGACATGTTAATCCATAGCCATAGTATTAATAACCCATTCCATGGTATGAATAAATGCAGAATAACAAGTGTAACTTTTCATGAAAATTACATGCGAGTACATATTTCAACTGTAAGGTCACGTGGTCGTGGTTCGAATCTGGGCATGTACCAATGAGTTTGTTTAAACTTCAGTACATTAATTATCTCTGACTCCGTGCCTCGGAGAGCACGTTAAGTAGTCGGTCCCGGTTGCTGTCAATAGATAGCGGTCGTTTCAATCCGCCAACCCTAATTGGAGCAGTGGTGGATTTAGGCTCCGGGCCCCCTCATCTTGAGGGGAGGCCTGGGCCCCTGCAGTGGGGTATAGGAAGGGCTGTTGGAATGGAATGGACATTTTTCAGGAGAAGTTACTCTTTTTTTTTTTTATTCCGCGTTTATTGACACTATGTAATATGTTTTAATTGGATCACAATAAATAATTACTGGGATGTAAATACATTACTATTTAATAACACTTGGTTTGCAAATATTGTGTCCAGTTGATACAAAACACCTATTATGGTTTCGTATTTCGTCGGTTATGGAATTGGTGCGTTTGAAGACTTGAAGACGGGCTCTTTTTCCGCAACTCGACGTCAAAGCGCCTATTTTGCGTAGGTGGGCAGCGTCATTCTCGCCACCCCAGCTCCACCAGAAAGCCCAGCAGACTCTTCACGTTGCCGATGGCTTCCGGGAGCGACCTCACTGAATTGAGGTGTTTGGCCCGGTAGGTGGCCACTCCTTCGCACTCAACGAGCACGTGAGCGGCCGTTTCCTCCGCCTCCATGCAGACCCTGCTTAAAGGACTGTCTGTAATACCCATGTTATACAGGTGTTTGTTAAAAGAACCATGACCAGTCAGAGCTCCGACCACCAAGCGTAGTTGGTCTCTTCTTAGTCGAAGCAACCTACGTGCCAGATTATTATTAAGTTTTGGCATGGCTGCCCTGGCCTGTCTGCACTCTAAATGGTTCATCCAAACCTGTTCATGCTGTAGTCTCGTGAACTGACGCAGCGTTGACCGAATCCAGCTATATGGCAATGGCAAATGGGTTCAGGGCCCATCGCCACTGCCTCTGAACCTTCTCTCGCCAGTCGGTCCGCCGCGTCATTTCCACGAGAGCCGCTATGTCCCTTTATCCACTGAAGTGTAACAGTGTTATGGTCACATACCTTTGTCAGTGCTCGGTGACAGTCATATATTAACCCCGATGTAATGGTGTTACTTTCCAGGGCTTGTAGTACCGCTCTGCTATCCGAGAGTATGCGAATGCTAAATTCATTTACCTCCCTAGCGGCGATTGCTTGTGCTGCCAGTATAATGCCTGTGCATTCCGCCTGGAATACGGAATTACAGGTTCCCAGCGGCTCAGATATATTGATGTTTAAGTCCTCGGATGATACACCGGTTCCAGTACCTGACCTTGTTTTGGAGCCATCCGTGTAGATCGTAAGCTCTTTTGAGTCACAACCTTCATCATAAGGGTGCAGCTCTATCTTATATTTTTTGTCGAAGACAAATTGTTTGGGGATCCTATCATTTACAGCCATGAGCATTGGCTGTGACTCGATGTATTCATCGAGTATTTTAGAATGTGGAACCCTGTTGTCAATCCATAGATTCAGTGCTTTTAATCGCATTGCTGCAGCGGCCGCTTCTTGTTTCATAAAAAGGTGAAGCGGCAGCAGGTCCAGCATGACTTCAAGGGCCGCCGTAGGGGTAGTTCTCATGCACCCTGTGGTCGCCATGCAGGCCAGTCTTTGGAATGTTTGTAGTCTGGCTATTGCCGTGGTCAGGTTGACTCTAGTCCACCAGACCACAGCACCGTAACTTAATGCTGGTCGTATCACCGTCTTGTACAGCCACAACGTAATATATGGAGATAATCCCCATTTTTTACCTACCATGTTGCGGCATTGCCAGAAGGTTATACATGCTTTGTTCAGTTTTTTGTCTAAATGACTACTCCAGTTCAACTTGCTGTCAAGGATCACCCCCAGATATTTGACTTCTGTAGAAAGATGGAGGTCTGTGTTGAAGAATTTAGGTAGTCGGTAATTACCCAATTTTCTTTTGTTTGTGAACATTACCAGTTCCGTTTTCACTGGGTTCACAGTTAGTTCAAACTCTGAGCACCACCTTTCCACTATTTGCAAAGCCCCTCTTGTCACTTCACAAGCCGTGAGTTGGTGCGTTTCCATCCTATACCGATAACAAACCCATATTATAATTATTTTTTTTTTTTTGAGGTTATAAACCAATCTATACGTTCGAAATTTAAAAAAAATTGAGAGTGACAAAGATTTAAGATTTGTATAACCAATAGCTGTACAACGCGTAATTTAAATAAACTCTCTATAAAAAAACGTTTTGCATCATAAAACCCTTAAACATGTGACAGCTATATGTCAAGTTGTTAGGCAAGACAGCTATATGTCACTCAAGAGTGGTGACTCCTGAAGAAAGCGAATGGCATTTTTTATCCCCACTAATAAATTTAAAAAAAAAATGGAGTTCTTGAGTCTTATACCTATCAATATTATAACTTTAAAGTTTTGATCCAAGCTAACTACATTAGAGATATTTACATGCGGGGAAAATAGTATTATTTTCATAGAAATTTGTAGAACTATTAACATTTTATATATTAACCTATGCACTACACATTAACCCAATTGGGTCAGATTGAAAGTCAGGAGCCATTTGATTGACAGAGACAATTGATTGATAATGATTGATGACAAATCAAAAGGTTAAAAACCTTGTAAAGTATTAGACATGGTGTAATATTAAAATGACCTGTTATATTTTTAATGTCAATATTTTTTCCATAGAAAACGATGGAGACCCTAACCCGCGTATTAGCACGTCATGTTTATTCTCTCGACCTGTCGGAAAGTGGACCAGGAGTGACAAATAATACAGGGGATATGCGTGGAAGGGGACGACGAGTCATCCCCGTTCCACAGCCAATGGCCAGACCACCGGCGCCTGCGCAGCCTGTCCTTATAACTACGGATGCACGGACACCGGGTATGTTTAATGTGCTATAGTAATCTTAAATAATCTTAGATTTTATGAAATATATAATTTAAAATGGAATTTAACATCTACAAATAAATAAACACGGTATTGGCTTCTTTTTATCAAAGAATAATGTATTAAAATAACAAAGAAATAAAATATTAGGGTCGGTGTTTCTTATTAATTTGTTACAAACACAGGCCATGTAAAGCTGGGCTAAGAGGCGCCTTTGTCACTATCCCAGTAATATTTTGATTTTCATAATTAATTGTGATTGAATTTAATATGTAGTTATAAAATACACAATATGTTAAATATTAAAAAAAAGGGTTTAAATAATTTTATATTTAACCTTTATCAAGGTAAATCGCCGAAATCTGGGCATGAACCGCATCTGCGTAAAGAGGCATCTAGCGGCAGTTCCCGTCGAAGTCTCGCGCGATGTCGCAGCGACCCGCACCTCGCGAAGAACGCATATATCGCTCAAAATATAAATGCAGGTAAAAATTATAATAAACCCAGTTAAGAGCTAGTCGAGTTCGGGTTATTAAAATTACGTATCATCACTACAATTGAGAACATACTTCAACTCTATTAATAGTTTTTTTATTTTTTGAACGTTTTTTTTTTTCAGTGTCCGAAGTTTGACAGAAAAAGTTGCCATTTCCCTATCTATAATTGTTTTGGATATTAGTTGTAGTAATTTCTTGGTAACGATAAAATTCGTTCAAATTATTTAAATTCCAAAGAAAAAAAAATCTTATTTAACAAAAATCACTCTACACTCAACAATGATCTATTATTTAAACTTTGAAAAATTTTGAGTTTGAAAACCTAGAAGATTAGAAAAAGTAGTATATTCCCCTTTTTGAAGTGTATATAATCGAAATAATTTTAATAAACTCTTGTGAAAAATATTATGTATTATCTCTTTCCTTCAACCCAAGTGCCACGATTCGCAAGATAAGGACAAATATCAATCAAACTGAGTTGAAATCAATATTTCAAATTGGACAAAAAAAATCATACCTACTATTTTATTGTTGAGATATGTACGCGTCACTCGACGTCGTCGTAAATTTCTACTTCATATGGATTTCGAGATAAACTCTTCATTAACTGTCGAGTAGGCATTTGTAAAGGAAAAGTGACTAAATTAAATAAATTGACTGTTCTGAATACCAGAGATCACAAAATGGAACACAATAGAAAAGTATTTAAGTTGCGCGGCCAGATCAAGGATTATTTCCAATAGATAGGTCATATAGAAATCTCGAAAAGTTGCTATGGTCATGAAACTGTAACTACATTTCTTGAGCTGTTAATCAATTTACGAAATTATTATTTTATGTAATGGAATAATAAAACAAAGCAGAATCTAATTGAGCCCATAATGCGACGGCGTAGCAGTATAATACACGTTCACTGGATATAGTAAGCTGTGACGCGCCACACTGAGTGAATCAAAGATCACTCGGAATGATCATGCAGTGTCAAGTTCATAGTGAAAGTTTGAATAGAATCCATTTTTTAACCTGGGAAGCATTAAAATAAAGCTTTGTCACTCTATATCTATAATGTATGAACTAAACATTTATGGTATTATTCTTTATGATACTTTCAGATGAAACCAAAGAATCCATATCTAACAAAATAAGGAGATGGTACTCCTTGGACTCTTTAAAGCTGTCTTCGCATAATGAAGGCCGATATTCCGAAAGTGGTAAATATATTACTTATCATTAAAACATGGTTTTAAATAAATAACGAAATTATTAAAACATGTTTTTTTTTTGTTTACCTTTTTTAATATTTTATTTTAAAATTTACATTCAATGTATCAAGCTTATTTTGTAAAGAAACTATTCCATTTTGTTACACTATCGATATTGTTGTCGATGTAAATCTTTGTTTCATAGATTCGAGATCTCCGTCTCCAGCGCCATCTAGCGGTGTGGAAAGTAGTTCTATAAAAGATTCGCCCCTTCAAATTGATTTGGCTTCCGACGGTGGGAATGTCGGTGAGTACACAAAGATAAGCGTTAGATGCGAAAGACAAATATGACAATCTACATTACTCAAACTCAAAATATTTCTATCCAAGTGAACTTGCACAAGTACTTTTGAATCGTCGATAGTTGTTTACCTGCAAAATGGAAGTACCTTTCCTTTTCATATTTCATACTTAAGTATCCCTCTAGCAAAACTGTTAATAACTAATAACACACGAACTGAACGCGAGTTTACTGGCACCTACAATTTGCTGCTGTGAAGCCACTCGACGCTATGTTCCGATCGAACACAAAGTTTGACGCTATCTGTACAATTGGCCTTCAAAAGTATAGGTATGAGCTATTTTACGTGGAACTTATATTTAATTCAAAAGTTACATATATAAATCCATCTTGATTAAATTTTGCAGCGAGATACTTGCATATTTCTTTAATGTGATAACCCTTAGCGACGCTCGTCGCGAGCGACATTGTTGGCGTTTTTTGAAATATCAAGGAAGTTGATTTCTGTAAACTTTTTATTCTGTTGCTATGGCGACATAATGTTCGTCCACACTGTAGACTACTAAATATGTGTCGCAAATTCTAATTTGTGTGATAAATTTAGTTTTTTTCCAATTATCTTAAATCTAACTTTTTAACAGACAAATTAAAGTATTTGTTTTTTACATACCTACTACCTATTTTTCTCCTAGAATGGTCAGAAAACGAAGTAACCGACGCTATAGGCAACGATCGTTCGGTAGTTGGTATCGGAGTCGTCCTAGGTGGGACTGCAAGAGGCTGGTTGCCTGATGTCGCTGCAGTACTATGGCGTAGAATGTTAGCTGCTTTGGGGGACCCAAACCTTTTAAGAGACCCACATGCTCACGCACATCTGTACAATTATTTGATACACCTCAATGGGACTTTAGTTAAGGTAAATATGCTTTATTATTTTCACATTTCATTAAAAAAAAATTTATGTGGTCGACTACCTATGGAAAATGACAATATGGGTGCCTACAGATTTGCTGTGGTAGCATAAGAATATAGATAGTAGCAACTAGCTCAATTCTATAGACAAAATCGAGCCACTTGGCAGGAACTTTTGGCCAGCCCAGTTTGGCGGCCACACCTATCATTAATAAAATACTTTCTTTAATATGTTACACTCGTACTCACTCGTAAATACAATACTTGCCATCGACCTGTGCGGCTCTGAGGTTAGTCATAAACTGTCGCAATTACTTAATTTCATAGATAACACGGAAAGTATGGCGGACCTGCGCAATAGGGCATGCGCATCGTACTTCGGAATCGCACAGATCGATCACAAGTAATATACTAGTGAAGAATGCCTCGTTGGGCTATCTAACTTATTATGGCGCTATATGTCTTCATTACCCCATTGGTTATATTACGTCACACGTCAGACACGACTGAACTTTTTATTTATAATTCAACATAGAACTAGTAGCGCCAATCTATTGAGGAGCAAACATCGCAATTAAAACGTCTTTATAGGATGCAGTTTTTCTGTGTTAGGCCGCACCGTATCTACGAAATAAAATATCATTGGCATGTAGTATAACAGTTGAGCTTTCTCAAAATTTTTACCTAAGCTAGTTATATTTTTTCTTCTAAAAATAGACAATTTGAAGAAGCTAATATGAAATTTATTTTCTTACATTGTTATTTACGTAAAAGTGGGCACTGACCGTTTTTATTTTTGATTAATACACACTTTACCATTAACTTCTAACTCTGTTTGGTTTAATACTCTAAATATTATACTTCAGTTTCGTTATGAAAAATTCATTTGCAGACTAGTAGCGTGACTTTCCAAATACAACCTTCGCAAGTGTGGTTGTCTATTATCAAAGGGACGCGATGTCGACATGAAATATAAAGAAAAATAATTGATTTGTATACAAAAGGGAAGGAATTATTAACTTTAAAAAGTTTTATGAACTTTGGCTTTTAAAATAGGTACAGGACTATTAAGCACTATTTAACATCGAATTTTTATCATAGAGTTAAAAAAGCTAGTATCAGTCAATTATCAACAAATTGTTTGTTATCCTCAATGAGCGCGTCCTGTGATTTTTGTTTTTTATAGTAATATGTTATATTTATTAAAAAAAAAACTATATAATAAGTGAAAGAAATTTATTAATATCTACAAAAATGGTGAAAATGCAAATTTTTAAAGTAAATAGTGCCATGACATCACTCGGTTACATTGCTAAGGGCTAACGTGGATAAGTTCTACGTAGCGGCAGCGAGTGACATCACGAGCGGGTTGTAAATACACAAACTTTAATTAGTTACATCTTCGGTAATTATTGGTATTTTTCCAAAATTCTAAAAGTGTAGTATTCAGTTTGTTTTATTTTAACGTGTGAAATAGCGTTTGATACATAATTTTGTAGAACAGACGCGCTCATTGAAAATATTTCAAAGTGTTATATTTGATGTTTACATAGCTGTACATCTATTATTTGTTGACAACTTCAAGCTACAAAATTGAAACTGATAATTCTTCTATAATAAAAATTTTAAAAAAACACACGCAATTCATCTGGAACTAAAATATTAAAGACTACTGTGATTATGTCATATGATTGCATATCTCGCCTGCGAAATACGTTTCTTAATAAGGAAAAAATTTTGTTTACACTACATTATTAGTGCGTTTATTAACACATTTACTCCAAACGCCATTCGATAGGTGAGGCATCTGTGAATTTTTATCACAAACAAAAAACATATGGCTACCTTATCAGTTTAGAATGACAACTACGTTGACCAAATGATGTATCACTGATTAGAATATTAGCATTTGAATATCGCTTTTATTTACATCCAGAAGCCTTGTGTTTTGTTATTGTTTATAAATGAAAATTTTAATGTTTCGTTTTTATGATTGTTTTGAACTGAAAGACCATTGTTTTGAATAAATCGTGAAAAGTATAAAGTGTTAATTGCTATAGTTTGTTGTCAAATTCGAAAATATTCAAAGAATGCCAGTGCGAAAGAAAAGCCGGAAAAAGAAGACTGCTCAAGAAGTTGCGACGAAATTTCGACAGAGAGGTGGTTTTATGTTTATTAAATGCAACTTAACTCGCATAAACAATGCAACTATAAATTACTCTTGATCAATTGATTGATTTTAATAATAATAGCAAATAAGGAAGGTAATTTACAAATTGATTTCGTCAAAACTACGAATGTGAATCATGTATTATATATGATAAATAAATACATTTGTTTAGATTTTTCTTTTTTGCTAATTACAAGTTATTTCAAATTTGACATATAATGTGGAAACATAATAAACTGATTAAGTGTTAATACATGTTGAGATTTTTTTTATATAGTCCCAGATATTATTATTGTAGAGAAAACCATTGGATTTTTCGATAAAAATGAAAATATTTGTTTAAAAAAAAGTAAATAATTTTATAAATTACACAAAGGTAATTTAAAGCATTAATATAAACATTAATAAACTTTTATTCATTTTCACAATTGTTTCAGATAAATGCAATCCAAACTTTGAATTCAAATACTGAAATCCATGTACCATTCAACTTAGTAGCGGGATGGTGTTTGGAGGCAGAAGCTTTACCACCTACACACAGGTAAATAGAATGCAATTTTTAAAATATAAAAAAGACAAAAAATTCCATAGCTCAATAATTTTTTTTAATTTAAGCTCAGAATATTCGGTGATTCGCGCACGTTTATATCTGGCTCTAAGCGAGATTGAGGCGAGCGGCACACTAGATTCTGTATAACCTTGCAATTGTGAAAATCTTTTGATTGCTTGTTTTTAATAAAATATGAAATTAATATTAGAATTACGCGTGGACTTAAAATTTTTTTGAATGAGTGCAGTAAAACGTATATTGACTTTTGAACCCTTAGAAGGCCTAATTTATGTATCTAACTACAACATACATTATTTCAGCTCAAAAATTTGAATTTTTGAATATTTTTAAATTGGTTCAAAATTAAGCAAAACTCGGACTACCTGGCCTTAACTGCTGGACCATGTATAAGGGTATCTTTAACCAATATTGTTGTAAAAGTGGACGACACTTTTTTAACACTTAGACCATCTTCCAACTGCAATTTCATTCATCAATAATTCATTATGTAAAATAACCACACAACAAATATAAGTAGAAATGTAAAGTGAGGCAGATTTCGCGTGTCTGGTTTCTAATCAAATTGTTCTTATAAATCCCATTCATATAATACTTTTTTAAATGAAAATTCATCGGAAACGATATATATACTCTTTTACGTTCTTCAAGTATGTCATTCAAAAGTGTCGGAATATTTATATAATTTTTTTTTTATTGCACTAAACATGGAGTAAGACGGCCGTGATTTATTTATGTTGTTTAAATAAGTTATTTAACAATGTTAGTAATAATTCAATAATAATGTTTTTGAAATACAACATGTTTGCAACAATCTATTTGGTGCTGCAAATTGACCTATCTTTTTTAATTAATATTAATATAATAATGTATACATCACAACGTCTAGGCCCCAAACTAAGCATTATCTTGTGTTTTGGATACCAAGCGAAGACACCACATACATATAACAACCAAGACCCAGGACCAGTATCAATATTTATCATATAAATACTGACCCGACCTGGGATTCGAACCCGGGACCTCCAGCTTCGTAGGCAGGGTCGCTACCCACTAAGCTAAATGGTCGTCATAATTCTGTGTTGAGTAACAGATATAAATTTTTTTGAGTGTAACTAAAATATATCTATTACTATTTATCACTCTAGGACAGGAAAACTACTTGCGTTGCGGCTGCTATGCGAGTCCACACAAGCGCAGGGCCTGGGAGCGCCTTCCTCATGCAACAACCGTCCACACTTAGCTCATCTGCATCTATACCATAGGGCTTTGCATCATGGTAAATAAATATATATGTATATATACGGAGTGTTCGGCTGCCATCTAATGAGTTAGCTGCAGCACTCAGCAAGCAGCACTGTAAAATCGCTTTAAAAAATTAAACACACATACAATTTTGACCTGAAGGGCAGGATCTAGCTCCAATAGAGGACATCAATAATTGAGGATTAGCATTACGAGTTACACTTCCTTCACGTCTGTTGCTAATAGTCAAAGAGTCAATGTCAAAATCTTTTAGTTCTTATGATTGCTTTAAAGCTTTCAACAAAATGGCGAAATATCTATAATTTTTTTTATTGTAATTTTTTGTCTTTTTAGTGCTTTCTTTTGTAATAAAGACAATATTGTCCAACAGGTCTGACTGGCGAAGATCGATCCGTGGTTGACGTTTTGGTTGAGCACGCGGCACCGCGATTCCTGTCCCTCGCTCTTGAAGGATACTCGCTACTGCTATTGGACTTCGTGCACGCCTCCACAGTTGTACTTAATTCTAAAGATATGAGCCCATCGGTATGTAACACTTTTCTTTTGGCATTTTTAAACGCCACACGATACGAATACATTATATTTAAGCCGAAAAATTTAAATATGCACAATGCATATTTAAATTTTTTTAATGATATTGTGACACCTATCTACTCTCACGACGACAGGTCATCGAACTTACTAGAAAAAGTGTGACACCTATCTACAATAGTATGAAACGAAAAATCAACGCTCATTTTTATTAGGCGCCGACGCCTCAATTCCGTTCCCACGGTCGAGAAATTAAATTGATAAATTTCGAGAGATAGAATATTCGCGACGGTGACTAGTTGAAGGGAGAGAACTATATAAGGCGATGGTCGGAGGCGTCGAGTAGTTGATTTTTGGAAGTAAGTCAAGCGCGATAATTTGCGAAGTGCGGAGTGCTTTAACCGTGTAATTAGTGTTCGATATTTTTATGCTCTTGGATTATTTTGTGATTTGGTATTGTAATAAAGTAAAGTGAACTAAAATCGGTGTTTTAGTGCATCAGCAATATCAGAACCGGTAGTCCGTAACAATATACACTTGATCAGAAGCTCAAAAACGCAAAAAAAAAAATCAAAGTGCAATTCCCTTTAATTCAATGTACTCATAAAAGCCCTTCTTAAATAATTTATTTTGCATAATTTATAGAATTGTATGGCGGTTCACATTATACATTTGCCTGAAATACGGACAAACAGGAAGAAATTATTAGGGTTCCATTTTTGTCATTTCGCTATGGGACCTTAAAAAAATTTAATTAGTTTCTCTCTGCATTTCTTCACAGTTCAATTTCCGAAGCGCTGATAACATTTTTGGTAGCATTTTTACGTGTATACAAGTAGCTACCTTATTGAACCTGCTATATGCAACTCACAAAATGTAGTTATTGTTTAGATATTTATCTTTTGTTGTAGTTCACACATTTTACATTCCTTGAGCGATCGCCGCGTAACGACGCACACTTTCAAATATATACATACATAACAGGAGCTTTGTTAAGAATGTTGAATTTAATTAGTTTCATTGTTGATCTCAACTATAATATTGCCACAGTGTCCTCGTACCGCTGCAGTGACTTTCCTCGGCTCGCTTCTATCGCTACCCGATGGACTCGTCAACGCGCCAATGTTACAGCCCAGTCCACACCAGTACAACACTATTTCATGTCCAGATTTAAAAGTGAGTAATACAATGTTATTATTATCTATATTTTTGTGTGATGAAGGCCTTGAAGAAGCAATGTTCGAAAAAAACTAGGCTAATCACCAAATATTATTAAACTTTAAGTATTGTGATTGTTCTTGGGGTTTACTAGTGGAACGACATGTGGATATATAAATACTCGTAGAGGCGAAGATGTATCTATGCTATTGGTCAAAATTTCTGGCTGCCTTTTGGTCCA
The DNA here is from genome assembly GCA_949709985.1 of Luffia ferchaultella. Classification (NCBI taxonomy): domain Eukaryota; kingdom Metazoa; phylum Arthropoda; class Insecta; order Lepidoptera; family Psychidae; genus Luffia; species Luffia ferchaultella. The sequence goes on along the minus strand of OX453256.1, from coordinate 7,774,314 downwards.
ATAGGCAGCCTGAAATTGCTTCTCCCGCACCACACACCTACCGCAGGGAGCGATACCGTTATGGGGTATATTGTATCAATTTTAGTATACTGGGTAACGCAGGTAAAACCGCAAATTGTCGAGCATAGTTCTGCGATAATTGGTGTGACTTGCGGGAATCTCTGTGATGGAGAGTCAAACACGTTATCTTCGTACATCTGGTGTGTCACCTAAATAGTATCGAAATCAAAAAGAGTATGAGAAAAATAGAAAAACACCAAAATTCTTGGAACATTCAGTCATGTTTAGTTTTGGAAATCCTATCAAAACTGAAACTGCAACATCATTAACCCTTAATAACTTCACCAGGAACACGTGTTGAATATAGTGGTGCGTGTTTGCCGGCGTGAAGGCGCCGCTGCGGCGCGGTGCGCCGGCGCATGCTCTCTCGCCGCACACGTCGCACATTTACTAGCGACAAGAGCTCATTGCCCGCGACTGCCCTCATACGTCACGTGTTTGTTACAAATGCTTATGGTGAGTGTACTAACTTATCCACTGTATAACCAAAAATATGAATCTAGAATTTTAGCAACTATCTAAACTTAAGCCTAAGTAGATAAAAACGGCTTACATATAACAACTGAAATTAAATTGAATACAAATTTAAATTTTAACAATTTCAAATGCGTAAAACGATTTTTGTGTCTTGATACGCTGTCGTGAAACGAGTCTCGTAATAGCCCGAGCGCAGCGAACCTGTTTCGAGTTTACAAGGCTTTGCGGCCGTGGTTCGAATCCGGGCGTGTACCAATGAGTTTTTCTGACTTAAGCACATAACTATCACTGACACCGTGCCTCGGAGAGCACGTTAAGCTGTCGGTCCCGGGTACCATCAACGGATGGCAGTCGTTAAAATCTACCAACCTGCACTGGAGCAGCGTGATGGATTAAGCTCCGAATCCCCCTCACCCTGAGAGAAGGCCTAAGCCCCTGCAGTGGAGCGTAATATGCTGGTTGAATGGAAAAACTATTTTTATCCCTATCCGGACTTTTAAACTTGCTCAATGTTTATTTATAGGAATTTAAAAATAGTGAATTATTATTTTGATGAACATGTAATGATTATGGGACTGCATGATTTAAAATATAAAATTGATTGCTTCATTTTCACTATGTGTCTCTTAAATATGTTTATCTTTAACTATTAGCTACATATTATTTAATGTAATTATATGTAGAGTCGATTTTGTTTGACTTATAAACGCCGCCGGTTAAAATAGATTTCATATTGTTATTTTCAATAAAAAATTATTATTGCAATTGAAGTTATTGTGGTACTTTTATAGATGAAAAATAAGAACATAGCCAAAGTGGTCAGCGACGCGATCCTCATGCTGGCAGATTATACAGATCGAATTGTGGAGCTCTATCCAGGTTTAGCTGGTAAGCTGAAAAAAAATCAATTATTATATTTCCGTCTAATTAACAATACAATATGTGGACAACAAGATGTGATTGTAGGTAATACATGTATATCCCAACACCTTTAGAACTTATTAAATTTTTTTTTAAAACCTTTAAGTAACTAGAACCCCTAAAACGTCGGCAATTCTATTTTGAATTTTATTATGGTTTTAGGTTGTTCAAGTTAAGAGAAAAGTTAATTTAATACGTTGATAATCTGGTACTTCTGCACTCAATTTACGTGCGCTGTATTGAAAGCAGCACAACCAACCAATGAGTCGGTGTTGAGTTGCCTTGAGTCGAGTCTTGAACCTAAATTACGTTTTAATCTGAACTAAAACGCGGTTCACTATGTGACATATTGTGAATAATTACGTACTCAAACTACATCTGTCTGGCCATAATAATAATAATATCTAGGACATCCCACACATCGTCATCTAGTCCCAAAGTGAGCAAATATTATGCTTGTGTTATGGGGTACTAGACAACTGATATACATACTTAAATATTCTTTTTTTATATAATATACACATATATGAATACAAATATTCATGCACACAAATATTTGTCTCGAGCGGGAACCGAAACCGCGACCTTGGGCTCCGCAGTTAGTTTCCAACCACTCGGCCAATCAGTACGTCAAAGCCTAAAGAAGAAAGCATTTCATTTAACTGAGATTAATAGGTTTTTTTATAAACTTGTATGATTACTATTATCTGGCTGAAACGCCTATTGTTAATCAAAATCTCGCTTGTTCGATTCCCGCTTGAGATATTTATGTGCATGAACATATATATTTGTTCCGTTTCAGAATGTAAAATAAATATGTGCTGTGTATTATAAAAAAATCTAAATATGTAAATCAGTTGTCTAGTACCCATAGTACAAGCACCACCTAGTTTGGAACTAAATGATAATTATTTTTATTTTCTGAACTATCGATGTATTTTATTTTACAAAAATAAGATTGTATAGGTTTTGTTCTTTGATGTTTTAAAATACGTAATTAAGATTTTATATAAAAAATCATATATACTCTTATATATATATATATATACTGTGCTGTACACCATGTGTTGAATTTAAAAACTATTATTTTATTAAATCAGGTAAAATAATCAAGTGGATCTGTGCTTGTTTGGCACAATTATCGAGTAGTAGTGGACGTGATTCGGTCAAACCCTTGGCCGGTTCGTTACTGCTCTGCCTTGCCGAATACGCTGTGCGATGTGGCCCCACCCTCCTCATGAAGGAAGCTGATGGCAGTCAATCCATACTTCTGATGATTTTCAAGGTATGTTGAAGTCGGGTTATAAAGCATGTTGAGGTGCTCTCGAGTAACTAGATGTAATCCGACAATTATATAGTTTCTGGGAACAAGGTCAGGCTGTGTATCGGCCTCCTCCTCTTGCTTCCCGTACTAACATTACGTAAAAGCCGCCAGTTTAGTTGTCGCAATATATTGTAAACGAATTGTATTAGTAAGTTGAAAGTGGTTTAAAAAGTTTATCCTCCATCAGCAGCCTGATGAATAGTTGTAGAAGTAATATATGTTTGATTAAAACCTCGAAGAATTAATTCACCGACGAAAACCACCAGCGTCAAGGCTTTATTCTCTGGCTTGTTCGACATTTTACTAAACACGCTGAATTAACGTGAAATATTGAATTTCTTTGGTAAAATTTCTAAGAAATAGCATTCATATTAATATGCTGAAATGTAAAAAACTAGTATCTTTTAACATCCGTAAATCGCGGTACATAATCGTACAACTGGGTGATTCCGATACCTCAGGGGATGTTCTCTTTCGTAACTTCTACTTGACACTAGTTTTAGGGACAATCCGTATATACATTTGTAAAATGATATTAGGATTTTGCATGCATAGTAAACAACTGTTTTTCAATATATTGGTAAATAGGGTTCACACATACTAAAAATTTACATGAATTAGTATATACTCTTTTTGAAAACCAACAACGATGTATAAGTTTGAAGTAGGTGAATGAAAGAAGTAATAATTTTTATAAATTTTATTCAAGAAGTATAAAAATTCAATAATCAAAATTTTAAAAAAATCACAGAGTAATTTGCTAATTCCTATCACATATACATTTACCATTGAGTATGTCATTTAAAATTAATTTTGTAATATTGTGCTTTGTATGGAAATTAACTGACAGGTCAGTACCTGACTGTGTTTGAAGGCCATTTTAGTTTACTTTAATATTCATGATTTAGAAAATAATTTATGGTAAACAGTCATATACTAAACCTTTGAAGTAATGCATATGGAATTAATAATATTTTTCAAACTAACTTTGGTGATTTTGCTGTCGATATTTTTAAAAAGAATTTTATTTTTAAATAACCACAAGCACGACTAATATATACTCTATAATGAACTAGAAAATAGTACAGATTCGAGATATCTACAAACATGGAATCTGTCCACGAAGCCATTATGTGGAATAAACCTATAGTGCATACATTTGTGATTTTGTTGTTTGCATTAAAAATATTGATTAGCATGTTATATAATACTATGTTGTCAACAACACTTATATAACGCAGCTACAATTTATATAACAATATTATGGGCTATAGCTTAAAAGCGTGTTTATGAACTAAACAATAGCAATGCATATTCCAAAATCTTCCATGGCAATCGGCCTACCAAAAAATCTCGTTAATCGTCGTTTTCGCATCTGCGAGCATGTTAAAAATAAGATCGTACGAAATGATGGAAAGTAACTATAATAAGGTTGCTATTGACGGGGATCTGGTCAGAGAATAGGCTATTTATTCTTCATTGGCCGACGCGACACCGGCGAACATGCGATCCGATGCTGATGGACGATAAATATTATAGATAAATATAAACACCAGCCCGGCAACATGTCGGCGAGTACCGTCGCCCATACGTTTCTATTGTATGAATCGTCGGCCGGTATAGTAGGCGATGTGTTGGCCATTGAAGAACCGTCCAAACTTTTGTCAGGTGGTGTTCGTCACAGTTTCGTATACCATTCGCTCTCGAATTATTACTAACCACGGTTGAAGAAAAGTTTGATAATATTTAAAAATACAATAAGTTTCTTAGTTTGCGTACAATCAATATTACCATAAATTTCCAGAATATAAGCAACATCCTTGCTCGTTCGCGGGCCTCTCAAAGCGGTGCGCGGCGACTGACTTGTAGCATTCGTGACGAGCATATACAGAACGAGCTTTCGATGCGCCAACACGCTCACCGCAATGATCACGTGTGCTCCATCATTGTCGCGTCGAATGCCCGTTCCATACCATGCTCGCCGCGAATGTCACGAACCAGTGGCCACCTTTATGAATGTTCTTGATTATCGTTTTCTATTGTTGGTACTGTTGTTGACTTTGGCCTGGATGTTCGACATGTTCGGAAGGTTGGAAGCCGTGTTCGTCAGCGGTGAACGTGACAGTATATATTAAACCGTCGGGAGCTTGGTATCTGTAACTTCCTGTTACTTCTAGCGCTTTTACGTCATCGCTCACTTGTTTGAGTGTACCCTGTTCCTGGCGAGACGTGCCGTCGCTGGTCTCGAAGCTGTATAAAAAAAAATATGAATATAATAAGCATGCACTTATTAGCCACGCTCGTGTCGGAGTTCAGACTCACGCAATGATTACTCTTAATATGAAATTATGTAACAATATTATGGTAGAGTTAGCACAGAAAACCATCTATTTAGACCTCTTCTAATACTGATAAGTTCAAAGCAAGTGATTGGCACTAAACACCCTGAACTGAAAAACATTTTACTCCCTCATTTGTACATTGTCAAATTTACTTTTTGCAATTTTTTGACGTACTGCCCCAGAATTTCTACAGCACAAAAAGATCAAAACCCTACTAACCGGATGCCAACATATTATTGATCAAAACGACACTTATATTTTGTGAGTTATAGTAGATTCCGGTGGTAAACAATTTTCAATAATAGCTTTTGCAGCTTCTTGTATTTCAGGTTGAGTTAAAATGTCTTCATCACTCGTAGTACTCATTTTAAATAATTACAATAGGTAAAGTTGACATAAACTAATTATATTGACAACTGTATTATAATAACAAAAATAGTTTAGGTAATTTTACCACCAATTCGCCGCGTTCCAATGTCGATTCCTTTTTTATTACTTTTTTTAATTCATTCCATGGCGCAATTTTTTGTCGTGCCAGTTCGAAATTTAATTAAAACTTAGATGAATGATCTCTTTAGTTGTCAATGTTCGGGTTTAAAAGAGTTCGTTCCATTTTCAAATTACATATTCGACCGCTCTAGCACGCCTGCTAAAAAATTGCGAGACACTTTCTGGTCCGGTACGGCAAGTATGATTTACCCTAAACAAGGTTGTGCAAGATAAGGTCGTATATCGTAACATCTTTGAGAAAAAGTAATTAAACTTTAAAATTGTTGGCATTGACTTGTATAGAAAATGCAAAGAAAGTTTCTCCCCGATTATTTCTAATACTGTTAGATAAATGTCTGGAATTGGCATAATGTAATATCATCATATAAGACTTATAAAAATTAAATAGTTTATGTAAAGTAAGTTTATTTTCAATAAATGTTCACTACCGAGAAGTTTATTTAAGTTTTATTCCCCAAAAAAAAATTCTCGGAAAAGTAGGTAAATATTTATTGATAGTAGTTTGAAGTTCATTTACTAACTCGAAAATTATCTGGTTATTTTTTGCTGACGTCTTTAACATTTTAAATGATTATTTATTGAAAACTTTTTGGTGTAAATATAATTTATATACATCATACATACTTAAAATGGTAGCCGTCGACTCCTACGGTAGACTCATGTTTCAATATTTGTACGGGCTGTTCGTCGTGTTGAGGTGCCGCCGCGGCCACCGCCAGGAGCGCTAAACCAACTAAAGCCTGAAATATTATTATTATTAATTATTAATATAGAAATACTTTATGATATGAAAATATACGCTGAATTTTTTATATCAGATTACATTCTCAAAATATCAATTGACGAATATAAGAAACAAAACATTTAATAAAAAAGATATTTTTGAAAATAATTCGACGCGATTTTTCTCCGAAGTATCAACAATTTAAAGTTAATATTTTCTCTGTACGGCGGGTGGACGCCACAGCTAAGGTAACTAACTACCACAATAAAATCATTGCAAATCAGAGGTGTTGACTTTGTTTGACGTAGGCACATTATTAATTATTAATTATGAACTGGTGGGATACCCTTTAATAAATCGCTGCAATTTTATTACATACATAGCAAAACTATTCCAAAGTTTTTTTAAATTCTTTTGCCCCGCCATTTTCGCGATAACTCAAGGTCTAAAAATTTCTTATTATAAGATAGTCCGGTACAACAAATGAAACTATTACGAAAGGTATATAATTCTATTACCTACTGATAAAACTTATATATTAAAATTTAACTACTACTTTTTACTAATATATTTAATTAAAAAAAAAAATTATTAAAACTGGCACTGTCCTAAGTTAAGAAAAAAAATATATAAAAAATACTTACGTAATAATGCATTCTGATATTGTATATTGTTTAAAGACGTGACTGGTTTATAGATAAAAGCAAATGCTCAACTGTGCATTAACACGATGCGCGACGCGGTTATAAATGAAAAATACTGATCGATGACAAAACATACATTTTCCGAGTAGCGGCCCGCAACCACAGTGCTAATGAAAACAATGTAACATGTCCCACTGAACTTTACGATATTTGACTCTAACTAAATTACGTAAGGTGCTATTGAATGAGGTAGCAGTTCTTTTTTTTTTATTACGGTTGTGTCGGCGTGTTTACAAATGCTTCTCTATACCAGCACTTGGATGGTGTTGCGCTAAAGAAGCTGTATATACGAGCTACGTATACTTCTATAACACAACACATGAGCTGTGTTAAGGCTGAGCATGCGATTCGTTCTATTGACAAGTTGTTGGTTTTTAAACCTTTCTTTGAGGGGATAACCAATAGGAAGCTGTCATTCCAGAGGTTAAATCATTATTAACTTCCTGTGTAAGTGCTGTCTGTATGTAATATTTCATTTATATTACCTACTAGCGACCCGGCCCGGCTTCGCACGGGTAGCAGAGCATATAAGCCGTAATGTTTTTTTCTGTCGTAGTGTCATATCAGCTTGTTGCCTCGAACAAGTGAATTGGATTTAATTACCTTTAAATATGACGTAAGCTCATCCTACTTGTAGTATTTTCAAAGTATTTTATTTCAATTTCTATAAGTATATGAAAAAGTAAAGAATAAATACATATAACCTAACATAACCTAAAAACGCGTGTCGCGTCGTCCCGTATGGCCGCCCGGCTGGTCGCGCGATATATATATTTCGCGATACATTCTAAGATATTAATTTAAATTGTATAGTGTAAAGGGCAATCATGATGTGCATAAAATGCTGAAGATAAATAACGTATTTAATTTGATAAGGATTAATACTGTATCTGTATAAATTGCTTTCAAATTACCTCATCATATAACACCATTTTTTTAAACATAAAAATAGGTATAGTAAGCTATCCATGAAAGATAGACATATGCCATCGCGGACTTTTCTTTAGTCCTATATAAGATACACAATTCCTCCATACATTATTTTGTTATATCTCAAAAGGATTAGGCAGCTTTTTCGATGGAAGATCCCAGCCGGCTTCATTTTTTTCCGACTTCTTCAACAATAATCGTCATATTTCAACAAATTTGCACAAAACATTAATAAATTATATACATAAACCTTCCTCTTGAATCACTCCGTCAATTAATGCCAATAATATGCCAACCCATTCGGTAGTTTTTGAGTTTTCGCCTTCAGACAGACAGACGCGGCGGGGGACTTTATTTTATAATATGTAGTGATATATAGTGCTTTCGTAAGGTATAGAATGAATTCGTTTTAAATTCAAAGGATAACTTTTGGGAAAAACGCTCAAACCGGTCAATTACTTTTTGTTCATGTTTTTAAATATAATTAATACATACAGGTAGCAGGTATGACGTCATATACTTTTTTTTTAACTACAACCCCATATTTTTGTTTGACAGTATTTGAAAGTTTTTTACATACGTAACGATAATCAAAAGTTTAGCTTATGTGAAAAAAAATAATAATAATAGTTTTGTAATTTCATCGGTAACTGGCTGAGATTAAAATGGTTATTTTACTCATAAAATTGGTATAATTTTGTAAATGGCTACACATCATGAAACCCATATTTTTATTAGTCGACATTTGCTTGATTGATACAATTTAAGACACAGATTAGGTTGTTCTTCGTTAATCATACCTATATTTCTTGGATAATTCAAATAGTTAAAAATTTACGTAATTTTAGAAATATTTCAATGCTAAAATATCTTGCAAGAATAACATGCAATTTTTCACACTAAAATCTAGACAATAATATCCAGATTTTATTAATGTTACAAATTTATTTAATCGACTATTCCCAAATTTTTGAACTAAAGTCCGTTGTTATTCATTTCGAAAGAATAGACAATTTTAAGAACCTAATTTGAAAAATTTTTTTAGATCGTATTTACGGAGATATATTGAGAATTCTCATAGCGTGACGTCACCGGTTGGAATTATAAGTTTAGTCACTGCCATTGCATATTTATAAAAACAGTGTCAGTCTCAGAACTGTCAGTAGTGATAGTGACGTCAATAACTTTTAATATAATGTATCTACGTAATTTATGGTCTAAAAATTTTTTTTTTATTAGTGTCTTAAATTTGCCTATTCTTTCAAAAAAATATAATGGACTTCAGTTCAAAAATTTGGGAATGGTCAATTATAATTTCTACCTAGTGCTATAACGTAAAGTGTGCAATCAATATTATTAATTGTTATTAATATTTCTACTAGGTTCTGTACGCAGTAATGAAAGGTACCGATGGTACAGATATAGAAGGATTGTCTCTGCCAGTTGATGAAGATTTTGTTCCCACTATACAACTTGACAATTTGGGACCAAAGACTACGCCAGCGTCCACTATAGATGTGAAACTGTGGGCACAAACGGTAATATTTATTATTTTGTATAGTTCTATGTTTATAGTTATAGTTTTATATATATTTGTGTCGTTATAGCCCGAGCACAGCAAACTTATTTAGAGTTTACAAGGCCCTGCTGCCGTGGTTCCGGGCATGTACAATGAGTTTTTCTGACTTAAGTACATAAATATCACTGACTCCGTGCCTCAGAGAGCACGTTAAGCTGTCGGTCCCGGAGGCCATCAACAGATTGCAGTCGTTAATATTAACCCAACCTGCACTGCAGCTTTGTGAATTAAACTTCAAGCACCCTGACGGGGGAGGCCTAAGCCCCTGCAGTAAGGCATATTGGGCTGGTGAAATGGAATGGAATAGTTTTATATTTACATACAAAACCCATAATACAAGCCTTGCTTAGTTTGAGCCTAGTTAGTGCTGTATGGGTGTCCCAGGTATTATTGCTCTGCGCACTCGTTTATTTAACTAATAACATTATTTATGGCTTCATTACAATATACAATTAAAATCCACACGTCAGTCTGACATCCAGTTAGATCTTCTTATTTTGTTTCGTTGTTTCGAAAATTCTTCAAAATGACACTAACTTGCCTTGAAGGACTCCCCCCAGCCATTTTTTAATTGAAAATTCCGATTTTCAATCACAACCGACAGAAGCTCTTGAACCACCCAATGTTGACTAGGTTCACCAAACCTAGGCGGATAACGTAGCTAGGCTGTGCAACACACCGTTCTCATGTCCGCCATTCGGGAACACTTCCACACGCCATGTTTAGCCAGCGCGTGGGACAGATTTTTGTATTTAATGTACATGATTTTGTCACTTCGTTATGTTTTTAACTTTTGTATCACTAACTGATACGACTGAAAGTTGTCAAGTGTACTGCCTTATACGCTGACTGTTCAGTCGTTCTACCGGTTTTCACAAAAATCCATTTCGTTATTCGTACGTCATGAGTTTTTCATAAAACTTTCTAGCATAAAATGAGTGAAGGAAAAACACTATCGAAGATTTATATATATATATATATATATCACACAGCAATATTAACTATTTTAAAAATTGTGAAGTTGGATGGAATCTTTCAGAACTTTTTCCATAATTTAAACTCTGTGTATCTATCTATATTTATAATTTTTCTCTATGATTTTTTTTTTTTAGATATGCACCAAACTGGTTTTGTTCCTGGGGCACTGGCCGTTATGGAGCAGCTGTCAGTTGTCGTCGTCAGTGTGCGAACAACACGACAGCCACCCGCCTTTAGGCACAGAGTTAGGCCCTGCGGTCCTAGCGGCCCCAAATGTTCAACTCATGAGATTTTCGGATACAACACTTGCGTCTTTGATAGAGTTGCCAGCTTTAGACATGCCTGGCGGAGGCATTACACCAGGTACTGGGGTATTTTATATGTTATATATGATCTATTGTATTCTTTGACACTCGGTTGTATACAGTCCGACTGACCGAATGACCGAGTGGTTAGAGACCCTAACTGCGGAGCCGAAGGTCGCGGGCTCGATTCTCGCTCGGGACAAATATTTGTGTGCATGAACATGTTTATTTCGTTCCGTATCTGGGTGTAAATTATTTATATTAGTGTATAGTATAAAAAATATTTAGGTGTCCATATCAGTTGTCTAGTACCCCATAACACAAACATAATACTTGCTTACTTTGGGACTAGATGGAGCTGTTGGGAAGTCCCATGTATTATCATTATTAATATTCCGTATTTATTGAGACGTCTTTTAAAAATAGTATGAATACACCCTTAATAGTATTATTAACACAGTTCTTATACACCATCAAATGTCAATCGTTCCAAAGAAAGCCAAACCGTCGAGCACACTTTCACATTTATATTATAATATTATAGGGATAGTTAATATGCCAAAATTACCAGAAACCTTAGTAGATCAATTAGTAAATTAGGTTGTATATGTCACTTTTACTATATATATATGTCATTAAAATTATGTCGATCGGCTTTATGATTCAAGAAAAATTTTAAGTTCGTAGAACGTATATCATGTGTAGACGATGCACAAATGCTTTTAACTTAAAGAAAAATATCAGCCCTCTCCATGCTTAAATGCTAGATATGCCTCTGATAGTTAATATTTATTTACTCCAGAATTCCAGAAGTTCCAGAATTTCATCAATTTAATAACTTTTTTCATTTAAGGTTTGGCTACGTCTGACAGGCAAGTGCGGGTGCTACTACGCGACATCGCTGGCAAGGCGTGTTGGGACGCATCAGCATTATATTATGATCCTTCGGTTGCATCCTCAGAAACTATTGAACCTCTGCCGTTGCCAGAATTGTAAGTGTTTCGTCCAATTGAACTAGCTTGCAATTTGATTGAAATTACGAAGGTTGACATGACAAGATTATCACTATTAAGTGGCAGTTCCTATTGGGATACCTTAATTCTTAAAATTCCGTCAATTTGCCTATCAACGCCCGACGACCTCATATCCTAGTGGGCAGCGAACCTGCCTGCGAAGCTGGAGGTCCCGGGTTCGAATCCCAGGTCGGGTCAGTATTTATATGATGAATATTAATACTGGCACCTGGTCTTGGTTGTTATATGTATGTGGTGTCTTCGCTTGGTACCCAAAATACAAGCTAATGCTTAGTTTGGGACCTAGACATTGTTGTGATTGTGTGTGTTATTATTATTATTATCATAGCCGATTATTTTTTATTACTTATAGAAAACCGCTCACTTATTAATTTCAAACATTTCTTGACAGTATTTTAAATTACACGTAAGTATTTAAAAAAATTGCTTTTTACGTGCCTCTTTAGCTAGAATAAAATTTTCTATTGTTATCTATACATAACTACGTGAAGGAAAAGCTTTAAACGCACGGAGGAGTGTGAGATTTGGCATAGTTAAAATTTGTGTGGAGTAGGTGTGCAGAAAGCTAAAATTTGTAAACAGGTAAATTTTTGAAATGTGACTGGATGGCCAAATCCTAAACTATGAGAAATAGCGAAAAGTGTTCAAAGGATTCGTAAGCTTGATTTACGACAAAAAGAAATTGCATATTCACATTTTTGAAAATTTTTGTCGCATTAAGAGGGAATCAAACCACTTGATTTGATAATCTATATATTAATACATGAAGAGAAATACTTTGTAACCGTTTCAAAGCATAGTACGGGTATAGAAGAGTGTGAGATTTGACACAGTTAAAGTTTACATGGGAAAGGAGTGCCAAATGCTAAAATATATGTACACCTTATACGCGTTACAAATGCTGGCCATCAATCGAGTTAAATAATCTGTCGTTTGATGCAGTTTGTATTGACTTACTCTCGCCTATTTATTATTGGTGGTTACAAAAGAGTGAGTACGGTCGAACTTCGACCGCTGGGCGACCACTAGTTAATTATATTAATAGAGATAAGCAGCAGCTGTTAGATTCACTGAAAAAAATTAAATATATAAACATTGTCGTTTTATTCCCATTGTTTAATATTGACGCAATTGTAATGAAATCTTAATATGTGCGCAGTGTCGAGAGACCACAAGACAACACGTTGTCTTCGTTGCCCCCGCCACACCCGCCGGACCTACTGCCTGACTACAAAAACTCGCTGCCTGACAAACATCAACTTGACCATGTGAGTGTACCAACATACATGTCTGATATTCTCTTTTACATCATCTTGTTCCTCTTCCTTATATTTAACAACTATCTTGGGTTACCGTTACAAAGCCAGAGTTGCCTCTGGCTTACAAACAAACTTGGCTTACAAAGCCAGAGGCAAAAAAGGCAACATTTTACTATCGACATGGTTGTTCTGCGAAACGGTGGCAGAAGTGACGCCAACTCCACGTATGCTATTTAGAAGAATTCGCTTTTACATCGTTTTTTTCTTAATCATTAGTTCGCCCGATACGATACAGATGGCTACATTGAAGGATATTGATATCCGGATCTAACATCTGCGCATTCGTTTCTAACCCCCGGGTACCATACCATCATCCCATTATTGCCCCACTACAGGGGCTTAGGCCTCCCCTCGGGATGAGTGGTCTCGGAGCTTAATACACCACGCTGCTCCAATGCGGGTTGGTTGCTCACCTCCTGCTTGCTGCTTCTTAATTTTATTGAAAACTCTGCATTAGCTCTGTGTTTCATACTGTATACATTTTGTAATTTGTTTTGACCAGGTGCTCGCGTATATCGGCCACACCTCACCAGAAGTGGCGTGCGGAAGAAGATTGGACGAAGCGGGTCTGTCACCTCTACCTCCTGGCGCTGAAGACGAGCTCATAGCTACTCTGGTAGCCCATAGGAATGCAGAGCGGTACTATTTGCAACATAGCGACAGGTAAACAATTTGCTTTTTATAATTAATTATAAAGATAATATTGCAGACTGTTCTCTGCACTGACCCTTTAAAACCGTTCATTGTAGACACGGTAGTTAATAATGGGGTGTATCACAGGCCTTTTTTCTCTACAGGTGACGCTTGAGCGACGGTCAATCGACTGTCAGTTTCATACAAAAGTTAGAATTTGACGTTCGAAAACTGATCTGCTATGATGTACTTACATTTTAAGTGCATACGTAGATAATAAAACTGACTGTAAAATATGATACAAAACTTATGATGATGCGGAAAGAGATAGCTATCGGTAATTAATTTGAAATACCGTTTGAATACGTTCGAATAGTAGTCAACGTAGATTAGGAGGATAGCCAATAGGCGAGTAAAAGAAATTACAAAAATCAGAGGAATTTTAGTTTTTCACTTTCGATGCGCTAGTGGCATATCCTTGTACTTCTTTTACTACATCATATAATATTGTTGCTGATATGAATTTATAATTTCACAGATAACAATTTTATTGACCTAATGAGGACTTTTTAGGACAATATAACAATAAAAATAAGCTTTCAATTATTGATAACAGATAGCGTGTACTGAAGTTTTACTCAACGTAAACTATCAGTCGTAAAAAAACACAATTAAATTATTTTTTAAATTTTTTTGCCTAGTCTTTGATGCAGATCACAATTTAATTAATTAAATAAAATTGGTATAAAATTTAGGGATCTAACAACTGAAATATTAATGAAATTCTGAAAAGAAATGTATCATTTGAACCTTAAGCGATTACATACAATCAATTTGATTCTTTCTCATTTGATGCGCATAATATAATTTGTCTTTTTTTAAACTTTTTATTTAATTTTTACAATAAGATCCCAGTTGAAATTCAAGATCTACCCCTTATGAAGTTTAAAACTACAATAAAACGAAAGCTTTATGCAAAAGATTATTATAAATTATCAGACTACTTATAGATGATAAAAAATCCATGGGTGTAAGCCGCTCGGCTATCAGTTTGTTTCAATAATATTAATCTTTAAGCAATTATTGTTAATTTTTTTTTATAATGTTATAAAGAGCGTCCCTAGGTTTCTTCCGTATTCTTCTGAGAGGAACCAGCACTTTTGAATGCGCCTTTGTGATGACGTTCTTCCACAAAGTAATAAATTCACTCTTGTGACGTATTTCAAGATCATATTACATAAATACGAAATAAAGATATTTATTTGATTTATTGATTAATACATTACCACTGATATCGTTCCAGAGAAGAAGAACGAGAGCCGTGCGACTCTATCGGCGTGTCGACTCCAGCCCCATTTGAACAATGTCGGCTACTACTGAGCCAGTTGGGAGTGCTCGCGCCTGCGCGACGTAATCACGCCCAATTGCTGCGGCGTACCGATCGATTGCTTCGAGAGCTGAGGAATTTGGATGCCCAAAGGTTTGTAAAACGTATTAGGATAGGAACAATCGCCCACTTTTTTTTACCCAGTTACATAATGGTAAAAACGCAAGAAACGTTACTGAAAGTAAAACATTCGTGAGAATTAGATACGTATACGTATGCAAGTGGTACGCATATTTTGATTTTTTTTAGTCTACTAATTAAATATTTCAACCGTGTTTACGTTGCCGTTCACAGATGCCGCGAGACTCACAAAGTGGCTGTAATATACGTAGGCAAAGGGCAAGAGACGCGTCACGAGATATTGTCCAACCGTTGCGGTAGTCCCGCCTACGAGGCGTTCTTGGCGGCATTGGCGTGGGAGGTTAGTTCTTATGCCCTTAGTGTTGACTCTAAAAAAATTATGATTCTTGATGATAAAGCGATAAAAAACTAACAAGAATAGTATGATATATTTATTTGTATGCAGACTATTTTAGAGAAAACTTCATTTTTTTCATAAAAATATTGTCGCGCGTTCAACCTTCGTCTCGAATATCTGAGACTGACCGGATGATCGAGTGGTCCGAGGCTCTAGCTGCAGAACTAAGGTCACGGTTCGATTCCCGCCTGGGACGAATACTTCTGTGCTTGAATATGTTCCTTGTCTGGGTGGCAAAATATCTACTATATGCATATTCTAACGACCTCCCGCCGCTTCGCTCGTTTGGACTACACTTGTGTATTAACATTTAATCATGAGTTTATTTATTACACAATTTTACAAAAGGACACCAAAAACATTTCATTTTTAATTTGCAACGAAAAGGTTAAATACCAATTTTAAGTACTTTACCGTCTTTATGGTTACATAAATACTAAAACAGGAGTTTCTTAATTTCTAACCAAGAAGCTTAATAATTATTTTCAGTTTTATCTTTAAGAATGACGGAAGTTTCACAGAGTAAAACAAGGATGAAAGAGTTAAATGTCAAAAAATCTTGAAACACGTAACATTTTGTTTTTGACTCAATGGTCAAATATCAATTTTCATGCACTTAATGTTAAATTTTCAGAAGTCTCATACAAACGTTCATCCGGTATTTTGCTCTCTTATGAATTAAATTTCCATAAATCTTGAACACATATTTAATTTCTGCCACAATGTCTAATTACCAAGTTTCATGCATTTAACTTCGTATTTTCTTGCAAATTGACCAACCCCTTCCCCCTTCCTATTTTACTCCTTTCGGGGTAGAATTTCAAAAAATTCTTTTTTTCAATGTCTAGTTTGGGACTAGATGGCCATGTATTGGATGTCTCAGATATTATTAATATTGTTAGTTTGTAAACTAACATAACACAAGACAGGTCTTATCGGTCAGTGTCACGATAACTAGGTCGTGCACTCACCCAATTACCGACATGCGCCGCACTGTGTTCATTGACCGGCGCGCGGCGGTAACTTAATTGCGAATATTATATGTTTTAGAAATGTTATATATCAATGTCTAAAATAAAAGTTTGTTCGTTTATAACTTCAGGTGGAATTGGAGAGTCACGTAGGGTTCGCTGGAGGCCTGCGCAGCGGTGGTGGTGGCGGCACCAGCGCTCCGTACGTCGCAACGCTGACCCTCGAGGCGCTGTTCCACGTAGCGACGAGAATGCCCGCTGATACGCCGGATGCGATACTCAATAAGGTATTATTAGGAGGAAATTGTTTTGGCATTTGGAATATTTTAATGGGACTGCCTGTCTAGGAAAGCATCACGGAAATGATTCCATTCAAGTGGCATCGGAACTTAAAGAAATAGCGGCAACAAAATTAGTGAAATATGGAAGGTCAATAAAAAGAGCTAATTGTGAAACGTTAATAAAATGAGCGAAATATGAATCGTCAATAAAACATTAATATTTATTTCTTCCCGAAATAAATAGGTGCAAATAATATATTTTTGTAATAATTTGAACGCCAATCATAAAAATATTATTTATAAATTAGGGGAGATGTTCAAATTACCAAAATTTGAGTTGTTTAAAATTTTTTTATATGAGCAGTTTTTTGGTAATTGGAAAAAATCTGAAATATAAAGGTAGCAATTAGGTAGTTTTCTCCGAAAAAAATTAACTAGTTATTATAACATGTATGTAGAAGTAGACGAAACAAATGCGATCCAGACATCCTGATGTCAGAATGACTGACATCTTGTTATTTTATTCGCTTTGTAGCGAGTTTTTTTTTTTGTTTATTTTATAGGAAGATCGACAGCAAATTCTTATCTACTATACTTAAAAATAAAAGACAAAAGGCCAATTATAGATCCTCACAAACAGAATTAAACTGGTAAATCGATGGAGCGAACGAATGTTGAACACGTTCACGATTACTTATTTTCTAAAATTATAGTTAAACGTTACCGTTTACGTTAGCGTTACGTAAGCAAACGTTAGCGTTCCGATCAAAAAATTTCACATGTATACATAAGTAACTAGATAAACCTATTCGGAGAAACCCCGTGATAATGCGCGCCGCGTCCGACCAACCCTGCCGTCAAATACTATTTAATGTTAGGTACTAAATGATATGAACTAAAGTAGACATTGCACACTACTGTACTATAATGCTACTGTCAGTTCAGTCACTCTGTACTGACACAGCATATTTATGCTACCTAACGAACCCGCAAAGTATACTAAAAATATGTAGGACTAAGAATTCAATACTGCATACATTTACATATGGCTAATAAATTATTCAATTTAAAAGCCCTCACTGCGTGACGTTAAACTCTTTATCTAGCATGGCTTTAGTGCATGTTCTTTCATGTGATACAATCTTTCGGATAATAGAAGGAGATACATTGCCCAAAAATTAGTAACGCTGCGGAAATAATAAATATGTTGATATGAAGTGAATTCAATCAATGCTGCAAATCAACGAATGGTTTTGTGGTCTCGTAAAATTGAGAAAAGAGTGACAAGATTGAGGATTATCTGTTTTACACTAGAATTTAAATTATGATCATTTTGATCAAGATTTTGACTCGTCAAATAGGTATGAAATCGACAATTTTTTGAGGATAATATTTTTTGGAAAAGGTCGATTTCTTTATAAATAGTTAGAGTAACACGATTCCGATAAACATTACTCATTTAAATTTTAACACTACAACAGATATATATTAAGTAATTTTATAATTACGTTTGTATGGGACTTTGAACGACTAGCGTGGCCTTAAATGGACTCTGCTACTTATAAATATAATGTGAACACTATTTAGTCATTTTGTTAAATAAATAATTTTGCTCTAGACACGTCACTTGGGTAACGACGAAGTGCATGTGGTGTGGAGTGAGCACTGGCGCGCGTACCGACGGGACACCCTCCCGACTCAGTTCTGCGATGTCCTCGTCGCACTCTATCCTTTGCCCGGCGGCCTACTACGTTGCACCGTCGCTAGAAAACCTGACGTGAGTGTTTAAGACTTTACCGTTTACCAACCAGAACCGAAACCCCGCGTGATTCAGTCGAAACTAATGTTCGCACAAATTATTATTCATTCATTCATTACGCTATAATATAATTAATACGTAATTTAAACAACGTCAGCTATCACGGATAAGCAGACGGCTACGACTTACTCGATGGTTCGTACAAAAATGATCTCCGTGCATCTGTTCCCGGTAACGAAGCATAATAGTTCTCGCTCCGGGTGTTGCAATAAGACTTGCCTGTGTTCGCTCGGAGGTCGTAGATCGGCAAGTTCTGTCCCAAAGTACACGCGCCATTGAATTTGGAATATCGTCTTTACGGTCGTTCTACGAGAAAATATGTCAGTAAAAGGATGTTGCTATAGAAAATCGATAAAATAGACGTGTTAAAATATTTTTATTTACATGAAACTAATCTCGCGCATCCCCACGTTCATGCATAAACTTTGTGGCGGCATATCTTAATATTTTAGTACTAAATTATAGAAAAAGAAAAAGCACGTTATTTATTGTTTTCGTGATGGCAAAATCAGCCTTTATAATATATATTTATTACGTACATCAGGTGCCAGTGTTCGGCCCGTTGTGGGAGGAATGCGTGGTCACGGTTTCGTGCGCGGCGGCTCTCGTAAGAGGTGCGGCGTTCGCTGGCGGACGCGCGGTCCGTTCGACGATGCCCCTGTATCAGCACGCGTACACGGAACGGTCGAGGAGCCTCGACGCTTTGGTGCATCACCACACCCAGCCGACAACATTCGAGAACTTCGTCGAAAGAGTACGGGAGCCAGTGCCGCCGGCGACCCACGACAGCAATCAATCCACTTTGAAAACCGGTCTGTAGTGTAAAATAGTAGCTGTAAGTATTCGCTTTGTATTTGTGCATGTGTTTTTGTTGCATCTTTTTTAAGCATAAGACATCTAAACTGTTTTTCAAAGGTTACGTTGTTACTAGAATCCTCAAGATTTCGTTGTGACTTGTAACTTCTACAATAGGCTAGTTGACAATTTATTACTTTATATGATTTTTTTTTATATCATACCAGTGAAATAATTTAAAAAAAAATGAATATTAATTAAGTTATGAATGTTTAAAATGTCCTGTTAGACAGAGAGGGCAATACCGCGCGGTGTACTAGCCTGTGACGTCAGGCCATTTAAAGTATTATTAAATTTCGTTTTGCAAGAAAGAGTTAGAGATAAAATTTAAATAGCTTATACTTTTCATATTCTTCAACCAAACACAATTTTGTTATTGTTAAAGTCTATTGTTATATTTTCTTGACAAAAATAATACATTTAACAGTAGTCTAATGACGTATTTGTTAACTGTTGTGATTAAAACTTTCTTTGTGATGTTTGTGAATGATATGAAGTTATAATATGATTCACAAAAATACGACATGTTTTGTAGTTCGTAAATAGATTTTGCTATTCCAGTAATCGGGACCACGTGTCACAAATCTCTATGTTTCGATTATCGTAAGTGTAGCATTCTCCAATCGAAAACCGCAGAAGTTGCGTCATGTGCGACTACATTCATATGATCGTACTGACCGCTAACATACATATAGTACCATTGTATCTAAATCCGTAAATGCACGGGAATTCGCTAAATGTAATTTTGTGTATTTTTTCATTATAGTTAATTACTTTTTCCATTTATTAAGTAAAAAAGGGACATAATTATGTTGAGTTTTCTAACATGTAGCCATTACTTGCAATACAGATCAAGGCAGCGGTCGACTAGCGGCCGCATTGTTGGACCACAGCGCTATTGGGTGGAACGCGTCAACCGAAGTTCACACAATATCGCCGAGGCCCCTCAAAAGGTTAGGCCCGTTCAAAAGGCCCCCTGCGACGCCCCCCGCGTCCCCACCTGCGCCTGCGCCGGCCCCACGCAAAAATAGGTGAACGAGACCAACATTAATGTAATAACAAGGTGAAAATTAATAAAAGGAAGTAAAAGTATAAGGATGGGTAATAACTACGTATAGGCGACATTGACGTCACATCGCTCGAACGCCGTATGTATTTTGTTTTTCGCTAAACCAGCGAAGCTTTCATGATTGCTTCTGTGACGCAATGTCAAAATGACATGCGCACTGTTTATCGAAAAACAAAATGCAATCGGGCGATTGATTCTGCTGTGTCACGTCAGTGACGCCTCTTCGTAGTTATTATATACTTGTATGGGTAAAGCATATTAAGGCTAAAATCAGTGAGCTTTTTAACTTTTTAATCATCTTTAGGAAGTTGATTTTAGTCTTTTCTTAAATAAATCTTGTTGCATATGGTGATGGTATCGTAGTGTGATCAAATTCTAACTCCACTGTAGAAAATCGGATGTTCTTCTATTATAACATTATGTTTTTATTTATTTAACTATCGTTAAAAAATTTTTTTTGTAATAAATAAATTTGTTCTAATAAATAATATTAAGCAACTGTTCTCATATATTTGGAGTTATTATGTACCCGGTGCAGACCAGCCATTGTTTTTTTTTTTTGTAATTTTTAAAGAAAAAGAAAGCGGCTTCTTTACATATTGATAAAAAAAATTGTTAAAAACGTGACAGTTGCTTAAAAATTAAACATTATGTTGAAAAATGGACACTTGGTGCCAAATATGTCTAAATTTTTTTTTTTTTTTTCATTTTAACTGTTTATTTCAGTATTCGCAAATAAAGTATTTATTTATTTAGTATTGTCTCTAAAGAAAACATGTGTGTCAACAACAAAAATATTTATATTACTCAATTAATTAAAAAATATTATTATTCATTAATTTCTTGGTGAAGATGGATTTGATATTTACTAATTATTGTCTTTGAAAATAGATAATGTTTATTTTAATTGACTTAAAAATATTACAATAATATACAGTAGAATAAATTGGTGCAGGTATTTAATAAAAAGTCAAAATGTACTGACTAGAGATTATGTATATCAAAGTCATACAAATTTAATAATTCGTCCAACGAGAGATTTTTAGCGCTGAAATAACTATGTACTTAATGTTTATTTTATAAGTTATATTAGAATAATTTAATTTAATATTTACTTAAAATTCGAATAACACGTTTGTTATCTTAAAATATGTTCAGCTGTCCGAGTGTGCTATTATTTTATTCAAAAATAATTTTTTTATATAATGACCACCTTTTATAATGAAATAAAATGCAAAATATTATTTAGCTGGTGGCAAACCTTATTCAGTAATTAAATTCCTTTTATTTATAAATATATAAAAATGGTTATCAAATTGTAATTAATTGATAGTGTTCCTAAATTTTAAGCACCAAAGGCTATCACTTGAATACACTAGAAACGCCGCCACGTATTCAATATTTTTTAATGCCTTATTCAATTTAATTCAATTCACACTGTGTAGATGTATAAACTATATATTTTGGTTTATTTTTCAATTAGTTACAAGTAACCATTGTGTATTTGTGTATTAATTTTTATAATTTATATTTCATTTTAAATCAATATAAACCCCATAGCTATTTGATATATAATAAGAATCAAAGAAACAAACGAAATATTTGTACATATGTAAAGTAGGTGTTTAGCTTTAAAATGTTATAATATCGCTTAATATATTATTCATTAAATAGGCATTTTGTATGCTTGATAAAAACGATAATTTTGTTAAAATGTTTATTATGGTACATTTTTTATCGCAAACATTAAATAGGTTACGTACGCAATGACGATTTTGTTTGTTGAATAGATACTAGTAGAATTTTCTTTTCTTACAGCATTCCAAGTTTTGTTTTACTACTATAGACTGCAATGTTTTCTTAATGATTGTAAGATGATTCTGTTATGAACTTTTATCCTCTATCTAGCCAAGTACAGTATGTGCAACCGATCTGTACGGCTCTAAAGTTAATCATAAAACGTTGCAGTAACATAATTTCATAGAGGCGTTGCGGCGGGAAGTATGGCAGACCTGCGCAAACGGGCATACGCATCTGTTGACATCACACTCCAGGGCCGGACAAATTTGTTGCATGTACTATAATATTTAAGAAGCCATTAATATTTTTCAGTACTGGACGAAAATTAAAAGGCGGACCTTGTAATTTTCGTCCAATACTGAACGCATTCATATATCATTGAAAAAATTTACCGTCTCCATAATTCAGAACTTTTAAGATAACTATTAAAGTGAGCATAATCATATGAAACTGCGAACATACTCCCATAGCCTTTATAACACCTTTCTAGGTCAGATTTTCCAAAATATATCACCCAGATAATCTATAGTTTGTTGGGAATCGAAAATTTCGTATTTCCAAATACATTTTTTTTTTATAAACATCCAAAAGTTTTTAATTTTTGCATTAGTCTTCCCAAAATTTGGACAGTTATTGTCGACATAAATATAAAAAAATTAAAAAAATTATTAAACCCTGTACATTTTATGAAAATTGCAAAGCCAAATCGGTTTTGAAGTTCAGACGCACAAACAGGTTTAAAGCACTCCTAAGTACCGTTGATTATTTTTGAGGGGTACCCATACATTTGATATTTTAATAGGTTAAAGTTGAAAATCCTTAGCGTTTACTCTTAATTTTTTGAGCGCCAAATCCTTTCTAACAAAGACTTTCATGCAACACAACTATGTTCTGATTTTATAAAACAAAGGGTTTAATAATAATGCCGTATACATCACAACAACATCTAGGCCCCAAACTAAGCATTCGCTTGTGTTTTGGGTACCTAGCGAAGATATCACATACATATTGTAACAACCAAGACCCAGTACCAGTATCAATATTCATCATATAAATACTGACCCGACCTGGGATTCGAACCCGGGACCTCCAGTTATTGGTATGTTATGTTATAATTGTTCATTATTAATTATTAATTAATAAGTAATAGTTGTACTTCTACTTAAAAATGTTAAAAAAGTTACATAAAGTATATACTTGTTACACATCGGCACAGTGGACATAATTCTTTGCCTTCTGGATTATATACTTTAAGCTCTAGAACTATGAACAGATTTTTTGTACGTTAATAGATTATAGAGTGTTAAAAGAATGTAATTGGCAATACACAATAGCAAGATCCGCACTCAAGACGTATATATTGTACCTATTGTATATTGTACCTTTTGCAATAGTAAATTAAATCTCATCAATAAATATCGTAATACATGAATATTGAAAAGAAGGAAAAACGTTTTTTCCCTTTTAACTTTGTGTTGACTTTTTTCGAAAACTATGCATATGCGCCATGTGGTCCCGAAACAAAAAGTGTTGTATTTGATGAGCGCTCTTGTGGTAATTCAAAAGCGGTGGAGTTTTCGAACAACTTGTATATAAGTTTTTACTGTGTTATTTATGTTATAATAATTTAAAAAAAAAAAAAAAACCGACTTCAAAACCATAAACTAAAAAGTTAAAAATAAAATTTTCACTTTAGAGAAAAGAGCATTAACAGGCGGCATATAGTTAATGAAGTTGATGCCTACTCACTCAGACACTTTATTTGTGTGCATGAACATCTTTATTTGTTCCGTGTCTGGATATAAAAAGTATCTATATGTGTTTATATTATTAAAAAAACATTTAAATATGTATACCAGTTCTCTAGTTCCCCATAATATGATACAAGCATAATACTTGCTTACTTTGCGACTAGATGGTGCTGTGTGGAATGTCCCAAGTATTATTATTACTTATAAGTTCTTCTAATGGTTATAATTTTATTCCTACAACAAACAAGGGGTTTTAACAGTGGGCGAGAAAGTATTGGAAATTGTGAAACTTAATGTGCCAGTGTCATATTTTTAAATGCAGTAACTGTAATCAGGAGATCGGTAAAAGCGAACACAAAAGTGCTTCCATAACAAAAGTAAAAACGAGTGGCTAGATTAGAGGTACAAACAGAAACAGATGGGGATGCTGGATTATAAATAATATTTTAGTCACTTGAAACTTGCATTTAGCCCTATTTTATGCTTAGACATAATTTGCTTTTTTTTTTGTTTTTAATGTACTTTAACATTCCATTAACAAATTTTAAAATGAATCTGTATTCGTCTTCAGTGTGGTATATTTATTGTATTTTTTTTTTTTTGTTATCTATTTAACAATCTTGGTGTATTTGATTTGTATTATATTATTTAACAGTATTTTATAGACAAGACTGACCCAATTAACATCACAATCACTGAGGTATTTATTACTACAATTGCAACAACAAATACCAGCACAATCACTCCATATAGGAAATATACAATATTGGACTGTTCATTTATTATAAATTTTTTGTTGACCTTTAGATTTCCGTGTAAAACAGTACATACATACCCTGCTCACTCCATGAAAAGTAAGGCATGAGTTGCGATTATATTTTATTCAAATAAACGAAGAATTTTATTTAAGCAATTTCTTCTTATTTATTTAATTATAAATGCGAGATAGTTCATATACAAGCCCCTAAAACTTAACCATTGAATAAATATTAATTGAACTCTGCCTCTATTTTGTAAAGTGATAGATTTTTAAAATTTTTTATGACCTTTTTATTAGCAGAAGCAAGCAAGCGACAAGATTTCAAACTACTTTAAAAAGGTGATTATTTAATATTTGGATTGAATGGTCCCTTAATCTAAAATTTATATTAATAATTGCTTGCATAAACAGAGTATGTTATGGATATTAAATATTAACATAAACCCAAGCTGTTTTCAGTGTGGAGTGATTCAGCTGTTTCATTTGTCACATTACTACTTTTCACTGGTTTCACATATCCTTTTCATTTAGCTATCTAATAATGAATTGTCTATGAGACAATTGTCGCTTAAAATTGTTTACTTATCCATAGACATAGAATGTGGTGTTAAATAATGTAACTGAATTTTTGTATTAAAACAATGTAAAATAAAGTTCGTTTTAAAATTTTGTGTTTTATTATTCTTTTTGGATTCCTTTGTTAAATATGAATTCAATGAAGCAAAAACTATTTGATAGATTGAAAAAACTCATAGATAATAGCGTACCCTAGATCCTCAAAAAACATAAAGGCAACATATAGTTAGCAAGGACAAGGTATGACAAGGAAAAAAAAATTTATATGTTTTAAAACTTTAATTAAATACAAAACATACTTTTTAAACACTATGTTTTTGGTAATTTATACATGCCACCTTGTAAAACTAACTGGTGACTCCGCAGCTTAGTATCTAAAAATTGTCTGAGTTCTTGTAGACTACATTCAGCGCCAGGAGCTTGTGACGCAAACATTTTTAACATCTGATGTATTCTATCCAAAGGCAAAGAGTCCAAATTGGTCAACATGCCAACAATGTACGACCAAAAAACTTGCAACTCCCCTTCTCGTTGGTCATGAGCTGATGCCATAGCACTTTCTGCTTCGTCATCTTCACAAACCATCTCTTGCACCTGATTTGTTGAAACATGAGATTTATGACCATCACCTCCTTCTACTAAAATGTAATAATCTGTATATTTCTCAGACAGCAAACCAAGCGACTGCCAATATGTAATTTTTCTACGTAATACGGTGACAGGCACCTTCATGACTTGATGTAATTCCTCAAGAGACCATTCGGATTTATTCTGAAAATGCATTATTAATGTAGCATTAAAAGGTGATACTGTCAAATCTAACTTCTTTTCACCCATTTCAATTTCTATATTAACATTTCCAAGATGAGGTTTCCAGCTTAAAGTCCTATTTCCTTTCAATGCTTCGAATGCCTTTGTATAATGTTCCAAATGTGTTTTAATTTCTTCAGGGAGTTCTAAACTTTCATCTTTAAATGGTGGCCAAAATTGAGCAGACAATATCATAGCATTCGATACAATTTTTCTATTTAAATCCTCGAAATTTTTGTCTTGCTGTATAAGTGCATTTATCCTCTTTGAGTCTGATATATCTTTGAGCATGACTTCGCAAAAATGTAACTGTGACTCTCCAAATCTTAGTTTAAGTAATTCTAAACATCTTATTTCTTTCTCAGTGTTTATAACATTTTGAGCTAAAAGCCTATCGGCGAGTAGGGTTCTATACTCATTGACAAATAGTTCCTTGCTACCATACACATTCACTAGCATTGATATGATATCACTCGTTTTTCTATCATTTGCATTAACTTTTGGATCTGCATCTACAGGATCGGGATTCCATTCGTCCCAAGCATTGTCATTGTCAGTTTCAGGGCCTTCAGCACTTTCAGCTGCAAACTTAGCCAATTCTTCAGCTAGCTCATTTCCAGCTCCCTCTTCAGTAAGACTACTAACCACACTTCTCACTGTATCTTCTCTATTTCTTAAATAATTTCTAACTGGTTTTGTCACTGTCTCAAGTATAACGCCAGAAGGATCCAAATGCCTCAAAGCCCTAATGGTAGAAATGTAAGCTGTTAAAATATCAGGTGTATTCACACCAGGGTGTAGTAACCTTGTTTCTAAAGCAGCTTGTAACTTTTTACAAAGAGTAGATCTTAGATTAGTTTTGTCCAAACTAAACTTAATATCATCAATAGCTGGCAATGAATCTGGATATTCAATTATTATATTGAACAATTGATCTATGCGAAGTCTTGTATAACTATCATATAAATATGAATTAAGTTTTACTTTAAATCTTGTTATGGCTTCCTGAATATTTTCATTGTCGGGAGATGGCTTAGATGAACCACCGCAATATATTCTAGTCAGCCATGACATTACTGTGGTGTCAAGCCAACTTTCCAAACTACTTATATGAGATACATCAAATGTGCCCGTACAAATTTTCTGTATATGACTTTCAATTCTCATTTCTATAAAATCGGTAAGTACTTGCCCTGTCAGTTTTTCCAATAACTCCAAATCCATGAGTTTACGATTGGTATCATGAAAAACTTTCACAATATATGCACAGTTACATTCAGAATATTCCGATCCGCAGCCAGAGCATGTAACTTCTTCACTCATGTCAGAATGTTCATATTCATTGTCAAAAACGTTAAAAGATATTCTATAAAATTGGGTTATAATTAGTTGAAAATCTAATGGCAATTGGGAATGTAATGTAGCACGTATGAGTAACTTGAATCCCGCTGTAATATTTTTTTCCCCATATATGGGCTCATTATCATTGCAAATCTTGTTTAATAATGTAAGCCTTTGAATGACAGCGGTGAAGTTATTAACTGATTCATATAAATCGTTGACTGCTGTTTTAAAAAGTTGAAATCCTTGAAGATCTTCATCCACTTTAATAAATCTACTCCAAAAAGTAGGCGCTACTTGCTGTCGCATAAATTTAGCTATTTGATCTAGTATTAGATTCCGTAATTTCACTTGAATATTGAGACCGGTAATTATTACTAAAATAGATTCATAATCAGAGGCAGTGCAATCACTATACAGAGTATCACTTAAAATTGGGAATGCGTAAACGATTTTATTCCAATAGTCGTCTAGTTCTTGCTTTGATAACGACATTTTTACCAAATTTTATCATCAAATAAAAACTAAAGCTATTCTAATTTCAGAGTGTTTCAGAGTCTGTGAGTCTGTGTTTCAGAGTATTTCTGTGGTATTTCTGACACTGACTTTGGGTCGACATTTTCCTATTGACGGTTGACAAAGTTGTAGATTGCAGAGTACAGTTAGGTAAAGAATCTAGGAGTAAAGTAGAGCGTAGAGCAGATAGAGCATGGAAGATGAGTCATACGCATAGACATACGCAGGGCTGTTCGCGTCTAACCTAGGTACATACATATAAGTCGGTGACCCATGTTCTATCAATATATACTACGTTCCATTCGCATTCAATTACAGCCACAAACGCCACCGCCCCGGATGCTACAAAAGTTAGTGTCTTTCTTACGCTCGATCTATTACGAACGATTGAACGATTGATTCACCAACAAAATCAGACAAAATCTAACATGTAAATTATGTCTGGAACGGTAATAAATGTCAAATGTCAAAACTACCTTAAGATTGCTAATGATCATGATGAAACCACAAATTTCAGAGGAGCATCCCGGATTGGTGTTGATTCGGTACCATCTTATCTACGGTATTTGTATTTGGTATTGAAAGAATTTATCGATACCTATTAAAGTACTCAACTTATTTTAACGATACATACGAGTACTCGTATGGTATGCGCATGGAACTAATATGTACTACGTACAACTGGAATGAGCTCTACGAAGAAATTTCGAGGTCCTAGAAATTTGACCTTGAAAACGAATTAAAAAGATAAAAGTAACAAGAATGTTAGTGGGTGCCCATGGAACTAATATGTACTACGTACAACTGGAATGAGCTCTACGAAGAAATTTCGAGGTCCTAGAAATTTGACCTTGAAAACGAATTAAAAAGATAAAAGTAACAAGGACGTTAGTGGGTGCCATATTGTCTCATTCTGATGAGGGTGACAAAGTTACGTAGGATAAATAAGACCATAACAGGAACTTTTTAATTTTCGACTAACATCGAACAAAACTCTCTAAGCCTATCTTAACCCGTGACACTGAAGTAAACTTTTTTTACATGAGTATAAAGATTTCTGTATGTCCGTGTCAATAACCTATTCGTAATTTAGTAAATTAGAACCTTTAATTCGAACATTTGTCAAAATTGGTTTAGCAGATTTCAAATTAAAATGCTACAAACATACATCAGTATAATTATGGAGTAAAAAAACATACATGAATGATGGGAATCAATTTACATTCATTATTAACAAATAATTTTAATATTTATAAGGGATCATAAAACACGAACGTAAGCACTGAAAATGAGGTCTCGCGTGGCCACCGCTTAGTACAACTCGCGATAGCGTCAAAAATACTGGTTGGATTTGTAAGAAATACTGTTAAATCATCAAATTTACAAAAAATAAAATAAACGGCAGTAGCCCGACTCCTATCCACCTCGATAGAAAAGTAGAAGCAAGCAAATAGAAGTTCAAGAGAGCTAGTCACTAAAAGCGGGCAACCCGCAGAAAATATGATCAATCGACGGAGGCTTCTCACCTCCAAAATAAATTGTGAATCAGTTAGTAACTCTAAAAATCAAAACTTCAAATATCGATATCTCAATCACCTTAGTAAATTAGCTGCATGCTCCCTTTATGTATAATACCCTTTTGAAAACAAATCTCCTATTGATTACAGAAATAAAGCTACCTAGAATGTGATTCATAATTGGATGGCTGACCGCCTTTATTTACAAAATAGTTAAATCCCACAGACGTAAAGATCCAAGCGAGACAAGTTGCGTAGGTATTTTTGCACGCCGAAGCCCTCAGAACTATCACTCAGAAGAAAATACCCGTTGAAACGATCCCAATGAGCCTAAACACGTTATTAAAAAGGTCAAGGATTCTATAGATATATATGTTTGAAATATATTTCTCATATATATTGTCGCACTTCACCGCCTTGAGCGCACGTGGGAACTTGAAAACATAAGTTCGTACAGGCAACCAAGCTCCTTTCTTTCCCGAAAAAACCCAACAATCTCAAAAATTCCCAATCATTCGGCGGATAAAATGGATTTAAATGACTCTAGGTACGGAAACATTATTTCTAGGGCCGAAATGTCTCAAAATTCAACGTTGGTGCGAGACCTAAGGATCTCAAATATTAATATGATGGCCTCCTTCCTTTCGATTGGCACCAGAGATACGGACAGATTCAATACCCCATCGAAATCACACACACAAGTCTCACAAATGCGTATATGACGTCAAATTCATTACCCGTATGGTGTCAGATCTGTAACTAGAATGACGTCAGATATTATAACTAAATTATTTTCGTACTTTAACGAAAAACGTTTCTCTTTAAAACAATACATAGGTTTCCATCTTTCATATTCATTGAAATATCTGGCAACCTATTATTTCGGCCACATCATAGGCAAAAGAGGGCATAAGGCAACTACCAAAGTATTATTATTAACTAATCTAAACATTATGGACACCTTAGTATTATGACGTCAAAAACTTCAACTTTGACAAATGTCAAAATTCCCCAAATTCTCGTTTCAGTTGCCAGCATAAAACCATAAATTAAGACTTTCGTTTTAAATATTAATAAAAATTTTAACAAATATGAAATATACCATAACAAGCTTTAAAAATACTATTATCATCCGCATACCAAGATATATTAAAAACCAGAAGTCACAAAAAATAGAGTGTAAAATTGTGTATTACTATCTATTTCTATAAATATATATTAATAATTTAGGTCTAAAAAAAATAAGTTTCCTAGAAAAAAATCTACAGATTTCGCTCTTCTCGCAATTATCGGAGGAAATTGAACAAAATTGTACGACAAAAAATTTTCAAAGAAAGTTATGGACCAATTTTCGATGTGCTACCATACTTAGCCACGCAAGCTCTTGCATTTTTTGACGCTAGTGTTTTCGTCTACCTTTATAACTTTTTGAAATAAGGCCGAATCTTACTTTCTAGGGTAGCTAATCTGATAATCATTAAATGAAAAGGGCACATGCTCAAGTCAGGGTTTTCGACCGTTTTTAAAATTTTATTTTTCAAACTTGTAGACAATCTACCAGTCTCGGAAGGTTTTTTATTTTTTCGATATTAATTCTTCCGTTTTTGAAACAATCAACTGTTTGTCCGAAAAATAGGGAAATTTCGACTTTTTCACCGTTTTCGATTTTCCGATAAAGTTACGAAACGATTTTAGAAAATTTAGTATCTTACAATGCTCCGAAAGCTCTTGATTTTTTTGCCATCACTGTCTTTTCTCTATCATCATAAATATTGGAAATATAGGCAAATTTATTACACTCCTACACGAAAACGATCTAATAAACATATTCATTGTTACAAAAAGTTTTTATAAAAATAATGATTAAGTATGAGTCATCGTTTATTCTGACAAGCGGAAATATATACTATGTATTTATGTAATATATAATATGTATGTAATATGTATTTATGTATTTGATATTGTGAACAAGATAAAAATAAATCAAAGTTACCAGCCGATTTTGTTATCTTTTATTGTAATAATTACGTACTTACTCGAGATTGAACAAAATCTGTACCTACGTTATGGAGAAAAATTGACCTCATTTTCGGTTTCAACACACTAAAAAACATTAACAGTAGATGATATTATCAAATCGAAATTCGAAAAAAAATTTTTTGTAGACCTGTGTTATATTAATATTTTGCTAATAGCTTGTCATCCTGCGTTGATGCTTTTTAGGTACGTTTCTTTTTCATTTATTATTAATTCTTGCTTAGTCAAGGGCTACTATAACTTTGCGTTAACGGATACCCAAATAAAGCTAAATTACGGTACCTAAATAATGTTTAAAAAGAAAAGAAAATAGATAGAAATAAAACTGCAAAAGAAAACAGAAATAAAGTTGTTTGGTAAAAACTCCGCAAGAACAAAGAATCGACTTTTTTGATTTGCTACAGCTTTAAATTAAAAGAACTGATTTCGATAATTCTTTCACAGGATCTACCCTAAGTTATAACATAGTGACTAAACACAAAAATTATCAAAATCGATTCAGAACTTTCAGAAATATTAACGGCCAAACGTGTATAATGTCCTATTGAATTAAGTCAAAATATTTTAAAAAGTGATATTAGAACGCGATGTGAGCAATCATGGCATTGCTTCGCAATGCTATTATGTAACCTTTAAGTCCAGTGGCCTAAATAGTGAATTACCTACCCTAAAAAAAGTGTTCATCAATAGTCGAGCAATGGATGACCCCCATAATAAAAACGAGAAATGTGAAGAGGAAAAAATATGCGTCTCTGACTTCACCTCCGCTCGGCGACTGTGTACAACCAGCGACGTGAAATAGTAGCTCGGATATGGAACGGCCATAGTGGCGTATTAGACCAGCTGACTTCGATAATTCTTCCACTGTATCTACCCTATGTTGAAAAATAGTGACCAAATACAAAAATCATCAGAATGGATTCAGAACTTTCAGAAGAAGTGATATTAGAACGCGACGTGAGATCATGCATTGCGAAGCAATGCCATTACCTAACTTTTGTAGGTAACTAATTACCTACCATAAGAAAAATGTTCAACAGTCGAGCAATGGATGACCCCCATAATAAAAAACGAGAAATATGAAGAGGAAAACATAATGCATCAGCGGAAATTATAGATCCAGTATCGTAATTATCATGACGCATAGTTTTTTATTCCTCGGTTCCCTCATAATAAAATCTAAATTCACAATAGTACTTTTCCCAGTGTAGTGGTATATTTTATGCTAGCCACACAGAAGTGGTGTAGAAAGAGATAGTTAGGCACCCGGTTACTTCCCTTTCGCACTTTTTTTTTTAATCACCAGTTTACGTATGACCACGCTAATATTAGAGAGAGCTCCTTCCAGTTGTACGTAGTACATAATAGTTCCATGGGTATGCGTCATTAGTTACTTCTTTTTAATCTGTAGGTATTTAATTAGAAAAAAAAAATTGAAATAAAATTTTTTACACAAGATTGTAAGATGATAGTTATTCATGAATATTCTCTTTATTTTTGCATTATAAAGTTAAATACACGCTAAGTAAGTGTTTTACAAAGTTTTTTCGAACCAAAATTTTTATGATGAACAGTCGCTAATACCGTTTGATTAAAAACGACTAAAAATCGTGACCAAATTCTAAATTCTATCAAAATATTAAAATTATTAACCTATTAATAAAGTTGTAAGGCTTAAATCTCAAAAAAAAAACAGTAAAAATTTATTTATGCACTTTACCAATAAATTAAATTAATAAACCTAAAATAAATAAAAATAAAAGCTAATACCAATTTAAAAATTATTTAAAATCTAAAAATACCTACAAACAAAAAATATCATCTAAATCAGTGCCGTGCGGGCTGCGGCAAAGTGCTCAAAAGACTGGCGGCATTGGCTACCTGTATGGCAATACTTATTCGTTGCCCAAAGTAAAAAATTAAAAATCCACTGCATCTAGTCTAGTCCATATCTAGTCACGCTGTGCTGCGGACTTGTGCTAAGATTGGCTAAGTATCGAAGATGCCACTATTGCCGTCAAACAACCATTCACATCGAGCCTTAACGTTGATCGCTTGTGAGTACTCGTTATTCGATACTTGTATTTTCTTTCGATACTTTACTCGGAATGGAATAATACGATGTCGAAAATAGTAGAATCGAATGAAAAAATATCGATACCTAGTAAGTACTCAAAAGTATCGTTCAACACTAGTCCGGATCTGGACCTGGGAGTTCTGGGCAGTGTGACCGTTTTTATCATTTTTGATGCTAGTTTAGCATTTTTTTTGGCTTTTTGGAATATTTTAGCACACTAATAAATTTTAGCATATTTTGGCACAATTGTGATAAATGAATTGATTGACTCACTATTATGTGTTAAGTATGGCAAAACCTTTATGATTTATATGACAACACTCTGGATGTCGTTTTATGTATGTTCCCTAATTTCTTTAATATTAAATAAACTTGGAATCTCAGAAACGAAATCGACAAGTTATATCGTCAATTAAGAATTAGCACTAAAGTTCAAGAACACAGGCAAATCAAGTGCTGCAGTAATGATGAATTTTCTGACATCTAATTAAAAAAAAACCTAACTCGATAGTTGGCCCTGATCTGACGATGACACGCTACTATAGAACATTAATCAGATAAACAGAAGACCCACTCTAAATATTTTTTTGTCGAGATAACGCTGCCCATGTTAGTTGTCTATCTTTTATACACAAATGAAGTTAAATTCGTGTGTGAATTTCTGTGCTCATAATCTAGTAGCGTGTTCGATCAGCGCCATCTATCGAGCTATTTGAAACTATTTTAATATGCCAAACAAAAATACTTCCAATAATGAGTATAGAGTGGATGTGAATTCAGAATATACCATATACTTAATTGAAATGAATATTTTGTTTTATTTCATAGCATATTTTTGGCATTAATATCTATTTGTTTTAACATTTTTTACCACAGGCAACCTTTAGTTTTAGCACATGTCTGTCTTGATTAGAAAACGGTCACACTGGTTCTGGGACACAGATATAATTATTCTGTGAATTATTCTGCTGATTTGCTGGGGTATGTAATTGGTATGTAATATACAAGGTTAAGAAAAAACGAGGAAAAAACAATTTCGTTTCGTGAGCTGTGGTGTGTGCCCATTTACATTTTGTGTGATTTTGTGGTATTTATTTACAAACATTTATCAAAATGTATTTAAGATATTATTTGAACGAGAAAGGCGATAAACAGTACACTCTAGCGGTGAGTTGTAATGTTAAACCAATAAAGAATAATATGAAATTGGTGATTTGAAAATACGTTTCATGTAATACCTATTTTTCTCTTACACCCAAACATTGCTTTCTGTGCTACTATACTGAGTAAAACGTCCACATTGGTCCACATTCCTATACAGAAAGTAAACAAGACGCTCTACGTATTGTCTTGTTTACGTGCCAGTTTTCCCCTTAGGTGTCGAATGTATAAATAGCTACGGATAGATCCGTTGTCACCAAGGGCGGATCCGGCTTTTAAGTTAGGGGGGGTCACATAGTCGAGGTCTAGTTATGATAGGCTCCAATTCAATTACCTTTATTGTTATACGTCAAAATAATTTTAATCAAATAAAATCAATTTTCTCGACGAAAGTTTTAAAGAAGAAGACTAGAAGAGGAATGATCGGCTCGCACTCGGATTTATTAGCCGTTCGTTAGACATTGTGGGCCACAGAACACTTATATTATAATAATTTTAGTAATAATTTTGTCTAAAAATTCTTATGTGGAACGAGAAAAATCTTCACCCTTTGAATGTGGATTTAACCATAAAAACCATACAAACACCCTGAATCCCATTTTCTTTACACTTTTTTAACTACTTACACCATTTTTTTAAAAGTTTTAACAAAGAAATTGCTGTATCATTTCCAATAATTAAGACATTTGAAATCATTAATGATATGCGGGCAATGCACAGCAGCGACGGCGTATTTTAGGCTTGTAATTGCTTTGCAAGAATGAATATGAGTCGTAAAATAGCATTCAAGATTGTTGAAAACAACCGGCCACCATGTGTAATTATACTAAAAAATTACATTTTAGTTTTGGTCCACAAATCGACGGTTCATATGATTATAAATCCAACAATCAAATTCCTCAATTCAATTTCAAGTCAATTTTGTTTAGTTTATAAAATATTGAAATTCAAAGTGTATCTGATTTGATTATAATGAATTCTGATTTTTATATTAATCTGATGTTAAAACTTTATCAAATCTACATTGTTGTTTTTGATCTAGAAATAGACAATCCTGAACAGAAATTTAATTTTAAGATATTTTCCATATCACATGAGATAAATGTTTGATTTTATTTGTGCGAGTAGTGTATAATGTAGGTTTTCAATTAGTATAAAAATCAGGCGCTCATAAAGCAGAATTCTGATGAAAATAAATAAAATACAAATTCCAAAAATATCATTTACCTAAATTTTTTAACGTAAGAAAAATATTTTAATGTCTATGAAACTCGATTTCCAGCCCAATGAGCAGCGCAAGGCTCGGAACAGATGACCACACTGCATGGCAAAATGAAACTTGGATCGTGTGAACAATATCTATCACATTAGACGATCTAGCGCATCATATAAACTATAATAACAGCACATAGTCTTATTATATGTATCCTTCACTTATGTGCTTGCCATCATACAAAGAATTCATTCCACTAAAATCAAAGAAATTAGAAAAATTATCAGTGGTCGAGCTACACCCAGCCCAGGGGGGGTCATGATCCCCATGACTCACCCCCTGAATCCGCCTTTGTTGTCACTATAGGTATAGGCAAAATTTCTCTTAAACAAAAACAAAGAAAGGCTAAGAAAAAGACTGGGTTGGGTTTCCAACAACTAGCACCTTTTTAAATCTATTTTAATATCTATTGATTAGAGTTAGGAATTACAAAAATGGGAAAAGCCACCCAGAAGCTTTTTGATCCATTCGTAATTTGGTCAAAATAAGTTAATTGTCCCCATTTTCAAATTGATAGATTAAGCAAAGGATTAACATCGTAAAAGTAATATACTGTAAGTTTCAAGTGTTTTAATGTCAGTAATGCTTTCGTAATGGTAGGTACATATTTTTCATTAATGGTTTTTTCATATTTCTGCATTTCAAAAATTATAAAAGTTGGTTTTGTGCCGTCCCTCTCCCCCTCCATAAATTATTGTTAATGTTTTAAGGGTGATAGTTTCGGCAACACATAACAAAAGACAGTTCGGACTATGGAGCTATGTGACGATTCAGCACAAAAATTAACGAACCATTTCCAACCATGTGATTTGTAAAGATTAAGATATCCAAGGTTCATAATATTAACAAAATTTGAAACGTTTTAACTAAGTTAATTAATAATAATATGGTAGTAATATCTACCATAAATATATTTTAAGAAGGTTGATAAATATAAAGTAGTCACATTTCATATGTATACTAATGTGCTATGTCTACTGTTTGTGATATATATGAACAATTTTGGGTAAAAGAGAAAGCACCATACAAAAGAGATAACTGTAGTGACTACTTTCTGAAAATACTGAAAAAGCCATATAACATTTTTCCATTTCAGCATACTTTAATAAAATATGTACAGTATAGTTACAATCAACCTTTATGGCGGATGTGAACATAACCACAAGTCGCGTCACAGTAACCAGTTTTAGGTGCAGTGGGACGTAGTGGAGGGAGGGGCATATGACTAAACCTGCACAAGCACACTTAAAGCGTTGTATTCCGATCCGCCATAAAGTTTAATTTGAACTATACTTGCCAACAATAGGCATGATGACAGATTTTGAAAAACTGTTCCAAAGTGTTCGGAAACGTATAGTACTTACAATGAATAACATATTTCTACTTAAAATAAAGATTTAGGAGGAAAAAATCACATTTTAGTTTTTAGATTTAAAATTCGCGCCAAAACGCTTGTCAGTGTCATGGCGTCGCCAATGACGTCACGTTTGAGTAAACTTCGAGTAAATAAAACCAAACAAAACGTATTTGTAAACACTGACGTTCCTTATACGCTCATTGAATAATTTAGTTTATTAAATATGAATTCTAAAGTGTACAGGTGGTGTGTGGTCCCTCAGTGTGATAACATATCAATAAAAACGCCTGATAAGTTATTCCTGTTCGTTCCACAAAAGAAAACGATACGAGATAATACAAGTGGCTTAAACTGGCAAGGCGAGATCCAACAGCAATGTTGCCTAGTAGGTACTCACCTTTATTTTTGTGGTGATCATTTCGACGTATTTCATTTACTTTGAAGATTCTAAAATAGTATATATCTTTTTTGAGGCCTAAAATTAAATTAAACACAATCTTTTTCGAGGTTAGGTTTAATCTTGCACCACTACTGTTGTCTTAGTAGGTATTTTATTTAAAATTTAAATTATTCGGTATGTTTGTTAAATAATAACGTACATAAAGGTTTTGACGTTTTTAAATTCTGCTGAACAAAAATCTTTATTTGATGCTAAAAATTCTCCCAGCATTAACACATCAATTTTAGGCAAATTATCACTGTTTGCCTTAGTAAATCCTTGTTGATCGTTGAAAGTGAAATAACGCGATTATTTCACTTTCGTTTGGTTTAAATAATACGGACGGAACAAACAAAATTGAATATTAAATGAAAAAAAACACAGAGTTCGTTCGAGTTCGTTTACTTGTTTACTCAAAAGTGACGTCATTCGCTCTGATTGGTGTTCAACATATCATGGCGGACTTTCGTATTTCGTAGTTTTATTTTATCAAAATAATTATTAATCTTGCTATTAATAGAGAAATAAATGCGTGTTTCGTATTCCATGACTCAAGTTTCATTAAATAAATATATAATTTCAGTGATTTTCAATTACTGTCATCATGCCTATTACAACCCATCTATATGTTTGTAATGTATACCTATGATATCCACTTATTAGGTATATATTTCTAAAAGTCAGTGTTCAATTGAATACCTTTAGGCCAGCCAGAAACATGTTATGTATTTTCAGAATTTCTGTTTCTATCATGTACTATATGGTTGTTTTTTTTTTTTTTATAGACAATAGATCCATATGGAAAACCAACGCTCTCAGCGCATCCAGGTAAATTTTAACCTTAATAATATATAATGTTCTTAATGCATGCAATTCCAATCAAACATATGAATAAATATAGTATAATCTGTCACAAAACATATTAGGATAGGACTCATATTATGTCACTTTAAACAAAAATCTGATTAAGTTTGTCATTATATTTTCAAGATATCTACAGCATTAGAAAAAAATATATAACTTTTGCAAATTTTAAATTAATCCTATACTATTATGCATATAATTAAGATAAAAATAAATATACCTATTTACATGTTTTAATTTACAATAAATACATTTTTTAGTATTTAGAAGATATTTCATTGCTTTATATTTTCATAGTATCTACAATACGCGCCACCTATCTAAAAAGCTCACAAGTTAGCACCAGATACCACCAAAAATTGGCAGGTAAAAATCAATAAAGTTACAGAATATAAATTTACGAAGAAAAAGTTATTTTGTTTTACTTGTTAATTTATCTTAAATTTTTTGAAATATGTTGTATTGATTGATAGTTGTATTTCTATTTATTAGACTTATTACGAACAGTTAAGTTTGACAATTTATGTTTATTACGTTAGCCGATTTCTGAAGTTCAAAATAATAAAATATTATATTTGTTTTATTTAATTGACATGTTCGATTGTACCTTCGAGACTTCGCGCGCAGCCAACTTCAATCAGCGTTTTAGATAGGTGGCGCGTATAGTACATGTATATATGGTCTTTATTAGAACGTACCTTAAAAAATTTAAAAGAATTTCATGTATTATTTTAATATGTAATTTAGTAATAATTGAATCCCTATACCTATCATCATCATCAGCCCGTGTCGCTCCACTGCAGGATATAGGCCTCTCCCAAGGCTCGCCACCACACACGGTCCTCCGCCCTCCGCATCCAATTACCCCCGGTATGGTGCTTTAAATCATCAGACGCTTTGGTTGAAAACTTTGGTCTTCAGACATTGTGGTAGGGGCGACGAGAACAAATGACGAAGCTTCCCGAAAGCAGCCCAGCCCAGCTGAATTCTTCGGTCGGCCTCTTTGTTGAAGTTGTGTTTGCCTAACTGGACAGTCTGTCCTAAATACACATAGTCTTGCACAACTTCAAGAGTCGCACCCTCTACGGTTACCGGTCTCGAGAGAATATGTTCGTTGAACATGACTTTCGTCTTGCCCAAGTTCATCCCGAGTCCCACCCGCCGAGAGGCGACATTGAGGCCGTTAACCATTCCGCTGAGCTCCTCCAGCGACTCTGCTATGATGACTATGTTGTCAGCAAAACGAAGGTGAGAAATGTATTCGCCGTTGAAATTAATGCCACAATATTGCCAGTCCAGCGTCTTGAAAACATCTTCCAATGTCTTGGTGAACAGTTTCGGGGATATAACATCCCCCTGTCGTACTCCTCTTCGCAATTGGATAGGTTCCATTCGCTGGTCCTGGACCTGGACAGTCATTGACAGGACAGAATCCCTATACCTACCAATATTAATAAAATGAGATTGGCTTTAAAATACAATAGAGATTGTTATATCAGATTTTTTTTTTAATGCGGCCAGCAAAAATATTTGAGAGTATTCAACAACTATGTAATTATATTAATATATTTTTTTTAAATTATTATTATTATTATAGTAATATGTATAACAATAGGTTATAACAATGGTACATGAATGATTTTTTTATTGTAGGCAATATGAGAGTCACATCCATTTATTTAGCCATAGAAATAACAGCATGACACAATAGTCAAATTGATTGTTACATACCATTGAACAAATGCATATTGAAGTATACATTTATCACCTTGTATTTAGTGTAAGATTTTTATTTTATGTTTAATTAATAAGATATCTGCTTAGTAACAAAAATAATTAAAACTAATTTATTTCATAAAATAATAAATTTATTTACAGCTAAGTATCAAGAGTGATTGAGTTCACCTTTAGCATACGTACAATATTCGGCTGGAAAAGAAAAAAGTAATACACCCAACCTTTCGCTGGCGCTGCTCACAGCGAACTAAAACACAATATCGTGTTCGCTTGTCAATGAACTGTCAGCTCATACAAATTAATATGGCGAAATTTTGGTGAAATTGCATATTATTGATAATTTTTTTCTGCCACATTTCCGTTTATTATCAAAATTTCCTCTAACAGAAAGAAAGGATGAAGTAGGAACAATACTTAAATGATTTTTTAATCTCAAAAAACCTTGTGATGGTGGTATTGTGATATTTATTTATTTATTTTTTCGAATTATCGGCAAAAGTGGGTTACAAAATAATGTTTTTTTCAGTTTGGAAGAGTGAAAAATATGCAAATGTTTTCTAACACGATTGTAAATTAAAAACTGTTCTTTATTTCAGAATTAGGTTTATAATGATGTACCTTTCCAAACTTCCTAAAAATGTACCTAAACATGCCGTTATTTTATTAACTGGTACCTGACTCTGTAATTAACTGTAATTATTAATGATTAACAATATTAAACTAATAACACGAAGTATCGGTGTTTCAATCAAACTATAACATTAGATACATTATTATTATTAGTTTTATTTCCATGGGGCAATTCACTCTATCGCTTCATGGCTAGTCTCTAAATTGGAATGGCACTGAAAACAGTCAGAGTAAATTTGTTACTCCTTATATATTTTAAAAACTCACCTTTAATGTATGTTTTATTGTTTCAGCTCGATTTTCACCAGAAGACAAATATTCCAGGCAGAGAATAACCATTAAAAAGCGTTTTGGTTTACTTCTGACTCAACAACCAGAGCCAATTTATTGAAACATATTAATTATTACATTGTTGCTAATAAAATAATGAATCATTCATATGCTTTTTAATTACGTGAAATGGGAATTTATCTGACATTAAAAAGTTGTATTTCGTATGTGAATTTTGTTACCTACTATATTTTATAACAAATCTACTAATATCAAAAAGGTCAGTGCCCATAGGCGGTATCACTGGCGGCCTTTAAAGAAATACCTATGCTTCAATAATAAATAGATCATTGAATACAAATCATTTATCTAGGTACATAGGCCTTGTAAAGGCACTTGTGTTCTCGTGAAGTGTGATCCCACAATAAATAAGCTTATATCAAAGAAAAGGCTTTATTTCAAAATCATTGCCAGACATTTCTATTATATTTATATGTTCAAAATATGATAGATGAATATTATATGAATAGCAGTATAGAAAGTAGCCTAGAAAACTTGTGGAGAAGTTCTCTTTCTGCAAATGAAAGTCCTAGCAAGACCGGTTCAGATGTTTCCAGTGGCGTATCCAGGATTCAAGCTTGGGGGAGGGGCATATTTTTTATTGAACTTATAAGCCTATATTAGTGCTATACATGCTAGGTACGTTGTGCGATCTTAATACGGAAGCTCTGGAATTTACGTTAATTCATAAAGACATGCGATATAATTAATTCATATAAAAACACATCTTGCTCCAAAAGATGATAGACCTAAGTCTTTACTTCTAACCTAATACTTCTTTCAACTTGATACCTCTTCCACGCGTTCCGGAGGAAAAGGGTCTAGACCACGACAGACCAATAGACATACAGAACAAACGGACAACGAAGTGATCCTTTAAGGGTTCCTTTTTAGGGTCCCGTAAATCAAAGATTCTGGTATCCATCTCTCTGTACATCTGTCACAGCGTATTTTCTCCAAGTCTATTAAATGATGCAAAAGTTGAAATTCGATAGGTACCTACATGTAGCGTAAATGAAAGATTTCCATTTTGGAGAACAAAGTAAAAAATTTAAAAAAAGAAACTTTTATGGGCTCCTTACAACATATCAAACGAAAATGCTTGTTATAAGAAGTACAAGCATATTTTATTTATAATATTAATATTCTTTGTTTCAAAGATATTAAAGAAAATTTATTGTCGAAATTGCCGAAACTGTAGTGTTTAAAATTTTGAAAAAAAAATACGGAATATAGAGCTTCATCTCAAGGTCTCGGGTGCGTGTCACAAAGAATGCAACCAAACGTTATAAAATAACACTGTAGATAAAATATTTTTAACCTATATTTTTTATGTAGGTATGTAATGAGGGCTATTGGTGATACTTAAGATCTAGAATTTTTTTGGTTGATATTTTACAGAAAAAACTAAACGATAAACGAGTAAATTATCACTTTGGGGGCTTACTTACCTACTTTATTTAACTAACTTACATACTTAATTTTAAAAAATTTCAATTGCGTCATGGATCATATGAAATGCAAGTGCTCGTTACGAGATAGGTAAGCAACTATAGATATTTTTTTTATATAATGTTTATTATAATTTTAAAATGCATAGTTTAGTAGATATCAAAGAAAATAGGTATATCATAATCTCCCATTGTCCCCTTTATCTTAGAAACTAATAAAGCCTAAAATTTAATCAAAAAATCTGGAATAAGTATGAACCTCACTCATAGTTCAATGGAAAATCTATACGAAAGTATTTTCATTCCCGCAGGAAACGGGAACTATTCAGAAGAGAAATTGCATAGATATAAAATGTGTTGCTTAATTTTACTGAGAACTAATAAGTCAATTTGCCGATTAGTTACTACGGTAGGTTATTTGTAGAGTGCACCGAAATTCGGTACTGCCGAAGTTCGGCAGGTTTTACCGAACTTCGTCT
This sequence comes from Luffia ferchaultella, assembly GCA_949709985.1. Lineage (NCBI taxonomy): Eukaryota > Metazoa > Arthropoda > Insecta > Lepidoptera > Psychidae > Luffia > Luffia ferchaultella. The sequence continues at coordinate 7,730,708 of OX453256.1, read as the reverse complement.
CCGGCCGAATTTCGGTTAGATATGCTAAGATATACTGAATGTCGGCCAAACTTCGGTAACTCCAATTATCAGCATAACTACATTTAAATACTCAGTTCTACTTGTTTGGGTACCATTTTAATAATGTAGTATTGTATTTTGAAAGTAAAAAGAATAAAAACAATCAATTTCTACATGTTATTTAAAAATTGAGATTACCAAAAAATATTTTCATTTAAAAATTGTGATAACAAAACCTCAAATGAGAAGCGGCAAGGTGATCGCAGGTGATGGGTGGGACGTGCACGGGTGGCATGGCAAGCGACGGAATTAACACGAACCGACCAAGTTCATCGGATAAAAGTGCGCCAATTTAAACCGAAGTTCGGCCGAACTTGGGCTTCGGCATATTATTATGTTTAAACCGAACATTCGGCCGAAGCCGAACTTTGGCAGAACCCACATTCGGTGCATCTCTAGTTATTTGCACGAAGGAGTCGGATTCAACTTTTAACCCAAAAATTAAGGTTAATAATACACACTAGGTAACGTGACCTTCTCCGTGCGATTCCGACTCGCACTTAACCGGTTCCTTTATGCCATATTTGAACAGATCTAGTTTCGTGAATAAAATACTGTCAGCATTCAATGAACACTATACCTACTTACCTATTTAATTATATTAGGTACTTGGGTGATGTAAATAATTTACCTACTATTTAACTGAGTATTCAATAGATATGTATAATTTTCCAATTACAGCGTAGGTCTTCTTGCCGAATGTTTTTAACTTCATTATTTAAATTATTGTGGTGGGGGAGGGGCACGCCGCGTATGTCAATATGTTGAACTAAATAATTTGTATGTATTACCACCCCAAAAAACACTACGTTACAGTAGTAGCTTTACCTATTTATATATGTATTGTATAGATATTAGTCATAAAAATAATTTTGGTTATTTTACAGTCTACAAATGATCCTGCCGTTGCTTCATCATCAACATCTATAGTGTCACCTTCACATTCTCTACATGATACGCTTAGCAAAAAAAAGTTTAAATCAATAATCGAAAGAAGTAAAAGCGTAATATGTGAACCAAAAAAGAAAATCAAACTTCTTGAAGCATCTAATAGACGTCATAAAAAATACATCACAGAGTTGGAAGATATTTTAAATTGCTTGCTCGCTTAAAGGCGTCGAAGATCGCTAAATAAAAATAAGGTTAAGGTACTTAGCGTTCCTCGACACTTTTTAGGATCAAAAATCATTTAAAAATTAATAAACCTGTATTCTTTCAGACTTCTTAAATGTTACCTAGTTTTTTTTTTTTTGTGTCGGGGTTTTTTGAATTTTTATAAATGTTTTTACTCTGGGCATAATTAGTTGTGTATTAAAATTAAATTAGCCAAGTAAATTAAATTAATTTGAGGTTTGATTTGCAGTTTTTTATGATTACCTACATGTCCATGCATTTTTATTTTTTAATTCAGGTCTATTATTAAAATTTTATAATTATTATTTTCATTGTGAATACTCTCATCGAATATTGATGTATCGTTAATATGTTATCACAACACAATAGTTATTCTCCCAGTTTATCCCCGTACATGTACACAGTGTATTTGTGTTCATAGTACCACCTTCTGCTGCGCTTAAATTCATCGGTCGCGATTAAAATATATTAAACGCCGCTTTCACGGCGCTTCCGCGTTTAAATACTTCACAAAATTTTAAGACTAGGCTAAAATGTATTACACGCCACTGTTTTTGCGGCACTTTTGCGTTCTGGCCGTCAACTTTTTTTTTGAAATCGCAAATGCAAATGATTTTTTATTTCCTTTTACTTATATGATCTAAGAGTAGTGTAAACAAGAGCAATGTTTGGTATGAGTGAGTGAATTTCGTGGCGAATGGAGGCGGGCTTCGAATCTGAGTTTTTAATCGCATGCATTGATCGTATCTTCACTTCACTTCATCAGCCCATTTTTACCCCACTGCAGGGGCTTAGGCCTCCCCCGAGATGAGGGGACTTGGCTCTTAAATCCACCACGCTGCCACCACTGCGGGTTGGGGATTGTAACGACCGCCATCTATTGACAGCACCCGGGACCGACTGCTTAACGTGCTCTCCTAGGCACGCAGTAAGTGATAGTTATATACTTAAGTCAGAAAAACTCATTGGTACACGCCCGGATTCGAACCATGGCCTTAAAAATTTGCAACAGGTTCGTTGCGCTTTGAGCTATCACGACACATTGATCGTATAACTTTGCGTAAATTATTGGTTACTAATACATCTATGAACAAAAATTGGCGACACAAGGCCCTAATCCCCATGCATGGCTAAACGAACGAGTAGACGTCACAAATCTCACCTTTATAGACAGGAAAAGAGAGCCATCTCTATGGCTAGAAAGCCATCTAATTGGAGTCGTAGTTAGAAGCATTTGAACTAATTTGAAGTGAATACTTGGACACCAGGCGTATTTTGGCTGAACTGAAATATAGATGTAGATGGGTATTTCTACGACCTACACAAAACAAGGTTGCACTGATCTTATATTCAAAATATACACTGAAAATTTGATTTTTTTATTGCAAGATGTGCATATAACTGTGTTTAACTCAGAATAAGTGTTTAAATAATTCTTAGATAATTGTTTTAAAATACGTAATTTATAAATTATATTAGGCCTTAACCTATGAAGTTATCGTTTTGTATGAAAGAAGATAAAGTTTTTTTTCGCACATCTTTATTTCTGTTATTCAAAGTAATCACCCGTGCTGTCGATGCATCTTTGCCAACGCAGTGGCAGTTTATTGATGCCCTTCTTGTAAAAAACAACTGTACGGGAGGCAACAAACTCTTCAAAGGCATTTTGTACTGTCTCTCGGAAATTGAATTTTTTTCCCGTTAAAAAGTTGTCCAAATTTTGAAAAAAAGTTATAGTCCGTAGGCGCAATGTCTGGTGAGTATGAGGGCGAACTTCCAACCCCAACTCTAGCAGCTTGAAGACTATTTTTTGTGCAGTATGGGGTCGCGCGTTGTCGTGAAGGAGCAGCGGGGACGACCGATTGACCAAAGCTGGTCGCAGACATGCGAGCTTCTCCATCATTGTCTTCAGTTCTTCACTGTAGACATCTGCAGTAATGCTCATGCCATTTTGTAAAAGGCTGTGATGAACCACACTGGCACTAGATCACCAAACAGTGACCATGACCTTTTTAGGGGTTATTTTTCGTTTAATACATTGCTTTGGTGCTGAACCAAGATCTAACCAACTTGCTGAGCGCTTCCCATTGTTGAACAGAATCCAATTTTCATCACAGGTAACAACCCGGTTCAAAATTCCTTCATTTCTGTGCTTGTTGAGCAACGCGAGACAGGTCTCGACGCGTATGTTTCGCTGGCGATCGTTAAGTTCGTGAGGTACCCATCTATCAAGCTTTTTTACTTTGCCAAGTTGTCGTAAGTCGTCCAATATTGTTTTGATGCTAACATCAAGAGCTGCTGCTAGTTCAGCTGTAGTTTGAATATCATCAGCTTCCACAATCGCCTTGAACCTCTGAAAAATGGCGTTTATGTTAAGTTTCGGTTTAATTAAGTATTAATATCGATAATATTTAAATACTTATCGATACCATCTTAACGTTTATCTCTCTCATCACTAGATTAATTTTTTCGATGCATCGCTTCGTAGTAGTGCGTATTTACAATGCAGCAAGTACGTCGACAAAGGAGTGAAAGAAAACAACAGATGTCACTTGAGCGGTAAAGAAAAGAGATAAGTGTATCATTCTCTTCTTCTTAGATAATGGCGTTTTCTCATAGACATATATATACTAGCGTAGGAGACCAACTGACATCTAAACATCGCATGACCGAAACGGAAATGAGTATGTGTGCAAAATTCACATGTGGTTGAGCCAGTTTTAGTGATGTGCATAGGTGTTTTTTATATTGTCGATAGCACGTAGTACTTTCATGATAATGTGTCGTTGAAATTACCGCGTTATCATAAGTCGAAATCGGCAATCCTATTTATTATTTTGAATCTGCTGTACTACATAATTTTTGTTTTGAGTTACTTTTCCTAACTTTTAGTTTTTTAAAATGACAAATCATCAATCAGTCAATTCAAATGCCATTTCCTTTACTCCAATAAATATTTTTTTTTTGTTAACAGTTGATAATAAAAAATTTGCAGAAGTATAGAAAGCGTTAACATCATTATGGAAATTTTAATATTTAGTTGAATACAAGCCAAGTAATAAATAAAACAATATAAAAAAACGATTTTTATTTTTAATGACAATACGTCACGTTGCAACGCATAACAACAAAATTTTAACTCTTTGTAAACAAAAAAATGAGAAAGTACAAAACAAAAACATTTACAATGGAGAAGTTCATGACGTTCAAAATATACAATTTAACTCGATAGAATTGAAAGATAAACCAAAACTAATAAAACAGTGAAGGTTTTTTTTTTAAATTCGTCAATAAATGACTGAGAAATAAATTATTGATATTTATTAATTTGACGACCGCTTAGCCTAGTGGGTAGCGACCCTGCCTACGAAGCTGGAGGTCCCGGGTTCGAATCCTAGGTCGGGTCAGTATTTATATGATGAATATCGATACTGGTACCGGGTCTTGGTTGTTATATGTATGTAGTGTCTTCGCTTGGTACCCAAAACACAAGCTTACGTTTAGTTTGGGACGTAGTCGTTGTTGTGATGTATACATTATTATTATTATTATGTATTTTCGTGCGGTTTGACTGGTGGCTTCTTACTGCCCATGACGTCACATTGTCTACTCGATTGAGTGTCGCGTCGTCTCACTACACCACAAATTATGCCTTGGATGCCTTGGACTAGTCTATAATATCTTTTGTTTCTTTATGTAATAGGTAATTAAGTTTTATTTGAATATAAAGGAACAAGTTTTTGTAAAAGACAAAGTGATAATTTGCCTAAAATTGATATTTTCACTGTGATGGACTTTTTTTCAAATTTATTTTATATTAGTGCTGAAATAAAGGTTTAGGCTCTAAAGTTGAAGGTCCTGGTGATATATCTCGGTAAACGTACGCTGACACCGATCGCTTGGTCTTCAGATTGACCTGTACAGAAATTACAGTTGGCATAAATGCTCTGACTTTAGATATTAAGTATTATTAGTATATTACTTAATATACTTAGTAAGCACATATGAAAAAAAAGAAACCCCTAACGGTACAAATTCAGTAGGTATAGATCCTTTCTTCAAAAGTCGTCGGTGATTTAGTTAGACAAAACAGTTATCCGTAAAACGTCTACTGCAAACCAAAGAATGTTTTCGAGGAGTCCCACCTGTTCTATTTAACATTTTTTCCATTGTTCTATGTGTTTTAATATTATTTATGTTGTTAATTAAATACACTTCTTGATTTAATATCTGGTTTTATTTTATATTTAGAAATTACAGTTACACATGATTCAGACATATTCAATCTAACATGTAAATCCAATCAATCATAGACAATAGGACAATCTTGGATACTAGCACATTATTCACAACACTATGCTAACCGTGTTTACAAGAAACCTGGATATTATGAAATAGTCATCATTATCAGGAAGCATTTTTTAACACCGCAGTTTCTTGGAGGAAAATGAGGTTAAACTATTGTATACAGTAGTTTTGTCATTCAAAGTTAAATTATTTACGACGTTCATAATCAGAGAACAGATAGAACGTCAGACTTTAAATCATAAATAAATAACGATTAAAATTAAATAGAGCATCAGATTTTAAATCATAAATAAATAACGATTAAAATTAATTGTGTATATATCTTATATTTTCATTTGAAAAAGTCTTGTATTTACATATATACCCTATGTGTAGTATATATGTATAGATGTCATACTTTCTCTTACAATGTGCTGCCAGGCTAAATAAACCTCACAATATGTTTAAAAACAGTTGACGACATTATTCCAGTGGAACAGGTGCAATTAGGTAATATCAAATTTACAAAATATTTATATTTGAAAATATCGACACATCGATAGATTTTGTGTAATCCCTATGCTTAATTGTTTGATTGTAATTTTACACAATATTTTTGTATCGTACACATAATTGTTTAAAATAACAAATTATTTACAAAATAAAGTATTTACCGTATACTACTGATGTATAACCAAGTAAATTTAGGATCGCTTTTTATAAAAATAAGCATTAAGATAACAGTATGTTATTGGCAGTACTTACATGTGAAATCTCTCTTTATTTGGATTATTATCATATGTTACAGTGCAATCTAAAACTGAACACGACACCATTTTTATCACAAGAATTAATTTTTGTAGAATTCAAAACGGTTATAACACAAAATAGAAAACAAAGCTGGACCTTATTTTGACAAGTGAGTAATGAAGACTAAATGTGTTCAAAGAGGTTTTATGTCAGATTTTCTTGCATTTCTTTCTCGCATGTAGGATTTCCGCAAAGAGCTGGATGTCATTCGCACACTGTGTTCCTCTCTTACGCTAGTATATATACCTTTATGCGTTTTCTGTAAAGCAATTTCGCCAGAGTCGAGTTTGTACTTTGATACGGTAAATCAAAACTACGCCTTCTTCTTAGGCAACGTAGTGCGGTTAATACTTATGGAGTTTTTTTTTTCAAAATGCCACCAGGAACTACGACGTTTCACAAGCACCATCTTGAAAAAACTTGTATCGTTCTGGGATTCGGACGACCGCTTAGCCTAGTGGGTAGCGACCCTGTCTACGAAGCTGGAGGTCCCGGGTTCGAATCCCAGATCGGGTCGGTATTTATATGATGAATATTGATACTGGTACCGAGTCTTGGTTGTTATATAAATGTGTTGTCTTCGTTTGGTACCAAAAACACAAGCTAATGCTTAGTTTGGGGCCTAGACGTTGTTGTTCATGTACACATCACGTACACGTTATTCATCTGAAACTTTGTTCCTGGACATAATACCTACTAGGTTCAGGACCGCCCCCAAATTCATTTCAACTTATTTAAACGATGAAGGTAAATGGTGCGTAGCCAACAACGTTATCGATATATTTAAAGTTAAAGATTTCTATTGATTGTAGTAATGAAATACATAGGTACGTTTATTTCTTTAAACTTGTACATTATTTTCGTTTCCAATAAGGATCATGTTACAGTACATTAGTAATAAGTATTATGGGTGCAAACGACGACAAATAAACACTGATTGATTATAACCCGGTACAAACATTTAAAAAATATATAATAGACTGAGGTTTGAAACCAGAACCTAAGTTAGAGTTACTAATAACTGACCGGTCAACATTTACGAAACAAACTAGTGTAATTATTATTACGCCGAATTGGTACATTAATAAGATGTCGATATAAAATATCGATAAAAACAAACATATGGTGTCAATCTCTATAACAAACGTAAATATGAAATTTTATTAGTTTTTACTTCTTTTAAGCTGTTTTATCACAGTTTAGTAATTTTAATATTTTCAGTGTAATGTAAGCTATTGTTTAAAAATACGTAATAATAAAACTGTTCATTTCTTAGTGTTTAAAAGCAAATTAAAGGCATTTGGTACTTATCGATGGAACGAAATTCTTTCATTTTCTTTGGATTTTGAGGAACTGTGATTGTGGTAATTTACTGCAACACAAGCCATTTTTGTGGCGAATTTATTTTGCACCAATTTATTTAATAATTTATTTCTATATATCCAAATTTTTAATAAATTGATGCAAACGTCAGTCTGACTAGTCAGACTAATGTCACTAAGAAAGGGGTACAAACCACAATGTATCATTTACTTACATTTTTTTCACTCACACTGAAATTCTCCATGTGGAAAACATAAGAAAAATGAAACAAATATATTCAAATATATAAATACAAGAATACCTTATAGACTTTAGTAATTGTTCTGAGCCCAAAATACATAGATCGTGTTGTAAGCACTTTTTAAAAGCACAGCATAGCATTTTTCTCAGATAGTATTACAAAATACAAAATCTGAATCAGGTACATGAGGATACACCGACAGACGGTCCTCAAGCGACTATTACTATTTCAAAGTCGTTCAGATAGAAGGTTTTTTGTGCGGAGTTTCCATGTTTCATACTGTGCTAGTATAGTACCCTAGGTAACATAGAAGTCGGTGATATGCAAAATAGGTAGATAAGTAGTTTATTCACTTAAACTTATTCTGTGGTTTAGCTCATGCTTTGCTAATTTGCTTAGACTGTGAAATACTGTGGTAATTTGCTTGGCGGCGGCGTTTTGTTTTGTTTTTGTTTTGACGACTTCAGCTGTTCACGTTTGTTTTGATGCACTTTTGGTGGTGGTTCAGCAGTTTTCAGGGTGAAAAACGTATGCAAGTTGGTGACAAATTAAAATACCTATCAACATCCTAAAAATATATTAGATAGGTGCGAAATGTCTTCACTACCCCCAAGAAAAGTTTCGGTATCTGGCAAAACTTCTAAACATGATACAAATCCTCTGCAAATTTTATTACAAATGGGATTTTCCAAACAACGGGCGTAAGTTTGTTACAGATATTTATTGTGGTGTGGATAATCATAATTTCATCTCTCTTTCTACGATAATATATGTGGGTGAAAGGTCTAGCCGAATAAGTACGACGAGTTATCTCAATGACAACAATTTATGATAATTAAAGATCAAAACAATAGTTCTTTTGTCAAAACAGGTCAAAACTGTAGTTTTATTTTCGATTGGATAAAAACACGATCTTTAATGGTTTTATATTATGTTCCGCGGCCGCAGCCTGCTTTAAGTTTGAGTAGGTATGAAAAAAAAGCGTTACTATTATTATTTTACTGTTCTTTATGACTTACAGATCGTGTCAAACTTTATAGCATATGTGAATGCAACGCTATAAGCCTGCTTGCACAGGTACAGTCATATACCCTTGACTGCGTCCCGCTACACCTAAAGCTGGTTACTGCGATGCGACTTGTGCGTACTATCGATCCGCCATAAAGTTTAATTGTAACTGTACAATCACTGAAATAATAAATGTTGTATTCCTTGATATGGATTATTACTCATAAAAATGGTGTTGGAAAAAGTTGATGTATTTAATACTTCAAAAAAAAAAAAAATTTTGATGCACATTTTATCATGAAAGCAAAAATGATATAGGACACATAATTATATAAATATTTAATGATTTGGTATTGCGATTTAAATTATACTATAAGATTACCTGAAACCTTGTAAATTTTAATGCACATTTTATCATGAAAGCAAAAATGATATAGGACACATAACTATATAAACATTTAATGATTTGGTATTGCAATTTAAATTATACTCTTTAGGATTACCTGAAACCTCGCATTGGTTTTATCTCTGTAGCTCACTTAGTTTTCAAGATTTGTCTCTTTGAACGATAGTCATGTGTAAGTTTTTTCTTCTATATCGAAACATGTAAATCACGTTCATAGTTCAAGTCGATATTAAACATAAATTTCGATATAGGTTGTCATTTGCCATAAACCCTTAAAAAAATTACTTACCACTAAAATGTGAAATTTCCCCTAATTTAAAAGTACCACTAATTCCATATGACTGTACAATTTAACTTTTGAACTATTATCACCTACCCACTATTTTGTATAACTCGGTTTTCATTTTTTTGACAATCTGTCACATGTTCACTCGTTTCTTTTTCCTCACAATGTTTTCCTTCGTGTTCCATTTATTATTATTATTAAACCCAAGTATTCCTAAAAACTCTAAAATGTAAGTATTTAAAACTAAAAAAAAAAACTAGGTACAATGTTTTCGGGTTATATATTAAATAAATAACAGTTGGTTCTTACTTTCTCATTAGGTTGAAAGCATTGGCTGCCACTGGTAACCGTAGTGTTCAACTTGCATCAGACTGGCTTTTGACTCATGTCAATGATAGCTATTTGGACACCGAAGCACCTAGACATTACATTCTCTATGCCTGCCCCACGGGCCCTCTTTTGGAGCAGCTGCATGAATTTTGGGAAAAATCAAAGAAAGTAGGTGGTTGGAGTGGCGCTCATAACTTACCTCCTCATATTACTTTGGTGTCATTTTTTGAAGTAAGTTTTATTTTATTACCATAGATTACACACTTATTTCTTATTGTGACTTGTTAATATCTATGGAATAAGTGATAAAATAAATACTGTAAACACGCCTGGAAGGCATATTTTCAAGATATAAAATGTTCACATGGCAAACAAGTTTATGTGGATATAATTTTAATACCTATTTTTGTTTACTAGTTGTCACTGTGGAATTCATAATCCATACTTAAATAAGTGAACAGTTATTATTTAGCCTTTAAAGTTACATCATCATCCACCAGAATGAATCATACAGGCGTATCTTGTTTAATGGTCGGCAGATTAAGTTCTTTTATATTTAGCACAAACCTCTATTCACATCTTTTTAAACTTTTAAAATTAGTACTCAAATCCTTTCAGGTTGACAGTCTGCGGACAATTTTTTTTTACTGTATATTTGTCATGACAAGGTTTTGTGCAGCGGGTGGCTTAGTCTATAATATTGTATATTATTATTAGGCACCTGATGAAGACTCTCTTCAATTGGCTAAAGCAGTAAAACAAGTGATAGAGATTGTGGGTGAACCTCCAGTTGATCCACCAAAGTTGGAGCCCTATGTCTCTTACAATTTTATGGGTCTATTTTTATCTGAGGATCATGCAGATTATTTGAAAAATATTGCAGTGCAATATGTTAAACAGGTTTCATCAACTGGTAATTATAGTATACCTATTTTGTTCTTTTTTCCCTTCTGTTAATTTTTGAATAAAATAAAACTTATGTTATTTTTTATGTAGTAAGCATGATTTTGTGACTTTTATTTATGGTATTTATTGTTATCGAGTAATTAAAAAAAAAAAACAAGATAATGTTTGAGTTGTAAATATAGGGTTGCTACCAATCATAAATGTTTAAATTAAATAATTTGATTTGTAGAGAAATAATACGGAATTGGGTTGCATGCAACATAATGCTACTTAGTGCACTTGAGGTATGTAGTAAGTCACAATACACTATTTAATGGATTTTAATCCACTTAAAATGAAAGAAAAAATCAACTGCTGTTTCGATTTAGATGTTTCTTGCACCAATTTATTTATAACATTTTATTGAAATGTCTAAACTAACACATTTTTTTTAAATTGATAAAATGAAGTTGAAATCAGTCAGCCTAATCTTCTGACATCATAAATGTCAAACAGAGGTCAAAGGTTTTTTTTTTTAAATATAAAATTTAGACATTTTCAATGAGTAACTAAATTTTAAAGTTGTGCTGATGCTATTTAAAATTAAAAGGAATAAGGTTTTAGCTAGCTCTTAAAATTTTTATTTTTCTTTTTATGAATTTTCCAGATATTTATGAAAATTCATCTGATGTTTAAATTGTCCTTGTGACGTCATCTGGACAGTTGAGCTTATACCGTTATTTTCCACAGTAAAAAACAAAAGCAAAAGTTAATATAGAAAAATCCTCGCAGTCAGATAAAAAAATTTAGGTTTGTCATTATATGAAATGAAATTGTAATTCTCACGAATCAATACATTGTGTTGTGACTATATTTAGTCTTAGATAAAGCAAATAGTAAATATGTCCAAATTATGTCACAGAGATACTTTATTTGACAAATTTTAGAAAAAAAAATACTAATAAAAATTACAGATTTAAATTTGTTTAAATCAAAAGGTATAAATTGGTTTATATTTTTGGAAAAAGTTATATAACACTGTTTTAATATGAAAGGGTTCTAGGGTTTTATAGGTAACGCTTGTTTATCTTATGATCGAAACACACTCTGAAAAGGCAGATTCATATTAGCACAGTAGCCGGCGCCAGTAATACTGGTAGTCAGTTAACACCGTTTTACCGTTTTTGGCGTCATATACTGTATCCATCTAAATGGGCATCAATGTGAATTTCATTTCATAAAATGTCTATATGAGTCAATAAAAAGTGAGAATGAGATCGATACTCCCTGCTAAAAAAAATACTGGTAGGCAGAGCTTAGACATTTTGTTATGAAAATATTAAAAAAGTTTTTGATCTTTTATAAAAAAAAAAATATTAATATTTGTCTCCTACGTGTCGGAATGTGCTGGGTTTTAATTGATGGAGGAACATCCTATATACTCACGGGATCTCGCCCCTAGTGATTTCTCTTTCCGTGGTTGAAAATCACCTCAGGAGTTGAAAATTAGAAGCAGTGGTTGCCACAGTTCACTATTTTTAAGTGGTTCAGGGTTAAGAGTTTTTAGTATAGAAATTTTAACTGTAGAAAAATGACACACCAAGTATATTAACTTAATGGTGATTATATATTATATTGTAAAATAAATAAGTTTTATTAAAAGCTGTGTCTTAGTCACTCTCACTTTTTATTGAACACTTCTCATAAGTGGCCGTTTAAATAACACAAGAAACTTTGTAAACGTTACAATCTACATAACCTTGTCAATACGAAATGTGGATTCGGTTACAACATGATTTAATTACATCATTTGTTGTTGTATAAACAAAATTGTCAGATTCACAAATTAGGTAATCAGTGCAAACATCCACATCAATTTAATCAAACTACTTCCCCGAGATACTTACGTTCACCTATTAGATTGCTATCACTCATAGTGAGGCATCTACTTGAAATCTCAATTTAATTATAGTTTAATCAGAAGCTTGGTAATTAGACCCCTTCAAAATGCATATCGTCATATCAATTTTTCCACAATTAAATTCAATGAAGAATTTCTAAAGAAAGTACAGTATTACTCTTCAGTTCTTCAATAATGTGTCGCTGGATTAGAAGAAAATCCGGAAAGAATCAAATTATTCCCTCCAACTCCCATTTTTTATTTCTACTCTGTCTATCCAACAGATGTTTGTTCAATTCCACCTTAACCTTTCCAATGCTTCTTACGCTTCACAACTATGCTATAAGCTCTAGAAATGCTGGATCATCGCTCCTGCTTGGTTTGTGATCGCAACTTTAAGCTTTGCACTGAAACATATGTAGAAAGTAGTAGAATAAGAGACAAATAAATAAGCTAATCTCGACCTGTTTATTTTAAAGTTAACAATACAGTCCATTTTGTGACCTCAGAGTAGTGCATCTACGTGTACCTATTATCTTTTTGGGACCTGTAATGCGTGCGGGCATCAGTATTATTTTTTTGTCGTCTGTACTTTGTGTGATTATGTTTTTTGTGATATTACAAGGATGAAAGGTTTTAATGAAAATTTAAAATATAATACATATTAGTACGCAGTAAATAACAATGTTAATGAAAATGTTTTTCATACTAGATATTTTTTTCCCACAGCAATAAGCCTAGAAGCCCACATCAAATCTTTACACATAACATTAGCGTATAATTTTCCTGTGGCAGCATATGAACCACTAAAAAAACTAGTAGAAGAATTGGAACTTTTAGGCACTTGCAACTGGGAATTGCGTTTATATTCCCGAGATCCAAGATTTGCTGATCATCAGGTACGTGTTGACTTGACAGTTATTTAGTTTTAATTACTTTCAAAAGTTCATGTTTTAATAAATTAGGAAATGTTATGGTATGACTATTTATTTAAGATAATTTAAAAAAAAATGAGAAAATATCTCAATGATAACTTCTACATTTTACTAGCTAGTAGGAAAGTTACCGTTAACTACGAGTTATCAGCATATTTTTGCTTTTCTGAATTGTTAAGATCCAAGCATTAATTTTTAAATCGTGGTCAAAACAAGAGCCAGTGTGAGCAGTAGGTTACGTACAGTAGTACCCGGCGGTAAATATTGCACATCGTCCTTTGAAAACTAATTTCGGCTAATTTCGGCTTCTTAGAGCGTTATCTCTGTTGCACACTACCTATATGACGTTTGTTAGTCGTGGTTCAAATGTGATAAGAGTGCGGCCGCGTCCAATTAAAAATATATATATAGAGCTCTAAAACCCCAAACTATAAATCATTTTACGATATGTATGATAGCATCTATAGGAAAAAAAGGAAAACCTTTACAAGGCCAGTCACGCGAAATTATTTACAATGTTTATAAATATTTTGTAACCGAAGCCGACAGATTTAAAAAAAAAATGAGGATGACAATGTAATTATTTTAAGAAAGTTCAAGAGAGAGTTGCAAATGCCACTAAAATTTCAAGAAGAACTTTGAATAATATATTAAACGAAGTAAGTACTGAAACACTTTCCAGTGCAAGTAAGTTCAGCTCTCCGAAAAAAGGGAGACCAAAAAAACAATTTAGTTTACATATGGACGATTTTGATTATGATGTTGCTCGAAGAATGGTTTACGATTTTCACTTACGTTTTAAGGAACTGCCGACAGTAAAATCATTAAAAGCTAAATTATCTGAGGCTATTAATTATAATGGGTCTGAAAAGACGTTGAGAAAAATACTACATGAGATGGGATTTCAGTTCACTAAAATGAGAGATAATGAAAAGTTCTTATGGAAAAGCACGATGTACAACTCAAACGAATCGAATGCCTAGATAAAATACGCAAATTTCGCGAAGAACGAAAAAATATCTATATGAATGAGTCCTACATACATACATCCCACAGTAAAGGTGAACTTGGAGTGATGATAAGGAAAAAGGAGTAAAAAAGCCAAATTCAAAAGGTCAACGTATGATAATAGTTCATGCAGGAAACGAAAAAGGCTTTGTATCTGAGGCCTTTTTAACGTATAAATTCCGTTGACCTTTTGAAATTGGCTTTTTTACTCCGGTAGTGTCCGTACACTACCTACCGGCGGTTATCATAAAGAAATGAATAACGATAACTACGAGAAATGGCTGATTAATCAATTAATCCCAAATATACCCAGTGGTTCTGTTCTGGTTGTCGACAACGAACCCTATCACAATAAATATGTGAAAGACCCACCGATTCCAACACCATTAAACAGGAAATGATCAACTGGTTACAAAGACAGGAAATTCCAGTTGACCCAAAATTGACGAGACCCCAGATATACGCTATTGTATGCCAGTACAAGCAGAGGCTTACGGAGTTTTCCGTGGACAAGATACTTGCCGAACATGGGCACACTGTTGCGATTGCCACCATACCATCTGGATTTTAATCCCATTGAAAATATATGGTCTCAACTGAAAGGATATGTAGCCGCTAGAAACGTGGATATGAATTTAACTTCAATAAAAAAATTATTAACTGAAGAAGTAAACATGATCGGGGCAGAAGAGTGGAAAAAGGTTTACGATCATGCAATAAAATGTGAGAATGAATATCGAAAAATTTGACACAGTGTAGACGAGTACATTATAATAATAATAACACACACAATCACAACAACGTCTAGGTCCCAAACTAAGCATTAGCTTGTGTTTTGGGTACCAAGCGAAGACACCACATACATATAACAACCAAGACCCGGTGCCAGTATTAATATTCATCATATAAATACTGACCCGACCTGGGATTCGAACCCGGGACCTCCAGCTTCGCAGGCAGGGTCACTGCCCACTAGGCTAAGCGTTCGTTGATTGATTGATAGACTAGTGATAAATACGGCTGTTAGTGACATTGATAATGACCTTAATGAGAGCACAGATGGTGAAATGGAAGGGATTGAGAGTTTTTCTGAGTAAAACATAATATAAACATATTTTTTGTTCTTTTTGCATATTTTATTTTTCCCCGATCCAAAAACATATTAATTATTTTATTTACACTATAAACATACTACTAGATTGAAGTAATAACATAACATATATTTACAAAATAAATACGTTTCGCTCAAAGGATAAAACAGAAATACAATTATATTACAGTGCTTCTATTTTCTTAATATCTCGGCAAACTTCGTCAGTCGTCAGATAAATATCATTTTAGCTGCATAATTAATTGTCGAAAATAAGAACCTCCTCATTTTGGAAGTCGGTTGAAGATGTGTTTTATTTTGTTTTCATTTTTATTAATTCTGTTGGTATACTTACACATGTTGAAAAGGAGTAAATATTATTTAAAAAGGAAGGCGTTTTACAGCTCTATATAGTTCACGCGGGAATCAAAACAAAACAACAATAAAGTATTTAGTTCTGAATGCAAATTCTGATAAACGATAAATCTAATAATTGATGGACATGGATATTGGCATTCATTTGTATTCGGAAATGCAATTATTGCCGATGTGCAATATTTATTGCCGGGTACTGTATCTGTGCTTTAAAAAAAACTACACTGGCAATAAGTAATAATCAGGAAATGACAGCAAATATTTTAAGGCAAATGTCATCTAAAAAGGCAAACAAAATAGACTAAAAAATAGACACAGCCCACATACTAGCGACCGCCCGCAGCTTCGCCTGCGTAGACTACACATGCCTGTTAAAGTGATCTATTATTAACATTCGAGATGGTTGCTGTTCCCCCTTAAAATTTGAAAATAAAAAACTCTGAAACACGTCGTTACTTATTTATGATTAGCGGTCGTGCCCGGCTCCGCCCGGGTGGACTACAGAAACGTTCCCCATCGCGTTCTCCCTCCCCTCCCCTTTCCTATCACTCCATTCCTAGGTAACTAATGTATTTAATTTAATAAGGATTCATAACGTTTAAAAAACATCTTCGCAAATAGTGCATTATGTTAGAATAAATTTGATTGTCCTAAAAAAAGTTATAGTAAACCAACCTTAACAGATACACATATGCTGTCGCGGACTTTTGGTTAGAACGTTCAAAGGGGAACAATCCCGTCATACATGATTTTTGCTTAACATCAACCGTTTACGCAGTGCACGCAACGAAAGCTCTCAAAAAGAATATTTTTTCCCGTTTTTGCAACATTTTTTGTTGGTGCTCCGCTCCTATCGGTCGTAGCTGATATAATAATAGCCTATAGCCTTCCTCGATAAATGGACTATCCAACCAAAAAGGATTTCTCAATTCGAATCAGTAGTTCCTGAGATTTGCGTGTTCAAACAAACAAACAAACAAACAAACAAACAAACAAACTCTTCAGCTTTATAATATTAGTATAGATGGTATTTTTTGAGATTTTTTAACCTTTAAAATACCTACTAGGATATTATATCCCAACTTCAAATGTTTTTAAAACTGAAATGAATAACAGAAAAAATATATACATGGTACAGGTGCACAAAGTAACTCAAGGCTACACACCGAAGGAGAGTGATGAATTGGAATTGGTGTTGGGCGACTACATATATATAGATCAAGAGCAATTGGAAAACTCACCGGATTGCTGGGTACAAGGCACTTCTTGGCTGACAGGTACAAACTGATTCCCGACAGTGCTTTGCAGTTGAATTGCTAAAAGGCTCTGGTCTTTGTTCAGTTGCAGAGCACTGTACCCAGGTATCCACGAATTTTACTCTATTTCACACCCATGGGCGCCAATAATGGCGGCTGCGGCCGTACTTTTCGTGTATCGTGTAGGTATTTCGCGATTATATAGAATAAGCGAATTCGCGAAATTTTCTGTCCTGTTATCAATTTGATCAGTTAACAGGTTCTTTGTGATAAAAACGGTGACATCAAAATTTTGCTATTCCAACACCACAATGAGTTACACGGAAACAGGACCTTGTACGGACAAAGCCCTGTTTAAGTGTGACTCGGTTTTATGAAAGTGTTTGATACAACCACCTACCCAGCTAATTTATATGTCTTAGTACCGATCCTTCAGTAACCAGATAAACATGTAATAGCAGTTATTAGTTGAATAAGAGATATTTGGATTTTTCATCAGTCAGATGACAATTATTCGGAGAATATATCACCTATCTGTAGATTAAAGTTATGAGGTTGTTTATGTGCCAGTTATGGCGCTATTCTCTAGTCAGTTGGTTGTCAATCTAACATTTGAAGTGTATCAAGCTCATTCGGAGGTTCAGATCGTTTTAGTTTCTTCTCATTAAATTATCGTAATTATTTATTTATATCATAACATTTCTTCGTTAGTGCAAGAAGTGCAAGAAAATTCTGAATTTAGTGAAATAATTTTAGATAAGTCAAAAAGTTAATATGATACTAAAATTAGTATTCTTGAGGTTTTCCGCATAAACCCTTATACAATTTCCCGATTTTTTTTATTTGCACGCTTTTTTAGAATATACGAGAGTACTCCTCGACTTTCATTTATTTTTACTTATATTACTAGCGACCCGCCCCGGCTTCGCACGGGTAGCAGAGCATATAAGCTGTAGCGTTTTTTCTGTCGTAGTGTCCGATCAGCTTGTTGCGTAAAACATGTGGATTGGATTTAATTCGATTTAAATGTAGCGAAGTTCATCCTATTTGGAGTATTTTTAATGTATTTTATTTCCATTTCTATAAATATTTGTAAAAGTAAAGAATAAATACATAAAAACAAACTACAACATTTCTTTGTATACAATATTGATACCTTCTGCCTAATTTTACATCATGCGTGTCGCGTCGGTTTGGCGCCCCGGCCGCCCGGCCCGGCCATCCGACTAGGACGCTTGTCGCGCGATAGGTTTTACTTCGCTAAGATATTAATTTAAATTGTATGGTGTAAAGGGCAATTATACCTTGCATGAAATTCTGAAGGTAAATAACGTATTTAATTTGATAAGATTAATACTATATCCATATAAATAGTATTTCACTTATCTCATCATATGACACCATTTTTTTTAAACATATAAATAGGTGTAGTAAGCTATCCATAAATTACATATGCCATCTCGGGCTTTTCTTTAGTCCTATAAAAAAGAAACAATTTCTCCATAAATTATTTTGTTATATCTCAAAGGCAGCGTTTTCGTTGAAAGCTCCCAGTTGACTGGATTTCTACGACGTCTTCAACAATAATCGTCATATTTCAACGAATTTGCACAAAACATTAATAAATTATACACATAACCTTCCTCTTGAATCATTCTGTCCATTGGTCTCAACCATATGCAAATCCGTTCGGTAGTTTTTGAGTTTATCGCGTTTAGACAGACAGACGCGGCAGGGGACTTTACTTTATAATATGTAGTGATATTTATAAAACAAT
Organism: Luffia ferchaultella; assembly: GCA_949709985.1. Classification (NCBI taxonomy): domain Eukaryota; kingdom Metazoa; phylum Arthropoda; class Insecta; order Lepidoptera; family Psychidae; genus Luffia; species Luffia ferchaultella. The sequence continues at coordinate 7,711,597 of OX453256.1, read as the reverse complement.
ATCTTCTTTCTTTGGTAAAATGTAAAAGATACGGGTGAAAATGCCGTTGATACTTTACACGACGTGGGCAAAGCCGCGGACGGCTACTAGTTACAGTATTTCAATTTTTTGCTAACAACGCTGCGGTCTGTTATGCTGACAGCTGCTGGTAGTGTCGTACAGTTTTCTGTGGACACTGTTAGTGCCCCTAGTACGCGGGAGCGCGCACCTGGGCAGCGCGCCTTCGCCGCCACTGCCGAATCGTTGGCACGTGCTGCAGTCGCGGTTGATGATGGTGCCATGTGGTCTGCTGCGGCCGAAGTCTATGCCGCTAGTGCGTGAGAACAGGCACTTGCTGCTGCTGTCGAGCCGCTGCCGCCTGCTGCGGTCGTGAATGCTGGTGCCACCCTGTGGTCTACTGCGGTCGTGAATGCTGGTGGCACCCTGTGGTCTACTGCGGTCTAAGCAGTGCCGCTAGTGCGTGAGAATACGCACCTGGGCGACGAATCTCCGTTGCTCTTGCCGAGCCGCTACTGCCTACTGAGATTGCAGTTGCTAATCATGCCCTGCAGTCTGCTACAGCTGCTGTTAGTGCCGCTAGTGCGCCAGAGCGCGCGCGCCTTGTCTCCACCGCTACTACCGAGCCGCTACCGCCTACTTTGATCGCAAATGCTGTTACTACCTTGCAGGCTGCGACGGGTACTATCGGTGCCGCTGATCTGCTGCTGCCGAGCCGCTGCCGCGTGCTGCGGTCATGATTGCTGGTGGCACCCTGCCGTCTGCTGCGGCCCAATTAAGTACCGCTAGTGTGCGAGAGTACGCACCTGGGCGGCGCGTCTCCACTGCTATTGCACAGCCGCTACCATCTACTGCGGTCGTCTATGCTGTTTCTACTTTGCAGGCTGCAACGGCTACTGTTGGTGCCGCTGGTGTGTGAGAGCGCACACCTAGGCGGCACGTGCCCATTACTGCCGCCGCGCCGTGCCGCTGCCACTGCCGCGGCTGCTGTGGTACCGTTTCGACCGACTGTTGCTGCCGTGGTCAGTGGTGTGCGTTGGGCAACTGCAGCGCTTGTTCGCTTCGTTCTGCCGCTGCTGCCCTTAGAGGAGACACTGGTGACAGAAATCATGCTGACATCGGGCTTCGGAGTTCCATCGTCAATGTGCGAGTTATCTACTGGAACCCCGGAGGCATCCAGGGGAAAACCCAAGACCAAGAGCTGTGGATACTTGCACAAGTGCAGAGTGTCCACATCATAATTCTGGGCGAGACCAAACTCCAGCCACAGCAGGAGCTCCGCATCGCTAACTACTTCACATACCGGCGCGATGAGACCTCACCATTAGGCATCGCCTATCGTGGCACCGCCGTGCTGGTGAGGCGTAACATCGCCCACACCATGTTGGGTTGCAGTCGTTCAGCGCGACCCGCTCAATAGGCATGAGAGTTGAAACGACCGGCTCGGAGGTTCGCCTATATGCTGCCTACTGTTCTCTTGAGTCTATCTTTAACTCAAACGACGTCCATACTGTGTTTGATGGCTCCACGCTGGCCATCCTGGCGGGCGGCTTGAACGCCAAACACAACATAGGGTTTGAAAGTTGTCACATCGGTCGGTCGGCGGTTATATGAGGACGCCGAGGCGTATGGCTACGACCTGACACCTCCACCCACGTACCCGTTAAGCATCACGATAGGGCCGACGTATTGGACATCGTACTCTGCCACCAGCTAATCTGCCCTGTTTGCGTGGAGGTCCTGTATTACACAACCACGCAGTACCTTCCCATCTTGGTCACGTTGGGCGTAGCGGCGTACAGCACACTTGCGAGGCCGCCCAGAGTCAGGACGGATTAAAGCACTTTCGCTTAGTCACGCAAAGTACTGTCGCTCGGTTCATCTTATTCCACGCCGAAAGACGTTGAGTCGGCCGCGTGCTATCTCACTGAAAGTAGCACAGCCGCACTGCGCGCGGCCAGCCACCGTTGCGGTGGCAACAAGCCGACGCGTCGCCCCCTTTAGGCTACCTCGTAATTCGTCACGTCACTACTGGACCGCCTAAAGGAGGCGCTCATTCGCAAACGAAACCTACATAAACTCTAAGCGCGCACCCGGTGCCCGCAGGTTAAGTGTGACCTGAATCGTCAGGCAGAAGAGGTGTCGACGGCTGTGAGGGCTTACCGAGTCGCTGCCTGGGAAATCACAATCAAACGGTTAGCGACAGCCTGGCGGAGCTGCACCGCCTCAATCGATGCCTTACTCTATCCGCAGTCGCTGTGTGTCTGTTTTTTTATAAGGTGGGCGCGCGTTGCTATGCAGCCGAAGTCAGGGCTGAGCTACTGGCAGAGAATCTGCAGGGGACAGTTCACCCTGCAACTGTCGATCGCCGAGCACGTGGCCAACGCGTGTTTGATATCTTGATATCAAGAAGGTGTTTGATCACGTCTGGCACCCCGGATTGCTGTTTAAACTACTCGGAACGAGCACCCCACCGGCACTCGTGACGGTAATAGCGTCGTTCCTGAGCGGCCGGAACTTCTACGTGGCTGTCGAGGGCGCTATGTGCACATCTCGCCCTATCGACGCCGAAGTATCTCAAGGCATCTGTATTTCGTCGTTGCTGCATACGCTGTACACTGATGACATCCCTTCGCCTCGTCTCGTCAAACTAACCTGGCTGCTGCGAAAATACAACGGGTCCTCGACGCGTTGCCGGAGTGGCCGGATAAGTGAAGGATGGCCGTCAACGTCGGGAAGAGGACCGCTCTGCTGACCGACCGACAGCGCATCAAGCCCCAGCACCCGAGGTAGCGCATAACGTGCGCTACCTTTGGTGTGAGATTGATAGCGCGTATTGATAGCTGTACTTGGGTAGGTCGGTGGAGCACGCCACCCCCCAAGCCTGCACCGCGCGTGTGCACTTACCCACTATAATTGCGTCGCGTATCCCGTTGTGTGCCAAACTCGGCGTGTATAAGACGCACATCCGATCGCGACTGACCTATGCGACACCGGTAAGCGAACGTGTTCGGCAACATCGCGTCGAATATTGCAGCAGCAACAGAACGTCGTCCTGCGAGTGATCGTTTGAGCCGGGCGGTACGTCAGGAATGACATCGTTCGTGATCTGAAGATGTCGTTGGTGGAGGAGTTCGTGCACCGATTGGCGCGTCGCATGTTTTAACGCGCCGACAACAGCTCCTTCTCTCACTTCCACTACATGACTCCGCATCGCGAGCGGCCGCCGACCAGACGCCCGCTCCCACGCGAACTGCGTCACCCAGTGCACCGCAGGGCGACGCGCTACCTGCCCGAGAAGACTAAGCGGTATCACCCACCCATCGACCGTCTGGGCCGTGTCATCGACAAGAAGATGTCCGGGTACAGGGGGGACTCTAAGCTCGCACTTGTTTCGCACTACACAGAGGAGTGGATGACCCGATATATATAAAAGTTTTCAAAACGACGCGTATACGTATTCTAATAAGATTTTTTTTTTAAGTTCGGTGCAGAAAACCAATGTTTCTATTAGGCACCAAATATATATCCCCATCAAACTAAGTCATTCCTTGTAATCTATGCCTTTATATACACGAGTAACTGTAATGGAGGAAAGTTTACATGGACGATTTGATGGATACCTGATTGTAATCGGCTACAACTGAACCCAAAACAAACACTAATATTTTTGTCTGTTTGAACGCTTATAACTCGAAAGCTAAATTATTAAACCAGTTACGATGAAAATTTTACATTTGAATAGTTGATATGATTAAACATTATAGGATATTATCATATTAATATTTTCAGGGCCATTGCAGTAAGAAAAGAAGTTACATCAAATGAGTATTCACAAAACGACGGTCCCTACATACATAAATGCATGTCAAAAATTACCAATTTTTTTTTATTGCATTACATGCTTTAGATTGTCCAAACGCCTATACCCATATAAGAATTTTTTTTTTACAAATATTGACTGTTTTACTAAATATACAAATCGTATAAGGGAATAAGTATAATAATTACAAAGAATTGGAGTCGTAAATACAGATATCTTATACATGTCGGTTTGTTATGCGTTTTAAAATGCGCGCCACTCGGTGTGAACGCCGCGATTTTGTCAAACTTAATGTTTTTTACGAGAGATACTCCAATTAGACGTGTTGGTGTCCGTTCGCGCGATTGAATATTGTTTTTGAAATTAGTTTTTAATATTAAAATTTTATAATTTTAATATATATTTTTTAAATATTAATATTATATAACCATGAATAAAAAGATATATGTCCCCATTAGTGTATTTTTAGTATTAATGAGCATCAATATAAGGATGTTGAAGAAATTCTTTTTAAAAATAACACAATTCAATCTTTTCATAAAACATTTACTTAAATTATATTTGAAAACATTTTTTTTGTTCTTTCCGACGTATAAACAGGTATCTTAGATTTGTCTGACATGGTTTTATATTAATGATAGCCTAGAACCAGTTATCTAGCAATTTTACCCAGAAAATGTGAAAAAATTAATTATGAATAAATACTACTATAAACTTATTAAAGATAGCAAAACATTATAGAAAAGATATATTTATAATTGTAATTAGAATTATTTCTAGAGCAACTTGAACCTTTATTACACTCTTCTGTAAACCTTAGCTTTTGACATGTCGCTTTGTACGTAGGGACCGTCGAAAATAAATCAACCATACAAAAATAAACGGTTTTTCTAAAAATTTTGTGAAGTGGGTTAATATTTATTTAGATAAAAAAAAAGTAAGTGAAGTCCTATGATAAATAATTGGTCACTACATTTTCTATAACAGACATTCTATCAGTCGTTCACTGTCTGTGCAAATAAAACGGTCTTTACATTTCGTTCATAAACAGCTTAGTGTTATTTAATTTACAGTAGAATTTTGAATCGTACCGCGTTTTTTACCATTCCAGGTATAGTCCAGTGCAAACTCAATGTTACAAAGTATGTTTACATAATATCAAAAATGTGACATTTCTCAATTACTATACAGAGTGATACCTAGCTGAGGTGATAACTGTGTTGTATAGATAATAGATAAGAAAAAGAAAATTATTTCTTTATAAATAAAATGTGCTCAATAATGGCAACACTAAGAACGATGTCTAATAATATACATACCAGTACCTAATTATTATTGTGGTGAACTGAGCAAACTGAATGTTAACCGAGCATGTAGTTTCTATACGACATTTTTACACCTATGACTGGCAAATATTTATCAAACCTAATTGTCTGCATCATAAGCAGATAACGGTTTGGTACCTAAAATGAATACGTATAGGATTTTCACGAAAATGAAACGTCTCGGTAAGTCCCTTCTTTTATGATGTTTAAGCTTTGTTTGTGTATGATATACTAGTGTTTCTACCCGGACTTGGTCGGAACTTTTATGTCATGTCACAATGAGTTGTCTATCGGGGCTGATAATCGAGTGTTGCTTTTAATATTTTTAGGAATCCTTAGGAATCTGATGCAATGTGTTCTCGTAATATACATTGTTTAATTTTATATAGTTATTAAAATAAAAATAATTGTTTAATACACATATTCCGATGTTAAAAAATTGAGTTTGATACTAAATCTTTTAAGTAATAAGAAAGTAGAATCATGCATGTTATCTCGACCGTCAAATGTGATAAATAGACATGTGACGTGTACGCATGTGTTAGTATATTACTCGCTTTGAACACGTTCACCTATCATTGTATTATTGTTGTCAGAACAGGGATAGTGTATGCAAATGAATAGTTTATTATAAAAATTATAATTTTTTATTTTTCAATATTAATTAAAATAATTATTTTGAATTAGGCGTGACCGGTTACCTGCCGGTAGTCTACACGCAACGCACTGCTGAATCTGACGCTTGGACACTTCATAAAGTTATGTCCTTAAGAGCTAATAATGGTGAGTTTTTACAATTTATTTGTTTAAAAAATGCATAAGGTACTTGTAGGTACTTGTAACTCACGCAAAAAAGCCATTTTAGAGCCAAATATTTCGTAAATGGGACCTAATTTGGAAAAACCATTATAAAACCTTGCGATTATATAAAATGGCATTTAATCGTGACGTCACTCGTACGTTAACATATTTTTTTCGCTTTTCATGCAGTTGAGGCACATTAGAATTTATTTTACAAGGCATTAATACACACCTGTGTATATACCATTAACAAATAAGTACCTATCTAAAAATGTTCTATATTTTAGTACCACAGTTCTAATAGTGTCAAAATAAAAATAATTAAATTAATATAAATGAAAACACAAAAAAATGCTGTGATATGCAGACATAAAGGGTTCCTCGTCATAGTATGGAACACTAAAAATCCCTTTTTTTTAAATAGTTAATTTTTATTGTGCGTGTAATAAACTCCGTAAATGAATTAACAGAATAATACTATGGTGATAGTGAATTTTTATTTTGAACTTTGATGACCTTTTCACCATTGTATGTAAAATTGTAGGTTCCGACATCAAATCAGAATCGGAGTCTACGACGGACGGCGAAAACGGAGCGACATGTATGCGCGACGCGGACATGGCGCGCGAAAAATCTGAAGAGTATTACAAAGAATGGGACATATTCTGGAAGAATAGACATTCCAGGAATCGGATTGACACCGACGTTCTAAATTCAACCAATGGTAATGGTGAGTTTGTTGAATTTTTTTTTAGAGTAAAAGCGTTATGGTTGACGGCCGACGGTTGAAGCGTTATGGTAGTAAATCGCCTTAGTTTCGACCATAGATACCGAAATAATAGATAATAGACTAGATAATTAGATAATAAGTTAATCAAGTGCCCGAAGGTGGAGCCGCCTCCCAAAATGTTGCCGAGTTTCCGTCGCAATGCGTAAATTCCGAAAATGCCTAATTGTCCAATAATTACCAAATTATTGCGTTTTATTAGGAAAGAATTTTTTTATGCAAATACATGTAATGTATTCATTTACAGTTTTCGTTTCATACCATTTCTAACCGACTTCTAAAAAACGAGAAGTTTCTTCATTTTTGGAAGTCAGTTAATAGAAGAAACCGCCGCGCCGCGGTAATGGGGCGGGAGCAGTAAGACAAATTGTATGGAGCCGTCATTTTTCTCTGCTACTGCTCCGCTTCCACTGTGCCTATTCATGGTTGCGGCCAAGCACCCGACCCGCAAATTGTTGAATTTCTCTGCCCAATTTTTTTAAGGATCGTCCATTTGGTCACAAACTACTTTCCTCCAAACGGCGCCGGCGGGGCTGTCTTATTTGAGCAGTGTGTTAAGAGGGTCTACTAAATACAAATGGGCTACATTTATTTACCACATTTTTTTTACATAATAAATAAATTTTAACAAAAAAAGGGAAAACCGACTTTAAAACTTTGCCGACTTCAACTTGAACTACAAAGTTAAAATTTTTTTTTTTTTTCAAAGAAAAAAGCATCAATGGGTGACATTTTTATACCCCATTGCAGAGGCTTAGGCCTCCCCTCAAGGTGAGGGGGCTTAGAGCTTAAATCCATCACGCTGCTCCAATGCGGGTTGATGGATTATAACGACCGCCATCTATTGACATCAGCCGAGACTGACTGCTTAACGTGCTTTCCGAGGCACGGATTCAGTGATAGTTAATGTACTTAAGTCAGAAAAAACATATTAGTACACGCTCGGATTGGAACCACGGCCACATGCCCTTATAAATTTGAAACATGTTCCGTGCGCTCGGACTATTACGACACTAACTTTATTTACCCAGAGTATATTTGGTATTTTTGACGGGATAGAAACTGGTGTAGCGGGGTTCAAAATTTTAATGAATGGGGCACAGGCGCGTTTCATTTTGTTTCTCCACCCATCACACCTCATTTCCTACCGCCAAACAGAAACTAAAAAACATTTTCATAAAAGGTGTTTGTAGTGCTTACACCTGGAACACCTAAGTTAAAAAAAAATTTGCTTCAAAATATTTCCAAATTATGATCTGACCACTTTAGATCTGAAGATTGTGCAATGATGGAATTACTTTAAAATTGCCTTTTTGATGGATGATGGAAAACAGAAAAAATTTCTACTGCTTATAAAAAATCTGGACATTATTTTTATTAGAAGTAGATTTTTTTAAATTCTTGGCTCATGCAGTGGAGTCGCCCTCACATAGAGCCTTGCATCACTCTCCCGAATGTAAAGATGACAGTTTAAAACTGATTTTCTACAACTTGTTGAAGTAAACAATCAAATTTGATGACCCACATGTAATTAAATATTGGTTCTATTGAAGATTTAATATAAAATTTGAAGATGCCATGAACAAGGTTATTTAATATTGGACCAATATTTCATTGTACAAACGAGTTATCTATTGGTGTTTTTTTTTCTTTCTTCCTTTTAGTTAATTACAGTCGAAACCACACAACATTAGAGTAGGTTAGAGTTGGCATGCAGACGGGTACGTCGTCCCCTTCAAGTATGCAGTATCTTGCATACTTACGACAAATCTCACAACCTAAAATCTAAGATGGGACATCAAATCATACCAAAGAAATAAGTGAAAGGGATGAACAACTAGAACGCCTTCTAAAATGATACAAATCCGATGCGTAATATTTTTATTTACATTCGTAGTAAGTGTGAGTTATTTTTGGGATACGTGTCTCTAAACAAATGGCTTCACATGGCACCTCTAACCTACTCGATTCTCTGTGGTCGAAACTATGCAATTAATATTTTATTTTTGATTGCAGCTACAGCCAATGACGAAGAAACTAATTTGAATGGGTGCTCTGATGTGAAAACCGATGTAAGTTATAAATATACGTAAAGTTCTTCTCAAGTTTATTTCGTTCAAAACAACAAATTAAATTAATTACATTCCAATTAATATAAACATTGTCATTTTGACATTCAGTGATAATCTATTATTAATATTTACTTACACTTGACCTTTCTTGTCTTTATCACTGTCACTTTGTGTGTCTCCTTTTATACTCCAAAGTTCAGTAGGTTTAGCGATTTTAAGAAAATTCCCGTAAATATAAATTAGATGTCATATGTTTTTCACTGAACCTTCTGGCATATGATTAGTGATGGAGAAATGTCGATAGTCGAGGCATGTAACAATATTACACACGCTGTATCTTTCATATGCGATTATATTGACAGAGTTGATAGAAGATCGGCAATAGATATAAAAATAGTATTAAAAATAAAACGAATATAAAATTTTAAAATTACGTACATAATTATTTTAACACAATAGATCAACAACGGTTATCTATCTCGTTTGCCCTTGATTATTGTGCCAATTACCACCGCGCCGGTAACCACTCAACGTATGAAGATAATAAATCATCAAAAGTCATTCTTTGGAGAAAGTAAAAAAAGAAAAGAAAGAGAGAAAAGAATATTTATTTGGCACACTTACAATAACACCAGTAATAATGTTTTAAAATATAACAAGTAAAATTAGAAATATAAAAATAAACAAAGTAAATTAATAAAAAATAAAAATATAACAGTCGGAATTCTAAATAAACTAAAACAATAACAAAAAGTAAGTGACCAAAATGGTTTCCACTCAGCTCTATGTCAGGGCATTTGAATGCCGAGACGCTGGTTTTCTTTATTACTATCTTCTATATATTATTTAAGTACTATCTTTTTTAAATTTATTTTTCTTTTTTTAATATTTTGTTAATGTTTGTTCATCAATATTATATATAGTACCTCTTCCAATATAATTCCACATGAAAAATACAGATTGTGTAGTCAATTATCTACTATTTAGACTTTTAGAGCAATATTAGTATTTTTATATTTTTTTTGCAAATTAAAAACGATGCGTGAATTACTTTCAGGACGTTATAAAAACTAACGGGGATACGAAAAGGCGTTGGTTGCTAGCTCTCAGACATGGTGAAAGGGTCGATCTTACTTATGGTGCATGGGTGCCCTTCTGCTTTGATAAAAACGGCACATATGAAAGAAAGGATCTCAATATGCCACTGAAGTTACCAGAAAGGTTAGATATTTAGTTGTGATTTGTTGCTTTTTTTTTGAGGAAAATTTGATGGCGTTTTAAGTAGGGAGCAAAAACAAAATGTCTCAGCGATAAGACGCTCTCTTTTTCTGGCGACGCTCGTCTCTGTGTGTGTGTGTGTGCGTATTGAATTGATAATAATTAATTATTCATTTATGGAATATTAAGAAATTTAAAAAAAAATTAAAAATATATAAAAATTTATAAAAATGTAATAATGATAAAAATGATTTTGCTTCTGTATAACGATGATTTATAATTAACATTGTCTCCTGTACCTGGATAGACGCGGCGGTGATTAGCACAATAATTTACGTCAAACGAGGTCAACGTCTATATTGACCTAGTTGCCGTTGCGCTGCCGTCTACCCGCCATACAGAGACTATTTTAACCATAAATTCATAGCCGATATTTCGAAGAAAATGAGTCGATTTAAGTTAATTTATTAATTTCTTAATTTTAATATAAATTACGCCGCGTATATTATATCAAAAACAATACTTGTCAAAAAAACCAAGTCTCGCAACTCAGTTGTTCTGCGGTAAAAAGTTGTGAGATCCATGTAATACCAAGTCATCATACCATGTAATACCATGTAATACTTAAAGTGACGCATATCAATATTAAAATTCTTTAATGTTTTATATAAATGTATTGAGACTTGGCCATCGCCTGAAAACACGTGTAAATTCAATCGCCTGAAAACACATGTAAATTCAATTATTTAGTGCGATGACCAAGTCTCAATATATTTATACAAAACATTAAAGAATTTTAATATTGATATGCGTCACTATAAGTATTACATGGTATTACATGGTATGATGACTTGGTATTACATGGATCTCACAACTTTTTACCGCAGAACAACTGAGTTGCGAGACTTGGTTTTTTTGACAAGTATTGTTTTTGATGGGATCTCATTTCTTTTTGTATTTTGTAGACAGTTCTACTTTTTTCTTTTTCGGTACCTTCTACTTATTGTATATATGTATATCTACCAGCAACGAATTTTCTTAAAGCCCTCTTTTCTTTGCGGTCTTTTTTAGATTTTTTAGTTTTTCCTTGATTTATACACCAAACACTACTTATATTCCAAATTTGAAGCTTCTAGGTCTGCTAGAAGTGCCTTAGAATTTTGATGATCGGTGAGTCAGTGAGTGACAAAATTAAGAAATTTGACCCGTTATAATTTCTTAAAAATACTGGTTCAAATTGAATGAAAACGTGTAATATGCTTATATAATATGCCTGCATGGTTACTGAAAATTTCAGTCTTCTAGTTTTATCCACAACGAAGTTACAGGGGGTCGAAAATGGTCTGAATTGCTTCGAGAAAAGGATGGTACGGCCGTGACGCTTTTTTGCTCGACTTGGTGGGGGCACGGCCGTGCCCCTAGATTCGAAGGATTCGAAGGATTCGAAACATTTCTATTGTGTATACGCGTATTATTTTTTAAAGTTTAGTACCTCAAAAGTAAAAAAAAGTACTTTTAAAGGACCACTTTGTTATCTATCAGTCAAAACCCTTTTTTTTCATGACGCCGTGGAGGTATCAAATTACAATTACTATGAAATACTTAGCTCTGTGATCCCTTGAAACTGTAAAAGAAATCAACCTCTGAACCAACAAAATCAAAAAATACGGTTATTTATGCCGTGTATTTTGACATTCGCAAATAAATAAAAACCTATAGGGTACGTACTTCTTGTTAACTTATAATCATGAAATATGGCAAGAAGTAAAGTTTTAGTCTTATTAGTTTAGTGTACACGAGTACCCGGAGTATCCGGCGTGTCCGGAGAGCGTGTATGAGAAGAGTGATGAGTGTTGATGAAGCAAAAGAAGTATGCCAGGATCGCACTAAGTGGAAATCTGTAGTCTCTGCCTACCCCAATGGGAAGCAGGCGTGAGTATATGTATGTATGTATTTAAGCAAAAGGAAAAATCTGAAAATAGTAAATTTGTAGTTATATATCTCATAAAAAAAATGCTGTCCATTTATGCCGTATATTTTGACACTCGCAAATAAATCAAAGCATAGAGAGTACTTCACGTTGACCTATAATCATGAAAGGCAAGAAACAACGTCTTGCAGCAGAGTAAAGGGGAAAATCCGAAAATCTTTAGTTTGTAATTAAGTATATCACATTAGAAAATTGTGATTATTTAGTATTTTTAAATTTGCATGCGTTTTCGTGCCAAGTAGCAATGAGTAGCAATAAATACATTATATACCAGTACAAAACCTTCAGGGCGCGTGTCAGGCTCGCATTTAGCCAGTTTTTCTCTCAATACTCTAATTAAATTTTTCCTATATCAACATGCAATTTTATACTTCAACCCTCTAATAAGTATGAAATAGAAGGATCGAATGCGTGGGAAATTTACAATTAGTTACTTTAACTGCGCGTGTAACGGTCATCGCTCCTTAAAAAGATTTAAATGTGCCAAAAAATACACATAGTAATAAAAATACCACTACATATTATAAAAAGTTTAGGTTAAAAGTGAATAAATATTTATATTTAAAAAAAATAAAGTCCCCCGCCGCGTCTGTCTGTCTGTCTGAACGCGATAAACTCAAAAATTGCCGAACGGATTGGCATATGGTTGACACCAATGCATGGAGTGATTCAAGAGGAAGGTTTAGGTGTATAATTTATTAATGTTTTGTGCAAATTAGTTGAAATATGACGATTATTGTTGAAAAAGTCGGACAAAAATCAAGCCGGCTGGGAGCTTTGATCGAAAACGCTGCCTAATTCCTTAGACATATAACAAAATAATATATGAAGGAATTGTTTCTTTTTATAGGACTAAAGAAAAGTCCGTGGTGGCATATGTCTATCTTTTATGGACAGCTTACTATACCTATTTTTATGTTTGAATAAATGGTGTCATGTTATGAGGTGATTGGAAAGCAATTTATACGGATATTTATACGGATACTATGATAAGTAATCCTTATCAAATTAAGTACGTTATTTACCTTCGGTATTTCATGCAGATTATGATTACCCTTTACACCATACAATTTAAATTAATATCTTCGAAGTTATTACGAATATTACGTATAGCGTGACAGCGGCCGGGGCCCCACGCCGCCCGATGAGACATGCGTGATGTAAAATGGCAGAAGTTATCAATGTTGTATATGAAGAAAAATTTTTTAATTTTTTGTATTTATTCTTTACTTTTCCAAGTATTTACAGAATTGGAAATAAAATATATTAAAAATACTCCAAGTACGATGAACTTATGTTACGTTTAAATCTAATTAAATCCAATCCACATGTTTGACGCAACAAGCTGATAGGACACTATGACAGAAAAAACACTATGGCTTATTATGCTCTGGTACCCGTGCGAAGCCGAGGCGGGTCGCTAGTAATTTATAAATTTTATTTGGATCTTCTAATGTTTTTAGGGCCGGTGGCAAAGACGACTACGCGCTAGATACGCCGTTGACGAGAGTGGGATGGCTGCAAGCGTATTTAGTGGGTGAAGGTCTGCGTCTAGCGAATGTTAGCGTAACACACGTGTATTCTTCTGTCGCTCTTAGGTGCGTCCAGACTGCTCAAGCATTTCTTGAAGGTAAGCTCTATTCATCCGTACATATTATAAAATACAACGTACCTCTGTCTGTATGTCCGTTTGTGTGCTTTTAACCCTAGAAATACGTTACCTGACTGAACTGTAGTATACATTTGATTACGATACGTTACTCAGGGCATTAGCAGTAACAATTTTAATGCATCATATCGAAAGGAAAAGCGCAGGCACGCTACGCAGCTTTGGCAATATACGAGTATGTAGGTATCCGAGGTGCCAGCCTGGTAAGAGTAAAGGGTTGTGGTCGCTCGCCGCCCGTATCCCTACATACTCCACGGCGGCATCTCGGTGCAATGAAGACATACGTATGACTTCGTCTCGAAAAAAAATCCAACAATATCAGCCTGTATGAAGAGGGATTTAGATCTAACAGCTTGTTCAGACGGTACGGGGACGGGAGCAAATACGTATGATAATTATCGGGACGGTGCGTTCGTGACTATTGTTTGTTCATACGTTTTTTCCCCGTTTCCGTGTCGTCTGAACACTTCGTAACACTAACATCAGCAGTCAACAACCTTGTTTGACCTAGATTACTGTGCCGGATACCACTGCGACCAGTAGTCGTTGTACAGAATACAATATGAAACGTAGATAGTCGTTATTTCGAAAAACTGGCCAAGTACGACTCGGACTTGTACGCGAAGGACTTCGTACTACTGTACAATATTTGGCACTGCATATTACCACTAATTAATATTATTTGTTTGTTATAGGATTACAGGCAGACGAGAGTATCAAAATACGCGTCGAACCTGGCCTTTTTGAGTACAAGTTTTGGTATTCCAACTTAGGACTAGCCCAATTCATGACACCGTTGGAATTACAGGAAGCTGGATACAACATTGACATGAGGTAATTATACATAAAAAAAATTGTTTATTTTTATTTGAAATTTGATTAACCTGGTATTAGAATATTGTAAATGGATTACATAAAATTGTAGCGTATTTATTAAATAAAACCATTGAATATGAATAAAGTGTTAAAAGACATATAAGGAAAAAGTAAAATTATATTACATATTATATTAAGCAGAACTAAGCCATATACCGGGTATTCGGCTGTCCGAGTGTAGTCCAAACTCATAGAGCGCGTAGAGCTTACCGGACACACTATAAGTTTGGACTACGTTTAGCTGAACACGGTTTAGACAGTGTCTGTCTGTCTGATCAGGCTAATCTTCAAAACGCTTTACCGATTATAATGAAACTTCGCAGGTGAAAAGAAAATTGTCAGGAGTGTCAAAGGCCACTCGTCGCCTTTCTGTTTGTTTATTCGGACAAATATTTAAAACGACTGAACCATTTATTCTCGAAATATATAGGGTTTCTACGTAATTTTTTGAAATTGTAGAAACTGCACCGCGCGGACGAAGTCTCGACCGGTCGCTAGTGTTACTATGAATAAAATACTTAAATAAAATAAATAATAAAATAAATAAAATAAAGTTTAGTTTATTCTAAGTCATCTTGTTATGGAATTGTCTAACAGTGGACTTTTCGTATTTAATAACAACATAGAGATAGCGAAGCTCCCTGCCGGCGCCTCCCCACTAGAGACGGTATAACGTTTACCGTACGAAACGAAGCGTTCCATTCAGCGGGGGTGAGAGACGCGTTTGTGAGGGGAAGCGTCCACACAATTTCATACTTACACCTGAAAAGTTTTACCACTCAACATTGTTTTTTTTTTCGAACGTGTTTTTACATGTGCTATGATTCTAGTGGGGAGCGGGGCGGGCGCGTTTCACTACTTGTATGAATAACACGTTTTAAGTCGTCTACTCAACACTCGTGTTCATAGAGTGATTAAATGGCGAGGTGTAAAAATACTACTTGGTCGCTGACTACTTAAGGTCCCTTAACCAATCATCTTGAATGACCGATTGACCGAGAAGTTAGAGACCCTAACTGCGGAGCTAAGGGTCGTGAGTTTGATTCCCGCCCAGGACAAATATTTGTGTGCATGAACATGTCTATTTTCTCCGTGTCTGGGTGTAAAAAGTATCTACATATGCAAATATTATAAAAAGAATCTTTAAGTATATTTACCACTTGTCTAGTATCCCATAATACAAGCATAATACTTGCTTACTGTGGGACTAGATGGCGCTGTGTGGGAAGTCCTAGGTATTACTATTATTATTAGTAATCATATGGCTTAAATTTGAATTTTCTCGTAATTGGCTAATGTAGACATTATGTGAACAGTGACTTCAAATAAGCTAGCTTCTAGCAACTTTGGAATTTAAAAAAAAATGTACTTTTTGTTTTAGCTACAAACCGTACATAGATCTCGGTAATGACACAGCGGAAACGGTTGAGCAATTGTATGAGAGAGGAGAGAAAGTAATGCATTCGGTCTACAGTGATACTGAAGCGGAAGGTATATTATGTGTTTTTCTTTATTTTGATGTTTGTGGCAAAGGAAATTTTCCATAACGCGTTGTTCAATCTTAGATTTTATTCTCGGCTAAGTCAGTTTTACTCGTTTTCCGGTCATCGAAAGGGTGACGATATTATCTATTGATCTGAGCAGCTCTGGCTTTAAAGTTCTATACAAATTGTACTTATCGAATTGTGATAAGGAACAGTGATAGAGTATAGTTCCGAAGTCGTATTCATAATTAGTCAAAAATAGAAAGATAAACCAATTCTGACCTTTATAATTTTTTTTATGATAAATTTTTTTTAAATTATTTGATCATAGATATTGTAGTCATCAGAAGGCACGGAGCCAAATTATAAAATGTTGTGTTTATGTCCGTGTTCGGCTGAACGTAGTCCAAACTTATAAATCATGTAAAGCTTACCGAACTAAAAAAACTTCATGTGATAATGGCGCAAACTAACGGTTACCGAGAAAGACATGTTTAAAGTCTAATGTTTTTAATCGTCAATCTTTTTCTTATATATAGCGACCATTAAATACACTTATGCAGAATTACAATATGAAAGTGATCCATTTTTATTTAATGAGGTTTAATTGCAAACTTAACAAAACCCCGTGAATTTGTTGCGAATCGTAAAAAGAAACCCTACTCTTGAAACAGGGCTTAGCCCTCCCTTCAAGATTCAGGGGCTTGGAGTTTAAATCCGCTACGCTGCTTTAATGCGGGCTGGCGGATTGTAACGACCGTCATCTATTGACAGCAACCGGGACCGACTGTTTAACGTGCTCTCCGAGAGTCTCGGGATGTCTCGAAATAGTATTAAATATCTTAACAGTAATGTGACCAAACATTTGAGTTGTCCGTGTTATGAATTCGTTTTCCTCGGTAACAGTTAATTTGCGCCACCTACTCACTTGAAACTTTTTGTTTACTTCGTGAAGCTGTACGCGTTCTTTAAATCGGGACTACGTTCAGCCGAACGCGGTTTATATATATATTGTGAAATCCCGGTAAATCATTGTCTTTCCCTTCGCTATTTTGTACTTAACGCTTTGTAACCACCACGAGTCCTTAGCTCCGCCCCGTTTCTCACCTCCCGTATGCGAAAACTTCGGTAACAATAAACACGTGTATTTATTGTTTCACGCGGTCTCTGTTCGTCTAAAAATATCTCGGTACTTTTTAAGTTCAGGAGGTTGATTCACGTTGCATTCGCATATTAGCGACCGTCGTCGTCGTTTATTTTTCGTTCGTAAATTTTCGTTTTAATTCGCCAATTGGACGTTATTCTTACATTTACGAATGAAAAATGTTTCGAACGCGACTTGAATCGTCAGAATCGATCTCCAGGGCTGCGACCTACTTGGTACACATTATGTCATCTGTGTTTTTTTTTTTTTCATAGGTGGCAACGTAATTTTCGTCGGTCACGCTTCAACTTTAGATACGTTATGGCAGACGATGCGACGGTACAACGCCAGCGATACCGTGTTCCCGCCCTACGTTCTGAGCAAGCATCTGAATAGAGTGCCGTACTGCGGTTTGGCGGCTTTACTCGACAAACCTATGCAATTGGCGCCTCCGCCCTGCCCACCGTCTATTAATTCAAGTTCTGGGCGGTTCGATTGGAAAATTCTATACAATCTACATTAGTACAATTTTTTTTTTATTGTATAGCCTAAATGGGTATGAGTAACCTTGTATGGACTAGTGGCGTTTTTTTTAGTGGCCATTACTTTTTTAACCAATAATTAACATATCTATAAAATAAATTTTGCTGTAAATAATATCGGAGTGTAGCTATGGCCCTTCAATAATGTTATACGACAAAAACGACGCCACTGCTTCATACAAAGTTTGAGTAACTTAGTATGGAGCAGTGACGTACGTTTTTTTAGCGGCCATCGTTTTTTTTTAGCGGCCATCGTTTTTTTTTCTTATACTTTGTAGCGCTACTTAAAACTAAGATATCTATAAAATAAGTTTTGCCGTAAATAATATCGGAGCTTAGTTATGGCCCTTCAATAGTGTTATGGGGGCGCCAAAATTCAAAACGACACCAACTTTACTCATATCCATTTCATACGTCTAAACATTGTTCAGTTGATAAATTAACTCACACGTTTTATTCTCTCACTTCCTGATTGATAAAGACTGATTGTGTATACAATAGAACATTAGTAATAAATAGAGTTAAGCAGATGAATTTAGAAATGATGAAATTGCTTAAATGTAGTCTGTGACTTATAAATGGTTGATCCAAAAATAATATAGTACCTACTAATGATGAGATTGCAGTGCTTAGTGGTCTCCATACTACGTTTTTTTTTTCGACATTAAAAAAGTACAAACCATACATTTGAATGAGAGCGCGCACATTTGTTATTTTCGACGTCAAAAATTATGGATTCCTTTGATACGGAAAATTTTTTAACAAGAAAAAAACGTATTCTGGGTCCATGTCATCCATGTAATTTGAAATGAATTGTGACGAAACAGCCTTTTTTTGTTTCACGTTGTTTATTCGTTTTAATTTCACAATGACTTGCATTATTAGAGGTCGTCTAACTTTAAAATGAACTCCCCTCCAGTATACCTCAATGCTTAAATGTGTGAGAGAAAATATTTATTGCAACGTTTTATTTGTGTGCGTGTAATAGATATTCCGTCAACATGGATTTGTTTACGTACTTAGAAGTCAACTAGTCGTGCGATGAGATGATCTAGTTACTGGGTTCGTATGGCAGGGAGCGCGCCCTTACTATAGAATAACACGTCCGCTCTGTCGCGCGTTTTGTCATTTATAAACTACTTGAACAACAGGTCGGGCCATTACTATATACAGTTAGCATAAAAATAAATGTTAGTAAGTGAAAAAATTTAATTTAAAAATATTTTTTTCTAATGGTATAGAATAATAGAAGAAAGAATAGATTAGAAAATGGAAAAAGAAAACAAAATGATATAGGTAAATAAAATTAAAATTGTATTTTATTGATTTAATTATCACTGTCATCGGAATCAGAATTTACATTGATAATAAATTCTAAATCCATGTCAAAACATTTCATGTAGTTTTTTTCTACTTCCATAACATGCTCACATGTATTTTTCCACATAACACTGTCAATCATTTGAATTCGTTCCTGTATTAGAGTCATGATAGAAGTCAAGTTTTGTCCAACGTTCTTTTTAGCTGCGTAATTTTTTAATATTCCCCATACTTTTTCTATTGGGTTCAGTCAGGGTTGGGGTGGTCACTGGATGATAAGGTGGTAATCTTAGAATTTCGAAACCTTTTGGCCTAACTAGCTCATCAATTGCGTAACTTTTAAATGTATCTTTATTTTTCAATATAAGGTCATATAATTCTATTTTCTTCATTGATTCCTCAAAGGGGATATTTTTTTGGGATAACCATTCTTGCATAATGTTTTTCTTAGAATTAGAATTAGGGCACTTTTCAGACAAAACATTGTGGTAGGAAGCATTATCCAGAACGATGACTGATTTTGGTGGAAGATTTGGTATTAGTTTATTCATAAGCCATGTTTTGTAATTTTCAAAATTCATGTTATCATGAAAGTCACCACTAGTAGCGTTTGCTTTATATATTAAACAAGCATTTTGGATAAATCCTTCACATGTACCGGCGTGAACAATTATGACCCGCATTCCTTTAGAAATTTTTTTTTGAAGTGGTGATACTTGTTGTACGTTTTTCCAACATTTATTTTGTATATGTGTTGTATGTACATAAGTCTCGTCAGTAAATACTATTGTTCGACCTTCATCACGATATTTTTTCAATAAGGACTTTACGATTGTCATCTATTTTAGACCATTCGTAACCTGATTCCTGCAAAATTCGACGCAAACTTTCTACACACCCGTCATAACCAATTTTTTCCGACAAAACATGTTTTAACTTTTTTAAGGTTGGCAATTCGTTAAATTGTGCATGAAATGTCATGATTGTTGTGCGTAACACAGACATATCAAAATCCTCCAACGACGATTTCGGACGCGCTCGTTTTCTTTTCGATGGTGATCTAAAAATTTTTTCTGTCATATTATCTAAAGTCGTGCTAGCATAAGCTTGTCTTTCTTCTTTTAAAATGTTTGAGACAGTGTGCTCACTATAACCAACTGCTTGAGCAGTTCGCCATCTAGCATTACCTAAATTTTCAACGCCATTTTCGGCTTCATATTTCATGCGACGATATACCTTGGCAATAATTTCTTTGCTCTGTAAAATAAAATGTATCACTTTATATTTAAACTTCGGCGGACATAAACATTTTTATTTAAATTAATTTTATATAATAAAAACTAACCTGACTGTGAAGATGCTCTGTCTTTGACATGTTGACTGTAATTTGGCCTGCAATCGATGCGTACTTCCACTTCCTCATTTAGTCTAAGACTGAAGGACTGCACCACACTGTACTGCTTGTATACACACACTGGGCATGTAGGCGTAAACGCATTGGAGGGGAGTTCATATTAAAGTTAGACGATCTCTACTGACTTTATTAAGGTTCTGTAAGTTTGCGCTTGGTTTTTTTTTTTTTAGTTTTTTATTTATTTGACTAGCAGCTTACTTTTACCAACTTCGAATGACTTACTGTAATTCCATAATGTAAATATGATGCATATAACTTACTATGAAACACAGTATTCTAATTCCATAGTGACTTGCATTGCTTTTATTTACTGACTGCATCAGGCTCTGAAGTATACGATTAGATGTTTTTTTTTTTAATTTGTTTGTATTTTTTAATTTCTTCTTTATTTAACGTAATAGTTTAGAGAAAAAAAGCACCTCTGTCATCTTCTAATGGCTTGTAGTTCTTCAAAATAAATATGATGCATAATAATTACTGTGACCCATAATGGGATAGAATATGAGTTTAATGTGATTTAAAAATAAGTAACTTATTTACAAACGCGAAACTGTGTTTATCATTTCTTCACATCGTAACGGAGCAACGAAACGAACTTATTTTTTGCATGGAAGTCGTTTCAAGGGACCGAGAAACAGCATATGCTTATTAATCCTGCTCCTAGATTCCTATGGGATTCAAAAACTTTTAAAAATTGTAGGAATGCAAAATCATGGAAGTGAAAAGAAAGGAAGTGGAAGAAATCAGATCGATGAAATTAACTGAAATATTCAATTTGTGAAATGTATCCAAACTGTATTATACTAACGTGTAGCCTTTACGCGTGGATGTATATAACGTCACGTTTTATCTTTCCCGGGCCAATACCAATTTTTCACTTCACATTTTGCGTTCTAGCCGTTATTAAGTACCGCTGATACTTTATAATTTTGGTAAGGTAGTTTGTCCGTCCGTTCGCGCTATAACTTCGTTATATTCCAACAGGTTTTTTTTGAAACTTGCACATGGTTAATACAGCTTCCATTGACAATTACAACTTTAGAGCAGATCGGAGAAATAGGAGATTTTTAAATTCTTTTTATATTGAGCCCACCATAACAGAGATCGTTTCAAAAAAGTACTTGTAAATAATAATAATACATAGGACTTCCCACACAGCGTCATCTAGTCCCAAAGTAAGCAAGTATTATGCTTGTGTTATGGGCTACTAGACAACTGATATACTGTCTATATAATAGTCTTCTGAACAGCCCAAGCATATAAAATAAGTAGGTTTAAAAAATGCTTATGAGTATAGTCTCGGCTTCATTAAAAGTTCAGAGTGTGCTCATATGTTTTGTTTAAAATAATAGGGTCCATTATGTAATTATCTATATTCATTAGATGTTTTACGCTT
Organism: Luffia ferchaultella; assembly: GCA_949709985.1. Taxonomy (NCBI): domain Eukaryota; kingdom Metazoa; phylum Arthropoda; class Insecta; order Lepidoptera; family Psychidae; genus Luffia; species Luffia ferchaultella. The sequence continues at coordinate 7,689,739 of OX453256.1, read as the reverse complement.
TTGAGGAGAACCTGAAATTACCATATAGGCTACTTGCAAATACTTACAAAAAAATATTACTTTAACCCGAACTGAATAAATAATGTAACAAACATTTTAACTTGAGGACGCGAGGCGGTGCTCTATGTACCTATCATCAAAAATGATTTGTTTCGATTTTCGTGACGATGTTTCCATTTAGGTCTTGATCACATTAAGACCTAAATGAAAAGCCCTAACGTTTTTTACCCACATACATATTATATAAGTACTTGATTTTTGTAATTTCTTTTTAAAACTATTATTCTTACCAATCAGCTGTACCTACTTACCTAATTTTTACTTTTCTCTTGTTATTTTCGATTCTTAATTTTCGCGGGGAATCTGCGACCTTGCGATGGTTTAATGTTTATTTATTATATACTAATAAGCTAATATTTATTTACATTAGACCATCGAAATTTAAGTAAATGACAGGGTGTCTATCGCCTAGATTATCGCAGCCGGCTTACCTTTGTACAGGTCACCGCACGCCACCGCTTCGACCAGGATAAATATTACCCCATACTTGATTTCAATCTTTTAAAATATCTCTGTGTAAAAATAACGTCGTCTTGTTATTCTGTTACGATGTGAGGGAAGATCAAACAAACAAAATTGATTAGTTAGGATGTTAATGTTGTTAAAGTATTAACTGTTTTAAATACAGTTCAGAATGCAATAATAATATTTGTAGGCGCAAAGTTATATTACCCAACGTATGTCGCAATCTCGCAACAATGAGAAATTCAAAAAGATGGGGTAATGACTTTTAGAACATTATACTCTATGTATATGACGCTGCAATCTGATTAGTTAGTTGGTTGTATTTCATTGTTTTTGCTTCACCTTATAGATTGACATTCCCTAGCAACTTCGGCAGGCTGCTTAGCGTGATGATAAGATAGTACACGATTACATTACTATCATGTGATAAAGTGATTGAACATTCCCTTGACATTGATTTATAAAACATTCCCGCTGTATAATAAATAATTTTATGTAGAGAAATATTGAAAATTTTACGCCGGTTGTACACACTCGTCTCCGCTCGGCGAGTGTGTACAGCCGGGGTTAGTAGCACAAAAAATATACCTATTTATATTGAAACCATATATTTTAAAACATGTTTTTTAGTCTAGGCCTCCTGGTCTTTAGCCTTCTAGGACATCAAATGCCAACTTGAAAAGCATACCAAAAACAGTATACATTGTGCTTTTTGTTTCACCCAAAAGAACTTTTTAATTTAATGGAACAAATAATAGATTAATGTATAATCAAAGTAACTAATAGATGATATTCTGTAGATCAGGTAAAAAATGTCTAATGAATATGTACCTACCTATATTGATGTAATGTTATTTATTTGATGTAATTTTCTAATTTCTGTGTAATGTAAAAGTAATTTGACTGAGCAGATTAAATTATGTTTGATGTAGGAAATAAAGTTATTATAAGTGAAATACATAGTTTAATATAACAATGACTTTTTTTTATTTGACCGTCTCCACAGTGAAGTGACAAGCATTGTGTCTGGAATTCAGAAATTATGGAGCTTGATTCCAGTGTTACACTCGTTTGTCCCCCATAGGTTGGAATCATGAAACTTGCACTAAAAAGTTTATTTTCACGGGTTTGTCTCTATGTTCCAACTGCTTGTATCCAACTGAATTTGCCTTCACGCTATGGGCAAACTAAATTGTCGGACATTAGAAAATAGTAACTTCCGTTTCCCTTTGTACACCTCTACGTGAATTTTATCTACGCTAATGTTGTGTAGAGGAGTGATTTTTAATTTTGTATGTTAATAACGAATAAACTGAAAAATTACTGGACTGATTTCAAAAAAAATTTCATCATTAGAATGCTACATTATCCTTGAGTAACATAGGTTGTATTTTATTTTAAAACGAGCTTTCCGCCCGCCACTTCGCTCGCGTGGATTACACAGTTGTACACTGATTTTAAAAAATCTTTCACATATAGAAAGTTACATTATCAGCGAGTAAAATGAGCTATATTTTCAAACTAGCTTTCCGACTGCGGTTCCGCTCGCATAAACTACACAGTTGTACCGGGATCGCTATAATTTTTTACATAGAAATCACTACATATTATAAAATAAAGTCCGCCGCCGCGTCTGTCTGTCTGAACGCGATAAACTCAAAAACTACCAAACGTATTGGCATATTATTGACACTAATGGACAGAGTAATTCAAGAGGAAGGTTTACGTATATAATTTAATAATGTTTTGTGGAAATTTGTTGAAATATTACGATTATTGTTGAAGAAGTCGGAAAAAAATCAAGCCGGCTGGGAACTTTCATTGAAAACGCTGCCTAATCCTTTGGAGATATAACAAAATAATGTATGGAGGAATTGTTTCTTTTGTATAGGACTACAAAAAAGTATGCAATGGTATATGTCTATCTTTTATGGATAGCTTACATCTATTTTTATGTTTGAAAAAATGGTGTCATATGATGAGATGATTGGAAAGCAATTTATATGTATACAGTATTAATCCTTATATTAAATACGTTATTTACCTTCAGCATTTCATGCAGATTATGATTGCCATTACAATTTAAATTAATATCTTCGGAGTTATAGCGAAATAAAAACTATCAGGCGACAAGCCCGCGGGCCGGGCGGTCGGGGCCCGATACCGACGCGACTTGCGTGGTATAAAATTAGAAAGAAGATATCAATGTTATATACAATGAAGTATTGTATTTTGTTATTATGTATTTATTCAATTTATTCTTTACTTTTTCAAATATAGAATTGGAAACAAAATACATTAGAAATACTCAAAGTAGGATGAATTTACTTCACATTTAAATCTAATTAAATCCAATCCACATGTTTGACGCAACAAGCTGATAGGACACTAGGTACGACAGAAAAAAACTAGGGCTTATATGCTCTGCTACCCGTGCGAAGCAGGGGCGGGTCGCTAGTAGTTTATAAGTTGAAAAGTAACAAGCTACTTTTAATCCCAGAAAAAGGGATCCCGGTACAACTGTGTAGTCCACGCGAGCGGAGCCGCAGGCGGAAAGCTAATAGTTATGAATGAAAATGTATCATATCATTGACAGTAAAGTACGAAAGTATAGCAGTCCTACAAGATGACATTGTTTTTATTTATTAAGCACGTAGTTTTACGAAGGAGAATGGAAACGTTCAACTCTTTAATTGGACCATAGTGAATTAATTAGCTTGGCACCTCCAGTAGGTAAATCGATCTTTTTGAAAGCTTATAATCGAACTAACGCTTTAGATAATCACATAATACTTCAGTTAAGTGGAGTTCTTCCTGTCATGTGACTCTACTATGGGAAACACAAGGTGAGAATCGCGGTATGTGATTTTGTCAGTCTATATGAAATCAGGTAATTAGGATAAACAAATTTATTGCCTTAAAACTTAGCACCGTTTTTTTAAAGGTATACAAATGGAAATTATAATTTTCAATTAGAAACTTGCAAGAGTTCAAATTAATTTAAATTTTTATGAATTGAGGTATGTTGATATTATTACATATTATACTTTCGTGATTACCAAAATGTTATTTAGGGACTTAGTTTGGGACTAGATCTAGATGGCGCTTGTCTCAAGTGTTATAGTTCTAATCAAACTTTATGGCGGATCGGAATACAACGCTTTATGCGTGTTTGCGCAGGTTCACTCATATGCCCCTCGCTCCAGTGCGTCACGTTACACCTAAAACTGGTTACTGCGACGCGACTTGTGCCTATGTTCACATCCGCCATAAAGTTTGATTGGAACTGTACCTATTATTATTGTATTGGGTTAACAAACATCACGTCGATATCAAATACATCATTAAATATAATTAAATTGACCATTGCAATGTTGTTAAATCACCATCAATAGAACTGGGTAATCATAATATTAACTTTATTAGGTCCATTCATTTCACGATCGCTAGAAGCCTCAACTTCGAATGTTCGATGATTTTGCTACGTTCCTAAGACTACCTATTCCCTACCTACCTTCCGCGTTGCTTTATGCTTTGGAATCATCAATGTTGGGAATGGAACCATTCAAGAAAGTGACTAACAAAGAAGACGACATGACCTTGAACGCTTGAAACATACGATTGTTATCATTGCCAAGATTGAGAATTTTTCATACGTCAATATGGTGAAATAAAAAATGAAAGCAACAAAAACAAATCAAAACAATATATTTAGAAAATTATAAATCCAATTAAACTTATTTTAATGTAAACATTAATTACTGACTCTTTGAAACAAATTAGAAATCATACATATATTGTCAAAGCAAAAAAAAAAAAAAATTACGTAAAACTAATAATCATAAGTTACAAAATAAAACTAGGCTAATTAATTTATTTGTTGACTACAACAGCGAAAATAATATTAATATTTGGCACAAAACAGCTAGTTGCTAAAGTTTGGATCGGACCCCACTCAAGAATTAGATGAAGGGGTATTATTCTAAAGACTATTTTATACCTACATGAGAAAATATTATTGGGGAACATTAAAATCACACAAAAGGGTATTGTCATACATCAAAATATAATACACTATAAACACACAATAACACAACATCAAAATACAAATTAATGTAAAATGTAATAACTTATACAAATATGTTATTTTCGACCTCAACAATTTCAGGAAATATGCAGGCATGCTCGTGAATGAAGTTGCAGTTATAATTGTAGTTACATTGTTGTAACCACAATATTTAGAATAAAAAACATTAAAACTAAAATTATTGAACATCTTCAATCTACATTTGATAGAATCAAGTATTGTATTAATCATATCATCGAAATTTTAGGACATAACCATTTTGACTAAAAAAAATAAATAATAACTTAGAACCAACTTATACACAATGTACTTTACAAATCTTCAATATGGAGACGTTAGTTTTAAAGATGTTTGAATTTGAGCATTTATTTCAATAATCGTTATCTATTTCTTCTGTTTACATAATATTCCCTGCATAAAAATTCATTTGTTACAATGTATTGTGACTATTTATAAATTTCCATAAATTAATTTCTTCATACTTCCACTTCCACACTAAAGTACTTCCACAAAGAAAATTCTTCGCATCCTCATATTTCATCCTCTTTTTAAGGGGTTAAATACACAATTAAATAGGCTTAAAGAATATGTCGTGTTATCTGAAAGTTAGACATCTATTTTAACAGCAACCTACTTAAATGTAGCACCGAAAGTACATGCATATTACGCTTAAGAAAATTTTTCAAGTGCTGTTCGTTCTAGTGTAATTCATTCTTTCAGCAACAACTTCTTCTACGATTTGTTGTATAATTTGTCTATCTTCAGCCTTTATGTCTTCAGGTTTGGTTTTGTCATCGTAAATTTTCCTATCTATCAATCTAAGTATTACTTCTTCTACTATGTCATTCACATTTTCGTTAGAATGAATTTTAGTATCATTTGTATCAACTTTAATGTTCTCTCCCTCAGTTTCATTGGTTATTACAACAAAACTTTGATTTTCTTTTTCAATTTCATTATCAATAGTTACAGTGATAGGTACTTGTTCTGCGATTTGTGTAAGTTCTTCAGCTATATGTTTGTGGCGTTTCATAATATCTTTTAGTTTCTCTTTGGCTGACGCGACAACTTCCTTCCTCGTTTCCAGTTTAATTTTTTCAATAGCTTTTTGTTTTCTTTCTTGTCTCAAAAGTTTTATATCGTCGAAAATCTTTTTACTTTTAATTTTTGTATTTTCATCATTCGGTGCAATAACAGTTTCTATTAAAAGATGTTCTTTAATTTCTTCTTCAAACACTTCGGTGTCGGATTGTAAATTTGCATCTGTATCTGACACTGAAAACGTCTCAGTAGCTTTTTCATCTTCCACATTATCAGTTTGTGTTTTGATTTCTTTTTTAAAATTTTCAAGGACTGCATTATCATATTCAAATTGAGCAACGAACATTTCTTCGTCAAGATTGAAGTCGTCAATATTCACTGAAACTTTTACCATAGGCTTTTCACTACTAGTAGTTTCATAGTCTTCTTCGATAGCTTCAGTGACACGCCCTTCTGGGTATTCTCTGAAATCTTTACGTTCTAATATGAATATAGCAGGTTTTGTTTTGATTCTTACTGGTGGAATCAATTTCGAATTCATAGCTATATGCGAAAAAGCTTCTACACTGTCTAATATAGTATGAGTTTGAGTGAATGTTTTCAAGTTCGGTGAATATTTACTTTTAGCTTCTATAAGCAAATGGGTGTAATACTGAAGCTGATGTAGCTGGAGAGACTCATTTTTACTATACTTCCAGTTATCGTTGAGTTCCGTAAATCTGGTGACTCCTGTTTGTGCTGCTAGATTTCCAATATGCAGGTGCACGTAAGGTTCATTTTTTAGAAGTTTGTGGAATCTGAATAACAAAATGATACCTTTCAATGTAAAACTAATTTTTCTTAAAAAAAATATATTGATAACATTCTCATCTTTATCATTTACTTAGTGTAACTTTAAACAAGAGAATAAAAAACATGACCTATTTCTTGTACAACATTATTAACAACAGAAAGAATGTTTAATATTTAACTTACTTAAGCATTGCAACACCACCTGGATAATTTGATACAGCTACAGATGCGAACGCTGCTGACAGAACTACATTTCCAAGAACAATAATAACCATTCCCCAGAATAATAATTCATACATAGGTCCTTTAGTTTTTCTTTTATGCCTGCAACAATAGACACAATTAAAATGGAAACTCTCGTTTATTATGCATTAGAACTTTTGGAAGTAAAATGAGGAACATGTTTTTGACACGTATTCGCCAGCGTGTTTGCACCAATACCTCTACAATGCTAAAGGTATTTCATGCAATTTTTCTGTGACTATTCTATTTTTGTCTCATTATTACTATTGTGCTTACATTCTCACAAGCCACCAGGTGATAACAAACACATCTCACATGATGGATTTCAGACGTCGCTATGGAACACATAATATTGGTGTTTTACCTGAAATTAAAACTCTTATGTTTCCAGCGACGTCTGAAATCCAGGTAAGCTCTACCTGTGGCAATATTATTCAATTATAATGAAGAAAAATTCTCTGACATGGCGGCTTGTTCTAGTCATCTGACCTATCTTTGAAATGCAACCGACCAATGAGATGTAGGCAGAAGGGGCGTGACGCGACGTAAGTACAACCTGCGGAAACGGAATTGACTTAGAAAGGTGGTGTTCTCTCACATAATCGATTTCAGACGTCGCTGGAAACGTAATAAGAGTTTTAATTTCAGGTAAAACTCTAGTAATTTTTGTAGTCTAGTAGTGAGTACTACAATCATATAAATGAATAAATTACTTACAAATAAGCACAAGTTGCAGCAGATGCCATGTTGAACAGTGGGAAAACATACATTATGAATCTTAGTTCTTTATGTGGGAGAAATGAGTATAATAATAAATAAACTATAGCTGGTGCAACATAAGTAATGAGCCTTCTGTCCAAATAAAGTCCAAATGGTATCAGCAACATGCTGGGACCCAAGCCACGAGGAAGAGCTGAGTACCAGTACCACAAAAATGGTGATGTCTGACTTTTTATTAAGGAGTACGGGTTGTAAAGATATTTTTTCCTAATCGAATCTATTTGGCTGTTCTATATCTAACAATTTGAACAACTTTCTCTATGAAAAAAATTTCGTTCCCGACAAGCAGTAGGAATGGCTTTTACGATTTGTTGAAATCGCCTTTCCAGAGTTTTATTGCAAAAGCATTCATGATCTCTTTATTGGTGACAGAAATGCATAGAGAATCAATATGATTAAAAAATCCTTTTACTTTTCTTTGATAATGTCGAGTTTAATTTTTTCCATTACCAAACATCAATTTCATACATCAACCCTAAATGCTGTTAATGTATATTATAATTTTATGTCTCAAGTACTACATTTACAACTCAAAGTATCATTTAAGAAACAACAAAGCTTAGAGGGAGAATTGTGAAATTGTGAAGTGAAACAACACTACGCAAAATGAGTGCCATCGAGCGTGATATGGCACTCATTATTTCTGGACGTTTTTACGTGTTAGACCACACATCTTCCTAATCTTATATCGATCGTGGGAAAGATCCATTCTGCCAATAGACTTTTTTCCGGTTAAAAGCATTACACCCAGGTTTCGTCACCTGTCACGATATTATAGACAGCCAATAATTGCCCTCCATTAAACTTTGGTATCAATTGGCGACACCACTCTACGCGCAGTCATTTCTGGTCTTCCGTCAAATCATGCGGTATCCATTGAGTGTAAAGCTTCCGTAGCTTCAGATGCACATGTAAAATCTTTTGCACTTGACTAATTCCAATGCCTAATACAGTACGAATTTGCTGACATGTTTTTTTTTTATCAGACTCAACTAATTATCGTACGGTATCAATATTAAATTCGTTAACCGCAGTCGCTAGTCGACCTTCACGTCCATCGTCATGGAGATAATTGCGTCCATGTCAAAAATCATTGCACCACATATACACAGAGCTACGAGATGAGGCTTTGTTACCAAATCTCAATTGGTGTCTCTGGCAACTTTTTTAGGGGGTCTTCCCCCAAGTATCAGTTATCATATAGTTAACTAAACTGTAGATACCTATCTTTAATAGAAGGATGAACGTCACTTTTATCCCGATGCTTTTCCACCAAAAACTTACTGTCATATTTAACCTACAGTTAGTAAACTAGAGCTCAGTGTTGCTTGTACCATAAATTATATCAATCAAATGTTTCAATCGTTGTGATTTTGTGCATTTACACATTCATTATTATTTAAATATCAATATATGTTATTAATAGACTTCGTGATTAAAATTAATGTACTTGAAACTATAATCTGTAAGTGAATATTACTTTGTTTTTTATAAGTTGCAACCCTGGATTCACTGATGAGGAGAAACTGCAAATTATTCCTACTAGATGGCGTTTTGTCACAGGTAAATAACACGCGGAAAAAAACGACAGAAATAATATATTAAAGATGATTCAAAGTATTAATTGAAAATAGGTAGGTAACGCAACCAAATTATACAAAAGTATGCAACCAGCTGATTCGATCATAAAATCGATGGATTATACCCCATATTGCCTTTATTTATCTATCAGTTAACAGTTATCATGCAGGTATACGCCAGTTCGACCGGCTGACGGGATAACCGTGTCTTTAGCTGGAGGTTAAAAGCATCCGTATGTCGTGGAAACGAAATCTGCCAGATAACTGGTAGATTGGATAACTGACGCTTTGACTGGAGGTGGCGGAAGACCCCCTTACTGACTTAAGCCGTGACGAAAGTCATAGCACGAATATTTCTCTTGTTGAGTACATTGTAATTCCGACACACAATTTTCAAACCAACGCCACCATCAAGAAACAATTGACTAACTCGCAATTTAAAAAGTAACGTGTTCCTAGAGTTCCATTTTCAAATTTCATAAATGGCTTTCTATTTTTTTATTGTAAGTGGCAGTTCCAGAAACCTTAAGAATGCCGTTTCGATAAATAGTGCTACAATTTGGTTAAAATAATGATTGATTGGTTGCAATGGCGACATTGACTTCCTGTTCGTTATACAATTTTTATGTATTAAAATTTCAAAGAAAATTCTATACTGTAAACATCACATAGGTGTTCTTTATAGAAATTATGTGGTAATGTGTACCATAATTTTTCTTTAAAAAACTTTTATTTATGCAAAGGATACACCCCAATCAGAACTTTTATTCAATATTGTGTTATACCAAAAGACTTCAAATTCAGGCCATAAAAGGCGACCCCAAAATAAAGAATCTACTAAAACTGTCAGAAGCACCAGTCCAATTCCAGCTGGGACTACAATTTTTATTAATCTAAAACAATCAAAAAATTTATGATTAAAAAAAATGGAAATAAATTTTATAATAATTTAACACAAAAAGTGTACTAAATACTTACAAGATTGGATCAATTTTTTTAAAATGCAGATCAATAATTAAAAAGAGTCCAAAAAGCATCATCAATTCCGATCGAAAAATTATTATGGATGCTCCAGCACATATCAAAAACTGCTTGTGCCATGCATTCATCCAGCCATCAAAAGCCAACAAAACTGTAAATATATAATAAAATCTTAATACTGTTATTGAGAAACATAATTTTCAATTTCAGATTAACAATTGAAATATAATTATACTGTATTACCTAATGGCATTGCCATTATATTTGGTAATGGACGGCTCAGGTAGAACATGAAATGGTACTGTGTTACTGTGATGATTGTGAACCATAAAGCATAGACTGTGCCAAATCGCTTTTCCAAGGAATTTCGTAATCGACTCCAAGCTCCAACAACAGTAAAAGCTAAAGCACAACGCACTAGAAGTACGAAAATAATATGTTAATATAGTTTGGACTTTATAGGAAAAATAATGGTATGGGTTTCCAATCAGATATCATTATGCACAACATTTATTAAAAACTATTAAGTGTTGATTTCTATGATTAAAAGAGATAACTGAGCTCTTTAGAAGACTCACTTAGCCGGGGCCATTCACAATGAAGATGCTTCACTTGTTCGCTCAAGACATTTTCTGTAAGCTTCTGGCTCTACTTTTCAATAATAAAACACTCTAGGGAAAGTGTAATTTGGACTAAATGCAAATCGGTTTTGCATTCAATTCATCTCCAAGTCAAAACAATCAATATTTAATAAATATTCTTTTGTACTACATGTGTACCATTGCAAAAAAAGTTATTAAAATCATGAATATTATGATATTTTTAAAGGAAATTTGGTGGCAGTGATGTCTAATTGGAAACCCTTTCCAAAATATTTATACGAACCTACATACTGCATGAAGTATTTACTTATTTTGAGAAGTTGTAAAACACTAACCACAGGCGCCGATACAAGAGCTATGTACAGAGGTCCTACGAAAGTACGAGGCACTACTCCGGAATATTCGTTATGATCATACTAAAATAATGAAATATTACAACATGAAAACGTATTGAAAACCATATCTAAAGATATTATATTATAGTGTACTTTTAAATAGTATTTAAATTAGTTATTAGAATGGTAACGTCTTGTTTTATTCTTACCATTGATAGGTTATGTCGGTGATATAAAATATCGTGAAAAGCCTGCATATTGAAGCTTTCTTCGACTTTGGTAAATGGACATAAAATAATATAAAAACTGGCTGCAATATATAACAGCTGAGCCATTTTTTACAGTTGAAATTATTGAGTTCACAAACAAACAAAAATAAAATTTTGATGTTAGTGACGTAAATTCATAACCACCACCACTTGTTCCATTCAGTTTTCACTTTTCAGTTCCATTGCTTGTTTTGTGACGTTTGTGACTTTTGTGACCTCCGCCATAGACAATACAATACATCTCGATAAAGATGAACTCAAAAGATGGACCCTTCGATTTTTACATTTTAAAGTTACACACTGCGGCATCATTTCAATATTTAGGTACATGTTTATAAAAAATTTAAAAAATTTCGATTTCGTTCCGTCACTCACGCGTATGACTGATTGACAGACATGACCATGACAGTACATGACCAATGACAGCACATGACAGATCATATTGGATCCTATCCTAACCACACATACAACACGGACAAATTAACTTGACACCTGGCTCGAAACGCGATCTTCCTCGCGCTATACCGTGCCGAGCCCCGCTGTCGTCTTGCGAGTAGCGATAGCATAACAACTGTTTATTTATTTTTTTATTTATTAAAAAAGAATATTACAAAAAGCCTTATAATTATTACAAGTTACAATATTCTGAAAAGCTAAGTAGCTTTGTGCGACTATTAGAACGCCTATTGATCGCTCAGTTATCAAATAGAGTACATTTATCGTTTTTTTACGTTACACTTTACTTTACATTTATTTTATTTATTAGAGCCAACAGTCTTTTACTTAGCTTACCCTAGAGAGCCACCCCGGCTTCGCACGGGTAGCAGAGCATGTAAGCCGTAGTGTTTTTTCTGTCGTAGAGGTTGTTGCGTCGAACATGTAGATTAAATTGGATTTAATTAGATTCAAGTTCATCTTACTTGGAGTATTTTTATTGTATATTATTTAAAATTCTATAAATATTTGAAAAAGTGAAGAATAAATACATAAAAACTACAACATTTTCTTGTGTACAACATTAATAATTTCTGGCTAATTTTACATCACGCGAGTCACGTCGGGGCGTGAGGTGCCTGCGCCGGCCTGTAACCCAAGCCCGGCCCAGCCCGGCAGCTTGTGGCGCTGTAGTTTTTATTTTGCGATATCCCCGAAGATAGTATTTTAAATTGTATTGTGTAAAGGCAGTTAGTTATGATGTGGATGAAATGCAGGAGGTAAATAACGTATTTAATTTGATAAAGATTAATACTGTATCCGTATAGATTGCTTTCCAATGACCTCATCATATGACACCATTTTATAAACATAAAAATGGGTATAGTAAGCTATCCATAAAAGATAGACATATGCCATCGCAGACTTTTCTTTAGTCCTATAAAAAAGGATCAATTCCTCCATACAGTATTTTATTATATCTCAAAGGGCTTAGACAGTGTTTTCGATGAAAGCTCGCAGTTGTCTAGATATTTTTATGACGTATTTCAAGATTATGTTACATAATTACGAAATAAAGATATTTTGATTTGATTTTTCTAACGTCTTCAACAATATTCGTCATATTTTAAGTAATTTGCACACAACATTATTAAATTATACACCTAAGCCTTCCTCTTGAATCACTCCGGCCATTGATGTTACCCATATGCCAATCTGATAGGTAGTTTTTTAATTTATCGCGTCCAGACCGACGGACAGACCGACAGACAGACAGACAGACAGACGTGGCGGGGGACTTTATTTTATAATATGTAGTGATAATAATAATTTTATTTCTCATAGACCTGGAGCCTTATATCTACTACATCTTACTACTGCTAAGCCAAGTATCCATTGCGTGAGGCTGCCGCGTATGCAGGTGCGTGCGAGACTACTACGTACTAATTTAAGTGGTGCGATTTTTTTTCAAGCAGAATTACACTTTCGCTCCAGTTTTATAGGCTATGTTCAATACGTATTTAGAAACAGCCACAAACGCCACCACCCCGAAAGCTACAAAAGTTTGTTTCTTACGCTCTAATCTATAAGAACGATTAATTTACTGACAAAGCCATTAACACATAAATTGTTTCTGGAACGGTATAAATGTCAAATTCCAAATACTGTGTGAAATCTCAAAACTCTAAATGAACACAAAGAACCGAGGTGGGTCTAACGTAGCAGTTAAAAACGCTACAAATGCCCAAAACGAAACGTTTAAAACGCACGACACTGACAGCTAAATCGCCACACGTGAACGATTTTGGCAGTAATTTTTTATCAGGGACGCAAGGAACTGGTCAAAGTGTCATTTGTGAATGTTATTTGATGCGATTGGAACGCAACCATAGGTGGCGATTAGTTTTGAGAGTCGCCTTCTGGTTACACAAGTGTCAACTTTCATAAGAAGTACATAACACTAGCAATGGGCTTGAACAAAATTTTTTGACACATACTTTTAAAGTTTTTTCCGAAAATATAGACCAATTTATACTTTCGCCTCAAAATGAAAAAAATGGAGCCTTAATTTAAAAAAAAAAAAACGGATCTCCGGCTTTCGCACGAAATTCTTACGACATTGGAAATGAACCTAACGGGATAAAGTAAGCACACATATTTTGGATAATATTTTTCGAAATAAATTTTCTTCGGAATAAAAATAACACAACTGTATCTGAATAAGCTTAAAACTTCGACATATAACATTCTGTATGACATTTCGATCGAACCAAACCGAATTAGTACGAAGTGTAACACCGACGCATATCCGACTTCCAACTAAGGGCACCCTTAATCACTACTTCCAGTTGTTTGATTCTAACAATTTTAGTCTCAATCGATCCTCCGTCTAATTACCCCGAGCCATTTTTCTTTTGTTTTTTCTTATTAGAACCTAGTTCTCGAGATATCGGTCTCCCAAAATGAAAATCGGGGAAAAAACTTGCGATTTTTTTCGTTTTTTGCTGATAATTTTTAAGTTTTTGAACTTTTTCAAATTGTCTATTGCCATCTTGCGCCATATTGTACCTCCCCCTGCAGCCTACGACAACAGTGATCGAAGAGCTCCGCTCACCCGACACTACACAGATGACATTCCCAATGTCAGCCTGGGCGAGGTAAGATTAGCTCTCAAGCAGTTAAAAAATGGCAAAGCATCCGACGCCGATGGCATCATGACAGAGCTTCTGAAAGCAGGCGGAACGCCAGTCCTGAAAGAGCTTCAGAAGCTATTCAACACTGTCATACATAGTGGTGTTGCGCCGAGTGCTTGGAGTGAGAGTATGGTCATCCTATTCTTCAAAAAAGGAGACAAAACGCTTCTTAAGAATTACAGACCGATCTCACTCCTCAGCCACGTGTACAAGCTGTTTTCGAGAGTCATCACGAATCGCCTCGCCCAAAGATTTGACGAATTTCAGCCCCCTGAGCAGGCCGGGTTTCGAAAAGGCTACAGCACCGTGGAACACATAAATACGCTGAGGCAGATTATACAGAAAACAGAAGAGTATAATCAACCTCTGTGCCTAGCCTTTGTGGACTACGAGAAAGCCTTCGACTCCGTCGAAACTTGGGCTGTTCTGGAATCCTTGCAGCGATGCCGAATTGACTGTAACGACAGTGTAACGGGGTGTTGAGGTCCGAACGAAGATACGACAATGACTGTACAGGTCCAGGACCAGCGAACGGAACCTATCCAATTGCGAAGAGGAGTACGACAGGGGGATGTTATATCCCCGAAACTGTTCACCAACGCTTTGGAAGATGTTTTCAAGACGCTGGACAGGAAATACTGTGGCATTAATGTCAACGGCGAATACATCTCTCACCTCCGTTTTGCTGACGACATAGTCATCATGGCAGAGTCGCTGGAGGAGCTCAGCGGAATGGTTAACGGCCTCAATGTCGCCTCTCGGCGGGTGGGGCTCGGGGTGAACTTGGACAAGACGAAAGTCATGTTCAACGAACATATTCTCCCGAGACCGGTAACCGTGCGACTCTAGAAGTTGTGCAAGACTATGTCTATTTAGGACAGACTGTCCAGTTAGGCAAATACAACTTCAACAAAGAGGCCGACCGAAGAATTCAGCTGGGCTGGGCTGCTTTGGGAAGCTTCGTCACCACTACCACAATGTCTGAAGACCAAGGTCTTCAACCAATGCGTCCTACCTACAATGACGTACGGTGCCGAAACGTGGACTCTCACGGCAGGACTGATCCATAAATTCAAAGTCGCTCAGCGTGCTATGGGGCGGGCTATGCTCGGTGTTTCTTTGATGGATAAAATCAGAAACACTGAAACCGTCAAAGAACTAAAGTTGTCGACATAGCCGAAGCGATCAGCAGGCTGAAGTGGCAATGGGCCGGTCACATTTGCCATAGAACGGATAACCGATGGGGTAGACGAGTTATCGAATGGACGCCACGAAAGCGAAGCGTTGGACGCCCCTCGGCTTGGTGGACAGATGACCTGAAGCACCATACCGGGGGTAGTTAGATGCGAAAGGCTGAGGACCGTGTGTGGTAGTGAGCCTTGGGAGAGGCCTATATCCTGCAGTGGAGAGACACGGGTTGATGATGATGATTGCCATCTTGTAGAGCTCGCCGAGCTGCGTCTTTTGACACCAGTTCATTCCGATATCTCGAAAACTTTTCGTGCGATCTGCCTGTCTCACAAAACTCCCAAATGACCCCCTATACTTTAACGAAATGAAAGTCATTTCCAATGACAAAAATATTAGTAAAATATCCTTGTTGACCTCAACTGAACAGATGATAACTAATTTATTTATTTATTCAGGAAACAAACAGTGATAAATAGAGCATGCAATAAAACATTTACATAAAACATACAGAAAATAGTTTACACAATTAAATTAAACGTAACTACAATAGCATTATTTTAGAGTAAAGTCGTAATATTTTCATTGATTCATGTGGATTTCACATTACCTCAATACTTTTTGTTTAGTTGGAACTTCGGTTTTTTACTGTGGAAAACAGCGCAATAAGGACAACCGCCTTGATGACGTCATAGGGCCAATTTCATCGTTAGATGAATTTTCATAAATATCTGGGAAATTCGTAAATACAAAAAAAATTACGTTTACATGTACGTTTGAACATTTTTCGTTGAAACGGTTGAGTTTTTCTTAACAAATTATTTCTTTTTGTTATATTTTCATCAGAAATGAATTGTTCAATATTGTTAAACTTATTTAACATATGATATCACGTATGGACTTAAGGAAGTACTAAACTTAAATCCCTAAAAATCTAAAATATCTATTATTTTTTTGCTTACTATACATTACGCAAACGTCATCTCAGCCAGGTGTCATGTTAATTCGTCATATAACGAATCATGACAGATTTTGGTGGATTTCAGTCACATTTCGATGAAGGTTTTCGTCTGACTTAAAATCACATAAAATTTAAAGAATATGTAAATATAAATATTTTGTGAAAATTAAAATAATTATCAGTTATTATTACAAGATGGTCCTTTGTCAGGTAAACAGGTTTTTATGTAAAAGATTGATTTTAAATTGTTTCTGTCGGTCTTTACATTCAGCATCTTATACTCCAAAAACGTTATATCCACTGGAAAACAGGCAGCTTATTAAGCTCAATGGAATAGGGGTGTCTCATTTTTTACAAGGTCTGATCACAAACGATATGCGTCACTTTGATGATGGAGCAGAGTCAATATATGCTATGTTTTTAAATAACAAGGGTAGAGTTTTGTATGACGTATTGATTCATAAATGGAAAGAAGAAAATTCTTTTCTAGTTGAATGTGATAAACAAATTTCAAATATATTACAAAAACATTTAAAGATATATAAACTTAAAAAGAACATTAATATTGAAGATATTAATAGAGATTTCAAGTTGTTCGCTTTGATCTCATCTACAGATCCATCATCAGACATTGCATTAGAGGATACAGGGAAAGTTAATTATTGTGAGGATCCCCGTCTATCCGACTTAGGATATAGAGTGATAGCACGAAGTGGGCTGGGGTCAGAAGAAGTTGGTAAAATATTTGGTAAAGATACTATTGTTCATAAAGATGACAGAGACTATAAATATTTGAGATACCGATTGGGCGTAAGCGAAGGTGTGGATGATCTTACCGTTGGCTCTAGTTTTCCTCTTGAAGCAAACTGTGATTATTTGAATGGAGTAAGTTTCCATAAAGGCTGTTATATTGGCCAAGAGCTGACAGCTCGAGTACATCACACTGGAGTTGTTAGGAAGCGAATTATGCCTCTAAAGTTTGATCAAGATATAGAAAATAAAATTGAAAGAGATACTGTGATCACTGCTCATAGCAATCCAAAGTTACAGTTAGGTAAAATTAAAGGAAAAATAAAAGATTACGGCTTGGGCTTGATTAAAACTAAAGAAGCACTTGGCGCTGGTATATTATCTGTTGAAGAATATAAAGCAGAAGTTAGCAAACCTGCATGGTGGCCTATTGAAACACCAAAAGAGAAGTTATATATGTGAATAACGTGAAATAAAAAATGGAAGATGTCAAAAATGTAATTATACTATTTTGCAAATATTTTTGTGTTTATATAATGTTCAATTAAATTTGCTTTGTAAAAAGTAAAAATAATTAATCAAGGATTAATCATTGACTGTCTAATTCACAAACATTCACTTAGACCCAACTCAATTTAGTTAAAAAGTGTTCTCTTTTTTCAACTCCAACGTCACAATTGGAAGAAATGGACAAAACATATTTCAATTAAACTGGCTCTAAATATATTTTTATGAATTCACATAACAATTTCAATTGACATGGATTTTAACAGAAAAATATATACAAAAAAACTACCTACAGCCTATGTGGAGTTCTACTATAGTTTGACCCACACCGCTGTACCGCGCCTCATGTGCGCGGCAAGGAGGGAAGGCAGCTCCTAAGCGTTGACGATGGACTGACAGCAGATCGGCCTCCCTCCGCGCCAAGTACATACCTAAGGCGCGGTACAGTTTCGGTCAAACTCTATTTATTTTTTCTTTCCCATGATTATATTCCTTAATAAATTAAGGAAAAATAAATAGTACAAATTCACACCATAGACATAATAAAAAATATTGACTCCCTGTCATTAAACAACCAATGAAGCACAGCAACGGTGGCTGCGTTAGTATTTGTGAGTGAAGCCTTGCAGTACCTATACTGGCAGGTAGTAAACTTGCTACAGTAGGAATATATTCAAATTGATGTACTTATGTATACATAGCCAGCTGACTTACTATGGGTGCATCGGTTCTTAGTTCACGAAGCTATGTTCACTTATTCCTAGGTTCATAGTCCATGCAGGCATAGCCACAGCTGTAGTTTATGTATAAAAAGAAATTTGTTTTGTTAAACTGCATTCGAATTAAAATTGTTACTGTCAAATTCAGAAACAGGAATGTAGACCCAGTTTAATTAAAATATGTTTAGTCCACATTTTGCTATTGTAACACTTGAGTAGAAAGAAAGAGACAACATATATTATAAATAAACTGGGTCCAAATAAATGTTCTTGATATGATGATGATCCCTTTCAATTAATAGTTAATGAAGGGTTGTTCCGAATAAACCAAGCTTAAATTAATTTAGGATGACACCTGGGTTTCAAGATATAGTATGATTTTCATTCATAAAATCACATTTGCTTACAGGCAAAGGAAGGAAAAGTAAACCAAACTGATGCCCATAAACAACTCATAGAATTCAAATGTTCATCATGCAAAATGAAGGAAAAAGTACATTACAAGGGCACATCTCCACCATTTTCAAGAACTGTTTCATTAAAATACCCAAGCTATGTGATGAAGGACCCATTCAGCCCCCCTGGTAAAGGAGAAATAATTGTGCTAGGTGGCGACTGCGCAGTCTGTGATAAATCTGTGTGTATCAATAAAGAATGCAGCTTGTTTTATTCAAAGATGTATTGCATCAGTTGTGTTTTAAGTTCGCCTGATGATTTTCCAGCTGAAATAAATTCTAAAGTATCACATTTGAAAAATAAAAAATCATAGCCCAAAATATTTTTATTTTTTTTCTATTATACATCCTTTCTTTTATGGAGTGTATGAGGAGCTTCATAGATTTTTTTAAAGATTTTTTTTTTATAAAGTATATGAGTAGTTTAAAACTACAGTACAATTCATTTTATATAAGAATAACAATACTACATGGGACTTCCCACACAGCGCCATCCAGTCCCAAAGTAAGCAAGTATTATGCTTGTGTTATGGGTTACTAGACAACTGATATACATATTCTTTATAATTTAAACATTTATAAATATTTTTGTGAAGACACCACACGTATAACAACCAAGACCCGGTACCAGTATCAATATTCATCAAATGAATACTGACCCGACCTGGGATTCGAACCCGGGACCTCCGGCGTCGTAGGCAGGGTCGCTACCCACTAAGTTAAGCAGTCATCATTTTTTTAATCATTTTAATTTACCCTGATAAAGTGTAACATGTACTAAGCACCTAATTCAAAATGTATCTAGTATGGAATAAAAATTAAAACACAATAAAATTGTAAAATACTGTTTACTTTGGCTTTCCAATCCGATTTTACAGTATTTTTTTTTAATCGCACAAATTAAATCCTTAAATGAAATCCAAGTTCCAGCAACGAAAAAATATACACGAGTAATTCAATCTTACACGAGAGACAAGCGAATTGAGACGCTATGGTTACAAATTATTGCCTTAAATTTAATAAATAATTACACATTATATACTCTGGCAAAACCATTTAATAAATCATCTTGTCTCAAGAAGCAGCCACACAAATCAGAACTATAGCACCACAGATCTTAATCACACCAATGTTAAATGTATTTGGTGACAAATTCGTTGCGCCTTGCCCTGCCCAGATTAATCATCTACAGAGTAAAATATTTTAAAGCGTAATGCACAGTACTCATCATTCATTGGCCCATCAAAGTTGTCATTTAAAATATTTCATAAGATTGTCGATTGACAAGCTTCAATATTTCACAGTAAAGAAATATATAAAGAAATAATGTTTCAGTTACAGTATACAATCTCAAAATGTTTTAATATTGGAAATATTTCATTTTTAATTAGAGACTATATTCCGAAAACAAACGGAAGTGCGTCACGTAACATAGTGGAAACGTGTTCACGTTGGAACGTCAAGAAATGGCGCGAAAATAACAGTGTCAGTCGAATGCGCGTAAAATGTCGTCAATCAAATGCGGGTAAATACAAAATAAACGAATCAAATTAAGTACATCTCCAATGTTTCACGATTTGTTTTTTACTGCGTATTTAGACTGCAGCGATAACTGTCTTCTTATTCCTTTATATATAACTGGACTGTCATATCAAATATTGTCAACTTACAAAAATACTAACAGACTAACAACTTGGATTTTACTATCGTTCATTAATTTTGATGACGTATGCATGTACAATACTACCATGTTAAATTTAAGAACAAATCATAGTCATGCAGAGAAATCTGAAGACAATTCATCTGGAAGAGGTTTTAGTAGAACACTATAAATAGAATGAAACCTATGCAGTGCATTGGAGACGGTATCGCAAGAATATTAACATGAAACCAAATCGTCTCACAACTTTGCCATAACTGCAATAAATGCAAGATATTTAATTCATATAATTTTAGATCAAATTCAACTAAAAAAGTTCTAACAAATGAAAGCTTTTTACACATTATTAGAAAGGGCACAAAATGCTACTAAAATTTATAATATTTAAAATAGATTACAATGATAATAATTTTCTCATTTATGTTATAGAGAATACAAACTATTTGAAAAGTTCTTATCATTCTATTGTTTACCTGTTTATTTAGTTGTACATATAATTATACACATTATGTAATATTGTGAACAAATGCTACACAAAATAAAGAATTATAAACTGACAATGCAAATTTATGACATTTCATTATCCTGTCTGCACACAATAAGGGTACAGTAAAGTCTATCCATTATATTAGACCTCGGTACACCGAAAGGCAAAACAGGTACGAAATAGACAAATTAAAATATATTTATTTAGTGGAAACAGAAACTTTTCACATCAAACAAAAACTTATGACAAACATTCTTCATCACTCGACATATCCTTCAAAGCACCACCTGTGTTTATAATAAAACATTTTATTTTTTCCTTTACTTACTGCGTGAAACGTCGATATATACTGATAAATTTTCGCTGAAACTGTACGCCGCAAGCGCACACCGTCGGCTTTCTTGTGACGGTTGGCACGTGCGGCGGCTTTCTTTGTGGATTTTTTTGTCTGAGTGCTTTGGTGGCGTCTCAAAGGGCGTGGGTTAAAATAATGGATATACTATATTGTATGAGGAAAGATGTGGCCAAATAATACCAAAATTTAATCCTAAACATATAGCTTCATACCCACCCTTGTGGCAAAAAGTCGCATTAAAAACTACACGCCTGATAATGGCCGCTTCACTCATTGGAGCCAGTTGTATTGTAATCATAATGTTTTGCCAACTCATACCGTTGGTTGGACAATATTATTGATTGTGTGCAGACTGAATCATATCTACTGGTGAATATTAACCCCAAAAATTGACCATAGACTGACATTTCAATTATTACTTAATTCCAGCTTTTCTTCAGACCTACAAAATTAAATCACAGTTTAAAAAAAACATTTGACA
Organism: Luffia ferchaultella; assembly: GCA_949709985.1. Taxonomy (NCBI): domain Eukaryota; kingdom Metazoa; phylum Arthropoda; class Insecta; order Lepidoptera; family Psychidae; genus Luffia; species Luffia ferchaultella. Next base: position 7,667,813 of record OX453256.1, on the reverse strand, counting down.
ACTTACATGTTAATTTTTAACTGATTTTGTTATCATGTATATTTTTATATTTTCTTAATAGATATTTCCAATATCAGGCGATATTCTGTTTTATCAACTTCTTTTGAGGTATTTTATCATTGAAGTGGAACTTCGTTGCTCGGGGCGAAGGCGCTCTATTAGGTAAGAGGGCCAACTGTGAAGAACTATATGATTGGCTCACATAATAGAAGAATGACAGAAATATCAGTGTGAGTAAACAGGCAATGATAGACATCAAGATTTTCTACAGTTTAGCATAAAGTATGCGAAAGTGTAATATCTATGTATTCACTTATATGTGCGCGCGCCTTTACGTGTGCAATTATAAGGCATAATAGGGCCGTGCGCACAAATCAATGAATACACTACAATTCTACAAATTAGTTTACATGGTAATAGCTGGCAAAAGAAAATACTTTCTATTTTCAATAAATTTTTCTTGCTGGACATAAAGTAACGGAATTGCCAGCAGCATATGCTATAGTGAAAGATTGCAATGTCCGTTTCATGTATACAATGAAAGCGAATCGCCTGCGTGCTGGCTCAACATGGCGTGTCGGACTCTCCCCTGGGTGGCGGCTAGGGAAACGGTCGATAACATAGCCTAGCCACGCTACCCGGCTCGGTTCGGTGAACGCGGTGATCAACGTTAGCCCGACATCGTATGTCTATTGTTTGGCGACCAGACTGTACACATAAGAAGTGGTTGGCGGGAGTTCTTCAGGTTTCATTTTGAAGAATTTCCAAAGGAATCTGTTTCATTACATAATAAATATTGAACTTGACACTGGTGGAATCACTTTTAAGCAGAAAACGCCAACAAATAAAGAAGGTGATCCAAAATGGCGGGTGAGAAGACAGACGATCCGCGGAGGGTTGACCCGGCCGCTAATATGCCAAGAAATTGGCGTATGTTTGGTTGGACCGTATAACTAATATGATACATTTGTCAAACCCTATGGTTGTAAGTGTATTCCACCCAAGATAAATACCAATTGAAACGCTTTCTGAACCTTTGACTCCTAATATTTTATGTGCATATTGCTTCTTATTTTAAGGGCAGTGTGTTAATTTTAAAAAATGGTTTCTCAATAGGTTTGGCTTCAAAATACTTCTACAATTCATTGGAAATTCAATATTAACACTCTCTACAAACAACACCTATGAGATAAATTGGTTACAAAAATTGGACTTCATTTTAAATCTGATGACATATACACATCTAGAGACATTAAACTGACCTACTATACTTAGCTCTGTGGTATTAAAGACTTTAAAGGATACACAATTTTTTGATTATATAGTATTTGACAAAACAGTTGCACTCAAATCGATACTAGAAGAATATTGAAATATGGACGGGTTTTTTTTTTACAAGTAGCATTACATTTAAAACAGGATCATTAAGCTCAGCTAATAATTTTCAACAATATCATGCATTATTACACTGCAACATTCACTAACATGAATTATTTAAACATCCTAAGTTAATGAAACTCTCACAGCCCAAAAAAAAGATTACAACTTTTTTTTTAATACAAACTCTTTTAAAATTTGAAAAGTTACATTTTTTATTTTATTTTTTTATTTAAATTCTTACACATTATCTAATCCGTTACATGCGTTTTATACATAGTATTAAGAAGTTAATGAAGCTAAAATGGTTACAGTCTTCAACTTCAGAGATATAAGAATTAATTTTATTAATATTACAATGTTTACAACAATGTCGCCCCCTATGTGATACTCCGATGGATGTGATATATTTTTTTTTCAATATATATTCCAAAATAAAAGAAAATTTATATGCGTTTCTACAACCTATATCAAAAATATATATTATACAACGTACAATGAACGCGCCAAAGTAAGTCACATAAGCATTTACATGACTTACTTAAACTTTAAATCAGAAAATAATGAAAATGACATATATTTTGTGTTAGTTTTTATTAATTTCTATGTCAAGCCAATGAGAATTGAATGAATCAGAGTAAAAAAAAAAATATTTATGTTAATGTCTCTACCCATGTACATTGGAGTATATATTTAGCTGATTGTTCGTATATAGTATAATAATGCCCCAAAGATAGAAATCATACAAATAAAAATAATACAAGTCGGCCATACTATTGCTAATACTATCCCATTATGGAATTTAGCACACAGAACGTAAAAGAAGTTGTTGTGGGACAAAAAACATTGTTCAAAGGAAAAAAATACCTACACAATATAAAACATTGATTTATTATGCATTAGGATTACCAAAAACCACGCGTAACATGTATACATTTTTAGTGATGGTAGAGAACAAGAACATTTTTCTGATGAAATTAATAACAAAATGCTAAAGGAGAGTAGAGCTTGAAAAATAGAAGTGTGCGAGCTTAAAGAGAGACAGGAGAGTAGAAAAAAGAGAGAGAATAGCAACGCACAGAGCAATGTTTTGTGTACATTTTATTAGTGAATATATTTTCAAATGATAGGTGTACCTTAAATTTATTAATTTTGGGTTTATTGATGTAGCAAAATTAAAATGTTTACAATAGCTAACAGTTACAATTAAGTTGAAATTATAAAAAAAATAGGCTACTGACATTGTCTGATGTATAAATTTCACTTCAACTGTGAGTTACGCGGGTGACGTGTACAATTTTTTATGTCAATTTCCTTTATTACTTACTCCCATTTCTACAATTCCATTAACTGTCGATATCTCTTTTTTGCTAAAACACATAGTTGTAAAATGTTCTTAGTTTCTTGCACTAACTCTGAGCCATAATTTTCCTCTTTTGTACTAATTCCCTCATGGAAACGTATTTCAATATCAACTTTTCCATTAATTGTGTAATCTCTACATCCTCCAAGTCTGCAAATCGGTTCAATAAATTGTTCTCATTTAATAAGCCTCGAAATAATATTTGTTTTTCTATTTATCTCAAATTCGCATTATAATCGCACGATATGCGATTTCGACGAGTGTTATTTGTAGCAGACGTAGCAGACTATGTGAAGGAAAGTAGTAGATGCGACGTATGATTACGTATTTAATATGATTTCTCACATGCTACTCATGAAATGTTCCATGCCTAGTACTTACCATATATATGTACCGTTTGCGACGTTTTTGTAACTTCAGGGCCGTATATATGACAAATACTGTACCTCTACTATTTCCTATTGATAAAATTTGACACGAAATTAATCCAATAAAAGTTTACAGCATTTTATAGGTGACGCATCAAGTATAACTAATAGGTATATCGTTCGGCCCGTCTTTAATTAATGTCACTATTAAACCTTAATTAAGTCATTTGACGTCAGCTATAAAGAAGTTGATGTCACGAAATTTTGCTGTCTCTTCCGTGGCAATCACTCGTCGATATAGACATAAAATAACAAATAATATTGACATCTCATGCTTTTTGATATTATACTTCTTTTGACAGGTTAGAGAAAAAAGAACAGGGCGAATTTCCAGCATGTAGCGGAAGTCGCGTGCGCCGATGTAACACACCATGGAGTTAGCTTCTCACCATTATGATTATTTTCATCGAATTTTTGAATATTAATAAAAAATTGTTTACAAAAAAAAATTACCTGATATCTGTTACTTTTAGTTTTATGATTTCTAATATAATTTACAGGATGATTTGATAATTCGAATTTTTGCGAAAACCCTCGGTATATTGCGAAAACACAGATAATTAGACAGTGGCGAAAACATTTACAAATCTTACTGGAAAAAGATAGGGTTTTTGCAAAAACGCGAGTCGCTCTAGTAATATTGCATATCCTTAACTCTGATTGGCTAATTTTTTGCTTACTGACCAAATCTTATTCTGATTGGTTCCTAGTTTTACCCTGTGAGCTTTGAAGTATTAAATCATTGAGTGGTGAAGGGAATTAACAAGATCGATTTATAGAAACTTTTGGATACTTATAACCACATTTAAAACAAAAGACTGCTGAGTTGCTCTCAAAAACATAAGCAAAACCACGTGCGTGAATGATTGACATTTAAAACGTCAACCGATCAGAGAAGGTCTCGATTTGGGCGCTCCGACCGGCCAATCAGCGTTCTTATTTCATAATAGCTAACGTTTCTTTTCGCAGTATTACTATAGCGACTAGTGTTTTTGCAAAAACCCTAACTTTTTCCAGTAAGATTGAGAAATGTTTGCACCATTGTCTAATTATCCGGGTTTTTGCAAAATTCCTAGTTTTCGCGAAAATTCGAATTATCAAATCATCCTGCGACATATATATTATTATTAGCATTATTATATTATAAATGTTATTATTTGTCGTTTATCGATAGTTTCACGCCAAAGAAGTATAACTTCCTAGGCGCGTAGATTTTTATTTAACAATAACATTCGCCAGCTCAAATATGATTTGAGTAATGCAATTGTGCAAATTAGGTATACGAGAAACGCCACGTGCGCTGATCGTTTTACTGACCAGTAAAAATTATAAAATTTGTTACTGGTATTTTTTGGCAGTCATGTTTTTTTAACGCGCTACGAAATACTGCAACTGTGCCTTTTTAGTTGATAATTTGGAATGTATAAATCACTAGTTACTCGTTCAGATTCATATTTTCCACATATGATCATCAACAAAAAAAAGTCGAGACTTGAAATATTGTTCAATAAAAAAAAAAAAACAAATACGAAGTATATGTTCAAAATCATTTTTTTTTGTTCAAAATCCTTTATATATATATTTGTGATATTAATTACATATTTTCAGTAAAAAAAGGACCTCTAATCCTAATGAAATATATTTTTTTTACAAAGTTTTTTTTTTGTTTTCTTGTATTAATTAATGATAACTCATTACTTGAATTTACATATTTCATGAGCTGTCAGTACGATACCTCAAAATAAATCTCTACTTACAAATAAGAAAATTACAATTATGAATTTAATTATTGCAGCATACATAATCTGTGCAAAAAGAGAACCGAAGACAGAATTTAAGAGCGATGCACAACGCAATTACGGTTTTGTATGACTTTGACGTGCGACAGTAGAATACCGCCAAGACGACGACACGACGGTTCTCTTTTTGCAAACCCTACTTCAGAATCAAGAAGTAAATCTGCTAATTTTATCAATATAATAATAAACTCAGAAACGTCAAAAGAATTTACAATAACCGTTTACAATATTGAGAAAAACAATAATAATTTATTATGTAGTTCAGTAGTTCAACACTAAAGCCAATCGCGCACTTACCATATTACGACTTTTAGTTGAAAATTTACTTTAGTCTTAGCAACTAAATACGCTATCCTATTGTTGTACTCTATAGGCGATTGGACTAACTATAAAGTCGTATATGATAAGCACTTAACACGCTCAATATACAGTCAACACTTGGATTCGAGGAACGGTACATTAACGCGAAATAATTTTTAATAAGACATATACAATTACTATACTTATATGCAGATAAATCACACCTTAACCATCGGGAGCTAGCTGTTGAGCCGCTGTCGCTAGCTGCTGTAGCGCTGAAGCTAGCTGCTGTAGGCGGTCGCGGGGTGCTCGAGGAGCTGCGGGAGCTACAGGCTCATCGTCATCGTCATCGAGATCTGCAGACGGTTCTTCGAGGTGCTCGTCCGCGTCACTACCTTCAGGCGTGTGGCAGCGGATCGCGTCTACTTGGGATTCCGGCACCGGTTCCGGTTCAGATGCCTCCTCATCTAGAAGAATTAAATAATTTATTTCTTATATCCTGATATATGTTTCTAGATAACAGTCCTCACACAGGGATTTTGTAGGCATAGACAAGTCTAAAAGTTATTTTGTTCTTTGCAAGCCCGAATAAAGTAGTAAAATAACAACTTGGATTGCGATCGATTGTGGGTAGATCGACAAATTTAGCAATACACGTTTCGTTGATGATATTCATACGACATTTGTTATATATTATTAAGGTTAGATCCACACATACAGTTACTCTTTTAAATAGACTGCGGCAATTTTTAGAGTGAAAAAAGTCGTCAGTTGACAGACATAGATACACAGCTCTCTTAAGGTTACGACTCTGAACTAATAAGTCATCAGAGAATAATAGAAAGATCCTTACAACAAGCGCTTGCGCTTCCAACTAGCCAGCGTTACAATACAGTAACATTAGTTTACTTCTGTTACTTCCACAGTATTGCGTCATACGGTAAGTTGACACGGGATGGCGCTGCTAACATCAATGATATTTTAGTTCTATAGAAGAGGGCTTTTCAAGCAATATAAAACGGGTTCTACATAATTAACATAATGACACAATGTAAATCGAATATTTATAAAAATATATATTCATAAAAATATTAACAAATTTAAAAGAATAGTGATGTATGCCATGTTAACCATTGCTAATTACTAGGCTCCATAAAGTAAATACTCGTAGTTCATTAAAAGATAAATGTGTGAGGTGTAAGGTTGTAATATGTTTGCCAATAAATAAATTCAAGAACTACGTAAAACGACAACTTACATCTTAAGTATATTACGATTTAAAAGAATATATAAAAGATAAAATGCTTGGGATTGAACTGCTTTAATCTACTTAATTTTAAAGACAATAGTTTGTAGCGCCGTCACTAACAAAAAATAAACCATTCCATGTTTTTAAAGTAATCTCGTACGAACCTACATAGGCATGGTTTAAATACGTTTAGAAGTGGCAGCAATGTAAATTGGAATAGCGACAGTAATTTATTTGAGAGTAAATTATATTTTATTTTTATTTAAACGTCTGTAGAGTTAGATGCTGTCAAGTCGAATACTTGAGTCGACTGTTTCAGTTGGTGTCGGATTTTCGCTGATTCGGATCTAATGTGAGCAAAGCGTTGGACGCGCCCCGGCCAGGTGGACAGATGACCATACCGGAGGTAGTTGTATGCGAAAGGCGGAGGGCCGTGTGTGGTGGGGAGCCTTGGGAGAGGCCTATATCCTGCAGTGGAGAGACACGGGCTGATGATGATGATGAATCTAATGTGAATCGACTCGATTTTATCTTAAGTAAAACCAAGCACCATACCGGAGGTAGTTGTATGCGAAAGGCGGAGGGCCGTGTGTGGTGGGGAGCCTTGGGAGAGGCCTATATCCTGCAGTGGAGAGACACGGGCTGATGATGATGATGGATCTAATGTGAATCGACTCGATTTTATCTTTCAAGTAAAACCAAGCATCAGGCCAACATGTGGGTTCGTATTTATGAGTAGTGAAAACTCAAACTTTACCTGTATGCTGCTGCAGCGCTGCGTTCACTCGCTGTTGTAACGTGTGCGCCGCTCGCAGTAGTGCGCGAGCGGCTGGTGGTGGTAACCTAGCACGGCCGACAAGCAACGCTAGCGCTCGCACTTCACCGAGCAGTGGGCCAAGACGAGCGCGTCCGCACCCAGCACACAGCTCCTCAGCTAGGGCTGCTGCAGCTCCTACCGCGCCGCCTCCACTAACCTATAAAGAATGATGATGAAAGTAGATCTGGGCAAATTTTATGGTCGGTCCAGATTTGGGGACGAGACGCGTCAAATTATGCACGTCACCTAGCAGAAGCGGCGGCGTAGTATAGCCACAAACTCACATTCGCCACATTTTCTGGGCCTGGCTGCTTCAATGAGGTCGTGAAGTTAACCGCTCTCAGGATTTTGACGTGCCGAGAACTGATAATTGGGGTTACCAGTTATAGGGGTCTTATTATATAGGGTTGACTTCATAGGAAAAGTTGACATCTGTCTGACTCTATTACTTGTAGAAATAAGGGAAGGTTGTTGTGCCCTCAGCCGCGCCTCGCCGACCAGTATATGTTGTAGTAAAACATTTATGAATATGAATGTTGAATTTATTAATAAAATAAATTTAATAATACTTTATAAAAAAACTATTTACAATATTATAGAACACAAGTCTGGACAAGGACTTGCGTACCTGAGTGCGGTGCGGTGGTGTATCTACTGGCAAGGATTCGTGTAATTACAAGGTATTTTATACGATTTAACATGCGTCGTTTCGCTACCTGATTGGCTTGACGTGTTTCGACAATTTTGTGTTTTGACCAATCACAAAACATTTGGTGTCTTTCGAGAGTCCAAAGAATTTGGGCCGTGCGATGACACGTGTATTGAGCCAGCAGAAATATTGTTTTTGAAAAAAATTAATTAATGACGGTGAAAAAAGATCGGAAAATGTTGCTACATTGGGGTCATCGATTTGGACTTTAGTATAAGCGGTCAATACCCTTATACATTCAATAAACGGACACTGAGAGTGACTAAAATGGTACGTACTGTGTTTAAGACTCAAATCAGAAATGAGTACAAGCCTCCAATCATTACAAAATTCTGAAACGAGTTCATAAGCGATGGAAGTGATCATTAGTTTCCATGTGAATTGAGAGCACCTAATGAAACTACGTGTTTGTATATACCTTTGGGTAGTAGTGAAGCAAGAACTGGTGTATGTGATGGTCGTCGAGGGAATCCCGCTCGTCCAGCAGGACAGCGTCCACGTACTCGCTTAGCACGCTGCACTCGACGAGCATTTCCTCCAGTTTTGATTCCGACTAAAACGTATACACGCCGGAATATAATTTTGTTTTTGATGACGCTTAATATCGCTATTAGGGTGTGGCGATTCGCAAAAATACTTAATTGTAACATATATGCGGCACGAGTTAAGACCGCTGGCTTTCACACGCGCAATGGTTTATTTTAGGATCTGTTTGGCTGCAGGTAGTGAGGTCATGGTAAATCGTAATAACGTAGTCCTTCGTCCGTCATACTTCACTACTTCATTTCTACTGCCAAACAAACCCTAAAAAATAATACACTGTGCACGTGAAAGCCAGCGCTCTTAATTCATGCCGCTTAAATTACAGCTCTAAGAATTTCTACAGCATATGGGTTAATTGAAACAGTTTTTTTTTTTTAATTTAAAATTTCATTAAATGAATTATGAAAATATTGATTTCATTTTAAATTTAAAATTTTATTACTAAGTACCTACAGCCATATTATGTGACAGACTAAAAAAAGAAATATGTATTGACTACACAGCATATTATGATAAGCTAATTACTGGCTTAGAGTAAAATGAGATATAGTAGTTAATATTCATATAGCATATTGTTAAGTTAGTGAGAAATAACACAGAATAAAAATAATTTAATAATTAATAACAATTAATATAATTATAACAATTAATTGCTAATAAGGTACGATTACGAAACGTATAGTTCGCGGTAGGGCAAAGACTGGACAAAAATGCACATCGCAAATGCTTGTGTACATTCTTGGCGCAATACTAAAAATAATACTTACCGGAGTATTAGCAACATCGTGCCAAAATATAGCGAAGTAGTTGAATCTAAGAGGCGCCGCCTCAAGCGCACATAGCGCCGACACAAGTACCAATTGTTCGGACATACAGCGATGCGTGCGCGCCACGCGACAGCATGTGTCTGTCGAAAAACTTCAAATTGACGGAAAGTCCTGTTTGCGGTGGGGGGCGAGTGATTGCGCTCGTCCATTGATCACCTATTGATTATAGGATCAATAGACAGCGCAGTCACCCCTCCCACGCCGTGCAACGACCGCAGAAATTGGTAACGATACGCGGTGTACCGTTATTTAGACTAATCGAGTAATACGTAAAGAAATAAATGTCAGCATTTACTGGCAGATTCAGAACAAAATAAATTTGTCATTTATTTATGTTCCATGTCTCATCATAAATTATCACTTGGTTGACTTGTTATAACCCACAAATTATGTGGTAGATATTTCTCTTTGTTATATTAAATTACAATAATTTCACCAAATAAAAGTTCTTCATAGCTTTAACTAAAATTAGTATTTTAAATTTGCTACCACAAACAAAGCACATCCCAAACCCTTAAAGTTTAATATTAACTGTCAATTTTCGTAAATAAAAAGACTATGTCCGGAAAAAGATCTATACAATACACTGTGCAAAGGGGACCCTTTGGTGAAACAACTTACCAATAAACTTATGATACGGCCTATAAACATGAGCAAGCGCAGCGGCTTCAGTTCTCCTTATAGGCGGCACCGTCATGTGTAAATGCGGACGTGGCGTTCTAGCCTTGTGAGGCGGAGCGGGTGCGCCGCGGGCAGTCGCGTGCGCATGGGCAAGCAAAGGAACTAATGCACCCAAGGTGGCAGCACCGCCTACTAGTACTAGTTCCTTTAGTACACCTATAATAAAAAATAAAAATAGATTTTATGCAAGTAAATTATCAATTATTCTAATCTAATAATCATATTTCAAAATTCTCAACATATATATATACTAGCGAACGCCAGCGACATCGTTCGTGTGGTTTTCATAATTTCTATAGTTTTTAGAGTTTACGCAAGAACCCTAAATATTTCCCAAACTAAACATAGTCAATAATATTATCTAAAAAGCCCTTTACTTGCCAGTAAATGTCGAGATCGCGAGTCGTGGTAGCCTAAAGCGCAACGAACCTGTTTCAAATTAATAAGGCCATAGGGCCATGGTTCGAATCCGGGCGTGTACCAATGAGTTTTTCTGACTTAAGTACATAACTATCACTGACTCCGTGCCTCGGAGAGCACGTTAAGCAGTCGGTTCCGGACGCTGTCAATAGACGGTGGTCGTTACAAACCCCAACCCGCAGTGGAGCAGCGTGGTGGATTTAAGCTCCAAGCTCCCCTCACCCCGAGGGAGGCCTAAGCCCCTGCAGTGGGGTAAAAATGGGCTGATGAAGTGAAGTGAAGAATGTCGCGAAAAAATTAAATCAGCCGTTACAGAAATTAGATTAGACAAATACACAGAAGAAATTTCAAAAGAACTTGGTTGGGTTTTGGCTATGTGCAAACAAACACAATTGAGCATAAGAAAAAGTCTACTTCGAAAAATTTTTCGGCTCAACTCAAGAGTATCCTGCTTTTAGAACATACAAAAAAAATGGTAGCAGTATATTGCCGAAGGATTGATTTTGAACTTATTTTCAGTTGCGATCGAACCTAGGATCTTTTGTACAGAAGGTACACTACCAACTATACCGACAGAAAAGTCATAACTAAATAGTATGTCGCGATAGAAATGAAACGGCTTACCAAGCGCCAAATCGCGTAAATGCCGTTGAGTGTGCGGGTTCAGGAGCGTAAGCAGTCGCCTCGCGCATTCAGGCCAGTCTTTGCAGGCGAGTAACACGGCTCTCGACTCTTTGCCGTCCCGTCTAGTACGTAGAGTGCGCAGTAACGCTCGCGCCCAACGTAACGCGCCGCAGAGTTCGGCACGGACGGGCGTCTCGCCTGCCCCTCCTGTACCCTCGTGGTACAACGCGTGTAAACTGTGCAGTGCCTGAATAAAAAGGATCTATTATATATACGGGTTTGGCAAACATACACAGTATAGGTTATTTACTATATCTTGACACTCTTCAATCGAACGCTTTCTATAATAATACAATTTACGATTACTTTCAATCAAATTGCTTTGTGAAGGGTAGTGGAAAGATTTCGTAGACAAATTCTAATTCTATGATTATACGAGTATGACTCCACATCTAACCATTTGATACTACGTTATGTATGACTTTTGACTCCACTAATTCAGCAAGATGATCTGTCTATTTGAAACTGATCAAGAAATAGCAGATGTGTTTGGAATTTAGAAATTACATCAGAATGTATCTAGTGAAAACAGTGATTATAGATTAGCAGCAAGCAACATATAGCAAATACATACCTCAAACGTCATTTGTAGTCCACCATTATACACCACGTATAGCCTGTCATCTTCGTTTTCGACCAGCGTTGAAAACGCGGATATCAATGTCGTCCAACAGGTTCTGCCATTTAGACCTGAGAAAATTAACAAAAATAATTTCAACCACATACAGTTTTTAACCCCCCAGGTCGCAAACGAGGGGTGTTGTTCCAAATGTTTGTACCAAAACAACATAATTTTATCAAGTAAATAATTAATTATTAAAAAATACTACCATCTATCGCACTATTACGTAGCGCGTGGATGTGTTAACTGTAGCACATAATGAGCTTGGGAAAAATGAAAAAAAAATTACATTATAAATTTAAAGCTCTTATTATTACAATACCCACAGTTTTTATTTCACTTCGATACGATACTTATTTATAAAGTTAAAGTACTCAGTTCGATGACGGTCAGTTATTGAACACGTGACGTCATAGGATCCGACAACGCGTCCGCCACTCGTAAATACGGTATTGCACCCAGACATGTCCTAAATCAGTGCTGTGGGCGTGGTCACACACAACGACAGCGGGTTCTGAGTCAACTCCTATCATGGTTGCGGAGACTCTTTTTTTGTGTTTTATTTTTCTCTGCTCTGATTCTCTGATTAAATTTCTTTCTTCTTTCTTTCTTTCAGACTGGCGATAGAAATCCGATGACGTCACGTCCCCGCCATGAATACAAAAGCGCGGAAGCATTTTACGAATCTTTAAAAAAACATTGTGAAGTTGAAGCGGTACAGAAAAAAATTTGATGTCATATTTTAAATTGAAAGTTCTTTAAAAAGATATATGTATAATATATTGTTGCTACCCTCATTAATGCAGCTAGATGGTGAGGTGAATTCATTTTGATTTTATCACAATCAATAATTATTTCACAGTGATAACTTTTCATTGTGTAATGTAATTAAAAAAAAAACTCCATGCGATTTCAACAATTACTAGTTTTATTGTATTCTTACATCGCTGCTGACGCCGAACGCCAAGGTGGTTGACTGAATAGTACTACAATTTATGTTTACATAAAAACTGGAACAGAATACAACAGATGTGGTTTTGGGTAACAGTTTTGTCATTAATTTTTAAATTTTAAATATTCGTTAAGTCGCTGCATCATGACGCGCCGATATGTTATCCAACTGATTAACCGCGAGTTTCATGACCATTTTTGATCATTTTGGACTCTTGGACTATTACATTAAATTACTATCAGGACTGGTTAGGCGTGAACTTCAGTCTATTCCACACTCGCGGGGGGTGGTCGCGACCATACTTTCTTCATCGAGTGCAGTTGGCGATGGCCTGGAGAATGCGAACTTGCGAAATTTTAATTTTTATTAGACCAACCGAGTGGCCTAGTGGTTAGAGACCCTAACTACAGAACCAAAGGTCAAGGATTCGATTCCCGCCTGGGACACATATGTGTGTGCATGAACATGTCTATTTGTTCCTTGGCTAGATGTAAAACATCTATGTATGTGTATATTATAAAGAATATTGCAGTATGATATTTTTTATAGTACCCATAATACAAGCATAATACTTGCTTACTTTGAGACTAGTTGGCACTGTGTGAGATGTCCCAGGTATTATTATTAACAATTTACTAGATACTGACCTTGTAAATAAGCAGAGAGTGTGCTCCGTCTGAAAGCGGCCGCTTCCCGACCGTCTGTGGTTTCCGAGCTGTTATTGCCACTACTACTATTGCTACTGTTGCTGCCACTACCGCCCCCTCTCGCCGCCAGGATCCGCGCCAATCTGTAAAGAGTTTCATCATCAACATGAGGCTTTTAACACTATGTAGTCGGGCATTTTCGCGCCAAATCGCGGCGTAGCGCGAGTACATACCGCCGACAACAGATACGCACACCCCCCACCCGTTTAGAGCCCCTTGTTTTTACAAGTTTCCCGCGCCTTACCGTTACGCGCAACGGAAAGAGTAAACTCGTCTCCCGCGTTTTACTATAAAAAGGGGTATGACGAGTTTGCTCGTTTCCCGAAAACACTGTGTTAAGTCTCTACTGCCGGAGAAGAGACCTCCCCAATAAGGAGAGTAGATCTTATGTCAATAGGCTGGGGCGTTTTGCATGTGTATTGGTAGTTTTAGAGTTTGTATTAAGTATAGTATTGTCATATTATTCTTAATATGTTTAAATCATAAACATTGACAACGATTTAATTAAAGTAAACATTGTTTCAGTAATACTTAAATTATGTATAACTATTAATTTCACTTTACAACAAATAATATTTTTTCTTAAACCTATTCGCTACTCATTAACCATATTTGGTCAGATTGAAGGTCACGACCTATTTAATTAACAGAGACAATTGATTGATACCGATTGATGACAAGTTACAAGGTTGATTTAATAACTCTCCCTCGAGTTTAGCATAAGTATAACATAATGTTGATATCAAAAATTATCCCTAATTATAGGCCGCATTATCGACAAGTATGTCCTTGCCGAAGGTAAACATATTTTTCTCAAAGATGCTACGATATACGACCATGTCTTGCACAACCTTCTTTTGGATAAATCATACTTGCAGTACCAGACCAGAAAGTGTCCCGCAATGTTTTAGCAGGCGTGCTCGAGCGGTCGAATATGTAATTTGAAAATGGAACGAACTCTTTTAAACCCGTACATTGATAATTAAAGAGGTAACTCATCTAAGTTTTAATTTCGAACTGGCCCGACAAAACGACGATCGCTTATCCTAGTGGGTAACGCCCCTGCCTACGAAGCTGGAGGTCCCGGGTGCGAATCCCAGGTCGGGTCAGTATTAATATGATGAATATTGATACTGGTACCGGGTCTTGGTTGTTATATGTGTGTGGTGTCTTCGCAAAAATATTTATGTATGTATATATTATAAAGAATATTTAAGCATGTATATCAGTTGTCTAGTAACCCATAACACAAGCATAATACTCGCTTACTTTGGGACTGGATGACGCTGGGTGGGAAGTCCCATGTATTATTATTATTATTATATAAAAAGAATGCGCCATTAAATGAATTTAAAAAAGTAAAAAAAAAAAACAGAAATCGACATTGGAACGCGGCGAATAGGCGGCAAAATTAAGTAAACTATTTTTATTTTTGTAATACAGTTGTCAACATAATTACTTTATGATAACTTTATTTACTATAATTATTCAAAATGACTTCTACGAGTGATGAAAACATTTTAACTCAACCCGAAATACAAGAAGCTACAAAATCTATTATTGAAAATTATTTACCACCGAAATCGAAGGACAGATACATGAAAACGTATGAAAATTTTATTCAATGGAAAAACGAAAGAGAATCTAAATAGTTGTCTGAAAACGTTTTCTTAACTTATTTTGGTAAAATGGCTACAAAAGTAAAACCAAGTACACTATGAGTATTATATTCCATGTTAAAATACTAATGAAACACTATGTAAACTTGAAACTGGAAATGTCACAAACTAATACCATTCCTGGGAAATCCACTTTTAATTTTCACAACTGTACCTTTACTAATTGTATTTTTAAGTAAACATTTATGTTATGTTATTGTTTTAATTTACACGCATCTTTGAGAAAAGTACTATACGCGCCACCAAAGTAAAAGACTCTCAAGTTAGCACCAGATACTTACGCAAACACCAAATATGGGCAAGGGGCGGTGAGGGCAGTTAGTTGTGTTAGATATACATTGAATACAGGCCATTGTAAAAAAACTATGTATATGACATTGGCAGAATTTGGAATAGTGAAATAAAACTAATACAAAATATTTTAAAGAACACCGGTCACGTCCCATACCAACTTGGAACTCATTTTTAGGGTAAATACG
Source organism: Luffia ferchaultella (assembly GCA_949709985.1). Lineage (NCBI taxonomy): Eukaryota > Metazoa > Arthropoda > Insecta > Lepidoptera > Psychidae > Luffia > Luffia ferchaultella. The sequence goes on along the minus strand of OX453256.1, from coordinate 7,652,177 downwards.
TAAATACTAATTTATTATACTTATACAAACGTATAAATATAGTAAATGGTAGATTTCATAAGTATAGATGTAATAAAAATAATGATATATAAATATTTTCGATACTAAGTCAGAAATAATGAATATCTTATAAAATACTTCAGACATGGCTGTATGGGCATAATTCTTTTGTCTTCTTTTCAATGAGAAAATATGATTGCGCTATACTCTATGAAGATGTCAACGGCAAATACATCTCCCACCTTCGTTTTGCTGACGACATAGTCATCATTGCAGAGTCGCTGGAGGAGCTCAGTGGAACGGTTAACGACCTCAATGCCGCCTATCAGCGGGTGGATATTCTACCGAGACCGGTACCGTAGAGGCTACGACTCTTGAAGTTGAAGCAAAGACTATGTCTATCTAAGACAAACTGTCCAATTAAGCAAACACAACTTCAACAAAGAGGCAGATCAAAGAAGTCAGTTCGGCTGGGCTGCTTTCGGGCACCTCACTACAGTGGTCACACTGCAGTTAATCAACACCCAATATACCCACGTTCCGTTTCATTCACAGAATTATTGGCTTCACAAACTATTTAATTTACATGAAAGTTTTTTTAAAATTTTTTGCCTTCCATTTTTCAAAGTGATAAGTTAATTAAACTAAGTGATTTTTAAGCTATTGTTCTGTATATGAGTAATTCGTATACATTTCAAAAAACCGAGGTCTATTTTGACCGTCAATGTTTACGAAGAAAAAGTTGTTTTACTTTATTCGTTAATTTATCTTAAATTTTTTTGTATGTGTTGTATTTCTATTTATTAGACTTATTGTGACCAGTGAAGATCGACGATATATGCTTATTAAGTTAAACGATTACTGAAATTCAAAATAATTAAATATTTTATTTGTTTTATTTAATTGATACGTTCGACTGTACCTGCGCGACTTTGTACGTAGCCAACTTCAAGCGGCCTTTTAGATAGGTGGCGCGTATAGTACTACACAAGCCTTGGCCACAACTGTGCATAACCGGACTCTGTGATGCGTGCCTCGGCCCGCATACGATCGTCGGCTTATGCTGCACTTGCGGGCTCATAACTATTTATGTCAGAAATGTGTTACCTTAACAATTCATCGGCTGCACCCGGATAGAGATGAGCATGAGGCGCTATGTTCCTAAAAGCCCAATGAATGTTTTGATGCTGGGCTAAGGCGCGCGCGAACTGTGCCGAACGGCGACAGCACAATCGAAGCAAGGCGTAGTAGGGAGGTAGCATTGCTCTATTGTAGCCCACTACTTCACCGTCTTCGTGGTCCGCTCTGTAACAATAATATAGAAGAAATGAAAAAATTGTGTAGTTGAAACTGGTGTTAGAAGCACGAAATTCAGAAGTGCGAATGGAGGGTAGGCTAAAATTTTAAAAACGTGCGTTAGAAACAGTCAAACTATTTGTATAGGCTAAAGGTCCTATACAAAATACGCCGGTATTTGAGCAAAGATCTTAGGATACACAGTCTTCATTATTTTAAAAATTTAATTTTGCGGACACGGTCATAAGTGACTGTCTTCTTGTCTATACTATGAAACTGATTCAAGGCACACTGAATGCCTCTGCCTATTTCTGCTTTCCCATTCCTAGTATGTCCCACATAACTCCCTTTCTGAATCAAAGTGATTTGATGACTACGCGGTCTAGCACTTTGCAAATCTTCTGTTTGGGGCGATTGGAAAACAAGACGTACCATAATATGTAATTAATTTTTTTTTGTAGAGATCTAAAAAAGTAGCTTCTCAAATTGCCTGGCTGAGTCGCGGCACAGTTGCGTTTCATGGCAGTTTTCGATACGCGATGAAATAATAAATATCCACGCATCGACAGGGAATCCCGTCACAGTTAGCTCCTTAAACAAAATCACAAGCAGCATCTTCTGATGATCTTTGTTGCCCCAAAGCGTGGGTTGTGAAAATAAAATTTAAAAATAAAACAGATTATTGCTTGTAAACTTCTATCATATTTCGCAATTTTGAAGATATGATCAGTAGCACTGTACGATTTGTAGTTTTAATTTATGTACTTTGAATCAATATTTTTCATTATTTTAGGGTTATGTCGCTATATCGCTCTACGAATTTAGAAAAAAAAAAATACACACATCAAAAAAGTCTAAGCAATACATACTATTTCAAATTATTAATCAATTATTATATCATTTCTTACCAAGTAGGTAATACCTATGTAAACTTTTTTGATGTAGAGGACATACTGGCTGGTTGTAAAAAAAATCGAGTATCATTTGTTTTTTTGCACAAATTCAAAAGCGGGTGCATTTGTTCGAATTTTATAACGTTTTCTTTGCTTATTAAAATTTAGTATTCTTTATCAATTTTATGATTTAAACAATAATTTGAAAAAAAGTTTTGAACAAATTTGGTTTTTTAGACATTTTTTACGTCATGGAGCGACGTCATTTGAACGCAGATGAAATGCAAAGAGCTGTAGGGATGTTGCAAGCGGGAAGAAGTCAATCTCAGGTATCTCGGTATTTTGGTGTCAACAGAAGCGTTATTTGCAGTCTTTTTCAGCGTTCACTAACACGGGAAATCCTGCTGAGCAGCACCCAGGTCGAGGAAGGTGTACAACCACACGACAAGATCGATACATACAACTGACTGCAAGACGCCAGCCGATGTTAACCGCCTGAGAGATAGGTTTAAGGCTACAAAATTCAAGTGGTGTTGTTGTTAGCTGCCAAACTGTGCGAAATCGACTGCATGAGTATGGCCTACGAGCACGACGGCCAATTAGGTGCCCACCGATACGTTACGGGAATCGCGCTCGTTGAAATTAATTGTGTGGGGAACACGTTACATGGACCCGGGAACAATGGGATAAAATTTTATTTTGCGATGAGTCTCGATTTGGGTTCAAGCCTGATACTAGAAGGGTAAGAGTGTACCGTCGTCCTGGAAATACTGAAAGACTGAAGTGCGTTCAGGAAGTGCATCCATACAACGGCTCAACAGTTATGGTATGGGCGGGTATTATGAAGAACAGACAAACTGAGCTCGTTTTTGTAAATGGTAACATGAACACTGTAAATTACGTTGAGGATGTTCTAAGGCCTTATGTCCGTCCATTCGCACAAACGCTTCGCTCCGATTTCACGTTGATGCATGACAATGCGCCTTCGCATACAGCTTTGCACACACGGGAGTACTTGGCAAGGGAAGACATCCTGGTATTGCCTTGGCCTGCACAATCGCCAGACCTCAACCCCATCGAGCATGCATGGGACATGCTCCAGAGACGTGTTTTAAAGGACTTCAATGGAGTGACAACAACCCAACAACTGATGGACTTACTAAAATTTAATTGGGAGCAATTGGCGCAGGATAACATTAAGTCTCATCGATTCTATGAATAATCGGTGCCAGCAAGTTCTCGATAACAGAGGAGGCCACAATTTGTATTAATTTATGCAATTTTTGTACAACTATTTAATTTTAGTTTAAGTTTAGTTGATTAGGCACCTTACTTTGTACTACGTACATACAGTATTTACTCGTAATTATTGTTAATTAAGATTATTAAAAAATAAATATAAAAAAACAATGGTTTAATATCAAAAAAGCAGTAAAAAATAATATAAATAAGAAAATACTAAGGATTTAATGCGAAAACACATTGTATAATTGAAATTTGTATGTGTTGCTTAGACTTTTTTGATGTGTGTACTTTGTACTTGTGTGTGTATATATATACACAAAGTGTTTTTTAATTCGTAAACTTCCTTGCATTTCTGGAATTTCCTTCCTGCCCTTGCCAACTGATTGTCAGTGACATTTCGTTGGAACGAAACGTAAACTTACCGATTTATATAATCTAGTAACATCTTTCGATTATAATAATGAATTTTAAATGAGTTAACGCAACAAAAAATTGAATTTAAATTTAATCCACCATATGCATCCCACATGGTATTTACGAAAGCAATATTAAGAGTGTTAAAAAGCAGCTTTATAAGTTATAAATTTATAGGGAATCAAATACTCACATACGAAGAATTAAATTCCATACTCATTCAGATAGAATGTATTTTAAAGTCGCGTCCGCTTTGTACGCTCAGTAGTGATAGCTCAGTTGGAGCTTAAATCCACCACGCCATTTATTGACAGCGTCCGGTACCGACTGCTTAACGTGCTCTCCGAGGCACGGAGTCAGTGATAGTTAATGTACTTAAGTCAGAAAAACTCATTGATACACGCCACGATTTGAACCATGGCCCTATGACCTTATAAATTTGAGACAGGTTCGTTGCGCTCTGGGTTATCACGACTTATTATTATTAAACATAATCATTAGTATAAAACTATATGGTGAACAATAATAAATAACTCATAAAGAATTGTAAAAATCTGTATCCCAAAAACGAGAGAATCCAAGAATCTTTGAAAACGTCAGTACCTATCATTTTAGTCCTACCCCTCAATAATTTTTGGTTTTAAAATTTGCAAATTTATCAAAAGTTCTATTTTCATGAACGTCATACATTCGCTGAATTGAATAAACGAATCGGAAAATAGAACAGCGTATAATTATTTTAACTTTTCATATTATTGCACAGGCTTGCACGAAATCTCTATTAGTCTTATCATTAAAAAAAAGTTACTCACAATATATAGTTGAACGCTATGTGCTTGCATACACGTGGGTTTGAGACTGCAAGTTGTACGTTCTCCGGGCAGTCGACACTAACCGCGTGCCAAAACGTTAATAGAGCTTGTTTATTTGGATGCACCGCCACAGATGGCTCTGATATAGCCGGATGATATAACTCCCATAGTTCGTTGAAGTATTGGCCAAACTGAAAATTATAATTATTATAACATTTATTTATTTATTTATTTACTAAAGTTACACCATCGGTTCATAACTATAGCTATAAAAAAAATTATTACAAGAACATTAACAGACCAGGCTATAAACCTTTACAGGTGTACACAACAATGATAATTTTACTTCATCAAATATTTAAGACTAAACATCACAAATTAAAAAATAAAACAAAAACAATCATCTATATTAATGAAACTGATTTTTTATCTAATCCAAACAATCAAAAATAATCAAAGCAATAACATATTTAGTATAAAAAATAAAACTACAAAACCGGCCATTCTCATGTCGGACCACGCACAGTGGGTTCCATAATTGGGATGAATGTTCATGGTTAAAATTCAAATAAAAAAATACAAATATCTCAAAAATTACTCAACATATTTTATTCAAAACAATCATTAAAAGCTTTTTTTTTTAAGTTACATTAACTTGAATTTCTTTACAATTCTAAAAGTTAAACAGGGGACACGCATTTTAAGACAAAAAAATTTAAATTTACTCCATCCCTTAATATGTGCTGGAATTTTTTTTTCGTCCATCATTTACATGTGACCAGCCGCAAGACTATACCATTGTATAGCCGTTCATAGATTACACCTACTTTCCAAGTATCGACTATATAGCCTAATAGTTTCCAAGTAAAATTATTGTGACAGACGGACAGACGTACAAAACGAAATTATATGGGATCCCTTTTTTGCCATTTGACCATGGAATTCTAAACATTGAATGGTATGAATGTCAGAAATTCATTTACTATATTAAATACCATTATTTTCATATGTAAATTTGTTTACACATATTACTTAGCTGCTGCTGATTTAGCCCTAAAGTTGAAAAATCTTAATATCTTTGCCAAAAGCATTCACATATAAAATGGGCGTTAAATTAGTCATTAGCGGCATCGATTACACCAAAAATTTAAGAGAAACTAGAAATAGAGCAAGACGAAAAAAAAATATTACAATATCTAACAGTTAAAGTAAAAATTCAAGTAGTGTTTATATGGAACTTTTATGTACCATTTTATAAAATAAAATTCGTGACATTACAATTTTTGGGTTTAAAATACTCATTAGCTGAAACTAACCATCAGTTTTTCAACTCGAGAGACCACGCAGTACGACATTACGCCGAAATAAGCAGTCAATTTCATAGTACCGTGAACAGCGATGTCCGTATATTTACGCGCTGCCTTCAACTTGCCCAATAGCATTGTGTACACCTGTTAAACAAAATCAATTTATATTTTTAATTGACGAGTTCTCCCGGTACGTATAGATAAACCTTAACCGATCATACATGCGAAATATCATTTATCACAAATTTCAAATACATAACTTCTATCGCCCGCTTTTAATTGGCATTTTCAATTTCGATCGTAATTTTAGATTTGTCACGTGTTACAATTAATATTGAGATAATGATTAAGAAAATTTGTTCACCTGGTGTAAAGTATGGTGGGCGTCGTCGGCCAACTTCGTGTGACTGGGGGCCGTATGCGAGTGCGGCCTGGCGCGAGTATAACCTTGCCTGAAGTGTTGCGAGGGAACGAGAGCGACGAGCAAAAGAGCAGCCGCCGCTCTGACGCGAGCTGACGATGCGGCTAGTAGCTGAGATTCTACCCAACGATCTGCGGTACGGAGTGCCCAAGCATGGGCTGCTTTGTTGCGTGGCACCTGGACGTAAGGGAAATGGTGACAAAGATATAGCAATAATCAGGTTTATAGTTCAGGTTAATACTCATAATAAAGGCATTGCTTTTTATGACGCAGTACATTTAAGACTAAAGTGTAAAACATATGGACGTTATAGTTTTATTCGTCTTACAATTTCAAGTAAGTAATGTACCCAATGTCAAATAGACATTTGCAAAGAAAATTGTTCTAAATAATGACTGTATAAATAAAAGATTACGTTAATAAGAACCGGCTTGTGTGATGATAATTTAACCTACAATACAGTTACAATCAAACTTGATGGCGGATCCGAAACTAGGCAAAAGTCGCGTTGCAGTAACCAGTTTTAGGTGTAGCGGGATGCAGTAGAGCGAGGGGTATATGAATGTACCTGTGCTCCTCCTCCAAGCATATAGCGTTGTATTCAGATCCGCCATAAAGTTTGACACGATCTATACGCGCAAACGAAAAATCATTCGTCCTTAGCTTAATGTCCGCTCGCTTACGAAATTTATCAGTCGGCAGACTTTCCTAGCTCTGTGCCGCCATTGGCTGCTGCTTTTCTTTTGACAGATGGCCAATAACATAAAACATAATGAATAAATGAATTTTCATTTCATTCATTTACATCCAAATCCCATTTAAAAATTTTCATACCTTTATAACACAATTTTAACATTAATACGATATTTGATATAATGGATATATTTACTGGCTTCTGATTGTACGACAAATAAGATGACAGCCAGTATTATCAAGTTATGGCTCAATACGACGTACAGTCGGTCTAGTCGGTCGTTCATTGCCCACGCGTCAATAAACAAGTAAATAAATATTGTCTCACCTGCATAGCGAGCCATTCCAAAGCGTTTTGAGGACACACGTCGGCGACGTCCCACAACCTTGCCAACACGAGCTGCGTGAAACAAGGTAAACCTCCCGAGGCTCCTGCTCCTCCACCACTGCCTTCCACTAGCAACGTCAAAAGTTTGAAGAATGGACTGCAATTCTGTCCAGGAAAAAGCATTTCATATGTATTAATTTTTTTCAAACTTTAATTAGTAATTCTGAAAATGTTTGAATAACTGAACAAAATTTTTGAACAAAAAACCTGTTTTGTAAAAGAAATAAGTAAACTCGTAATTTACTATCGTTCCAAATGACGAATGCTCGGCACATTAAGCAATGCGGATACGAGAGTATTTAAATAAGAATTACTCAGTAAGACAAAGTTTCACTAACTCGCTCGTAGATTTTAATTTACTGTATATTTACTTTTTAAGACTTCTATGCAATTGCAAAGGATGTATCGCTGTTAATGGATAATTATTGATTCATTCAGTTCGAATATACTGCCGGACGGTATAAACTAATACTTTTAAATTTTTCTTTTACATATAAACGTTGATTATGATCCTCGCATGAAAAAGTAAAATGGGCTATACTATTTCGGAATTTTCAGAAAATGGGCAATATTTCAATATCACTGTCTATGCTAATGCGATGTTTATTTTCAGGAAATTCAGCAAAGAAAAACAGTAAAAATAATAATTACACAATAATGCTTTTGAGCTAAATTAAAAATAATACTAACAGGTATGATATATAATAAAAGTTTCTCATTACTATTTTATTATAAAATCAATGAGTCGATGCTTCTTTTCGAAAAACAGTAGTTCTGTCTAAGAAAACAACATTGTACTAAATTACATGTTTAAACCATTAAACAGTCATGAACTGTTCTATCCTCACCATATGTATTATCGATGCTTTTACGGACACCTGGTGCATAACGAATATTAAAAAAAAAAAAACGTCAATATAGTTACAAAACAATTCTAACAATTAACAGTTTATAAAACTCAGTATACACAATATAAAATATTATTTAGAAAACTTACATCAGAATGTTTGCTGATCGCTTGAAATATCATATTGACGATTTTCTGCGCGAGCGCCTCATTCCAACGACAGAGTGCAAATATAAGCGATTTAGTTTGTTGAAGGTTGAGACAATCGCGCGTTTGCTGGTATATGAATGGAAAGCCCTGTAAAAGATGACATGAACATGTTTAAGCAGCAGGACCAGTTTCAAAAAACACGGTAGCTCATCAACAATGGATTACGTGAAACAGACCAGCATAAGTTGTTGAAGAGCTCTTTCAATCACGAAAACACTCTAGGAAAATTAGCATACGCCCCTCGTATGATCAAGGGTGGGAAATGTCGGGAAAACTGCAAACATTCCGTACAGGTTTTCAGTTATTTCCGACTTTTTTCTTTAATTCTTTTAATTTAAAACTTTAATTTTTTACATCACCATACAATTTGAAAATGCTGAAGCCCCCCTGTAATGTAACCCTTTGAGCAATTTCGGCCGCTACGGATTGCATGCCTTCAATTATTAGAACTTGAATTTGTTTGTACTACTTTTGTACTATAAAGACAGGCAATATAATATCACGGGAAAACACTTCATAAAAAAAAGATATTTTCTTTATGCCCGGAAAGCGTGCAGCGACCAAGAACTCTCTTGTTTTTCATATTGTTACGGGTTTCTAATTCCGATTTTTGGTATGCACTAAAACACTAATTTATTTATCTTTATTTGATTATAAAACGAAATCACAAATAAACTTAAGAACAATCAATATCGAACACAAACTATACCGTTATATCACTACGCACTTCGCAACTAATCGCACTTTACTTATTTTCAAAAACTGTCTGTTCGACTACTGATCATCGCCTTATAAACCCAGCTCCCCTCCACGAGTCAGACGTCGCGAATATTCTAATTCTGGAACATTTAATTTAATAATTACATTTCTATTTTTTACTCGACCGTGGGAAAATTCTCGCACGTGCGTGGCGCCACACGGCGCCATGGCGTCTGTCTTTGCCAGTGCGATTCTTCCGTCTTAAAAATTATTTTATTTTTTCAAATTCGTGGAATTTAATTCTCTATCTGAATTTTTCTGTTTTATTGAATGGCCGTGGGAACTTTTCGAGTAAGTTCGATGACCTGTCAACGTGCTATTACAGATAGGCGTCACAATTTCTTTGGGTTAATTATCAACACATAAAAAGCCATGCGGTATAAAATGAGAACGTCGATTTGGTTAGCGGATACAGGAGATCAGTATACATTATTTTATGAACAAAAGTCCATACCTTAGCATTATACAAGGCTTTGGCATCTCGTTCCCTTAAGGCCAGCTGGCCAGAAGCATCCCGCGATCGCTCAACCAGCCCCGTGACAAGGGCGACCATCTTATCAAGGGCACCGGGCCGTAATTTGTCACCAGCGGTCTCAGTGTTACCGCTACCGCTTCCGCTCCCGCTCGCTTCTTCGCAAGGCGATTCCGACTATTTGACAAAATAGTAGTGTTTAATTAGGAATTAAAAAACAAAAAACCCGACTGCAAAACCACATAACTGAAATGAAAAAAATTTAACTAAAAATAAAAAAGAAGCTATATTCTAAATAATTTGGTTTGAACAATGTAGAATGTACCATGCCATGTTTTTTTGTCCGATGCCTACCTAAGCACATATTAAAATATACGATACTATCATACGAGTATAAATATGGCTTGAATGGTATAAGATATTAGCGAAGACAAACAAACTACAAAACGTATTTGTTGCAAAAATCTTTATTTTAACACAAAGACGACCACCAAACATATTTTGGTTATTTGTTTGTTTGTTCCCGCCTGCAACACCTTATACCATTTAAGTCATATTTATATGACAGCATATTTTAATATCTGCTTAAGTATGTATCAGACAAAAAAAAACATTGCATGGTGCATTCTACATGTTTCAAACCAAATTTTCTAGAATATATATATAGCTTGTTTTTCTCATTTTGGTTAATCACTTTTTTCTTTTCACTTATGTAGTTTTGCAGTTGGGTATGTTTTTTTTTTTATCATTTAGTTTATTTAAATATTTAAAACTTTTTAATTAATTGGCACACATTTACTTTAGTTTTGGTTACAGCTAAATAAAAATAATAACCTACTGTCTTTGTGTTGAACACGCTGTTTTCTAATTTATGCCAAAAAAGTGGCATTAAATTATTCCACACATTTTGAATAAACTATTTACTACCTTACATTTGATATCCATATTATTGTAATAACAAAATTTTTTTTATTCCCTTGCACATTTTAGATTCGCAGGCGCCATATTTAAATATGATATACCTAATGTCACTCCCACGATTACGGCGAATCTAACGAAACATCATGTGTTCAAATCTATCAAACCGGTTAGGCTATATGCCACGCCAAAGACATATTTAGAATACATATACTTAAAAAACATTACCCTCTTAAATCGGGTAATATAAGAGGGATACATAGTAAATCACGGGTTTACATTTTTAAGATTTTTCAGTAATTATTTATTGATATTGTTAAGAATAATAAAAAGACATCTTTAAAGCGCTAAATCCCTTGACCTGCTTTACTCTGTTTCTCATTTGGATGGACGATCTACCATTTGCTATGCAAAGACTACCGAGTTTTGCTAATAACATTTTTTGTTACGGGAATCTCTTAAAAACCCCTTTTTGTTGTGTAAATTTGAAACTTGTAAGTATTGAAAAAAAGAAGCCGGAACTGAGGGCTGTAGACCGGCTGGATCAAGTCAGTCGGCCTACATTAAGGTAAGCCACACTGAAAATCTATCATGACAGTTTTAGTAAAACGTAAAACTTACAGACTCAACACATTTTCCTACATGTTCGACGGTTTTGCTAATAGATACAATTGGTTGACTTCCTTCGGCAATATTGCAGATGAGTTAAATAAAATAATAAAAAAAATTTACTAAGAAGATTTCTTTGTGTGCATTACAATTGTAAGCCTAGAATCCATTAATAATAAATAATTTGACATAGACAATTTTAAACTCAGGGATCACTAATCACTAAACTTATCAAATTCGCTACGTAGATAAAGGTTTGTAAGCAAAACTAACAAACGTGTATGAAATTATTGTGAAACTCACAGGGGGCGTATTTTGGCCCAGATAAAAGTTGACCATACTGGAGATAGCGTTGACGCGCAGCATGAATTTCCCCTCTTCTTCTCCCATTTTGCTAAATTCGTACAATAAGCTGAAATACTCCGTCAAGTGTCTTAAATGAGATCTCGCACCACTCTCCATCTGAAAAAATGACGGTCAAATTGAACTATCTAGAGTATAAAGCGTCTATTGACTAAATATTATTTAAGTTAAAAAAAATTGGTTTATCTTAAAATCATATGAAAAGATAGAGGTAATGAGAAAAACATATGTTTTTTATTTTCGATTCTTTAAACAATTGAACGCATCTTTATAACTGACAACGACAAAGTTATATCAATATGAAATGGGTTCAGTTTTATCTCATTTTTTAGTGTTGAAGTACAATAACAAAGATTTGAAAGTTTACTTGAAGTCCAGTGTTTATTTAATGTAGCATAGTGATTACACGAGCAAATGCAAATAAAACAATGACGACCGATTGGGCGAGTGGTTAGACATCCTAAATGCGGAGCCAAGGATCGCGGTTTCGATTCCCGCCCGGGACAAATATTTGTGTGCATGAACATGTTCATTTCGTTCCGGGTCTGGGTGTAAAATATTTATATATGTATATATCATTAAAAAAAAGAATATTTAAGTACGTATATCAGTTGTCTAGTAACCCATAACACAAGCCTAAAACATGGTTACTTTGGGACTGTGTGGGATGTCCCATGTATTATTATTATTAATGTAAAGTGTAAATTTTGACCGTGTTATACGTATAAGCAGTTAAAAAATCTCACCAATGAGAGTAACATTCTTATAAACCTAGTAACACAGCTTGCTTCACCCAATTTGCTATTATCATCCTCATTATCATCCGCACCCTGCAGGTATAAGGCACAATGACTGGACCTGAAATTAAAAAAAAAAAATGATTAAACCGACCGTACATTATTATCATTATTTTAAACAAACATTTTGTTAGGTTACATATGAATTGTCATTTCGCAATCCTTATTTTCTTTTCCAGTATGAATTTCACATGTGGGTCATACAAAATTCTACTTCGCTGTGAATATTCAAAACATGAAGTAGCATATATTTGGTCTCCGGCGTATATTGTTTTGCTCACATTTTTGCTGTCACAATGCGGTATCTCTATGTATATTCATGTTCTGAACCAACATTTTTGAAGATAATATTATAAATAGAATAGGCCTTTGGCCATGTCTATATATTTTCATATTTATTTACCTAATATATCATGGTTGTCAACTCGATTTTCATAATAATCATTTAAATACAAAAAGGCAGACAGTTGTAACTTTCCTTTTATATATTAAAGAAAAATATCAAATCCGTGGTGCTCTTGGCGAGGAAAACTATTTCCCTCACCAAGTAGTATCAGCAAGTATAATTAAATAGATTTTTTGGAATTTGTTTCTTTCATCTCTGTGACTCACGAACGGATTACAGAAGGAGAATCAAAATAGGAGATAGCACTCCAAAATGAAGTTAGTTGACTATATTACTAAAAGGTATTTTGTATAGAGAAACATTAGTTTGTGTTATAGTTTTAAAAACCAAAGAACTCCCGCCATAATATTTGGGGCTTGACTCCACATCACAATTAAATTAAAACTATTAAATTTTAATCATTGTTTAATCACTACCTGAGTCTTTGTATAACATGCATGCATAACCTCTGGAACATCTGCCGCACCATTTGATTAGGACATTTTATTAAAACCTGTAAATAAAAGAAACATTTAGCCTCGCATAACTGTGGATATGCCAGTACAGAATATATTTCAATTAAATTAGTAATTAAAAAAAATATTACATACAGATATTCTGAATTGAGAACAGAATATTCTATACCATGAGTAATATAATGTAATGGAATTTCATAAATATTTGAAGAAAAATCTAAAAATCCTGATTCAAATCATATTTCAGCACAATATAAGTGTCATTGTATTGCACTAAACACTAGTACAGGACAAAATCAGTGTGAAATTTTATTTCACAGTACCAAAAATATTGTAAAAATTTTATAATTTAAGAAACATTTCCCATACTGTGAAAACTGATAATAGGATTTTTTTTAAATCTACTAATGCGGTTCGTCTATTACGACTGTGCAAACGTAATTTTTATTTCATAATAGAAATTTCAAGTTTTCGTAGATTCAGTGTTCTGAAATACCAAATGTATAGCAAAATGCTCTCTTCTTTGAAAACATAAAGTTTTTAATTAATTTAACTGCAATTTCTCAAATAATTTAAAAAAATCAGTTTTCCTTTGTTATTTATAATCATGAGTTTTTTTTTAATTATTCACACGCATACCTGATTTAGAGCAAATAGTTAAAGTTTTCAAAACATGAGTATACATACTTGCATAGGCCACCAAGTGTCATCAGCCATATGTGCTAGGAACCATTCTGACGCTGCTGCAGAGGCATTGAACTGTTTCGTCACCAGTTCTACCCATGACACCATTGTAGGCTAAAAACACAATGGCAAATTGACAATCACACATTAGTAGGTAATAAATTTGTCGTAACTGGAAAACATTCTTTAATTAAACCATTTGTTACCTATATATTGTTTAAGTCCGTCGGACTGCGTGAAACGAATATGTACCCTCGAAGACTTCGTCTAACTAAAGTTTACAAGTAGGAAAAATATATGTTATGCCATCATAAAGTCCTGCCATGCCATCTGACAACTGCACAAAAATATTTGTTTTGACTGCGCAAGTGAGTGCTGCAAATGAGGTGCCCCGCGGACATCACTCAGTTTGAAGTGAACCAGATTTTATACTGACTTTTATGAATCTAATTTTTATTAATATAATATTTTTAATATGCCATTTAACCTCAATTACGGCTAGTGAAACAACGTAACGGAGGTTTCTCCAACAAGCTTAGTCAAAAATAATAAAATGAGAAAATTCTAGTTAGCGTCATTACATTAATAACCAGATAAATAGTCATTATTTTGATGGGAAAATAATGCCGAAATTTTTTTATATTGTATTTGAGTCTGTCATGTGTCATATATGGACCCACAATAAAAATCATGTTTAAAGTAGAACGCTTTTTCGAATACGTTTTTTACAGTTACGGATCACAACTAAATATACAAAAAAGATTCGAACGGTTATACCAAAAAGTATTATTTACTTTATCATTGGACCAACATTACATTAACATTATTGGAATTTGAATTTTCTCAATTTAATAAACAAAATAATAACCTCTACATAATTACTTACCTTTTCCTTAGCATGGATGAAAGTTTCGATGAAAAATGACGTGGATAACTGAGCTGCGACCTCAGTGACCTCTGGCCTTAAAGTTAGAAGACTTTGTGGTACCGAACTGCACATCTGACCCATGAACCTAGTACAATACAAATACAATATGAATTTATATTCACTGTAACCATGTTAGTATATACAATTTTGTCGTTAATGTTAAAAACTAATTTCAATTAATGAAGCTTGACAATTTAACAAAAATTAAATTAATAAGTCTTTTTCAGGTTTTTCAATCAAAAATGCAATGTTTTCCACATATATTCTAAATGTACAACCCTCGTCTGTCTATACGTCACAGTCATTTCATTTAGACACTATTACGACCACAGTGCTGAAACCAATATTAAGTACACCCTCGATTGGAGTCTCTTTGAATAGGTATAAAATTATTGAAGGTCTTTGATGATTTATTCTGATTCACACTATCTGATTTTGAATCAACAGTACAATTAGGATGAAAATGTGCAATTCCTACAGAGAACTAAGACTCTAATAAGACCAACCAACTGAACAATGAGCATAGAGTACTATGGAAATGTCAGAAATCGCAAGAAACTTTAGCCATATGTTTCCAATGAAACGTAGGTAACCATTGTAATTACAGGTAAATATTCTTTAACATTTTCATTTTCTATCCTTCCGAAACAAAATTTAGAAATCTAGAAAGCTGGCAAGTGGTACTACAAGATTTTGATGCCGTGCCCATCCCAGATAACCAATTGTCATCACATGTGCACAATTTAAATTTAGTAGAATATAGGTATATGAAATATTTTTTGTTTGTTACATGCCGGGACCTTATTTTTTCCCTCCAAAGTAAAGAGTCACTGTCTCGGTCATAGAGAGACAAATATGTTAGAGATGCCATGTCATGGTATTTGTTTAGAGACATGTGTCAGACAATAAATATGATTTTCACAATATTAGCCTTAGCTTAGCCTAGTGGGTAGCGACCCTGCCTACGAAGCTGGAGGTCCCGGTTCGAATCCCACTGACGAATATTAATACTGGTACCGGGTCTTGTTTGTTATATGTATGTGGTGTCTTCGCTTGGTACCCAAAACACAAGCTAATGCTTAGTTTGGGGCCTAGACGTTGTTGTGATGTATACGTATGTTATGTTATAATATTTCTCCCGAAAGAATTACCACTAATGTGTGGTTACTGAATCAAACCTAAATCTTCGAGATTGGGCAGTTGATTAGGCGCGACATGGTTTCCCCCATGCCATACCCCTAAGAGGACTACGAAGATTGTGAATGTCTGCTATGCATGGATTTACACATCAATGTGCAAGTGCGCGAACGCGGTGTAAAAACTACATAGCTATCATCGTACAAAAGCGTTCCCTTTAACTATGTATGTAAGTACCATCGCGCTCTGACAAATTCAAAAGTCAGATCAAAAACTCACGTAAAATAGGCATGCTGGAATATATTCTTGTCATGTAGGAATTGCATGTTGTCATCCCATATCCATTTGAGCAGATCCATGGGTAATTTTATGGCGGGCGCGGTGTCGCTGCTGCTACGTCGTTCTATACTCGAGCATGGGCTTGACTCTTCTGCAGTCGATGACTAGAATACACATGTTTTATATAGTTAGCTTGTTTCGTAATAATTTCATAAATACAAAGAAAAGCAAGTTTCACGCTTACATATTTCATATACATAATTAACAATTATGGCTAAATAAAATTCTTTGTGTTTTTGTTCAATCATCTGAATACGAGACTGCAGGGCATCCCCTACTATACAAAGAATCTGCTTATAAAGTATTCCATTCAAACCCATCATTTAATCAAATCTACTGTTTTCGAGATAATCACTCTGTAAATCTGAAATTTGGTTTGAAAACATTTTAGCTAAATGACAGACACCAATTAAATAGTTATGGGCTAATATAATATATAATAATATAGGGTTAATATAATAGTTAATACCCATCTCTTCTATAGTTAGTAGGTACGTATCCACATTCCCGCTCGGTACGGCAAAAAACCAGTCAAGTGTGAGTCGGACTCGCGTACTGAGGGTTCCGTATAAACCTGTACGTATATACGTACGTACGTAAAGTAAGTTTGATTTTGTTACAGCATAAAGGTATTTAAGACCTGAGTATTTGATATGAATTTGAATTTAATACCTCTACGCGTTCATGAGGAAAGGGGTAGTAAGTTTAAAATTATTAAAAATATTTTTATTATATGATGTAACTAAAAACTTATGCTTTTCGCAATTTTTTCTTTATCTGTGCTATAAGACAATGCTTTATACCAAATTTTAAGATTCTGAGTTGACGGGAAGTACCCTGTAGGTTTTAATTCCCTTGCGAGTATAGATAATTTGCAACATAAACGGCTGTATCCTTTGATTGCGTTGGCTTAGAAGTGTGTCTTTTCACAGCTCCAAGGGACAGTAGACCTGAGTATTTGATATGAATTTCAGCTTGATACCTTTACGCGTTCTGAGAAAAAGGGTCTAAACAGACAGACATACAACAAAGTGATCCTTCCTATAAGAGTTCCGTTTTTTCCTTCTGAGGTTCGGAACCCTAAAATGACATTTTTAACTATCAACCATTTTTTATTATATTTACCATTTAATATTAAAAAAAGATTATTTGTAAAAGATACAAGATTATGTAATAGAAAGAGGTTATTAATGATAATGAAGAAATATTAATAAACACATTATGTGCTTAATGAGCAGATTCCGTATACAGTGGCATGCCCTGTAGTCCTCTTCCAACCTATGCAATCATTACCTGAGCTTCTTCAGCGAGGCCACTATCCGAGCCTCTCTGGTTACGTGTCGGACTCAATTCATAGAACAGCATGTATGCACTGTTGGTTTTCTCAAACGAAAAATCCATGAACTTATCGGTGACTGAATCATATGTTTTACTCTTGAAATAAAAAATATATTAAAATTAGATGTGCTGGACAAATAACTTTAAACAATCGATTACCAAGTGAACGGAATAAGAAGTTTGTAGGTAATATGTTACAAATAAGAATTATAAAAAAGGAATTGTTAATAGAATAGAAAGCAAGTAAGTAAAGTAGCATGAGAACGTTCCAATACACTGGTCTAGGCAGTTACTTAAATGTTACCATTGTGAAAAATTTTGAGTTCATTTGTGACTCTCAAGATGGACTTTATTTTTCCATTGCCATATGTAAAAAAGAATGCGCTCACCGTCATTTCACCACCAAAGCATTCGGCCGCAATGTGCGCCGGGTCGAAAGGTTTAACTTCAGCATCATTGAATAGTAACCAACGGTCGTGATGGTCATGATCACGGTCACGTATGAACGAGTAATAGTGACCACCGTCAGCTGTACCCGTGTGGACCGTCACCCCTATTAGCTCATACCTGACGGTGAAAAATTTATTAAAAACTTCAAATTTTGTATTTCACAATCTCATACATGGCAAATCGCTATTTAATATTTAATAAATTATAATTATTACATGTAGAATAATATAAATAAGGGAAGATCCACAGTTGCTAATAAAAATTACCGCTAATAGTGTACAAGACGGTATATACAATCCTATCTCTATTTAGTTACACTGCTACAAAAGAATGACAGAATGTGTTCTATTGTGAGAATCTAGTAATTTCAACCATATAATCTTAAATACAAGATTTAATTTTGAATATAAAGTATGCAAGAAAAATATCGCTTGATCAACAAATAAAATTGCACAAAGTGCTAGGTATCAAGTATCTTTTAGCATTTTTTGCTTATGGACTTTTTAATGTACGGACTGTATATCTTCCATAATTTATACATCGATAATGTAGAAGTATAAATCGGTTTACTGTAAATCATATCACTTAACCCAGAATCTACACATTAACCCAATCGGGTCAGATTGAAAGCCATTTAAATGCCAGAGACAATCGATTGATAATAATTTATGACAAGTTAAAAGTATAAGGATATGTCACTGTATTGTAAAGTAATTATAATAATAATAATATTTCGGACATCCCTCAGAGTGTCATCTAGTCCCAAACTAAGCAAAGGTTGTATCATGACGTACTTAAATATTATTTATAATATATGGATATTTAACACTCAGACACAGATCAAACAGACATGTTCATGCACACAAATATTTGTCCCGGGCGAGATTCGAACCCGCGAACCTTGGCTCCGCAGTTAGGGTCTCTAACCACTCGGCCAATCGGTCAGCCAAATTAACTAATTACATTTAGTCTTTAAGAGATAGTTTAAAATTATGAAATAAATTAAAGAATAAAATTAAAGTTGGTCTATATAGTTGTAAATTCGGTACAGCTATATTAAATTCCCGATAGTAAGATATAAGATATGACGCCCGATAGAAAATAACAATATATTAGTACGGCGCCACGCTTTCGGATTACGGGACTCGTTACTATGATATTCGACGCGGTTTTTCTTTTGTCCTCAAGCGATAGGAGTTAGCGCTATCGAAGAGCAAAAAATGGATATCAGAGTACAGTTAGTATAGTGCATCATTATATGATTTTCATTTTAGATGTCTTTTTCTTCGAATCTGATTTTGGATTATTCTTCATAATCCTATTTATATATAAATACTAGCGGCCCGTCCCGGCTTTGCACGGGTGGTATTCGTTTCTTATAAGAATCACGTTTTTATCTCAGTCTTATGTCATTCCCGTTCTTCCTTTCCCGTTTTCGTTCCCATCGCATAAATATTTTATCGTTTCCGTTCCTGGCCCTGGTCTCATTTCCTTTTTGTTTCCATTCTCATCAAGAATAACTTTTTTATTTCAGTCTTAACTCTTTCCCGTTCTTCCCTTTCCCGTTTTCGTTCCCGCGACGCAAATATTCTATCGTTTCAATTTCTGTCAGTCTTAATTAAGTAAATTACACTTTCGCGAAATAATATTTATATAAGCAATTATTAAATTGCTAAAATGGCTATTAAAAAATAAGGGTTGATCGTAGAAGGGTGAAAATTGAGGATTGTATGTATTTTTGTATGTTGTATCATAAAAAAATAGAAATTAAAAATTTTGTCTAAAAAATAAAAAATAAATTTAGGGGTGGACTACCCCTAACATTTAGGGGGATGAAAAACAGATGTTGGCCGATTCTCATAGATACCGGATAAGCACAAAAAATTTCATCGAAATCGGTCAAGCCGTTTCGGAGGAGTATGGCAACGAAAACTGTGATTACTAAAATGGCTATTAAAAAATAAGGGTTAATCGTAGAAGGGTGAAAATTGAGGATTGTATGTATTTTTGTATGTTGTATCATAAAAAAATAGAAATTAAAAATTAAGTCTAAAAAAAAAAAAAAATTTAGGGGTGGACTACCCCTAACATTTAGGGGGATGAAAAATAGATGTTGGCCGATTCTCATAGATACCGGATAAGCACAAAAAATTTCATCGAAATCGGTCAAGCCGTTTCGGAGGAGTATGGCAACGAAAACTGTGACACGAGAATTTTATATATTAGATATAATTGAAACAAATTTAAAAAAAATATAAACTTACTCATAATGTTCATCAAATTCCAAGTTCTCCTCGCTATCGACACTAGGGCTTCGACCATCAACTTCACGTTTCATCTCTAATTTTTTCTTTTCTTCTAAAAAAAAACAAAATATAATATATAAATTGAAGTCGGATATTTGTGTTTTTCTAAAACAATCTGTACTCTATATTTATTAAATTGAAACACAAACATCTCCAGAATTCTAAACAATAGCATAATAATTTTCCCATAACTGTCAGCAAGATTGGAATAATTTCATTTTATCTCTTTTCAATTTTTCTTTAAGTACCTATTTAACTTTATAAAAAATATTATTTTGTAAATTTTATAAATTAAACCTAATTTGGAAAGTAAAAAGCGAAAAGAGAGTAAATAACATTAAGAATTTTATTTACTTTTTTCTTAATAATCAGCAAATAATATAGTAATAATATTAACAAACCTTGATACTGTGCTGGCATAAGATGTTTTTCGACATAGCCCGACATATCTAACCGCATAGGGAATGAAAAATGTGTATTAACTTTCTCCTTTAACATTGTCAACATGTTGAACGTGTATCGCATGGTGTTGAAACATAGTATTCTTGGGAGTTTCTTGAAACAGGCCCTGAAAATTAATCAAAAATGTATTAGTCAACAATAAATCTATATCAATGCTTGGAGTATTCATAGTTAAAATGTAATAAGATTTATCAGTGCTCTTCATAATAAATTGATGTGTGGCAGTTTATAACCAACCGCAATATAATGATTTGGTTTCGCTGTCCAGACATGGACTTATCTGGCTATAGTAACAGAACCTAATGAGAAACTGTACATGCAATCCACCAACCCGCACTGGAACAGCGTGATGGATTAAGCTCCAAGCCTCTTCATCCCGAGGGCAAGCCTAAGCCTCTGCAGTAGGGCATTAATGGGCTGATTGTATGGTATGGCAAGTGTGCATGTAGTTTTTCAGTTTCTTTCCAGGACTTTAAAATTGCCTTCGAGCGCAACTCGATTATCGAAAATATTATGTATGCATTATTGAAATAATTTTTGGCGATGAATATTTCAAACGAGTCATTGTCTCTATTTTTTTTTTTAATTATTCAATTTATCAACACTTAAATTAGTGTATTATAAATTTATTTTTTTATTTACTATTTAATTTTTATAGGTAGGTACTCAACATTTTGTATATATATCTGATTATATAAATAACAAAAAAATAAAAAGACTAACAAAAGTATAACAATAAAAATGAGAAACAGGAAATACCTCTTTTCTGCGCGTACTTTCGCTGTACACTGGGAACATGTGTAGCAATTGTCGCCCTCTAAAGTATCTTTTACGGTGACTTCGTCTAGACTTTGGTGTAAATTCCGCATATCCGCTACCTGACAACGCACCGTATAGAACTCTTCCAAAGTTCGAGATACATGGGCGCAGTCCTATAACGATAAAAAAAACCAATAATTTTATGTGTTACCGGAGTTACCACTTTTCCGGTTTGCGCAGCGCTGGAGTACAGGGTTTTAAAAGAGATAGATTCTTGCAAGAATTAAAAGCGTAACTAAGTGTAACTTATCGGGTTCGCGACATACACATTGCCCAGTAGCGTTGGTAACTGTATGAACAGTATCTTTAATAATAATAATACCTGGGACTTCCCACACAGCGTCATCTAGTCCCAAAGTAAGCAAGTATTATGCTTGTGTTATGGGTTACTAGACAACTGATATACATACTTAAATATTCTTTATAATATATACACATATAAATATTTTTGCGAAGACACCACACACATATAACAACCAAGACCCGGTACCAGTATTAATATTCATCATATTAATACTGACCCGTCCTAGGATTCGAACTTTGGACCTCCAGCTTCGTAGGCAGGGTCGCTACCCACTAGGCTAAGCGGTCGTCGAATTTCGTCGGATACTGGATTTCACGATTATACAGCCTCTATTTAATAGTGAGTTACGATCTTGGTGGTGACACCAAAGGTTCCGTATATAAACGATATATTTGTGTTATGTATTCACCAAAAAAAATTAATAGATAATAGCAAAAATGTTGTTTATGTCATACAACAAATTATCGATTTCCAGATTTTTCCTTTTTCTTGTGTTGTGATACTTTGCTTTTTGACAAATTTCATGAGTCTATGTCAAAGGGAAGTACCCTATAAGTTTTGATTTATATGTGACAGTCAAAATATGTGCCGTAAATGTCCCTATTTTTTGAGAGTGTTGACTTAGAAGTTTGATTTTTTATAAGACCTAAGTATTTGATATTAATTTCAATTTGATAGATCCACGCGTTCTTGAGAAAAAGGATTTTGGCAGACAGACAGACAACAAAGTGTTCCTATAAGAATTCCTATTTTCCTTTTGAGGTATGGAACCCTAAAAATATCTAGAGCAAATGGTTTAATTCTTACCAAGGATACAACATTGTTGCTCAATGTGCCACAGAACAAAGTTTTCACTAATCTCTTCAGTTCCGGTGTCATTTCTTCGAGTTTCGATACAAGATCTATAAAAAATTCGGCCATATCTTTCTGTTCGCCCGTGTTGAGAGGCTGATGATCCATCTGGTATACTTTGCAGAAGCTACGCGGGTTATAAGCTTTTCTTTCGCTCTCCTGTTAGACATTGACAAAATATTAAGCACTTGCACAACGACAACACAAGCACAACTTCACGAAGTATTTTCTTTCAATTATATTGTATCTGTAATTGCAGTTAACAAAATTTTGTAAGAAGCTATACTTCTATTTTTGCATAACGATTTGCACCACTCTTTTAACACTTTACATAAGCATAATCTACATAAGCACATTTTTCAATATAAATATGTGATAAAATTCATGAATTTACAGAAATGAGACCAAAAATTCATTCAGTTTAGGTGTATTATATACACTAACTGAAAGTTTAAATAAATTTACAACCAGTTCGGAGATACAAAAAAGAAACATTTGACAAGTAAATCTTTTTGGTCAACAAATTGGTTATTATTTAATTCCTAATCATTCTATTGAGAACTTATCATAAAAACTGATATAGTAAATACAAATACAATAAACACATATTTCCTATATTTTTTTATTTTACAAAGCTTTAGTAGATGTTTAGATAATTGATTCTCTTAATCATTGCATTTATCTAAGAGGTCTAACTTATTTTTAAACTATAACACATGGAAAATCATTAAACTGTTGTCATCTTAAAATAACATACCATGAGGTAAGCGAACATCCTCTGCATCTCTTTCAAAGTCGTGGAATGCTTGCTGATGTCTGGGTCCGCCTGGAGTATCGCGGCGCGAGCTTGCGGCATCATATAAAGATGTTGCATACAAGATGCCATATAACATGTTGCACCTAAATTGGTTAGACCAACATAACCGCATTCCGAACGACTCTCTTCGGCTGGCCAATAGTCCCAAGGATAAGGAGATTGTGGTCCTATATGAATAAAAAATGCGTTTTTAATAAGATTTTATTAGTACAGTACTAATCGCATCTTTATTTCGCTCGGAATATAAAAATAACCTTAGACAATTTGGTCATTGTGACGATCGCCACTAGGCTAAGTGGCTAAGCCTAGTGGGTAGCGACCCTGCCTACGAAGCTGAAGGTCCCGGATTCGAGTCCCAGGTCGGATCAGTATTTGTATGATGAATATTGATACTGGCACCGGGTCTTGGTTGTTATATGTATGTGGTGTCTTCGTTAAAATATTTATATATTATAAAGAATATTTAAGTATGTATATCAGTTGTCTAGTAACCCATAACACAAGCATAATACTTGCTTACTTTGGGACTAGATGGCGCTATATAGGAAGTCCCATGTATTATTGTTATTGTTGTATATAGAGAAATAGTATGTGCTTTTCTCTTTGACTCGGTGAGGGTTTTTCAAGATGACATTTAAAATGATAAAAATAAGCTTTCTAGATGACGATGTACTGAGCTTTCAGCTTTTCTGTAAGTCAGTCAGTCAGTTAACAGATCGTAAAAAAATGTATGAATTAAAAAAAAAAAAACAGAAATACTACTTCATAAACATCATTTTTGAAAACAAAACAGTGCACAGTGAAGTGTCAGTATGAATATGGGGCGTAGAAAATATTACTTATATAAAAAATAAAATATTTTAAAACCATAAATTGCAGTCTAATTTTGACGATCGACATCCAATCAGTGCTATCTTCCTAAATTATCGGATCTTTTTTTTCATTTATCTGGAAAATCCGTCTAGATACACAATTTTTTGAGAAATATATTACCTAAAGAAATACAAACAGTAAGTACATTTTTAATAGTTAAAAAATTATTACATATGTTTACGTATACACCAAGGTCAACCATAATTTCACGAAATTACCGGAAAAACGAACAGAAACGCGGTTTCTTATGATCGTAATATTTTCTAATATATAGCATGAGCATAAAATAAGTTCAATGCGGATACGGATATAACTACATCTGTTTAATGAAAACCGATATGAATATAGATCACAAACCTTCCTAGTATAATATGACAATAGCTAGATTTTAGAATTATCATAGATGAATATAACTAGTTTAGGAAACCTTGGATTTTGTATAAGAATTTAAAAATACACCATTCACCTGGTTTATGGTGTTCCATCAACTTGTGGTGTAGAACCATGTAATTATCTGGAGCGCCTCGAACAAGCTCGACGAGCAAATCGTAGGCGGCCGCTCTGGATTTTTGTGATTTACATTTAGGAAGGTTTCTTTTTTCCGGGTTCGGAACGTCGAAAAGAAAAGCGAATACCTGAAAAATAGAAATCGGAACGGAATTTCATAACAGAAGAAGTCAGTGTAAAATAAAAATGCAGAGTAATGTATTCAGAGAGACACTCCAAAATGAAGTTTTTTTTTTATAATAATAATAACACATACAATCACAACAACAGCTAGGTCCCAAATTAAGCATTAGCTTGTATTTTGGGTACCAAGGGAAGACACCACATACATATAACCACCAAGACCCGGTGCCAGTATTAATATTCATCATATAAATACTGACCCGACCTGGTGTTTGAACCCGGGACCTCCAGCTTCGCAGGCAGGGTTGCTGCCCACTAGGCTAAGCGGTCGTCATTCAATAGATTCGCATTTGAATATAAATATTTACTAAGAGGAAAAACTACTATTTATACATTTCTTTTTTTCTTTGATAAATTTATCTAATTATCTTAACTGTTCAATACGATTAAAATTAAGTTCCGTGACATCCGTGTGGTGGCGGGTCCGCTTCTTGTTTAGAAGGTCCTGGTTCGAATCTCAGTGCATGTACCAATTATTTTTTCTGTCTTGAGTACATAACTATCACTGAGTCCGTGCCACGGAGAGCACGTTAATCCGTCGGTCCCGGGTACCATCAACGGACGAGTCTTAAAAATTCACTAACCCACACTGGAGTAGCGTGATAGATTAAGCTCTAAGCACCCTCAACCCGAGAGGAGGTCTAAGCCCCTATAGTGGGGCATGATGGGCTGACATGGATATGATTACGCTAGTTTTCAGGGTTTCGAATGTCAGAAGGAAAATATAAAACTTTGCATCATTTTGTTATACTTCAACACCTTTTTTCTCTGGAACAGGATGAGGTAACAAGTCGAAACTGATATCAAAAATGGACGTCAATGCCATAACTGACCTAGTGTCTTGTTTGGTACGAAGGAAAGACTCATAGCACAAACTCATTACCAGTTTATAATTTTACATGAATTTTCAGAAGATTTTTAGTTCTGAAATCATATCGGGGAGAAAAGAGAACAAAACAAAAGTATGTTATAAAACGTGAATTTTTATTCACCGGCAATGTTTATAAACTTTTATGAGCCAATATTAATTTTATGAAATAGTTACAATTAACAATGATAATAATGATCTATAAACTTGTTCAGAGATTTTGAGGAAGCTCGTCCTCACGGCCTTTCCATTCTAGTCCGTGCTCGCATTAGACATGCGTTTATTTTTTGTCGGTGAGCCTACGTTTATATATCATGAAAACTTTTCGAATAGACAAACAGTAGTCTATGTTATTATCCATCTCTTCAGGTTCGATTCCCGTCCGGGATAAATATTTGTGTGCATGAACATGTGTATTTGTTTCGTTCCTGGGTGTGAAATATGTATATATGCATATATTATAAAGAATATTTAAGTATGTATATCAGCTGTCTGATACCCATAATACAAGCTTTGCTTAGTTTGGGACTAGATGGCGTTGTGTGAGATGTCCCAGGTATTATTATTATTATCCATCTCTTAAACTACTGTTCATTGGTTCGTTACGACGTAAAGAAAGGACAAACATACTGTAGCATTTGTAATATAAAAGTAACATAACATCGTAGCATTTAACATAATTAACTTACTATTTCTAAAGTTTGACAACCCTGTTCTGAAGTTTTGAACCTGAGGGGATGTTTCAGTAAATGCGTCAGCAAACTCAACTGTCCATACAATCCGTCGTCGGGCACACAAGGTTCTATTCTCCGTTCGATTATTTCACGACTATCGAGGGAACAACGGATCTGTTCACAGAGTTCGTTTAAGTCTGGTGCGCCACTGTCTTCTGATGTTGCACCCTCTGTAAATTAATTAAAATATCACAATATTACATTGAAAATCAATACAAATACTGTCAATTTTCTGTTATAGCGCCAAAAGCGGAAATCTGAAAGTAATCGAATAGTCCGCTGAATGTTAACGTTCACACTGATCATTACAAACACGTAATAGCGTGTCGTTTATTGCAATTTGAATTGAATTACTGTTGCCTCGTTGTTATCGGTGGATTCAAAAAACTGAGTATGGTTGAATTTTGACCAATGGGCGACGATTAGTTATTATTGAAACAACAGTAGACCCCGATAACTGTAAGCTGCCGGCTACTATGTCGTTGCGGAGTGCTAAGACGTTATTATATACCAATAATAGCACGTGTCGTAATAGCCCAGAGCGCAACGAACCTGTCTCAAATTTATAAGGCCATAGGGCCATGGTTCGAATCTGGGCGTGTACCAATGAGTTTTTCTGACTTAAGTACATTAACTATCATTGACTCCGTGCTTCGGAGGGCACGTTAAGCAGTCGGTCCCGGACGCTGTCAATAGATGGCGGTCGTTACAATCCTCAACCCGCAGTGGAGTAGCGTGGTGGATTTAAGCTCAAAACCCCCTCCTTACCCTGGGGGAGGCCTAAGCCCCTGCAGTGGGGTATCATGGGCTGATGACGATGATGATGAATAGCATCATTCTAAGCAGAGATCAGTCTATTTAAATATTATTATTTAAATAGTTCCTCGATAATAACTTTCCGCCTTTCCATTGCAACAGTATAGGAGGCGTCATCTGTTGTAGCTGTATAATCACAAAGATATCATCTATTGTGCAGGTGAGATACTAAAAAACGTTTTGGTACAAGAGATAAAGATAGCCATGGTAAATATTTTCCTTGTCTAATGTCACATGCGAAGTTGTTGATTGTTTGTTGCCTAAGTCATTGATGATTTAATTTAAGTAATAATTTTAATTTTGAAAGGTTCGAATGCGACTGCAGCTTATCCCGCCATTAACGGAAACTGCTCATCGAGTAAATAATTTTTCACACCTATTTTTGTCAAATCTACAACAAAAAAAAATTATATCATTTTGCCAAATCTAAAGGGCCGTACCGCGCAGTAACTTGTCTACGTACCTAGTACGCTTAAAAAAAGAAACAAATTAAATGCCCATAAATAACTATTATTAGCTGATAGCTAATACAGACATACAATCTAACTTTACTTCCTAATACATGATTTCGACCCAATTTCTCACTTTGCCCAAGAAACCTTAAATGTAAGTTGTACCTTTGAAAAAATCTTCAGGTAGGCCGTCTATCAAACGACACACAAGCCAGAAGTAGTCTCGACAAGCCGGTCCATATGGTTCTTTTCCTTCTTCCGTATGATGATGGACCACCTATAAAAACAACGGAAATCAAAACCTTCGCAAGGAAAAATCAGTTACACGTATGGTTACATTGCATCGAAACTGAAGAACACTTCTAATTGAGATATCTGAAAGTGGTTAAAAAAACATGGTTAAAATTTATAACATTTGCACCGAAATTCGGTTCACATTCGGTACTGCCGAAGTTCGGCAGGTTTTACCGAACTTCGTCTCCGGCCAAATTTCAGTTAGATATACCAGGGTACACCGAATGTCGGCCAAACTTCGGTACCTCTAATTATCAGCATAACTCATAGATATAAATTGCATCTGTGAATGGCATAACTACATTTAAATACTCAATTCTACATGTTTAGTTACCATTTTACTAATGTAGTATTGTATTTTGAAGGTGAAAACAATAAAAACAATCAATTTGTACACTTTATTTAAAAATTGAAATCAACAAAAAATATTTTCATTTAAAATTTGTGATAACAAAACGTCAATGAGAAGCGGCAGGGCGATCTCTGGTGACGGGCGAGACGCGCGCGGGTGGCACGGCAAGCGACGGAACGAACACGAACCGATAAGTTCATCGGATAAAAGCGCGCCAATTTAAACCAAAGTTCAGTCGAACTTCGGCTTTGGCACATGTTCAAACCGAACATTCGGCCAAAGCCGAACTTCTGCAGAACCCACAGTCAGTGCATCTCTAAAATTTATATAATAATAATATTCAACGTCTAGGCCCCAAACTAAGCATTAGCTTGTGTTCTGGGTTGCCAAGCGAAGACATCACATACATATAACAACCCCGGTACCGGTATCAATATTCATCATATAAATACTGACCCGACCTGGGATTCGAACCCGGGACCCCCAGCTTCGTAGGCAGGGTCGCTACCCACTACGCCAAGCGGTATAAAAATGAAACTTCTTTACTGAGACACTAATTAAATCAATCACCAACAAGTCAAACTGGTATGTAAAAATTAAAAAAGATATTACAAAAACATTTGAAAAACAAGTATTTATGTATGTGCGTAAAAACGTTAGGGTTGTCTATTTAAGTCTAGTGTAGCTCTCTATTACTCAGACGAACGGAACGCGGTCATAACTAGGTCGGTATATTATGAACCCGTTATTTTAAATTAAACTGACTTGTGAGCACATTACTAACCCGCTTATTTTGTATGTTCTAACAGTTTGGTAACTCTCGGTTCGGTTACCGGTAACGGTTCGGTTGTTCGGTAACTATATGCAAGAGAGTTTTTTGAACCTGCTTATTATATATGCTCCGGCTGTTCGGGAGCACGAGATATACTCTTAAGCACTTTTTGAATCTATACTCGGTTATTATGAAACTTTCTTTGTCAAGGACTAAGCATTTTAAAAAATGAAAAAATTCTCAATGATTACGTAAATTTCCTCAAATCAGCTCCAAAATGGTAGGCAAAACTAGAGACCAATGGTAACTTATGTGCTAAGTCTCATTACAATCCGTCGGAAAATAACGACGTTAGAGCACAAACAGACGGACAAACTACCACACCAAAATGATAACGCTAGAGGCTACTTAATAATAATGCTTTAATTGACTCGAATTTCAATCAAAAACGACGTTACGTTACATTACGTGACGTTATTTTATAATTTTTTGTGTTCATTTATTTTTATCTTTGGACCAAACGAAGATTACAGGCGTTTGGTCTTTTATGTTTACAAAAAACGTTAATCTGACAAAATGCCACAAGTCGTCAAACCTACAGGAATATTTAAATGACAGTTTCAACATACTTCATGATGATGTTGATGTTGGGTAGAGTGGTGGGGCCGCATGTCGGCGGCTCGCGGTAAATGTTCCAATAGCAATTGAAGCAACGGTGCCAGTACTGCCACTTCGCCACCGGAACAAAGTCGATAGAGGGCGCTACCGGCTTCACGGCGAACCTGCGCGTCAATATTATTAACGTATAGTATAGTATAGTATCCAACAACCGTTTAAAAGTGAAAATCATGAGGTGCAGTATGAATCTAATGTGAGCGCCATCCTGTCAGGCGACGGGTTATACTATATGTCACCACAAAAACAAAATATCATATTACTAATTCTAATGTGTGCAATAAACTATAAGACACAAAATAGCTTCGATGATTGCCGTGTGGAGTCATGCATTAATTGCATGAGCTCAATGTTTGGGTGGGGAGGGCGAAGGGGGTCCAGCAGAATCTCACCTAATCTCATTTAGGGAATGGGGGATCAGTGCAATAATAATATATCACGTCATTCGTTAAAAATCATAAGAGAAATTTCATGTGAGGGATTGGAGATCAAAAATTACGGCTAATTGATATTTTGAACTCGCAAACGCACTTATCAGAACTAACAGGACAATTCGCATTGACCCCCTAGAATTATGAATATTAACAAGAAGCAAGGTAAAGGAAAAACTTTAAAAATCCCTAAAATTTGAAAGTTAAATTACAAAATAGTATTAAAATCCATTATGAAAGTTTATTTCGCACTTGACCGGTTTCTCAAATAAAAATCTGTGATTACGTCTCCGAAAATCCCGATTTTTTTTAAAACAAAAATATTTATTCCTTATAATCTCAGAATAAACAGAAGGCGCCTGTAAGCGTGAAACTGAAGAAACAAAAACCACTCTTAAATAGAGTGGTTTCACTTTGTTGCGATTAGTCACTCCGTTGCACTTACCGCGTTATAAT
Organism: Luffia ferchaultella; assembly: GCA_949709985.1. Taxonomy (NCBI): domain Eukaryota; kingdom Metazoa; phylum Arthropoda; class Insecta; order Lepidoptera; family Psychidae; genus Luffia; species Luffia ferchaultella. The sequence continues at coordinate 7,621,023 of OX453256.1, read as the reverse complement.
GTACAGCACAAGTGTCAATTTTAATTTTAAAATGTTGTCTTGTGTCGTTCCTACATGCAAAAATGCTGCTGGGCTTACGAAGAAATCGGATGGGATCACATTTCACTTGTAAGTAACATATTCAAAAGTGGATTTATTTAATTATTGAATTTGTTTTACATACTGTGATTGACTTAAAAAATGGCGCGTTCATTTTGTGAGTGTTGCCAGTTCCATCGAAAATTTTATCTACTTTTTATTTAATACCTGTTTAGAATACTCTATTGTTTGAGTAATAAAGCACCTGTGTGAACAACAAAGAACAAAGAAAATTGAATTGGATGAAAGTCATACAAAGAACACGGCTAGATAAGTTTTTGAGACCATCAGAGCGGAACGTAATTTGTTAGATTCACCTTGACGAGCAATATTTTTGTGACACGAAATGTGGTTTAAAAAAACTAAAGAAATCAGCTATTCTGACTAAGGTAGAATTAGTCAAGATACATTAGTTAAATATTATTCATATTGCACCTTTCCTGTTCATTATGTAGGTCATAATTATATTATAAAATAATCCAATTTCATTCCATTCCATCATCCCTTTAATACCCCACTACAGGGGCTTAGGCCTCCCCTCGGGATGAGGAGGCTTGGAGCTTAATCCATCACGCTGAACCAATGCGGGTTGATGGCGGGTAGGTGATTGGTGGGTAATCCAATACCGTACTGATAAATGCGGAACTCATTCACAACTAGTGACTGGAAATTCGGTATCTATTATACCAAAAATTTCATTTTTTCCTAGAAAATACAAAGAATCTTCTATGCATTCCGATTAAAATTAAATTTTGGTGAATGGAGTAATATATGAATTATCTAATAATGGCGTGCTATTTCGGCATTTGGTATTGACATCACAATTGTCTGAGTCACATATAGAAACATCTGAACCTTCGATTTCGGAAAATGTGCGTAGGCACTTACCTACCTAAAATTTTTATGTTTAATTGATTACATTTGATTTTCTGTTTTTGATTAAGCATTTTGCTTTTTCATTTTATGATAGACTTAAAGTTTTTCATTTCAGGATACACAGCCACAATCGCCTACACGATCAAACTCAGAAATTGGTGATATCCATATTTCTGATTTGGACTTTCTATGTGATACAACGAGAAAGCTACTCAATAATGATTTATAATAGTGAAAATAATGGTAGCATTGCAAAATTATTGTCTTAGAATTGCCTCAGCTTCATTATCTGTCAAAATATATCGTAGGTTATTATCGGGAACTGTTGCTTATTACCTGTCGAAATCAATAAAATGTTCGTTTTGTGTAGAAGCAATTGGCCTCAGGTGTGGTATGGATTGTGATATGGATTGAAAAATAAAGGCAGACTTTATTTCCCTTCCCAAAATCTTAATTAGGGGCCGTCCATTAATCACGTGATCTTTTTTTAAGCATGTTTAAACCCAGGGGGGGTTAAAAAATGCTTGAACCCCCTTGGTAATACATGGTGAGGTTTAAGACTACCCCCCACCCCCCACCCAACATCACGTGTATTATTAGTATCTACAAAAATTCTTAAATTTTTAGAATCTTTTAGAATATCACCTTAAATACGGGTATAAAGTATAATCTTATTTTATTCTGAAATTAAGCACTATGATAAAAATATGTAGACAGAAAAATTGCAGGTTGTTTTTGATTGGTATAAAAATAATAAATGAATGATGTACACTACACACCGCTTTTCGATTTAAAAATTGCGCGTTTAAAAAAATAAATACAAGTGATATCTTACTACACCCCCCTCCCCCCTTGTGACATTTCGTGATTTTTGTCAAACCCCTCCCCCCCCCCCTTTCAAGCCTCACGTGATTAATGGACGGCCCCTTACATGAATGTCGTATTATTATATTATTACTTACAAGAAGCACATGCCCGAAAAATTTCAAATGAAGATTTTGTTATAAGTTCAAATATCGAACGTTTAGCAATCGTTCTTTCAATTTTCAAGAAATTCATTGAAAAAAATAATATATTCCTTGTAAATGATGACCACATAAATGGTGAAAATCATAGAAACGGCGGTTATTGAAAAAGTTTTAGATATGAAATTAGGTGCCTACATTATTTATTTAAACGTAAAATTCTGCAAATCAGTTCAAATTCTAAAAGAAAATATTATAAAAAGCTTACACAACAAAGGGGTACCTAATAAAAACTTTACTTACTTAACCTTACTTTTAAAAACTTACCTTATTGAAGCCGGGTTTTATTTATTGTAATAAGTATAAAAAAATTAATGTTTGTTTCCTTTATTCAACTAAAATGGTATGTATGAATTTCATGTTGTTGTGAGTAACGTTCTATTAAATGAAGAACACTTGTGTCAGAAGGTCATGCTACTTCCTTTCTATAATTATACTCGTATTGTACCAAAAAACTCATTAAACTCAAGTAAACACCTGGCGCCTGAAGGAAATTTGAATGTTGTGAGTTTTGGCCTAGTACCTAAAATAGTTAAAACTTACTATAAATGAACACAAGTACGCGGCGACCGTAGGGCTGCCCCGTAAGAAATAATTTGTGTTATATAAACGCACCCTAAATATACCTATCTGTAAATATTTTTATTAAACACCTTTTTTCTGATTTTATATGATTATCCCAAAAACAGTAGAAAATTTATCCCGATCTAGCAACATTACGCGGGCGGGAAGTGAGGCAGGCGCGGGACGTACGTAATGTTTTTGGACACAGTGCAGTATGTGTGATCATAATTGAGCGCTCCACCTGTGCTTATAATAGACCAAAATTTCAACCGACGTCCATCGCCCACCGTGCCTATGTTAATGCACTTACAGCTGGATCGGCGTCGTCCAACAATAGACGAGGTGCGGCGCGTCGTAGAGACCAAGCTAGGGCTACAGCATCACCGCCGCCGCGAGCCCATAATACGCACATGCGCATTGCATGTTGTACTACCTAAAAGAACAAGAAAAAACTCAGTATGCTTATGAGCCACTAGTTATGAAAGAAGTTGGTCAGTATGACATAATAATTATAGTTGTCACATTTACTGAAATAGAATTGATATGAATAAACCTTTTATGTATATACAATACATTAATGGGTTATTATATTAGAAGAAACATTTCAAATAATTCCTGTCATAGTAAATGCTTTAGAAACATTTATCACTCACCTGAGCTCTTCCCCAAAAGCCAGTCTTGTACGTGGTGGGTTCTTTGACTGTGGCTGCTTCACAAAGTATTGAAATTAGACGTTCCGTTGTCTCCTCGACGCTCATTAGTGAAAGTAAAGACTGGAAAGAAAAATAAATTATGATAGGTATTCAGTTTGAAATGAAACAATTTATAAGCCAAGGGTATAATATAATGGATAATAATAGAACTTATGGATAATGTACTCATGTAGGTACATAGTATATTATATGTACAAGTTATAATTTGAGATCGGACATTTATAAAATAGTTCAATGCACTTTATTACGGGAACATAATAAACTAGTCTGTGACGGCACAGTCATTGTAGCAAAACTAAAAATTTATACCTATCCTTGTTTTATTTTTTAAAAAGATACATGACAGTTCAGTAACCATATAACATGGAGTTTTTGTAATTATTTATGATTCACTATATTTCTACATATCTCAAATAAAACACCCGATCTTAACTTAGACTCTGTTTATACATATACTTTTATAATAAACACTGTAGAATAATAAAAAAATGTCAAAGAACTTTTTGTATTTGGTTTCATAACTAAAGATTTAGATCAAAATTACATATATACTACTTAAGATAAATGTTTACATTAATAAACAGTACAGTCAGGTTAAATGAGGAATCGTAATTGTAAATAATTTTTTTTTCAAATAATTTGCAAACAAAAATCTTACCTGATGCAATTGAGGTGTCTGCGCAGGATCAGTGGTAGGCAAACTGCCTATTCGACAAAGCAGTTGCAGTAATAGAGCTAAACAATCTTGTCGCCATTCGCTATCGTCGCTGCGTTGCAATGAGCCTAACAAGTGTAACAATATTAATAAAAAAGAGAAGGCATGAAATCAAATGAAAACTAAAAGGTGAATCAGCATAACATTCTTAAACTTCTAAAACTATTTATTTAAATTACGATAAATTAATTTAACCGTTTATATAAGTTAACAACGGATGCTCATTACACCATGACAGTTATATCTGATCCCTCAAGGGGCGTCGATTCCCCAAACCTGAATGCGTTGCATATGAAAGTACACTATCATTGTGAGTGTAAGGGGGCTAACGCGCTTACAGGCGCTAATCGTCGCATCAATGTTAACGTTTTATTTTGTGGTGGACGCGAAATGATATTCATAGTTCCACCATTAGATAACAATAATTGACAACAGCTAAAAGTTAGGATTCATGTGATGGTTTTGTGGTTGAGTGAGCATTATTTAAAAAGAATAATAATAAAAAAATGTTAAATGAATTTTTAAATTACATTATCAATAATATGTGTATTTATAATGCACTAGAATAAGAATCTGTTCTACATTTCCATTCCATTCCATCGGCCCATTATACCCCACTGCAGGGGCTTAGGCCTCCCCCAAGGTGAGGGGCTTAAAGCTTAAATCCACCACGCTGCTCCATTGCGGGTCGGTGGATTGTAACGCCGCCATCTATCGGCAGCAACCGGGCCCGACTGCTTAACGTGCTCTCCGAAGCACGGAGTCAGTGATAGTTATGTACTAAAGTCAGAAAAACTCATTGGTACAGGTCTGGATTCGAACCATGGCCGCACGTTCTAATAGATTTGAAACAGGTTCGCTGCGTTCGGGCTATCACGACTCTACCACACCACATATGTTACTACATATGTTAATTGTAATCTTAAAACCATTTCATTTGAATTACTAAACTTATTTAAATACATTTATGTATATAAGGTATTAATTTACCTGACATCATGATGTCATACAATATCCTCAGTCCACCTTTCTTTATGAAAGTCTCATTCCAGTTTTCAGCAGATGTTGTCTCTTCCTCAGTCTTTTCAGATTCTGCTGGTGACTCTTTTGTAACATTTGTACTATTATTTGTCGAACTTAACTTGTCTATGATATGTAAAGAGTACATTAACTTCTGTGGACTGGTGGGATCCAGTAACTCTGGCAATTTGTTTTCTATCGGATTCTGGAAGGCTTCGAGTAATGTTGGATTGAGCGGCACGGCTTGCAAGATGTCCCATACACGACGCGACAGCAATTGAGCTTTCATGTGTGCTACCGACTCCTAAAATATATATTGGGAATTGTATTGATTTATGTTATGAATCAATATCGACGACGCTTAACGACGACCGCTTAGCCTAGTGGGTAGCGACCCTGCCTACGAAGCTGGAGGTCCCGGGTTCGAATCCCAGGTCGGGTCAGTATTTATATGATGAATATTGATACTGGTACCGGGTCTTGGTTGTTATATGTATGTGGTGTCTTTGTAAAAAAAAGAAAAATATTTATATATGTAAACATATATTATAAAGAATATTGGAGTATATATATCAGCTGTCTAGTAACCCATAACACAAGCATAATACTTGCTTACTTTGGGACTAGATGGCGCTGTGTGGGAAGTCCTATGTATGTATTATAATATCTTGTCATCAATTAATCAATCAGAATCAATATAAGTTATTTTCTAGACAGTCCAACGAAAGTTGACACGAACAACACATCGAGAAGACGTTGCGTGAGTGTATGTATACACTATAAGCAGTTAGGTTTCCTCACGTAAACAAAAATAACATATACCTCCCTTGTGCACATGTGTAGTTATGAAAATAATGAAGTTGACGATTGATTCGTTTTTAAAACTCACTGTTTATGCAGTGTGTTTTTTCGACAGTGGTGAGATTGTTTAACAGATATTGCAGACATTACTAATAAAAAAAAAGTTTAATCAACGTGTACATAAGAAAATTTACATGTGACAGTAAATCATGACATGGCATTTTGATACAATTTTTACCCATTTAAAAGATTATCAGTACTAAAGTTCAATAGGTACTTCTGATTTTTCATTTTACGTAGTAAAAATAAATGCTAGAGATATGTATTGACCTAGTTAGTTGAGTTCTTTCCACACTTTGCTAAATGAATTTACCCTACGAATCCACTCACTCTTTTTTTGGGTAACTAGCATAATAATTGAATCTCTGTAATTTTATTCGGTGCACAACAACAGCAGCAAGGTTGTACTTCAAGTATTCACAAGTAGCGAAAAAAAGTTGTACGCAATTACTCTAAGAATAAAAATTATTTTCATCTGTTCATTTAAAAAAATAATCTGTGTGCTTACTATTAGTTGATTTGTACTATCCATAATCAGCAAGTTACAAATATTTTTATTCATATAAAATTTTTTTAATATTTGATAAATTCAATTTTAGTATTATGTATGGATATTCATTACAACCACAGACAAGTCAATCTTTAGACCACGCTTTAATAAAAGTCAGTACGAAAACGAAATCGCCAAAAAGTGGCGGGTTGCGGGGAGAGGTCGGCTAGTTTTCATTGGCTCGTTCAAAATTGACAATTTAATGGCTTCCGACGTGCTTCCAACTGACGGCTCAATAGTGACGTAGTTATGTAGTGTCACTACATAGCCTTGGCGAATGCTACTCCCTGTTAAAGCGTGGTCTAAAGGTTGACTTGTCTGTGACTACAACACACTGAATATATTAAATGGCTTGTCCGTGCAAAACAAACCAAATGGCAGCTGGTCTATAAAATTCTAAAGAAAATAAAGGGTTTTGCTTCAAGAAATTAATTTTAAATTTTTTTTATTATTAACCTTTAGTTCAATAAATAATGTGAAACTCGATTGATACGTTTGGCATCTTAAATTCATAAACTAACATAATTGACTTTACAGCAATTTTGGTACCAATTTTCTTACCCCAGTTGTAGCTGGCTCCTTCATCTGCCCCAATGCCTGCATGAGCGTGAACAGCTGATGGAAGTATCGAGGCTCGAGCAGCAGCAAAGTGGGTAGACGTGCACGCGCCGGCGCAGGTTGCGCTGAAGGCCATTCTGACCATGCGCCGCCACCACGGCCTCCGACACCCACGGAGACGAACACCAACTGTTTGGTCAAATATTGTTACCACTCTTACAAGCTTCATGCCAAAAAGTTTGGTGAAAGACCAAGTGATTTTTAATTCGATATGACGTGAAATTTCTGGAAAGTAGTATAATAACTAAATGTCACACACACAAGCGCGCTTGCGTGCTGAGCATAGTGTCAGATCTGAGTAAGTCATGACAACAAACCCAAGGATAAGGGTTAAGATTGACACGACTTGCATAGTGACGTGTGAAGTTGGTTGTGTATTATAGAGAAAGAAATAAGTAACTCAAGATACAGGCAATTTTTTTTTTTAATATGCAGTGGTTTACCGATTCCTATACACTTTCACAGTACCATCCTTACTCATAATTTTAAGAGCAAGTTAAAAGCGAGTAAGCAGAGCGAAACCCTGTCATTATTATAAAGCAATCTGCATAGTTTGACGACCGCTTAGCCTAGTGGGTAGCGACCCTGCCTACGAAGCTGGAGGTCCCGGATTCAAATCCCAGATCGGGTCAGTATTAATATGATGAATATTGATACTGGTACCGGGTCTTGGTTGTTATATGTATGTGTTGTCTTCGCTTGGCACCCAAAATACAAGCTAATGCTTAGTTTGGGACCTAGACGTTGTTGTGATTGTGTGTGTTATTATTATTATTATTATTATTATAGTTTGAAACTTAACAAATTCCGCATATCCAATAATCTACAATTTTGTAAGCCGATTACTGTCCCACTGGTTATTGATATGTTGGAAGACATTATCGAATTAAATTATGACCAAATTATCAGTGTTTGTTTACCTTTCCATTGAATATCCAATAATTAAACAAATCAAAAAATTGCTGTAATTTTACATTTTTTTGTGCTATATTTTTCATAGGGCAGAGAATCAACTGTGTTAACACCGTGAATTGTGAAATGATAAACTATTAAATAATGAAAGAACAAAATCTATACAGGAACCAAATCGACAGCAGCGTCCATTACAGCGAACATAGTTTTTCATTCGTTCTGTCCAACTATCTACATACTACCTTTCTGGTATACAAGTTATTGAAAGCAAATAACTGAATCAAAACGCCCTAAGCTGCTAAACATCTTTCACAGTGACAACACCAAGTTACATACATATTTAGCCACTCGGCAAAAATGGTGCGATCTTGACTGGGAAAGGTTGATGCAACCAGCGTATTGCTCTGATTTTGCCTTCAAATTACCACATATTTTGGTAGTTCCAGAACTCTAAGTAGCGTAAGGTTGACGTCAATAGAGGAGTGTTTAAACTACCTTTTAAAACTATTTGGCTAATCCCGTAATCCACAGCAATAGGATCGACAACGTGCTGTCTTATTATAAGTTGAGTCAATGATTAAGGTTCCAGTGTTCCACTAACCTGATTATCTTTGAAACCCATATCATATAAGGTGCGTTCGTCATAGTCTATAGTCAGCTCTTGACCCTGCGTTATCATCCGCAATGGACCATCGCTTGACAGTGCCGTGACACCTTCTTCGCCTTGTATCTAAACACCAAAATAATATAATTGAAACTACAACTTTGTCAAATTAAATAATAGGGTAATTTTGAGGTAACTACTCAGTTATCTGCAAATTATAGAAATACATTAAGTTCCGACACCTAACAGTGAAGTTATTTTTCTAAAAAGTACTGAACAGAATTCCAACTAGGTCGGTCACACGACATCGATGTCTTACTGAAATTCGCCATCATAAAAAAAATATTATGCACAAATCTATACTTATACATCCTTGAAGCGGCCAACAATCTCAGCATCCAACTATAAATGGCCCTTACAACGCGCATACAATAAATATGTGGCAACCTTCTTCCATACATCACATTAGGGGCCATAAATATAAAAATCCCGTGTGGGTCCGTAAACGACTAATAATGAACACAGAACATCCAGAAATTGCGCATAATTGATATTGTTACAGTGCAGGTTGCCTAAGGTTTATATAAAGTTCTATATGGACAGCCACATACAAACCCCAAGAACCTAATCAAATCACGTAAGCATAGGAGAATAAATAGTGTAATTCCTCTAGTAGGATCTAGTTCCTCAGGATCACAATTACACGACAATATTTATTCATATATACGCACCTGTCTTTCCCACCAAACATGTACATGCGCTCTTAGATGGGCCACGAGGTCTGTTTGGTGTAGAGTAAGCGAAGCTCGCGGTCCGGCGCCGGCCGGTTGTAGCGTTAATCGAACGGTGCCTGGACCGGACGTACCCTCCCATGCGCCGGATTCTACCAGCGCCCAACGACGAAGATGGTACGCGTATCTATGAGAATAAATGTACATTCAAGTAATCACAAAATATGTCAGTAAATCTATTAGTGACATTTCTTAGTATATAAAAAAAATAATTATTCAAACTAAATGCTGAATCATCATCTGTATATTACATATTTTATTTATTTTAGCAATAAAGAATTACAATTTAATTTCATATTATGTATACATGAGAAAAAGTACATTAAAATTTTATAACATAGCATTCGTGATTGTCTAGGCGATAAAAGCTTTTTTCTAAAAAATATATTTAAGTTACATAGTTTATGACATAATAAGGGGTCGGTACAACAAACAAAATTGAATGTGAATAGGGGACTGCGAGCTTGTTTCCCATGAAACATGAAGTTAAATAAACAAAGCGGGCAATTGCAATAACATAGAAATGCCAATGTCTTTAATGGCATGAAGTATTCAACAGTGAAGCATGAAAAGTTATTTTACCAGGCACTGGAGTCAATAGTAATATACAAATAACTTTACAGGAATAGACAATCACGGTTGCGACATCAGGATCAAAACTGACAATCAATGTATCAAGAGGAGCGAAATCAGGATAGTATTTCGGAATGTTTTAACATGAGTAGCCAGTCGTGATAATCGCAAGGATGTGAAAAATTGGTAATGTCTAAAGCCAGGCAGTCCGTCTGGCAGTATTTACCTTCTCTTAAATGTATCTAAATGAGTCTTCAATAACAGCAATGCCCTCTGGATGCATTGTAAAGCAGCTTCCTCAGTCATGTGCTCATAGATGTTGATTTTGTCTGCAGTTTTTTCAGTCTGCTCCTTTGCTTGATCTGCAGTGTCGATGGTTTGTTGTAGTGACGCATCGTCTCCATCTTGATTTTTTGATATTAATCTTTCGGCAGCCGAAGACAAATGGAACATGCATTTGGAGACGAAATCGTCCTCTTGTTGTAATTGTTGACCCATGTAGTAACTGTTTAGATACTGTATAGCGCCCATTGATACATCTATAACAGAAAAAAATGTGTATCATAAACGTGAGGTTGAACTAAAATCATCTATTTAAAACTTACATGTATGAAACACTTAATCATCTCTTATTTTCTATTCTCTTTTATATGCTGCCTCACATACCTTTTAATTTTGCCTTTTTAGAATTTCAATTTAAATTACGTTTCGATTTTTATTCTGGATCACTACCGGCATCGTAAAAGTTTTACTTTAAAATAGAATAATAATAATAATTCCTTGGACATCCCACACAGCGCTATCTAGTTCCAAACTAAGCAAAGCTTTTACTATGGATACCAGACAACTGATATAGATACCTAAATAATATTTGTAATATTTACACATATAATTTTTTTACACCTACCCATGGCAAAATCGTAATTAATTCTTTTATAAGGGTAACATAAATACTGTGACAATTCTATCATCATCATCAGCACGTGTCTCTCCACTGCAGGATATAGGCCTCTCCCAAGGCTCGCCACCACACACAATTCTCCGCCTTCCACATCCAATTACTCCCGGCATGGTTTAGGTTATCAGTCCACCTGGCCGGGGGCGTCTAACGCTTCGCTTTTCGATACGTGGCCTTCACTAGAGAACTCGTCTAGCCCATCGGATGTCGGTTCTGTCGGTTCACGGCAAACGTGACCGGCTCATTGCCACTTCACCTCGGTAATCACTTCGACAATTCTATATTTTACTATAAATATGTCTCTCTCTATAATTATTTTCGCTTTTCTGATTTGTGACAATATAAAGATAATCAGTAATATTCATCATTCACAAAATTATTTAAATACATACTTTATTTCAAAGATACATTTGCTATATTAGTTGCATGTTTATCTATTAATTACCGGTGCTGTTAGCCCTCAAAGCAATCTTCCATAAATGGTCCATGGCCAGAGTATGTGGATGTGCCTGATCACGAGAATCACCCGTGCCCAAAGCCATCCGAGCTAAGTTGCACAGCTGTTGATACAGACTTAGACCCATAATGCTGATTGTCTGTAAGGTATAAAAAACAAAATCGCTATTATAGTAAAGGGATAATTTAATAATCAGTAATATTAAAAAACGAGCTGGAATGTTGTGGAGACCTTTACTTTGATGTCCTCATCATATCCTGACATATCCGTAATTTGATTCATGTTTTTTTTTTAGGTGACGATATGGGGTGAATTAATTTTTTTTTGTAATGACTTTGAGAATATCAATTTTTTGAGAAAAACTGTTATGATAAAATGTAGTTTATTAAATTAAATTCTATACAAAAATGGCTTATAAACTTTTTCTTACATCAATTATTTCAAAGTTACTAGACTTTATGCCAGACCAAATTGCACACACTACTATAATATTATATACTATTTTCAAGTATATAATCATACTGATTATACATATTACAATGTTATACCATGATTACTAGTTATTATGATGTATTATGGTTAAGAACTTGTTTTCAAATTAATCATTCAAATATCTTCATTTCATAGCTCTGTAACATAATCTTGAAATATGTCCAAAGTAAATTAATTAGTGGAAAAAAAACCCTCCAACTAAGGCGCATTCAAAATATATATTTTACACGGAATCTTGCTTGTAACATTATTAATACTCTTAAACTGCAACTATATTTCACTTACCTCAGGGTCTAAAGTTGGCATCTTCTCGACGTACAGAAACCTTAGAGCATCGAGTCCCAACGCGTGTTGCTCGGGTGATTTTGTGTGAGATAACAACCATGAATACAGACAGTCCGCACACTCGGGCGTACCGCGTACCACTAAACACTGCCACAGTTCTTCCACTTGTTCTACTGTCAACCTGTATTATACACACATTATTAGAGGCATTGTGTAGCTACGAATTTCGGTTGTACACCATTAAATATTAAATCGATTTACGCAGCTTTTTTTTTAAGTATAAGATTAATAATAAACTTCATTAAATTGAATAACAAAATTTCTTTGATGTTCGACACATGTCAAAAGCAACTCTCTCTTATATACCTCGCTCTGTCTTGCGTCATAATTAAGCTTTTTGGAGTTTTTTTTTTGCGAACTGCCGTACGTTCGATTTTTTAGTTTCTTAAAAAAATTCTGAGAAATCTCCATAATAACCGCAAAAAGTTGTCTTTTTTATTATTCCCTAATAAAAACAGTTAAACTCGACATTGAAAAAATTATCTAAACCATAAAAGTTGCCACAGTTAAAAGAAGAAGAATTAAGCTATTTTGGTCGTGAATTAAAGACAACAAATATAGTTACTTATACAAAATAGTTCTTCATTATTGATCCACAGGCATGCTAAATCTTAACATAAATTGACAACAGCATCTATTACCTAAAGACAGCATTTCGATTGTTTCTATAGTGGAGAACACCACCATAAACTCAGCCAGTTTTCTATAAAAGTTGGCAGATTATCTCCATTTGATAGGATCCTCACAAATTCATGCTAACCTGAAGTGCTGCGGCGATCCGACCGGTGAGAATATAGCTGTGAGGAAATGTAGGCGAACCGTTAGCTCGGTTATGTGTGCGTAATGAGCCGCGTCGCCGGAAGGCCGCGCGTTCTGTGTATAGTGTCTCAAATCTTCTACAAACAGACGCATCATGCCCCGTTCGCGTTCTGCCCACATTACCACCTATAATGAGAGGAATTTAGTTTTAAATAAGTTAATAACATAGAAGGTAAAATATAGGTTAGAGCGAACATAATGACCTTGTTGAAGTTTGCGCGAATATTTGTGCTGTACAATTATTTTAGAATAACGAAAAGGTAGGCGCGATGAGAGCATAGGTAAATATGAAAGGACGATATCTAAATTATCGACTAAACTATCGACAACCGGTCAGCCTAGTGTGTAGCGACCCTGCCTACGTAGCTGGAGGTCTCGGGTTCGAATCCTAAGTTGGGTCAGTATTTATATGATGAATATCAATACTGGTACCGGGTCTTGGTTGCTATATGTATGTGGTGTCTTCGCTTGGTACCCAAAACACAAGCCTAATGCTTAGGTTGGGGCCTAGACGTTGTTGTCATGTGTACGTTATTATTATTATTATTATTATTAAATAAAACGTACTAAGAAATCTTTCAGTTGACTGTGCCATTGCAAAATCCACCTGCTAACATCACATAGAAGCCCTTTCAGTACGGAACACTGTCATGTTGATTATCTGTACATTTGCATCTGCAAATTAGTTCTGATTCGAACTACTGGGACTATAACATTATTATAGGACTTTTTAGTTGTAAAAGTATTCAATTTTTATCATTCCACTATAGTTAGATCTATTGTACTAGCTACTGTACACTTCCAGTGGGTTATTAATGCTGTGATTTGAAATTAAGAAAATTGATTATGTGAGAGTGACGAAACCCAAAACAATTACAACATAAAATGTGTCAAAAAATATTTCAATATTGACCAAATTAAAATATTTTTAGTTACTAGGATATTTGTTTTTCTTTAAGGCGTTTAATATTGAAATACCTGATGCATATCCATACCACGAAGCTGCTGGAATGACGAAAACAACTTTGGCAACAAACGTAGTGATACAGCCACAGACCTGTAGATAAAAAAAAAGTTTGAAAGGTACAATCCATTTTATAATGTATAGACATAAGGCGAGCAGTGGCCGTAAATACAACACAATGGACAAGATAGCGCGTGTACCTTGACGTATATAGTCCAGGAAAGATGGGTACTTATAATTTTTTAGGACTGGTTCCAGTTTTAGATTCGTGAAGTCTTCTACGGTTCTATTAACCTATGCACTACACATTAACCCAATTGGGTCAGATTGAAAATCACGAGCCATTTAATTGACAGAGACAATTGATTGATAATGATTGATGACAAGTCAAAAGGTTAATTTTTTTGTGAAATATGGCATTCAAATAGCACATTTTTGTTGATGCCTGATATAATTAAATTTTTTTTTAAACATTATAGTTATTTAATAATAGGAATGTATAAATGTTGAATTAAAATAATTAGTTTAGTACAAATCATAATATCTGTACAATTGAAACAAAAACTTTCGCGGTATGTAAATAACAACATTAAATGAATAACAATTATAATTACCTGTGATTGGCTAGATTATCAAGGCATCCCTCGATAAATTTTATCCTAATAAATTTGTCCGTGCTAAAACACAGAAGCGCGCAAAGGGCTTTCTCTGCTTCTAATGCTAGACCCTCGCCTAGTTGTTCCTGTCAAATATATACAACAGATTAAAAAACATAAGACAACATATCAAAAATAAAAAGTGTATAATATACATGTAGTTGGGTCAAAAGTTCTGTCATATATTGTTTCTTTGGAATTGCAAATACTGGCCACAAATCTATTATTTATATTTGAGTTTAGAAACTTTGACTTTTTTTTTCTATTCTATTTTTAAACATGGAGTAAACGTAAAAGGATGTTAAAGTGGCGCTTACTGCGTTGCACCGCGGCGGTTACGTGACAACTAAAAATTAGATTTTTTTTTTAAATTAACTGTGAGGTCTGTTTGTAATACCATCAAAAGATTCAAGAAAGGTTCAAGCTTGGTAAACCGAGAAAGGAGTGATCGGCCTTGTATGGTTAGGACGCCAGCGCTTATCAAAGCAATTAAGACGCGAATCCAGCGAAATCCAGTGTGCAAGCGAATATTGTTAACTTTTCAGGTGGGGTTAAGCAGAAAAACTTTTAAAAGGGGGTTAAATGAAGACCTGGAACTAAAATACTGTTGCTAAAATGACTATTGAATTGCAATAGAAAAAGTTGTTTCCGTTTCCTTGTAATGATCAGATCGAATCGAATATATTTTCGTTACCATTGATGGGAGTTGTATCGTCCGACGATACTTTGTATTTATTTACGTTGACGCGCCGTCCCGTTCCGTATAGATATACCTTCAGTTGTATAACGTCACGGCATATTGTAAAACACAGTGTTTGTCTGTCTGTATGCGTTTTCTTTTATGATTTCAGAATTTTTCATGCCAATATTCATTAAATTTTTTTCACACAATTTAAGTAGGCAAGTTTTCAAAATAAATATCATAACGCTATTACAACAGAACATAGAGTAATGAATGGCAACATCGAAAAAAAAAAATGTGGCAGTGCAATCGTAAAGCATACGAGAATGCAAAGATGCTTGGTCGCCCTGAGGTGGTCATCTGTGACATCATCCACGCATTCCCGTTTGCGTTAAGCTTCACAGAGATCCCCCACCACACATTCCTGGACACCTGCAATCGAACGATGTAGCTGCGTGAAATCATCTATGCGGACCTAAGCGCGACGTTCGGCCCGCAAATAACGATTCAATCATGGAAACGACAAGTCGTGCGCCATCGATGCATTCTCGTATTTTGTACGACTGCGCCTTCATTATATTTAAGGTATATAACGACAGTGGCATCCAATTGTTACATAAGAACTGACACCAACTTGGTAATTTATCATATTAAAATAAAGTTATAGGTATTTATAAAAATGTAATAAACACGTCATACAACTCACAATGCAGCCATCTTGCAACAGATCCCAGAGAAGAGTGTTACCCGGCCGACATACGTCATCAACGTTGAAGGGCAGCGGCGCAGGCGCAGCTGGGGACGGAGGGCGACCGCGTTTTCCTTCTAAAGCTCCCGCCAGAGCGCTCTGAGATCGGTATTCGCTTAAGCATTGAGCCTGAAATGATAATCATTTAAAAGCTGCCATTTAATTTTTTTACAAAACTTATAATTTATTCAAAGTGTAAAGATCTACACAGCTATACAAAATACTGAAATCGTACTTATTACAAAAATATTTAAAAAATAGAATTAAAAATAGTAACATAATGATAATCAGACAAATGCCATCAGAATAAATTTTTTTTTTCAATTTAAATTAAAAACATACTCCCTCGAATAAAATATGGAATAATAAAAATTTATGAATCTTGTCTGTGCTATATGTTCATGCATTTAATATTTTTGTAATAATTATTAACTCTTTTAGTATGTTTTGAGAATGTTAAATTTTCCTAAAAGAATTAATTCAACCAAAGTATAAAATTGATATCTGGTTTATATGAATACTGACTATAACTTTACCAACATTAGTAATACACATATAAAAAAGTGATACTAACTTCAGACATTTTCTATGAATTTACGGCATTTATTGAGATATAATTGATGAGTGAATTTTACAAAAAGGTTTTTTCGTTTTGTTCTTCATTAGAACTTTCTAGTCACATTTAGCACAATCGAGTAACGGCCATTACAATTTCGTTTGCATGCATCCTAGCAATACCAACATACAGAATAGAAAAAATGTTAGAACAATATATATATATATTTTTAAATTATTATTAATTTACTTTGTTTATTTTTATATTTATATTTTTACCGTGTTATATTTTAAAACATGATTGCTAGTGTTATTGTAAGTGTGCCAAATAAATATCTTTTCTTTCTTTCTTCTTCTATATTCTGACATCAGAAGATTCTTGTAATATTCTAATTGGATGGAAAAAGCCATCAGTTTTATATGAAAAAAGAACTACAAGATACAAAAAAAATTCTAGTTCTGTAATTTCAGGTTGTTATTTGAGTACGGTATTTTTATTGTAAATGGCCTTCAAAGCTACAGCATCCAAATCATGGTCACCTCTCTAAAACCATTCTTACCCAGGGCTTATGAGTTCTGCAACCAATGTGGCCTGCCCGATGCAACTTCAACTTGCCGATTCCGTGAGCTAGGTCGCTCACTACAGTTCTGTGAATTTCTTCATTACAAACTCTATCCTGAGAAACTATCAGAAACTCCAAGCATAGTTCTTTCCATAGCGCACTGAGTGTCTCTGGACTTGTTAAGAGGCCCACATTAAGAGGAAAATTATGACTGTATATATATTTTCACAGTATGTTTAAACTTGAAAATCCACTACTGTTACATGTTCAATGACGTATATTAATTTGAAATGAAAGGTTTTTAACACTGAACTTCTTAATGAGGTTACAAATGTGAAGGTGTGGTCTGCCTAGTCACATTGTGGATACAGGCCACACTTCTACTTACTAACTACTCTCAACTAAACAATAGTTACACTACTAAAGCAGCTACGTAAAATGTACATGTCAGTATTGAGATGTACATAATGTCAACAAGACATTCGGTACAAATAAAACGCAGCCCGCACTGGACAGCATGGTCGGTGGATTAAACTCCAAGCACCTTCACCCTGAGGGAGAGGCCTAAGCCCCTGCAGTGGGGCATAATGGGTTGATGGAATGGAATACATTAATACACTTGCCATCTTTTTAATTTGTTTCATAATTGTCTGTTACTCGGATAATATTACCTGTGCAGCAAGTCTTGCCAGTTCTTCTTCGCAAGCCGAATCGTCCTCATCCAAATCAGGCAAATGTCTGTGCGAGTGTGGCGACAATGCCGATGATGCACTGCCTTCTTCCTCATCACCGCCTCCCCGACGCTTGTAACTTTCCATCAAACGTAGCTCCATTAGTCTCCTTAAAAATTAATATATCCCTACTAATCCATCCATGCATATTATTTATATAACACAATGTATCTTTGTCTGTTTGTTGGTTTGCGCGTCTGTAACTCCAGAATCACTGGTACAATTTACACAATTTTTGTTTTTAAGTATGGGAATATGTTAACTGACCAAGTTTTAATATAAATTTGGTTCCGATAAGTAGTTAAGGTGGTATTAGCAGTAACAATGTCAGCGTTTCATGTCGGAAGATAAATAGTGGCGCGACGCGCGCGGGTTATGCACCGTTGGCAATGTATGGTCGCATCCGGAGTGTCCAGCCGTGCGCGGAGGAAGGGTCGCAGTCGCTCACTGTCTGCATTACTAACTACTATCGGGTGGTACCCGGTCCAATGAGGACATATATATGAATTTATCGCGATTTTACTACAAATGTGTAGTTGACGTGGGCAAAGTTGCGGGCCGAAAGCTAGTATACATATAAAAGAAGTAATGTCTATTTGTTTGCTTGTTGCTTTTTCATGCTTTAGGATTTTCACTAATGTTTCTGAGGGAAAACCGAAATAAATTCAATATAAATTATAACCGATATCGTTCAGTACACATAATAATGATGCCGATAAGAGAGATCTTTGTGGCAGAATGCATGCACAGACATAGGACAGTAAATAGCAGATAATGAGATTAGAAAATGCAGTTAAGTAGCAGCTGCTGGCTCAGAAGTGTATATGGAAATGTTGTGTTATGGTATGTGTGTATGTGTCAGAAGTGTATATGGAAACATAGGGGTTATCAGCAATGTGCTAAACAAAATTATAAGTAGACAAAGCTTTTAGTCCGCTTGATATTTTAAACTTACATCAAATTGAATACACACTGTATATACGTTACCACACGATTGTATTAATTTAAAAATATCTGTAAGAAAGAAATATGACTGTACCTTGCATCCATACTGTCACACAAGAGCTGGCAATGAGCGGTATCACTTCCAGACGATTCCTCTTCAACCTCTGATACAGATTCAGCGAGTTCAGCAGTTTTTAATTGAGTCGTTACTAAAAAGAATACATATCATGCAATATGTTACAATAAAAAATAATAAAAATTTGCTAAGTGTCAAGTTGGTTAACCTTTTAACTAGTCATCAATCAATTGTCTCTGTTAATTAAATGGGTTGTGACCTTCAATCTGGCCGAATATGGTTAGTGAGTAGCGAATAGGTTAAAGACGCATGAAGTTCCTAAAATTGAACTTGATCACTGACATCAGTCAGAATCCTTCACTTCCATTGATTTTGAAGTTTTGAAACAAGACAAAAACTTAATATTGTCCTACTTATTGAAATAGGTACCTACGTAAGAAATGGCACATTAAAACTAATACAGTTGTTCAGCTGAGATTTGACAAATGGCAACAGTTTTTTTTAAATCCATCGTACATTATGTTCATCATGACAATAAGGTATTTGACAAATATTAAATATATTATATTTACCAAGAAAATATAAAAATAGACTTTATACGGTAACAAAATTTTGTAAGTACTGAATATTCAGTTGAAGGATATGAAAATTACAAGCTATTAAAATTTTATCTCTGTCTCTTTCTTGCAAAACGAAATTTAACATTTTAAATGGCCTGATACATAGGTACACCGTGCGGTATTGCCTTTTCTGTGTAACTGGACATTTTAAACATTTTCATCATTTTGTTATTAATGACTTTTTAAAAATTATTTCACTGTTATGATATATTTAGAAAACTCTTTCATATAAAATAATTTAAAAAAAATATTCAGCTACCCTATTCCCACAAAAAAACATACACTCACAGAAATGTCTCGGTTTAGCGCCCTTGTGCCTTTTCTTATACAGTTTCTTTTTTCGGGGACGCAGGATCTCGTCTGCGCCACTGCTCGCGCTCCCACTGCTTCCCGCCCGTGGTTTACTGCGTCTGTTAATAATGTTTCATTTGTAATGTATCTTACACACCATATAAAATAGACAGTTGATTCCTAAAATGAATATTCAGGGCATGATTCTTGTGCCCCTAGCCAATTTAAATTACAAGGATAATGTAATGTGTAATTACAATGCTCTTATGTGACCTTAGCCTACAGATATAACGCGATGGCAATCTTTGAGTTCCACTGCAGCTTACCATCCCTCCTGAGGGCTTACACATGCAGTTTTTAGAGTTTTGATATTAAAAAAATATGTGACTACATGACGCGTGCACATATTTTGCACATGCTAAAATTTTAATAACTAGAGCCATCTGTTGGCTCCTAAGGACAATAAAGTGGCTTTAAAATTTTTATTTAAAACAAATTTATTCTCGGTAGGCAACGGCCTGTTCCCCGTACTGTTCATTTTTCGTCATTAGCAGTGAAGGTAATTTCAAAATAATAATAAAAATGTCTTTGACAAATAATATATATGTAGAAGTGCGAGGCAGGCAAATCAAACCTCGGAATAAATGTACACGGTAAACCAAGTTACAAGTGTGGAAAAAATATTAGTGCCCTGTGTTAGCAACATGTCACACTTGGACGGAGCCTGGGTGGCGGGTAGCAGCTGCGTAAAGAAAGTTAGTTGACTGATTCAGTTAGTAGGTTGATCAACTGGTCCAGTGTGTAGACCAGACGCCACATTTGCTAACAATCTTGTCTGGGAACTGTCGGGTCTCAATCCGAAAATATTCGTGTCATCACCCACTATTTTGTTATCTTATATTTGATAGTTGGAAACTCATCGATAATTTAGGGACACAATAAATTTTGTTTTAATAAAACAGTTTTAAATATTTCCGGAAATCACAATAAACATACGACATATAGACAAACAACCAGCCCCTACCGTTGTCTCTCTAAATAACGAACATCGCTTCACATTGAAATTTAATTTTAATAACTTTTGTTCCCATACTGTTCATTTTTCGCTATTAGTCGTGAAAGCAATCTTTTAAATTATCACTCAATCACGGTATTTGATGTAATGTTATAAAAAGCACCCCTGAAAAATAATAAATGGGGATGATTTATTGCAATATATACAGGATGAGATTTTAGTGATCAGCCAAAATGTTCCTAGATGTTAGGTATCACCAATACACCTCATTACGTAAATAAAAATATAAGTCAAATATTTATAATCAATAAAAATATCCTAAATATTTTTTAATAAAATTTGGCTACCTTCTGCTTACACTCTACCCACACGTGCCGCGCGCCAGCTGATTCCCACCCTTTTCGTAGCGTGCCCCCATTCCGCACTCAATGACCTCAGCTCAGTCAGCCACGCGCTTCAATAATGTATACAAATCGCGAATATAATGAAATGATGAAATGTTACATTTTAAGTGGACAAACTTTACGCGGCGCCCAAAAACTTTATGAAGAAATAAGCCTGCCTCAGCTTCGCAATCAAGGTTTACACAATGCCACGGTACCGAACTGTCAAACTATTTGGAAGTGCGATTCAGTGCAAATGTTTGGGCCGGGGTTATCGGTGATAAAATATTAGGGCCCTATTTCATAGAGGGCAGACTGACCGGAATCACGTATCTTCAAATGTTACGTACAGTAATATCTGATTTTATGGACGACGTTGCGCTCGCAATAATAGCACATCGTGAGTTTTATTTTCAACACGATGGTGCACCATTTGTTAAAGTAGGTAAATTTTTTTATATGGTAAGTGGATTTTAATTCCATTTTTTAATGATTGTACATAAGTTGATTCAAATTTTTTAAATACGCCTGATTGCGAAAGGAAAAAGGACAATTGTTAATCAATTATCGAATGTACGAGTACATTGATCAAAATAGATTAGGTATGTACCTATTCATTTTTTCAATTTCATTTATTTCGATTCGATTTTAATCGCAGATAATAACTAAAACAAGCCTTTTGCAATTTGACGGTCCTAAGCCCGATAAGTATGATGAAGGGAAAATTTGCAACTTAAGGAGCCGTATTTTTGAAACTCATTGATGATGCCATCAATTTGAATCGTTCCCTGGCCTTGTCAAACCAAAATTTTCAAGAGAGTTTTTTACAACTGAGTAGGAGCCTTCATAAATGAGATCATTCGATAATCATGAATTTTCAAAAATACGACGTGCTAGTATTATCTATGGTGCTATACTGCGAGTGCAGAGCGAAAGGGCGGAGCTTGGGGAATGTGGGCGGGGCGCGTGCACGTGCACTAGCGTCCTCGTGATATGACTAGTAATATTGGTAGTTTTGGGAAAGGTTTACGTAGGCTTAACTGAATATTTTCCCATTGAACGATACTAAAAGGGAACAAGACGGCCAACGGATTTTTATCAAAGGTTTTATATATATATTGAAGTTTGGCTGGTCATAAAAACCTCACCCTGTATATATCAATTTGGGAATCATGACATTATTATTATTTATTAATATTTAACTGCATAACGTTAATTATGTTTGGGAATGGTTTTTAAATTAAAAATAACATTTGATCGCTGGCATCAGACGTGAGAGTGGAAAAATAGAAAAATAAAAATGAGTAAAAATCGAACAAAAATGTAGGTAATTGGTTCCATTAAATTTATAATTGGTTGTTGTAGATGTACTTACTTTTGACAAGACTTGAGTGTCGAACTCTCTTTTTTGGTTAGTTCTTCACCTTCGCGCAACCATTCTTGCTCAGCTATAAAAATATAATTAATTTGTATTAAAAACTATTTCCGCGTATGAAATATTGTAAATGCTAATCATACTGCTAATCCTTGTTTGATAGGAGCGCATTAAACAAATATTTACAGACAGAAACAAACCCTTACTGGTTTAACTCGCTCTATGGCCTATTGAACAAGTAAATGCAAATACGCAACCGGAACATGTGCTAATCGAATTTTCTGCTTCCACAGGTCTACGGTGGTACGACCTGCACCAGGTACAGGTTATTGGAGTGTTTGTAGGGTCAACGAAAGTCCGGCGGCGAAGGACAGGGCCGTTAGCGCCAGACTGGTACGCTGTACATGTACAGGTACACCGGAATGTGTACCCATTAGGCACATTAAAACGAGTCAAAGTATATACTAATAATAAATTCATGTATTAAGTGAGTAGATAAAAGAATTTAAATGACGGCCACCCTAGTACTTTCTTTCCTACTTATCTTTATTTATTACACATTCACACATATTATGTCATGTCAAAACGCCGCCACTTATAATTTTTTTCGTTGACTATTCGGATAGTACACTCTTGGAGTCACACGGAATTAAGCTTGAAAATGTATTTTTTGAAAACACATGATAATCACAGTTTCTATACTTGAATTTCTTTTTTATAGGTGAAAATTACGATTAGTTGATATGAACAATTTCAATGTGTTTTATCGAGATCATTAACATGCAAACAAATTTTTGGTGATGAAAACATACAATTACCAGTGAGTTCACGCTGATGTTTGGTCTGCTTTCTGGGCGTGGGTCCAGCCTCTTCACCAGATGTGCTTAGTTCCTCACACTGTAAATGTGTTACACAAAAACCTTTAATGCTCAAACTTATTTCACAGTTTAAATTATGATTTAAATTACAATTATGAATTCTGTAACCACACGACCTTTGACAGAGATATCAGATCGCTCGCTCGTGCGTGCCAGATAGATGAGTTTTTTATAGTATAACTTAATGGGCGCGGGCAATGATTGCATGCTATCATGACGGCATGGCAGCTAGGACTGTGTCACGTTAATAATAATTAAATTTTTATAGAAGAAGCCGAAGCCGAGTTAATATTATAGTGAGAAGCGAACCTCGCGTATCTTCACACCCACAGAGTAGTTTTGTTTCCATAGTTTGACTTTGCGGTTTTTACTTTACTATATGCTCTACTTACTTTATTAACATACGGGATTTTTAGCAAATTAATTTTCATGTACATTTATTCAACCAGTAACAGTCAACGCAAGTGACAGTTATTAATAATATTGCCATTGCCTAAAAGTAATATGGCAACTGTTTTTATTATTTAGAAAACATGGTTACTTATTACTTTTTTTAAGTATGTAATTAATGTAAAGAAGTTAAATATACCAAATGACAATATCGAAATAATATTTTGTATTAAGGAGAAAAAATAAAAAAATGTATCAATTTTGATTGAAAAAAAATTTTTTTTTTTAATGTTTTTGACTATAACGTACATGAGCTTTAAGATGATGCGTTTTTATTGTCAATTAAGCCACCAAATTTTATTTATTTATATGTCCAAAACTTTTAATTTTTTCTTTATGTATTAAATAAACTAAAAATTGATTCGTGTTATTTGTCCAAAAATAATTTATTAAATTGTGGTCATAGGTTGTTTTATTAGTTGTTCACATATTGAAATATAAAACCGTAAAAATTAATTTTTCATTTACCGGGTCATCATCCGAGTTAGTCTGGTCCATGCTGACGCTAGCTTCAGATGAGGAGTTATGATGGGCTTTGCATGGAGGAGGCTGACGCAATGCATCTTCACCCAAAGGTGGTGGCGATACCAAGCCCGTGGATGTCGTTGATGTGCCCCGTGACCACATTGCTCGCATTAATGCTGAAGCTAGGTAGAGGCTCTGAAATATTCAGTTATTAGTAATTATGAATCTGAATCAAATAATAGACAGATTCTACTTTACTATTTTAACTTATATTTTGTTTCCTTAATTATTAAAATATATTCGAAATAAATTTGAAATTATTCTTAATAGCACTCACCTGTTCTGTATGTTCCTTCGGTGGCAAAGAACAAAGCAGGCTGTATAGATGAGCACAGGGCTTTGGTGCTAATGCCCTTATGAAACCAGGGAGCAGGTCGTATACCTGACGCCCGCAATGTTTGAGCTGAGCAGCTGCCCATACCAACTCCACGTGTTCGGAGGTGACTCTACCTTCAACTGCTAAAAACTTGAGGATGGTGTGTGATTGTTTTATCACCTGTAAATTGAGAAAAGATATTTTTATTGTAGTTTTAATTTTTTATACTTTATGCCAGTTTAATAATATAACATATTAGTTTAACTTGCTAATACCATATCCATGAAATCGCAATGGCTCCTTTATGTTTAAAATAGGATTGCTGCTTAATTATTTAATGCAGAAATAACATAATAAAATCTTTAATTAGTAAAACAGGATTATTATCCTAAAAGCTTAGACGATGGACATATATTAAATTGTTTTATGGCTCACATAAACAATTACTTTTCAACAGTTTTTGTACGTATATTACTTTTGTATATATAAATAATGTTTTGCAGCATTATCTTTTAGGCAGGATTGTTATGCATAACAGTATAAAATGAGGAATTTCCAGGAAAACAGTTAAAACAATAAAAATAGCATATGGAAGTGTAGTTTTCTCGTATCTTTTACGGTTTAATATATGCCCATACTGTCCCATTTTAGAAAAAATGCTTGGTATAGTCCGATTTTGACAGTTTACATTCAATGAGGTATCTACGGAGGCTATCGCAATTTCTATACTTTTTAAAATGCCATGTCCTCATTAAAGTACTTTTTTAATGACAATGTATGGTATGAAAGTATGGTACGTAATGATCAATTTACAAGAACAACCCATGGAGGTAGGTATGCATGGGGTTAGACCATCAAGGGGTTTCAGGCTACGGAGCTATGTGGTTGAGTGCTGTCCAGTGACTCGTTCTGTAGCTGCACTGTGTGTAGTACTGTACAAATTACTCATACTTTGGCACTACAAGGCAACAGCGACACTGTCACTTTGGGGAGTGCTTGTGCAGCACCTGGTTCTACTACTATACTTAAGATATTGGTCATGACAGTCACTATTTTTCATTATTTTGCATTTTCGGAAATTGCCGAATATCTCAATCTTACATCAAAACAGATGGATATACGAAATGTAATTGAAATAAAATTAATTTTAGACATTTAAGTAAACTTACCTCGACATGTAAATTAGGACCAAAGAGATGTTCAATTATACTATTGTTGGTGAGCCACTGGGCCAGCTGCTGTCCAGCCAGTTCTGAATCGGTCGCAGGTTCGCCAGCGCATAAGTCGTTGTGGGCAGTTATATGTGCATTGATTTGAGCTATCCCTGCCAAGCGCATTGTCAAAGTGCTGCTATTGAAGTATTTGAATGCCAGTGCTAGACCGTCACTGTCAAATGTTAAAGGAGTGTCTAAAGGTTCTTTTGCTGCTCCCCACATGAAATCTGAAAATTTCACACCGAAAACTGTAGAAAGTATATTCGGGCTGTATTATAGTAGGTATTATATTAAGTCTGAACCTATGAAGTTGCCGTTTTTATGAAATAAGTCAAAGTATTTTTTTTTTCAAACATCTTTATTTCTGTTATTCAAGGTAATCACCCGTGTAATCGGTGCATCTTTGCCAACGCAGTGGCAGTTTATTGATGCCCTTCTTGTAAAAATCAACTGAACGGAAGGCAGCAAACTCTTCAAAGGCGTTTTGTACTGTCTCTCGAGAATTGAATTTGTTTTTCTGTTAAAAAGTTGTCCAAATTTTGAGAAAAGTAATAGTTGGTAGGTGCAAGGTCTAGTGAATATGGCGGATGAGAAAGAACTAACTTCTATCTCCAACTCTAGCAGCTTGAAGACTGTTTGTTGTGCAGTATGGGGCCACACGTTGTCGTGAAGGAGCAGCGAGGACGATCGATTGACCAAAGCTGGTCGCAGACGTGTAAGCTTTTCCATCATTGTCTTCAGGTCTTCACAGTACACATTTGTAGTAATGCTCATGCCATTTTAAAAGTTGTGATGAATAACACCAGCACTAGACCACCAAACAGTGACCATCACCTTTTTAGGGGTTATTTTTCCTTTAACGCCATTGCTTTGGTGCTGAACCAGGATCTAACCAACTTGCTGAGCGCTTTCGATTATCGAACAGATTCCATTTTTCATCACAGGTAACAATTCGGTTCAAAATTCTTTCATTTCTGTGCCTGTTCAGCAACGCGAGGCAGGTCTCGACGCGTACGTGGCGCTGGCGATTGTTAAGTTCGTGGGGTATCCATTTATCAAGCTTTTTTTAATTTGCCAATTTGTTGCAAATGGTCCAATATTGTTTTGATGCTAACATCAAAAGCTGCTGCTACTTCAGCTGTAGTTTGAGTATCATCAGCTTTCACAATCACCTTCAATTCATCATTGTTGACCAAAGTGTCCGGACAACTACAAGGTTAATTATTCAAGTCATAATTTCCAGAACGGAAGCGGGCAAACCAATAACGGGTTGTGCGTTCGTTTGTTAAGTTCTCTCCGTAAACATTGTTGATGTTACGTGCCGTTTGTGCCGTATTAGTGCCATGACGGAACTCATATTCCATAATTACATGAATTTTTGAAAACACAAAGCTAATCAATAAACAAAAGCCACTGCCAATTAAAATTCTTTTTTGTTTGAAATGGCCCTTACTAAAGAATGGCAACTTCATAGGTTAAGACCTAATAGGAGGATATAGTATAAGTTTAATCTCTCTGTGTGACTTTGAACTGTGGAGTGTAGTCTGATGAACATATTTTAATCTTTGTACATTTATATTAATTTGATATTAAATATTAGGAATTCAAAATATGTACATTGCAATCAATACAAGATATACTTTCTACAATTTTCTACTCGAGTCCAAACTTAAGATGCACCAAGTATACAATCTATGAGAGGGTGGTAACCATGGAGTAAATTAATTTGACTGCAGCATTTGGTTTTAATAGTCATAAATGTCAGTTCACGGTATCAAAGTGACATTATGCAATTTTGCAAGGTTGCAGACTGGCGCGCGGGGATTTCGCAGGGGTGCAGACCGGCACGCGCGGACCTTTCTCACTGAGACTCAGACTAAAGCAATCATCCTCATCATGTTACACCAGCTAGCTAGAGTATGTGGTCAGACAGTAAACGCTAAAGAGGGCTTCTAGTCATATTTTTATGGTGGTAACACAGTGTATAACATTGTATGCTTAATACAGTGAATAGAAACCTCAATTTGGAACCCACAAATCTGAAATATAGTTTCTAGAGTGGATTCCCATGTGTGCGATGAACACATGATTTTCACTAACTAATAAATATTAAAAGACAAGTCTCAATCTTTCACTGTACCGAGTATAAGAGCTAGTGAAACTCCATAGTTTTATGTTTACATTGTAATCCTTAGATTTTAAGCTACCATCCAACATAAACAAACATAATATAATAAACATAAATGTTTTATTACCTGCCATAGATTTCACCGCCGGAACTCTCAAGTCTTTGTCTTCTAAGCTGCACATATATTTCAATATCTTACTTCTCAATGGCATAAAGAGTTGAGCGACTGCACGAAAATTAAGCCACAATTTTAAGTTACCCACAGCAGCAACAATAGCATGTGCCATTGATAAAGGCAATGTGTTAGGAGTTGCATGTTCAAATACCGAAGTCATCGCACATACACCTCCTAACTTGCAGAATAGGCTGACGTTACGCAGTAAATAAGCAGGTATTTCAGTGTCATGTAAATCACAATATGAACTTAAGTTTGATATTTCTTGAGCGGATAAGTCATCTAGTCGACTGAGAGCCGAGTGTTTACATGCTAAGTACAGAGGGAAATTAAGTAAAAATATTTTCGAAACGATATGCATAAGCTTCTCTTTCTGTTGCATAGACCACACTTCAGAGTCCTCATTATCACTAAGTGATTTGTCATTTTCAGGTACCACTTTTTCTATTACATCAGTATTTTCAGAATCGTCAATGCTCTTACTTTGATCTGAGGTTTTAAGCTCACTACTTCCTATTTCCTCACTTTTAGACGTACTGGGTGCATCTGCAGATACTTGTTTTTCATTGTTAGATTTTTCTTCGTTATCTTTTCCCGTTTTAACTATTTCATCTTTGAGAAGCTTTAGTTGACACACTGATAGACATAATATGCTTTGCACCAAAAGATAGAACCTTTCGAAATTCTTCACATCACGATAACAACACATACATTGCCTGAAACCATTATAAATTTTTATATAAAGCGCTCAGTATTTCTAAACATAAAATAACAAATCACAATTCCTATTCATAGATAGATAACATGTGTGGCAGCAATACATAATCATTTTAGAATTTCCAGGCATCTCTCCCTACCTCAGTGAGCGGTTGGTCATAGACATATCTCATGAGCCTCTGCACTCAATAATAAAAGTTAGGGCTTATAGAGTACACATTCAAAAAAAATTTTAGTTCTTAGCCTTTTAACTTAATTATCAGTTTTTTTCTATCTCAATTGGGGGTTAATCATAAAAACAGGTGATATACCTACTGAATAATTTAAAAAAAATCAAACATTTCATAAATTTTTGCCATGATTCCCCAATGGCATAACATAACCAATAATTTTGCAAACAGAAGAAGGCTAAAAGTAAGAAATATACCAATGTAATATGTTTGTTGTCACAACCTGGTTACTTCTGTTTTGGACATTAAAAGAATTCAGTAGACAATATAATTATACTTATTATCCAACAATAACTTACCGCTGTGGCCACGATAATATGTAATTCAGTACTATTTCTAATTCTGACTGAGTTATAGTTGGATATTGAGATACATCGTCGGTTAGTCTGGCTTCACCTGTAATTAAATCGCAAAGTAATATTTCAAGAATAATATAGTAAATGAGTTTAAAGTTAGGTATTCTGAGAAGAATAAATTAATTTCATGCTATCAGTGAATTTATTTGCAAGAAATAAACACATTTTAAGGCAGCAAGTACGCTATTTCGAAATAACTTACAATTAAGTAAAAGCTGAGGAAATTCTAAGCAAACATCACACATTCTTGCAGTCTTAAAGAAAATAATAAATTGATATTATTGGAAGATGTTCGCAAATGAATTTTCACAAGAAATATTGATCATTATTGATATTTTTTCTCTTCGAAAATGCACACTGGAAATGTCATGGAATCCGTTCCACCATTGTTGTCAAAAAGTACGATTCGTTCGTTTCGTTTCAGCTTCAAAGTGTAATACCAGTGCATGCATGGAACTAATATGTACTACCTACAACTGGAATGTCATCTCTATAACAGCCGCATGGTCATACCTATACTGCTGATTAAAAAAAAAAGTGCGAAAAGAAAGTAACCGGGTGCCTATCTATCTCTTTCTACACCACTTCTGTGTGGTTAGCATAAAATATTGTACTATTACAGTGAGAAAAGTACTATGGTGAAATATGATCTGATTACGAGGAAACCGAGGAAAAAAACTACGTGTCGTCATAATTACGTTACAGGAACCATAATTTCCGCTGACGCATATTTTTTTTGTCTTTACATTTCTCGTTTTTTATTATGGGGGTCATCCACTGCTCGACTGTTGATGAACACTTTTCTTAGGGTAGGTACCTAATTAGTGGCCTACAAAGTGAGATAATCGCAATGCGACGCAATGCCATGATTGCTCACGTCGCGTTTTAATATCACTTCTTAAAATATTTGGACTTAATTAAATGGGACTCTAAGCATGTATGTTTGGCCACTATTATTTCTGTAAGTTCTGAATCGATTTTGATAATTTTTGTGTTTGGTCACTATTTTATACCTTAAAGTAGATAGAAATTTTATACCTTAAAGAATTATCGAAATCAGTTCACTAAATTTCAAGCTGTAGCAGTTCAAAGAAGTTGGTTCTTTGTTTTCGCAGAGTTTTTACTAAACAGTTTTGTTTCTGTCTTCTTTTACGGTACACTTAACTTTATTAAGAAACCATAATTTAGCTTTATTTGGGTACCCGTTAACGCAAAGTTATAGTACTTAGCCCTTGACTAAGCAAGAATTGATAATAAATGAAAAATAAACGTACCTAAAAAGCATCAACGTAGATTGACAAGCTATTAGCAAAATATCAATATAACACAGGTGTATAAAAAAAAAATTCGAAATTTGATTTGATAATATCATCTACTGTTAATGTTTTTCAGTATGCTGAAACCCAAAATGAGGTCAATTTTCCTCCATAACGTACAGATTTCGTTCAATCTCGAGTAAGTGCAGTAATTATAACAATAAAAGATAACAGAATCGGCTGATAATTTTGATTTATTTTCATCTTGTTCACAATATCAAATACATAAATATGTACATATTTCCGTTTGTCAGAATAAACAATGACGCATACTTAATCATTATTTTTATAAAAACTTTTTGTAACAATAAATATGTTTATCAGACTTTATCATAAATCGAAAATAACGTAACATACGTTCACATCACAACAAACGTCTAGGCCCCAAACTAAGCATTAGCTTGCGTTTTTGGGTACCAAGCGAAGACTACACATACATATAACAACCAAGACCCGGTACCAGTATCAATATTCATCATATCAATATTGACCTGACCTGGGATTCAAACCCGGGACCTCCAGCTTCGTAGGCAGGGTCGCTAGCCACTAGGCTAAGAAGTCGTCGCTTAGCCTAGTGGGTAAAATGGTGAAAAAGACCAAATTTCCCTATTTTTTGGACAAAAAGTGGATTGTTTCAAAAACGAAAGATTTAATATAGAAAAACTTCCGAGGCTGGTAGATTGTCTACACTTTGGTAAATGAAATTTTAGAAACGGTTGAAAACCCTGACCTGGGCAGGTGCCCTTTTCATTAAATGATTATCAGATTAGCTACCCTGGAAAGTAAGATTCGACCTTATTTCAAAAAGGTATAAAGGTAGACGAAAAGCACAAGCGTCAAAAGATGCAAGAGCTCGCGGGGCAACGTATGGTAGCACATCGAAAATTGGTACATAACTTTCATCGAAAAAATTTGTCGTTCAGTGTTGTTCAATGTCCTCCGATAATTACGAGAAGCGCGAAATCTGTAGATCTTTTTTTCAATGAAACTTCTTTTTTTTTAAACTTAAATTAGAAATAAGTACTAATACACATCTAATATCTATTTTGTGTGACTTCTGGTTTTTAATATATCTTGGTATTCGGATGATAATAGTATTTTTAAAACTTATTATGTTGTATTTCATATTTGTTAAAATTTGTACTAATATTTAAAACGAAACTCTTAATTTATGGTTTTATACTGGCAACTGAAACGAGAATTTAGGGAATTATACTTAACTGTTAACGGCTAAACTTGTAGTGTTACCATGTAGTTATGTGCAATCATTGACGTAATATACCTACTACGTATAGATACAAGACTGTGCACTCCCGAAACTGCGTAATATAAAAATTAAACATTTGCGTTATGGATAAAGTTCATTTTAAATTGTAAGCCGTAAGGAGGTAAAATGAGTTTGTTAGAAATAGCTACTGGAGAGTCCGTTTGTCCCTTTCTAACACTTGCCATTAGAAAAAAATATTTCATCTAGTAGGTTCATTACCGATTTTTATACATATGAATACTCGTCTAATATCTATTTTCTGTGACTTCTGGTTTTTGATATGTCTTGGTATTTGGATGATAATAATATTTTTTTAAAGTTCTTACGTTATATTTCACAAATTAATAAAAAGTTCTGTTATATTTAAAAAGGATGTCTTAATTTATGGTTTGTATGATGTACAATCTGTAATGAATATTTCTGAATAAGTGTAAGAGTTCATTTTTGTATTATTTAGTTTCGGGATTGCACAGTCCTGAACTTACGTAGTAGGTAGTATTTCATCTATGGTCTTAGGACTAGGCATTGGCAACACTGATTTTTAATCATTTCAATGTTCAATTTTGAACATTATTCAGTGGTGACGGTTGTTAGTTGTCATCTGTGGTGATCTGTGGCAATCTGTGGTGATCTGTGGTTGTGTGGTTGTCATGTGGTTGTCATGTAATGGTTGTTATTTGTTATCAAGATCAATTAAGATTTCAAGTGATTTCAAGAATCAAACTGAGCTAAAAGTAGAAGAAACTAAAAAGTATCAAAAGTTTATGAGACCATATTTTTAATTGTGAGCTAAATCATCTAACAATTGCATCAATTAACAATATGATGAAAAATAACCAAAGTGAAGTACTTGAAATCACAGCTGGCCAAGTTTCCAAAATAGGAGAATACCCGGTACAGCTAAAACAACAATGCGACTTGAACAATTGGCTGTCGCCTGATGCGAAACGGCACACAAGTCAAGAAGGCGCCCAGTGTGGTTGTGCTACAGAATTTGAAATTAAGTTAGAGCCCTTGGATGATGTCGTCGACGAAACGGTTATTATGCTAGTTCCCTGTATATTCAGATAAGCTTCTGTATTTAGTCTTGTTAGTCATACTTTCAACATGTTGGTAGGGGCCCATGTATTAGGTGTAGTGCCATGTTCCTCCCCGGCTGTTATTTTCATAAGAATTATAATATTTTTATTAAAGTCAAAAGTTAAGATCTTTACCTAAAAAGCAAGTTGATGGTCAATTAGATGCAGTCAAGATTTCATTTTTTCCACCATAGGGCTTTCCAATATGAAATCATTATATAGCATAAATGGGTGGTGAGTTGGGCAGGGGTTGGGGCGAGAAGAGACAAATCGTAAATTTGTGTGTAACTAAAGTGCATATTCAATAAAACACATAAAACAATAAAAGAAAAAAATCAAATGCATACTTAATCTTTGCCCCTAGTAATCCAGTTACAAAAAAACCATGAAAACTGTCATTAAAATACCAAAAATACCACATAAATATTTAACATAAACATAAAATTTATCATTAAAATGCGTGGACCTCTCATATTAAACTAGACACACAGTCGCTAAGTTCATTGGGAATCGATAGGATATTTAGGACATTTTAAATATATCATAACAGTGAAAGAATTATAAAAATAAATCATTATTAACAAAGTTACGAATGTTTAAAATGTCCTGTTAGACGAGAAGGCAATATGGCGTAGGTACCTATGTGTGACGTCAGGTCATTTAGAATAATGTTAAATTTCATTTTGCAAAGAAAAAAGATAAAACTTTAACAGCTTATAATTTCCATATTCTTCAACCAAATATAATTTTGTTTACAAATTTTACTATCCTCTTGCCAATTTTATATTTTCTTGATTAATACAAGGTGTTACAAAATTACTCGTAAAGCCAAAAGAAGGTTAAATAGGGCCTTATAACAAGTTCATTCACAATATTTAAGAACCGTAATAACGCTGTATAATATACCCCAAGAAAATAAAAAAATATTATCATTTTCACTGATGTGTAAACCCTATTTCAGTAAAATTAAAGAGTAAACTATGTAGAATCTACCTACATTTGTACCTAATTTCCGGAACGACAAAAATTTTAAAAGATCTAACCTAACAATACAAACCCAAACGAACACTTACTTTTTCATAATAAATGAAGATTTAAAAATATAAGAAGTTTTGCTTTGATGCCGTAAGAGGCGCTTTTTCTTTCTTGTACAAATTGGTTGTAACAATGGTGGATAAGTTCTACAAATAATTAAAAGAAATCTTACTCAGTTATGATTATTTATTTACAACCCGAAGTTCAATAGGTTACGGGCCCAGGCACATTGTAAATTGAGTAAAGAGCAGTATTACGTGTAAGTTTAATAAGTTGAAAAATTACGCCTCGTGGTTCATAAAAGTTATAACCTAGCATAAGTATAATGGAAGTCACAAATTCTATGAAAATTGATAAATTTAATGGCAAGGATTTTAGACAGTGGAAATTTCAGTTGAATTGTGCTTTGAAAGCGAAAGGTTTAAATATCAATGAAAGGAAACCCACGACGGGTGACACTACACAATGGGACAAAAATGATGGTATGGCCATGTTTATAATAACCTCGTCAATGGAACTAAACAAAATTTCCTTGATTGAAAATTGCGAGACAGCAAAGGAGATTATGTTAAAATTAGAATCTATTTATGAACAAAAATCTGAGCTAAATAAAATGATGATTCATGAAAAATTTTATCAGTATAAGATGTTATCAACAGACAGTATCGCACAGCATGTTTCAAAAGTGGAAAATTTGGCCAAGCAATTAAAAGAGAGTGGTGAAGAAATTAGTAATACAGCAGTTATGACAAAAATACTGAGCACATTACCTGCGAAATATCGCTCTCTACGCCAGGCATGGTTATCTTTAGATCCAACTTTACAAACAATACATAATTTAACTGCAAGATTGCTAGATGAAGAAGCGAGCTTAACAAATGAAGAAGAAGGTGAGAGTGCATTGGTAGCTGTGAAACATTCTACAACTCAAAACAAGTTCCAACATCAAAACAAGTTCCAACATCAAAACATGCACAAAAGTTCAACATCTGGCCAAGACAACAAGCATCGATTTATATGTTATAATTGTAACAAAAGGGGGCATTTTGCGAGAGATTGCCAGGCCCCAAGGAAATCTGGGAAGAAACCCCAAGAGCATAAGATGCTAGCATTTAGCGCAGAGCAATGTTTACAATCTGAAATCAACAAAGATGTGTGGATTCTTGACAGTGGTGCATCTGTACATATGTCATACAGACATGACTTCTTTTGTGAATTACAGGAATATGGCCAGAATAGTAGCGATAGAACTGTGAGATTAGGAAATAAAAAGGAACTTGAGGTGCGTGACCATGGGAATATATTAATTAAAAGGTATGTGAATGGCAGATGGGAGCAAAGTATTATAAAAGATGTACTTTATGTGCCAGAATTACACATAAATCTGTTCTCAGAAGGCATGGCTACAAGAAAAGGTTATATTATTGTCAAGAAAAATAATGAGGCCATAATATTGAAGGACAATATTAATGTTATGACTGCAACATTGAAAGAAAACAATCTTTACGAAGTAAATATCAAGACTGTAGTGCAAGAAAATTGTAATCTGGTGCAGTCAAGTTTGAAAATCTGGCATGAACGGTTGGGTCATTTGAACTTGAAAGAAGTGCAAAATATGAGTTTAAATGGTGCAATCCCAGTGACTTTGACGGATAATAACAACTTTATTTGTGAGGCATGTCAATATGGTAAGCAAAGCCGCTTACCATTCCATAAATCTCATAGAGGGCAAAGCGAGCCGGGTGATCTAACCTACAGTGATGTGTGTGGACCTGTAGAACATATATCTGTGTCCTTCGGGTTGTAAATAAATAATCATAACTGAGTAAGATTTCTTTTAATTATTTGTAGAACTTATCCACCATTGTTACAACCAATTTGTACAAGAAAGAAAAAGCGCCTCTTACGGCATCAAAGCAAAACTTCTTATATTTTTAAATCTATGACTAGGCAAGCCAAGGAGTCACATAGTTCAAACCTATCATAAATATTTATCATCTAACAAAATTTACAGAAACGGCTTAAAGTGTGCTTCGCCTTGCTCAATACACAACCTCGCTCGTCGGGATATGGCTTGTGTGGCATTTTGCACCATCGTTGGTATTATTGATGCGAAAACCGATCTAACACGCTGTTCCATCTCGGCAACCGTTGGGCAATCGGAAATATTCCGAGTTAGAAAGCATCATTATTTTGCAAAAAATGTACAAAAAAACTGACTTACATACGTACTTGAGTATAAAGACATCCTTGTATTGAGGTAGCAAACATGAATGAAAAATAGAAAAACTATTAAAGTAGACAATTATTAGGTAATATAGGTATGTAAACCTTTCTGTTAAATAATCTGGTTTCCTGACATGACAGCTTACTAGGGTTAAAAAATTTTTTGACTGACAATTATATTTTTTACAGGGGTATTTAGTAACACGTTGTATAATATATTTAATTTTAGTCAAATACCATATATAATTTTACACCATCTTAAACTTGCCTCACTCCTATTCACTGTACTGTAATCATCATCAGCCCATTTTAACTCACTGTAGGGGCTTAGGCCTCCCCAGGGTGAGGAGGGGATTTGGAGCTTAAATCCACCACGCTACTCCACTGCGGGTTAGGGATTGTAACGACCGCCATCTATTGACAGCGTCCGAGACCGACTGCTTAACGTGCTGTCCGAGGCACGAAGTCCGTGATAGTTAATGTACTTAAGTCAGAAAAACTCATTGGTACACGCCCGGATTCGAACCATGGCCCTATGGCCTTATGAATTTGAGACAGGTTCGTTGCGCTCTGGCTATCACGACACTCTGTACTGTATCTGTTACTAATCTGTGCTTTAAAATGCAACATGCATGCACAATACGTACTTGACTACTATTAAATGTATTATATTTAGCAAGAAAATATAAAAATAGACTTTATACGATAACAAAATTTATAAACAAAACTATATGCGGTTGAAGAATACGAAAATTATAAGCTTTTAAAATTTTATCTCTGTCTCTTTCTTGCAAAACAAAATTAAACATCATTTTAAATGGGCTGACGTCACACATAGGTATGTCGTGCGGTATTGCCCTCTCTGTCTAACAGGACATATTAAACATTCATAACTTTGTTAATAATGATTTATTTTTAAAATTCTTTCACTATTATGATATATTTAGAAAATTCCATCATATAAAATGATTTAAAAAAATAGCATATTGTGAAGGTCCAAAATACCGCTACAATGCGTTATGAAACTAGGTTACATAGTGTATTTCAAATTATGTACTGTATTTGAAACAGTGGTTATAATGTCTATGTGATTTGGTTAAGTAGTTAATTACTTGTGGTATTACAATTTGAAAAATTCTAAGTTAATGTGAGTTAGCCTCCATTACATTATTATTTCTTTTAAGTAATTTATAACATTTTCTTTCAATTTAAGTTTAAATGTGTATGTAGATGGATGCGGACATGAGGCGGGATTTTATCACGCATGAGGCCAACATCAAAGACATCTCCATCAAACAAGAGTTAAAAACAGACACCACCATACAACAACTATATGATGTACCACTCAGCTTAGGGCCGCACATTACTGAGGTTTGTAATGAATGGTACATTGTCCTGCAATTTTTACATTAGCAACAGTAAAATTAGTGTTTTGGTTACAGATTTCTGCGATTGACAGATCTTCAGTGAAAGTGGAGTTTGAGTGCAGTGAGAGGCCCCAGCAGATGCTAAACTGCAGCATTCCACATTTAAAGGAAGAAAAACCCAGTTGTGAAATGTCAAATGAATATGATGCAAAATTCATGCCATCTGGATATGTATTTGAAAGCAAAAGCACACATACTGGCAAAAAACCATTGACCTGTGTCACATGTAATGCACTGTTAGTACAACCTGGTTGTTCAAATACACATAAATGCATTAATATTAACGGGAAACCGTTTGGATGTGAAACATGTAATGCACGATTTGCACAGTCTAGTGATTTAAATCGACACAAACGTGTACATACTGGCGAGAAACCCTTTAGTTGTGAAACATGTGATGCAAAATTTGCACGATGTAGTCATTTAACTCAACATAGACGCATACACACTGGTGAGAAACCATTTTCATGTGGGGTATGTGAGGCAACATTTGCACGGTCCATCAGTTTAACACAACACAAACGTATACATACCGGCGAAAAACCGTACATTTGTAAAATATGTGGTACAAAATTTGCACAGTGTAGCAGTTTAACTCAACACAAACGCATTCACACCGGCGAAAAACCATTTGCTTGTGGCATATGTGCTGCAAAATTTACACACTGTAGTAGTTTAATTTCTCATAAACGTATACATACTGGTGAAAAACCATTTAGTTGTGAAACATGTGATGTAAAATTTTCAGATTCTAGTAGTTTGACTCAACATAAACGTATACACACTGGTGAGAAGCCATTTGTTTGTAGCGTGTGTGATGCAAAATTTGCGCGGTCTAGTCATTTGATTGAACACAAACGCATACATACAGGCGAGAAACCATTTTCGTGTGGCATATGCAATGCAAAATTTTCACAGTCTAGTAAATTAAATCAACATAACCGCATACACACCGGTGAGAAACCATTTACATGTGACATATGTAATGCAAAATTTTCACGCTCTTGCAGTTTAACTCAACATAAACGCACACATACCCGTGAGAAACCATTACAAAGAAAACAATGAATGATTGTTACACTAAAAAAATTATGGTACTCCAAAGAGTAACGTGAAAGTTGTTAATTCAACAAATACCCTGTAACGGTTATGAAAGACGTTAAATAGAGAGGAACAAATAAAAATCGATTCAATTATGGGATTTTACTTTGGGAGGATGAAATATGAGTAAGGTATATAAAGGGATGTGCTCACGGATATGGTTGTAGGTCAAGGACCATGTTGAGGATCTATCTGTGTTATGGGCTGTACTGTTTAAACATTAACATCATTTTATTCGAAATGAAAGAATAAGATTAGTCTATCTCATTGGGTTCCATAGCTTCATGACTTATGGTATTCTGCTTTGGGAACATGCTGCTAATGTAGACACAATCTATGTTAAAAAGAATATTTAAGTATGTATATCAGTTGTCTAGTAACCCATAACACAAGCATAATACTTGCTTACTTTGGGACTAGATGACACTGTGTGGGAAGTCCTATGTATTATTATTATTATTATAATCTTTGTGCTGCAGAAGCGAGCTGTTCAAGCAATTATATTATTTGCAATTTATAAACTGGGTCCTAAAGTATCTCTTTAGATTTGTTTAAAGAAATATGATGACATTGCTGTTTCAAGAAATATTTGAAAATTTAATCTGTGTAAAATGATTATTATTATTTTATTGCATTTAAAAGTATTTCACACTCATAGTAAACAAAAAAGAACTTTATTAGAAATAGATAAACTTGCTGACCATGTTAGTCGACTTGTAAAATAACAAAATCTTTTATAGAGAAATTTATACGTTTTTACAGCAACGCCGTTATTACGTAACATTTTTATATGTGGCTGGCTGGCTGTACATATGTAAAAATATAAGTTAGTTAAGAATTTTTCAATTATATAAAATTTAATTAACATGTGTTTATTCAATATAAAATTTTTACATTGTAATGAAAAAAATTGCCCGGGTGGTTTACCACATAACGCATAAGA
The DNA here is from genome assembly GCA_949709985.1 of Luffia ferchaultella. Taxonomy (NCBI): domain Eukaryota; kingdom Metazoa; phylum Arthropoda; class Insecta; order Lepidoptera; family Psychidae; genus Luffia; species Luffia ferchaultella. The sequence continues at coordinate 7,581,065 of OX453256.1, read as the reverse complement.
TTAGTTGTACAAATATATGTACAGGCATGTTAGCCAATTGCAATACAACCTTTGAACAGCTAACACGTTTGTATTCACTCAACCTTCCCTTCCCTCTTTCCTAAAGTACCACAATAAGATCCCAGTTAAGATTCAAGATTTACAAGTTTGAAACTACATTATAAACAAATTTTTATGCAAAAGGCTATTATAAAGTATCTGACTACTTAGATGATAAAAATCCGTGGGTGTAGACCTCACGCCTATTAGTTTATTTCAATAATATTAATATTTAAGCACTTATTGTTAAAACGATTTGGTATGTGAAGCTATTTTTTTTTTAATATTTTTTTCTGATTAAACTATTTTGAGAAACTAATTTGAATATTTTTGCCTCGCGGCAAGTAATTTTTTGATAATTTTTCAAAATTTTCATAGTGTATGCTGTACGATTTTATCTTTAACTAAAGGTAGTCAAGGATATAACACAATCTCACGTATGATCTGATATTTAACACATGGTTTCATATGTAAAGTTCACAGACTACCATATTATTATTTACGTTTACTACAAATTATTTTTAATAATACCTATTCATATTGCCATCCTTTGACAATGACATTCGCTCCCAGAAGCCATCGGCAACGTGAAGGGTCTGCTGGCCTTTCTGGTGGAGCTGGGGTGGCAGGAGTGATACGAAAATGTACGCGTCGACCGGCCACTATGTATCGGCACGGTGAGCGACGTTGTACCGGGTGCTGGTTTTCTGGCAGGGTAGATTCAAAATACCAGTATCGATTCGGGCAGAGCTTCCCGCCAACTAGTATTAGTACTTGCTATCTATGACCCACAGACCAGTCAACCTTTAGACCACGCTTTAATAAACGTCAGTAAGAAAACGAAATCGCCAAAAAGTGGCGGGGTGCGGGGAGAGGTCGGCTAGTTTTCATTGGCTCGTTCAAAATTGACAATTTAATGGCTTCCGACGTGCTTCCAACTGACTGCTCACTAGTGACGTAGTTATGTAGTGTCACTACATAGCTTTGGCGAATGCTACTCCCTGTCAAAGCGTGGTCTATAAGGTTGACTTGTCTGTGCTATGACCTATATGGTCTTAACTCTTGAAGTAGTCGCGGAGGAGCGAAGTACTGAAGTGAAGTACCGCCCACTTACGCAAAATAGGCGCTTTGTCGTCGAGTTGCGGAAAATGAGCCCGTCCTCAAGTATCAAGGCAATGACATTTTATTCCTTATTACTTCGATGCTAATATCTTACACACAAACTGTTATAAATGTGAAACAGAGGTAAAACCAAGTTAAAAGCATAAAGGTTAAAACAGTAAAATTTATTTTTCTTGAAATAATTACCATCTCACTGTTTTAAGAGGTTTTAATAACAAAATATGTCTAAGAAACAATTTATCTTGAAACGGTTTTGGAATCGGCCTAATCAATTTTTTACTTTACATACCGAATCGTTTGTATATATTAATTTTTTTAACAAAGAGCATCCTTCAGTTTCAAGAAGAACCAGCACTTCTTTGAATGCGCCATTGTGGGGATGTTTCGCAACAAAGTAATACATTCATTTTTGTGACGTATTTCAAAATAATCAGATTTTTAAAAAACTGATAAACCCGAAGGGCTATTGAAATAAATAATACTCTCTAAATTTTCACTGTCTAGACCTGCGGTCTAGTCACTGCCGTCACCTGATGCCAATGTGTGACCACTCACGTGAAATTACGACCAAAGATTCGTACCGTTTTGAGGAGACCGAATTCTGGCGTGTATACGTGGCGCTGGTCAAGCAAACGAACAAGCAAAGCTAAAATAAATGTCTAATATAGGTGATGATAACAAATTACTGTTTTTATTCACACAAGTATTTTATTAAAAATTTGTACTCACAATAATAGTTTAGAATAGACTTAATATAAAATTAAGCTTTAATTTTTTGAAGAAATATTAAAATATCTTTTTTTTTATAATAGATTATTTCACAAATAACACTGACGTTTATCATACTATATAAACAAGTCGAAAATTCGATACCTAAATAAAATTAATATTTTAGTTTAACTTACGGTAATACATGATCGTCATGTGTAATAGACTAGATACATTTAAAATTTTAAAAATTCTACAATAAAAGCATTATATAACAATAATATATGTATATCTACATAGCTGTATAATATATTTAAATTGTATTTTATTTCCCACGGGAATAATTCTAGTACCTACCCCAGTCAGCGCACTTGCACAATTAATTCAATGAAACTGATTTATATGCGTTACACTGGTCAAGTGTATTTAGAACACACATTAACTTGGGTTCCGTATTTTTTGATTGCCAGCCTTATAGGTTTCAATCAAAGTTTATTTCAAGGACTACAAAATTAAGTTTATTGGTAACTGAAAATTGCGGAAATCTAAAAAAGAACTCGATACATTCTGCTGAAAACAATTGTGTTGAATTTGTCCGTTAAGTACCTACTACCTACAACTAACTCATATCTCGCAAAATATTCATTTAAATAAAAAACTGGCCAAGTGCGAGTCGGACTCGAAGTCGCACACGAATGTTTCCGTACCACGGTACAATATAAAAAACGTTTGTTGTATGGGGACCCCCTTTAATTAATATCTTTATTTTATTATTTATTGTTATAGCGACCATAGTAATACATACTCTGTGAAACATTCAAGTGTCTACCTATTACGGTTCAGACAATACAGTCGCGTGACAAACGGACAGACGGATGGACAGCGGGGTCTTAGTAATAGGGTTTTCGTTGGTACCCTTTGGGTATGAAACCCTAAAAAGTCAAATGTATTGAAAAACGTCACATGATGCTCGTATTCAGTAAGCTGGCTTTTATAGTCTCAGTTGACGAGGCGAAGCCTCGTGCTTATAAACACCTCGCCTGTAATATCCAACTTATCGTGTTTGCATTATAATGTACTATTATTTCATTGAAGATCTGTTCAACAATTCCGAAATTACACACGATGGGTTGCACGAAAACACATTATTAATTAAATATAGATACATAAATAATTCTGTTTTCATAATTTGTCTTTAGAATTGTATGGTGGTTTATGTAACATGGGCTTGTGTTTCATCAGAATAATGGAAAGATGGCGGAGTTACGAGCCTGTGACATACGGAATTAGAAAGGTTCCGTTATTTGCCATTTGGCTACAGATCCTTAAAAACATTTACCTATTTGATTTGACATTTAGATGCAGTGACTTCACTTCACTGACTAGCAGCCAATATTATAACTGTTAAATATTTTGCAGTCACGGATTAGTTTGAATGGAAGTCAATGAACGAGAGGACAAATACTAGTGCACAGGGTCTCGCTATTTATTGGACAGTGATTAGACTAGTTTACTGTCTGCACGCTCAATTTATGACCGCGTAATATAAACACAGAACTAAGCGAGCGAGTGCGATCCTCCGATAGCGCAGCTGTCTGTAACACTTCCGGTGTCTTTGACAAGATTCGAACACAAGTTCAATTGGCTATATAATAGTTAATAGCTACTAAGCCACAAGCTGACAGCAGAGTTTAATGGATTGCAGTTTCCTGGCTGACAGCTCTCCTAGATGCAGTTCACTATCTAACTGTTGACAGGTCTCTGGTTTTAATTCACTACATGACAGCTCTTCTGGTTGCAATGCAAAATCAGCTGAACATTCTGGTTACAGTTCACTAACTAATAATTGACAGATCACTGGTTATAGTTCCACTAGCTTGGTTTATAAAATACTTAATAATTACTATACTAACCACTAACTTGAGGGTTAACAGTGTAATTTGGGAAACCATAACTAGCCTGAGCCTTTAATGTCTGATGTTACAATAATTATTGAGGGATTTAAACATTTTTATTAACAACTATTTGTATTGGTCCGGAGTGGTTCTCTCATCCATATGCAGGATGGGTGTCATTTCTAAACCGAAGTTATCATTTCTTCTGACAGGTGTATTGAATGCAGAACTAGGCGTTGAATCGTCGTGATGGTCAACAGAAGCTGTAACTAATTCCGATGTATAGGTCGGCTCAGAGCGAAGTGAGGCGTCGTCTCTCGGGCTATTCGGTCTGAGAGCGAACTGCACGTTCTGTTTTTTTGGCAGTTTTTTGAGACGATTCGTTATTTTCTGGATAGATAAAAAAAAAAGAAAATATTATTTCGTCACTTCGCACACTTCTCATGAATTTAAGGCATAGAGTAAATAAATTTGACAGCAGCGTTTGGATTTAAGCAATACAATATCCATTGTATTCTAGTAATTGAGTTGCTAAGCTGTGTGCACGATAAAATTTGTCACATATAACAAAATTTTCATTCGTATCGACCTTGTATCGACCGTTCGGTACACCATCCTAATATCATGTTAACACATAGAGTAAATTAATTTGACAGCAGATGTGTTACCCAAATGTTTATTAATATTCACAGCGATCCATTCGTACATTGGCGGTTTTTACACCCAAACAATTTGTTTTAAGGACACTACCGACCAAAAAAGTCAAAGGGACTGCATGCGAGACAACAAATCAAATGAATCAAAAATTATGATATATTTTAGAACTCAGAGATACTTCTACGCTTGTACCTACTTCACGTCCGACGGGATTAGGTACATATCTTATTTATTTATTAGAAAAATGAAGTGCTGTTTAATTTTTTTACATAATAGGTACGTTTCTACACGTTTCAAATTAATTTGCTAGAAATTTAAAGAGACAACAAGTCAAAAGAACGATTCCAATTATTTTTTTAATCACAAATATTAATACATACGGAGCTACAAGGTTTGAAAATTAAGGATTTGCGTCGTGCTCCTTTAATAGGTACACATAGGATTTGTTTGAGGTGTCACATATCGTTTCCCATCCCGTCGTCTTGTGCGCCGCGAACATTTTACCTATTACTAGCGACCCGCCCCGGCTTCGCACGGTGTAATCATATCATATCATAAATCATACGGTGTAAAGGGCCATATAGATCTATATTAAATGAACAATGTATTCAAGGTATTTAATTGGTTAAGGATTAATGCTGTATTGGTTAAAATCGCTTCGAAAATTAGCCATTATTTGTCGTAAAAAGTAAATGACAAAAAAAAGTTATTGTGGGTTATCCATAAGAGATAGACATATACCATCACGGACTTTTCTGTAGAACTTTTCAATGTGTACAATACTTAGTACATTATTTTGATAAAACTCGTAGGGTTCAGCCTGCGTTTGCAATGTAAGCGGAAAAAATGTAATTATTTACGACATCACATTAGAAACCTCAAAAATAACAGTACTTCTCCACTATTTAATGGATGTTATTATACATATAAACCTTCCTCTTAAATCACTCTATCTATTAAAAAAAACCGCATCAAAATCCGTTGCGTAGTTTCAAAGATTTAAGCATACAAAGGAACATAGGGACAGAGAAAGCGACTTTGTTTTATACTATGTAGTGATTATGTATTACCAAAATCAGACAAAACACGAACAAATCCTTTGAGTTACTCGAAATTTGCAACTGACATGGAACATTTTGCTTGCACGTTTTTTTACTTGCATATACATATAATAAATGGGTGTTCAATATTTCTCAGTTGGCGTTATTGCCATTCTGTAGTACTAATTTACCTGATGGGGATCCCTTAATAAAACTCCAGTTCTATGCACAGTAAAATCAGGCGCAGCTAGACAGCGAGCTAGAAGTAATGCAGCGGCACATGCCCAGCTGATCCAAACGCCGGCGCATGCTGCACGCGTGGCTGCGACTCGTCCACCAATACCCATGGACTTGTTCCACGCAAGCTCCGTATATTTAGTCACCGGAGAACAACTGTAAATAATTAGATTTATTTCATATATCTGCAGCGTCCAGTGAAGACATTATAATTGATGTACATTTTTAGTCCAATTTTAACACGTTCACAGTCCACGACTCCACTTCAAGTCATATACGCATACCTAGAGAGTTGCATGTCATATACAAATTAAATGACAATATTTTGAGTGCAGTTGCGATTAAGGTCTTTAATTTTGGTTTGGATGTGTGAAATGGGAAGACAATAAAGAATGCAATCTTGGGCATGTATATAATAAGCCCGTTTGAATATATTGATACTGGTACCGGGTTTTGGTTGTTATATGTGTGTGGTGTCTTCGCAAAATTTTTTATATATGTATATATTATAAAGAATATTTAAGCATGTATATCAGTTGTCTAGTAACCCATAACACAAGCATAATAGTTGCTTACTTTGGGACTAGATGACGCTGTGTGGGAAGTCCCATGTATTATTATATTATTACATGTTAAATTCTACGATAGAACAGATTGGAAAATAAAATTCAAGCAATTTTCAGAATCCCTTCAAATGCACCAAAACTTGGAACTAGCAGTATCAAAAGACGCGGCATATCTTCGGTCTAGTCTAGCCGCGGCTTCATAAGTCATATTGAGCAGTAGCTGTTTGTGTTTTGATACTGCTAGTTCAAAATTTTGGTACATTTGAACAAAGGGATTACGAGAGGGACCTCGGGGAACAAACCAGAAGACTTGGTATCGTTATAATTGACGGTGATGGTAGAGTCTTACTATGTCACTTGATTGTGTACTCTTTGGAATATTTTTAGATGGACACTGATTTCCTATGCTCTTAAGGCAGAGGTTGGGAATCGGTAGCTTGCGTGCCGCATGCGGCGCTTTCGATGTGAAGTTGCGGCTCTCTAGTTCGATACGAATAAATTAAAACTTGTAATATTAAAACCCTTAAAAATCATACAATCGATCCGTGTTTATCTTTTTATGAGTAACTGAAACGTTTTTTCTATGAATATAATAAAAAGTAAAGTAAAAAGCCAACTAACAAACGTAAATCTAGAGTTGTGTTTGTCATTTAAAACAACAAATCATGCGCCAGATTCCAAATTTTTCAAAAGGCTAGCTAATGCACCCATTGATGGAACTATCTATTATTCAATAACTGTAGTTCCTGGATTAATTACTTAATTATTATGGTTAAAATTGTTTAATATCTTTTGTGCTAAAAACATTTGTATGAATAAACGTTTTTCCATATTTAAAGTAGTTTATTTTAAATCTAGAATTAAATATATAATATTATAAGCAAATCTATTGAAATAATTTTTTAGTGGCTCTATGGAACCTTGGAAATTTCGTAAATTGTAACTTTTGGCTCTTTTATTGCAAAAGATTGCCGACCCCTGTCCTAGGGTGACAATACTGTCACAATGATCATTATTACTATTACCTAAGTTCTACAAATTTAATATCCTGTAATTGAATTCAAATACGAAATATTCACAAAAAATACAAACTAATTACCAATAATTACTAATTAAAAATAAAAGCTTATACCAAATTAAAATCTAAAAATACCTACAAATAAAATTAATCCAATAATCCACCACTCGTCACCCCCGACGCAAAGGTGCCCATGATATTCTTGTACATGTGCCCAGAGAGATAGTATGAGATTCTATTTGTTTCAGTGCAGTGAATTTGTGTAGTGCAATCAATGCATTAAATGATAAAGGCTCGAATCAATATGCCTGTTATTTATGGTTTTCCCGTACAAACTCTAACATCCCTATTTACAAAACCTGATTTTTTTTGTAGGTAACTAATAACTAAATTATAAACGTTTCAGGTCCCCAATTAGACAGAGAGGGCAATATCAACGCATGGCGTCACGCCTCGACACGGTCATATGAAATAGTAATGTTAAACTTTGTTTTGCAAGAAAGAGACAGAGAACAATATTTTAAAGTTCTTAACTTTTTAATCGATTTTGATTCTGCTTTTAGAATTTCCTATTGTATCGAGTTTATTTTTATTTTCAATACAGTTACCTAAATTTCACAAAAGTTACTAGAAACTCTGCATTGTTCATTTATATAAAGTGAAGATAAGTTTCCGCTCCACTTACTCCGAACTATAGAGCGTATTACAACCGCAACAGCGTGCGGGGCGTACGGCGTGGCGTTCATGCGGCGTACGAGCGCTCACTAAGTGGCCTCAGTAAACGCCATAGATAAGTATAGTAAACGCCCAGCCATCGCCCAGCGTTCGCGTTAACATGGTGTCGATGGCGTCGTACGATATTATTGACATGTATTTAGAAGAAAATTTATGGATGAAATTTGAATTACGGGAAGGTCGAAGTAACATTGTTAAACAGAGAAAAGTGTTGGGAGAATTCGCGACGCTTTATAAAACATTAAGATTTATAATTTAATATAATTATGCGATGTGAATTTATGCGATGCCAACCATATTTCAAGTTTTTTTTTTTAATTTCTGAAACTATGTCTTCGAACGACATTATGAAACGCTGCACACGCCGCTGCAAAACTCAAAACTGGTTTGAACGCGCACTCTGACGATGTTCCGCAGAACGTAACTGTCGCCAGTTCGCCACTGCTCCGCCGACCGGCCACTTTAGTTAGACCACGTTCATTTACAAACAAACATGCCTTTGTCATGAACGCCGCACGCCCCGCACCGCCGTCGGACGCTCGATTTGAGCGGCCACTGAGACAGTACACTCAAAGTGAGTATAATAGAAAAATAATTTCAATTTAGCTAGGTACCTTACTTTAATAATAATACATGGGACTTCACACAACGCCATCTAGCCCCAAAGTAAGCATTATGCTTGTGTTATGTTTACTAGACAACTGATATACATGCTTAAATATTCTTTATAGTAAATACCTATACAAATATTTTACGCCCAGACACGGAACGAAATAAGCATGTTCCTGCGCACAAATATTTATCCCGGGTGGGAATCGAACCCGCAACCTTCGGCTCCGAAGTTAAGGTCCCTAACCACTCGGCCATTCGGTCAGTCAAAATACCTTAAGAATAAAATAGAGAATAGAATAGAGTACTTATATAATTAAATAAATGCATAAATATGTCATTTGGTTGTGCCAGCGATATTTTAAACAATAGTACGAAAAAGAAATGACATACTAACGTTGTAGAGTTTGTGTAATTGGAGAAACTAGCACAAAACACGTGTATTCCACTTGAAGTTCTCGAAAAGTTGTGGCCAGTGAATGCAGCTAGTATCACAGCGAAAAGTAACGCTGGAGCCAAAATACGCCAAGGCTGTTGTAACCTGGAATAAAGTATTTTAGGTGGTTTTAGATACAGTTTACTATGAACAAATATGAGTAAGTTTACGTCAAATAAGTAAAATAAATGTTGTGCATTTGCTGGGTGTTTTTGTGGTTTTTATAAGCGACAGTAAAAAACGGAATCATTTATAATTTCAATTATGTCCATCTATCCGTCTGTATATAACAGGCTCAGTGGTAGATTTATACATTTGTCGCCAGTAGCGACCTCTACGATTCAATATCCTAATTCGCATTCATATTAATTAATTATTTTACTTGTCAATGAAATTTAACTTTATGAGTGAATTTCCCAAATGACATTTTTTTGTCTTCAGTGAAATTCGTATTTTAAAACAAGAATATTGAATTGAATAATTTTTTTTCAGTATAGAATAGGTAGTTATTGGGTTTTCTGCCAAAAATATCATTTGCCTAAGACTATATTTAAAGGTAGAAATAAATACGCAATCTCCGACTTTTGTCATATCGGTGCTGATCGGTGCTGTACCCAGGCCCGGCGATCGCCAGATCGGGCCCCGGGTGTAAAACATTGCGGGGCTCATCCCACCTTACTATGAAAAAAAAAATCAATTAACCGGGCCCCCGTTTCTTAGTCCGGGCCCTGGTGGTACTACTACCCTTACACCCCCCCAATCGCCGGCCCTGTCTATACCTCTACTTTTTTTATACAAAAAGGCTTATACGTCAATAGATATAAATAAATGAAGTTCACAACCTACTCTTTATTAAAGAATATTAGTTTTATTATTAAAAAACAACATATTTTATTCTTTAACTAACGATAATTTTTGCTCAGAGGCACAAACATACTTGTCCTGCAAAATGGTGTCTTAAGCAAAACGGTGACCAAAAGTAATTTAAAACTAATTTTGCATAGACGACTCCGTCTGACAGCATCCCCACCCCCAATTTTGTTTTACATATTTTCACGTTAGTAACGTCGCGTGTCACATCGCTGCGTATTCCCGCCAAGAACGTAAGTAGGTACGCCATTGTAGTTTCTCACGGACAAATTTTTTATAATATCGGTGGTTGCTATTACTAGTCTTATGAATAGTTATTTTATGGTTGTTTGCTATATACAAAAGCAGTTAGTGAATTAGTTTGATTGACTGTTATTAAATTTATCCTAGTGATACTGTATTCGTTGCAATTTTCGAGAACGTGTGTTTTTTATCAAGTCGGTGTTATCGTATCGGCGAAATCAGTGGTCTTTTTTTCCTCCACCGACGTGATAATTTTCACCGATATGATAAGAAAAATTGAATCGGTAACTAATTTCTCATGTCGGTGTTTTAATTCACGATTCGACGCTTAGTTTTAACACGTCGGTAGATTGCTAAATCATATCGGTGGATCATTTTATCATGTGTGAGCTATTTTATCATGTCGGTGGTTCCCTAGTCATTTCATTTGGTTCTAGAATAGGGTTTCTTGTTATCTCCTTGTGGCATATGCTGCGGGTCTGTGGCATCTCAGTTAATATTCAAAAAGTTTCGTGTACGCAGTTTTAGGTACCACCTATTTCTTTTAGAGTTAAAAGGTGCATCATATCAGTGGATAGACTTATCATCTCGGTGGTCAGCCTTGTCATATCGGAGCACAGAAAAAATTATCGGTGCACGGCGTATCATATCGCTGGCAACCAAAATTCAAACTTAATTTTCTCCTCAGTCTTGAATGATACGTCGATATCGATAAATGTGGGAATAGCTAATATCAAAGAATACATAAAAGCTCAAAATATACAAAAAAAAGATAAATGCAAAAGTTCACCGAAATGATTAAAAAAAAACACTAATTGTTGAAATTCACTCTTATGGTTTATGCACTATGGATCGTCCTTATTACACCACTTTTTTCCCACAATTAGATTAATTTTAGTAGATATATTGTGAACAAGGGGATCGACGTGTCAGTTCCTAGATTATTTTACACACCTATCGAACGGTCATGTAACTCGTTCCCGCGCTGCAAGCAACCAAATGCGACTACGCAAATTGTGGAAAAATTAAATTACAAATGAAAATACGCAATTTAAGGTTTTTTTTTTCAAATATTAAAGTCTATTAAATTCTATAATCCTACGAGGGTAACACTGCCAACGCTGTCATTAGTGCTCAGATCCAAAACAGCCAATCTTAATAGCATCTTAACCGAGTAATCTATATATAAATACGTGAAGGAAAAGCTTTAGACCCCTTTTTCAGTTTACTACGCGCACGGAGGAGTGTGAGATTTGGCATAGCTAAAGTTGATGTGGAGCAGGAGTGCATAAAGCTAAAATCTATATACAGGCTGAGTTTTTGAGATGCGACTGTATAGCCAAATTCTAACTATGAGAAATAGCGAAAAGTGTTTAGAAGGGTCATGAGCTCGATTTTTGAGGAAACGAAAACTACGTATTTACATTTAAAAAAAATCTGGTACTTTAACAGGAAATCAAACCACTAGATTATTAATCTATACTAATATTATATATTATATAAATTATCTATACTAATATTATAAAGCTGAAGAGTTTGTTTGTTTGTTTGTTTGTTTGTTTGTTTGTTTGTTTGTTTGAACGCGCAAATCTCAGGAACTACTGGTTCGAATTGAAAAATTATTTTTTTGTTGGATAGTACATTTATCAAGGAAGGCTATAGGCTATACTACATCACGCTACGACCAATAGGAGTGGAGCATCAATGAAAAATGTTGCAAAAACGGGAAAAAATATTCCTTTTGAGAGCTTCCGTCGCGCGCGCTGCGTAAACGGTTGATGTTAAACAAAAATCATGTACTACGGAATTGTACCCCTTTAAAAGTTCTGAAGGCGCCCACGAGTTCTTCTTTGAACTTCGTCTGGGCGTCTGGGTCACATAGGAAAGACAACAGCGGACTAGAATGTAAAGGAAAAAGCGGGTAGTGAGGAATCGAGAATTAGGGATGCGGCGTAGCCAAGTTCTAACCAAAAGTCCACGACAGCATATGTGTATCTCTTAAGGTTAACTTACTATAACCTTTTTTATGACAACCAAATTTGTTCAACATAATGTACTATTTGCGAAGATGTTTTTTAAACGTGATATTAATCCTTATCAAATTAAATACGTCAGTTGTCTTAAGCATTTCATGCATATTATAATTGCCCTTTACATCATACAATTTAAATTAATATCTTAACAGTTTTTATTGAAATTTAAAAACTATAGAGTTTGTTTGTTTGTTTGTTTGTTTGTTTGTTTGATAGACAGATTAATTGATTGATCGATTGATTGTTTGATTGAAGGATTGATTGATTGATTTTTTGATTGATTGATTGATGGATTGGTTGATTGTTTGATTGATATATTGTTTGTTTGTTGGTTGGTAGGTTGGTTGGTTCGTTCGTTCGTTTGTTCGTTCGTTCGTTCGTTTGTTTGTTTAAACGCGCAAATCTCAGGAACTACTGGTTCAAATTAAAAAAATATTTTTGTGTTGGATAGTCCATTTATCGAGGAAGGCTATAGGCTATACTACATCACGCTACGACCAATAGAAGTGGAGCATCAATGAAAAATGTTGCAAAAACGGAAAAAAATATTCCTTTTGAGAGCTTCCGTCGCGCGCGCTGAATGATTTGATGATTGATTGATTGAATGATTGATTGATTGATTGTTTGTTTGTTGGTTGGTTGGTTGGTTCGTTCGTTCGTTCGTTCATTCGTTTGTTTGTTTGTTTGAATTTGTTAATCTCTGAAACTACCAGTCGGATTTGAAAAATTCTTTTTGCCTTTGATAGCCTGATTCTAGCGGAGAGTTATAGGCTATATACATGAAAACGAACTGTCTGTCTATTCGAGCAAATCGGCTTCGGCCAAAACGGCTTAACCGATTTTGATGAAACTTTACACATATAACAGGATGTAATCTTTTGACTACACCCTTTCCATATGTGACATACAGAACTTTTTGTATGTCTGTTTGTACGTCCATATGTTTAAACCTATTTAAATGAAACATCAATGAATATGAAAAGAAGGTCGTTAAAACTAACAAATGTTGCTTTTTGTCCGTCTGTCTGTCTGTACGTGTATCTGTCTATTTGAGCTAATCTCCAAAACGGCTAAACAGATTTTAAGGAAACTTTGCAGACGGGAAAGAAGGTTGTCAAGATATTTGACATTAGCTACTTTTTATCCGTCTGTTTGTCTGTACGTCTATTCAATTCAATTTTATCTATTCGAGCTAATTTCTAATACGGCTGAACAGATTTTAATGAAACTTTGCAGACGTGAAAGAAGGTTGTCAAGAGTGTCATAAGCTACTTTTTGTGTTTGTCTGTCTGTCTATCTGTCTGTCGTTTGTCCTCACTGATCTAGCAATGTACAGCCGAAAGTACTAAGTGTAGGAAGCTAAATTTGGAACATAAGTTTATTTTATAACGTGAGCATTACAAAGTTAAGAAAGGCTTTTTTAGAAATTTCAAACTTAAGGATGGGAATGGAGGGACTTAAATAATGACGTGTTTCAGGGTTTTTAGATTTTCACATTTTAAGAGTGGGAAACGGGAGATGAAAAATTGTAACGGTTTTTTAAAGGGTGGAAGGGGAATGAAGATTGAAAGTTTAAATGGGTGTGACCAAAATTGGTTCCAGCAAAAAGTACGTATAAACCATCTCGAACGTTAATAATACCTATAACAGGAATTTGTAGTCTACGCAAGCGAAGCTGCGGGCGGTCGCTAGTAATATTATAAAGCTGAAGAGTTTGTTTGTTTGAACGCGCAAATCTCAGGACCTACTGGTTCGAATTGAAAAATTCTTTTTATGTTGGATAGTCTATTTATTGAGGAAGGCTATAGGTTATATGTATAAAATAATACTATCTGTCTGTCTGTCCATTTGAGCAAATCTCCAAAACGGCTGAACTGATTTTGATGAAACTTCACAGATATGGAAAATAAGTGGTCAAAAGTGACATACACAACTTTTTGTATGTCTGTGTGTACGTCCATCTGTCTATTCGAGCTAATCTCCAAAACAGTTAAACTGGCTTTAATGAAATTTCACGGGTATGAAAAGGAGGTAGTCAAAAGTGACATACGCTACTTTTTGTCCGTCTGTTTGTCTGTACGTCTATGTGTCTATTCAAGCTAATCTCCAAAACGGCTAAACAGATTTTAATGAAACTTTGCAGACATGAGAGAAGGTTGTCAAGAGTGACATCAGCTACTTTTTGTGTCTGTCTTCACTGATCTATCAACGTAAATAAAGCCGAAACTACTAAGTCTAGGAAGCCGAAATTTGGAACAGTGGTTTATTTTATAACGTATCAAATTTTTATGAAAGGAATATTTGGAAATTTCAAATTTAAGGAGGGAGGGACGGAAGAGCTTTGTATGAGTCTTTGTTCTTTAAAGTTAGAAACATAAAAATTTTGACATAAATAAATAATGATGTCTTTCAGGGTTTTTGGATTTCCACATTTTAAGGGTGGGAAACGGGAGGTGAAAAGTATGGGAGTATCGGTTTTCCTAAAGGAGTGGGGAGAATGAAGATTGAAAGTTTGAATGGGTGTACCCAATATTAGTTTCAGCAAAAAGTATGTATAAACCATTTCGAAAGTTAATACTACCTAAAACAGGAATGTGTAGTCTACGCAAGCGAAGCTGCGGGCGGTCGCTAGTCTATCTATATATTAATACGTGAAGAGAGAACGTTATACCCCTTTTCAAGCATATTGCGCGTACGAAGAAGTGTCAGATTTGGCAGTGTTAAAGTTTATGTGGAGTAGGAGTGCAGAAAAATAAAATCTATGCACAGGGTGTATTTTTTAGATGGGACTGTATGGCCAAATCCAAAACTATGAGAAATAGCCAAAAATATTCAAAGGATTAATGGGTTCGACTTTTGAGGAAATTATAACTGCATATTCACATTTTTGAAACATCTGTTACTTCAACAGGGAATCAAACCACTTGATTTAATAATATATATATTAATACGTGAAGAGAAAACCTTGTACCCTTTTTAATGCATGTTACAGGTACGGAGGAGCTGGAGATTTGGTATAGGTAAACTTTATAAAGAAAAGAAGTGTCAAAAGCTAAAATCTATATATACCTAATATGTGTTACAAATACTGTCGACCATAGGAGTTAATAGTCGGTGGTTTGATTGATGCAGTTTGAATTGACTCACTTTCACCTATTTATTATTATTGTTGGTTTCAAAAACGTATATGTACGTACGTATATGCTATATGGTCGAATGTCGACCACTGGGTGACCAGTAGTGTACCCAACCAGTGCCCACTAGTATTTGTAATAATTATAGAGTCCTTTGACTCTCTCAAAAATTTTAATCCACACGAGCGAAGTCGCGGTAAGCTAGTATGAATTTTACGGAGTTGTAACGCATCATATATTGAAAACAAATTCATCGCAGATGTATTGTAAGACGATTGTCGTGACATCTGTATGATCAACGATGAACTACTACAGCCGCTTGTAATGTAGGATGAATGTAGGTACCTAAGTACATTTTTACTTCAATAAAGTAGCGTTCATGTTTATTGTTATTGTTTCTAATTTAAAAAAAAAATAACCAGCCAAGTACGAATCCGACTCTTACACGAATTGTTCCGTAACACCGTACAATATAAAAAACACGTTTATTGCATGAGGACCCCTTTTAATTTTTAATTTAATTTTTATTATTTGTTGTTATAGAGGCCTTAGTAGTACACATTTTATGAAAATTCCAAGTGTAAGCAATGATCTCACAACCACCGAACACCAAAAAACTAAAAATGCGAAAAAAAAACAGGTTGCTTGTATAGGGTTTGTTGTTATAGCTTTCAATTCTTTACCTATTACAGTTCAGACGATACTGCCATGTCACCGACGGACGGACAGACGGACAGCGGAGCCTTAGTAATCAGGTTCCCATTGGTACCTTTTGGCTACGGAGCTCTAAAAAAGCATGCACTGCAACACGTAGCAAAAAATTCAATGTAAAATGTCGAAGCTTACCCATCTTTTGGTCGTCCGCCTCCAGGACACATCGTGAACAGCGTCACCCAGACGGCGGCGAACACAGTGGACGCGAGCGGTGTGTACAAAGCCCACTGACACTCGCTGTCCACCCCGAATAGAGTCCTTCCCACGTCCAAGGCGGGACGACGCCAACTTGTTTCGTTCCCGGTGCAGCCTGTTCATACGATATTAGTCAATTTTAATATTGTATGAGTCCGTTCAAGTAGTTTGTAAAATTCTCAGGCGCAAAAGGTGCTTGCGGGCGCAGTCAGCCGTCTGTCTGTAGGTCAGTCTATCTGTCACAGGCAGTCTCCGAAACCGAAAACACATAAAGTTGAAATCAAGTATACATTATGTTGAACCTCATATAGCTATACATCAATAATTTAAAAATAATAAAAAAAATTAAGGGGCCAAAGTTGTAGATCGATGCGTTGGACACCATATGAGGGCAGGCAGGGACCACACGTAATGCGAAAATGATACTTGCCTTTTCTCGATTTATTCCTTAAAAAAAAATATACATTAATTTGTTTAGTGTGTTTTTAATGTGTTTTTATTTATTAATTTTTCGTGTCGCAAGAAAAATGTAAAATATCAAAAATTTAGCATCAAGAAACACGCATGCATGTATGCACAAGTATGCATGCCAATGCTCGTCTTTTCTTTCATGGTTAGGTAAATTACCCACTTATCGGCTTCCCCTCGCGTTATCTTCCTTTCGCCGGCATCCGGCAAAACATGTGACAAATAATATGATATTCAAGTATGAAACTTGGTTAGTTGCGGCGGGAATACGCTTTATTTTTTAAGCGACAAGGTTGACATTCATATTGCCCACCAATCCTTTCCATAATCCGATTTACGTTTCTGTTTATGTGCATTGGTTGTGGAGCAATATTCCTTGTACTAAAACGTTGAAATATTAATATACAAGGAATGCTACTTATATTTCATACTTTATTCGTCCACCGATAATTGCTCTATCACCATACTATCACTACATATTATAAAATAAAGTCACCCGCCGCGTCTGTCTGTCTGTCTGAACGGGATAAACTCAAAAACTACCTAAAGGATTGGTATATGGTTGACACCAATGGACAGAGTGATTCAAGAGGAAGGTTTACGTGTATAATATATTAATTTTTGGTGGAAATTTGTTGAAATATGACGGTTATTGTTGAAAAAGTCGGAAAAAAATCAAGTCGGCTGGGAGCTTTCATCGAAAACGCTGCCTAATGCGTTTAAGATATAATAAAATAATGTATGGAGGAATTGTGTCTCTTTTATAGGACTAAAGAAAAGTCCGCGATGGCATATGTCTATCTTTTATGAATAGCTGACTATATCTATTTTTATGTTTAAACAATGGTGTCATATGATGAGGTAATTGGAAAGCAATTTATATGGATACTTTATTAATCCTTATCAAATTCAATACTTTATTTACCTTCAGCATTACATGCATATTATTATAAAACATAAGGAAAATCATTAATTTTTTGATAGGAGCGCACAAACCAATGAAATTATGTTTACAAACTGTCGAATCTATTCTAGTAGGTAAGTATCCCAATGTGTAATAAAGCGCATGTCGGAAATAATTAATATAAGTCACTGTGCAGCAAACTATAAAAATATGACGTCATTTATAATTATATATCGCCGTTCGGAATTGAAAATCTATGAATATAAAGCATTGATGCCAACGATAGAAAACAAAAACTCAAACACAACAAACACACAACCTTTCTACAGGGTATTAGACAAAAAAATCAATTTCAATAATCCAACGCTATACACTTAAAAATATACGTTAATTTACTTTGGGATTGGGAACAAGGAAAACTGAATACGTGTAACACAATTCCAATAATAACAACCGCTATTACGTAATCGCCGACTCCTGTACAATCTGACTACAGTGAACTCGAAATCCAGATATGATGAGTTGTCCGGAACGTATGTATCATTTTTCTGTCCTAGAATTACAAGATTACTTTTCTATAAAATTATTGTTTTGTTATTATGTACTAGTAGAGACAAGCATGCATTTGATTAATTCCCTTTTCATAAATCAGATCACAAATATTTTTAGAAGTATACCCCCGCGCCCCGCATTTACATTGTGTTCATAGAAATCGGGATGGGTTAGAAATGTTAGAAGGCGTGGTGCGTCTTGATCAGATATATGTATGATTATTGTATAGTGCCCAGCTCACAAGTTTTTTTTTATCATATCTTCTCGTTCGAGCAAAACCAATGATAGATTCGTTCCCATACAAATATGTCAATATAACGTTTCGGTATATTCTAAACTCATTGCCAAAAACTTTCTACATCAAAGTGTTGTATAACCTAGTATATTAATAAGAAATACGAACTTACCATAAATAACAGTAACATTTTGTATTTCATAATCAGAATTGTCTGAAGTCAGAATAGGATTCTCTCTTTTGTCTCTGTTTATTGTCTTCTCAACTTCATCCACAGATTGTACAGGCACAGTCTCATTTGTGTGTGCATTCTGGCTAGTTTCATTCGTTATCTGAGCAACTTCGTTCGTTATCTGAGCGTTTTCACTTATTTTCTGAGCAGTTTCACTTTCTGTTTTCTGAGCGCTTTCATTCGTCTCATGAACGGTTTCGTTGGAGCACGGCGCCTCGACCTCGTGGAATGCTAAATTTCGCGGGAACAGAATACAGTTCTCGTTATACAACTGCATTGTACCTTCTAAGAAAGTGTAGTTCATCACACCAAAGAGAGCAGCGAGTGCGTATAGTGATATGTGCCATGCTGAAATAAAATAAAAAGACTTCGAAATACAAAATTATGATTCTATAGATAGTTAGGTACTTATTTTGTACCGTTATTTTAAATGGAGTTTTGTATGAACGCAGCCTACACAACTACTGATCCAATTTTTGTGAGGTTTTTACATTTAAATAGATGAAATCGTCGTTCAGCATATAGATACGTATTATCATGTCACGGTGGAGTGTTATTTTTAGGAACAGAGCAGAATGGAGTGATAGACCGTCGGCTGAGGTCGTTTTTCTCACAGAGAATCGAGTAAAAATGAGGTGCTGGGACGGTATTTGTTCAGAGACTTGTGTCCCAAAAACAATTGCACAACGAAAATGAGTAAAAATGTTACGCATCACGTGCTATGGAGGAGGCTTATGTTCAGCAGTGGACAGATATAGGCTGAAATGATGATGATGTACATCAGTTGTCTGGTACTCATAATACAAGCTTCACTTAGTTTGAGACTAGATGGCGGTGTGTGGAATGTCCCATGTATTATTATTTCTGTACTCGGACTACAGCTTCCTTCAAAGTGTCTTATATGTATATGATGCTTAGCCTAGTGGGTAGCGACCTTGTTTACGAAGCTGGAGTTCCCGGGTTCGAATCCTAGGTCGGGTCAGTATTTATATGACGAATATTGATACTGGAACCGGGTCTTGGTTGTTATTAGTATGTGATGTCTTCGCTTGGTACCCAGAACACAAGCTAATGCTTAGTTTGGGGCCTAAACGTTGTTGTGATATATACGTTATTATTATCATTATTATATTATGTTGAGGGACATAACTTCCTAAATCTTTCTAAACACAGAAGGACGATCTAATTTGATGATAGGAAAACCTTTCAAATCAGTCGTAATCAAGCGCAATACGATGTAAGAAAAAACGTCAGCCGACGTGGTGTATGATATTTAAAAGCTTACAACTCAATAATCACTTATGCCGCCATAATTGGCACATTTTTGTATTCGATGGAACCATTATAAAGCAGTTGAACCAAACTTCTTTAGGGACCTCCCCCCCCCATTTTTTTAATAAAAGAATACACAATATAATTCTTCTCTACTAAATGGGATCTAGAAAAAAAAATTGTTTTTCAGCCTCTTTTTCCTCCTTTCCTCTCCTTGCCTCAATTTTCTTTAAAAAAAGAACTTTTATTGACTACATACCTACGCGTGGGCTATTTTACGAGTTTTACAAATCTTGTGTTTCGAGAAACCCTAAATAATTTCACTAAAACATAAATTCCATCAATGAATCCATATTAAATCTCCAGTTTGAATATCTCTTCAGAGTGCACCTAACGTATAAACATCCCAGCCCGGTATAAATTTAACAAATTACTGACACAAATTGCTCTGCGTTCAATCGCCAGAGATGAGAACACGCGCCACTAAGATCGACCTAGACCTATTATAATTTACTAAATATAGCATAGACAAGCGGTATTTAGCATGAGGTGGCTTTAATTAATATACTATCAAACTCATAGATATAATATCCATGAAGGAGGGGATCGAACTAGTTGAATAGTAGGCAGCGGAGGTGGTGTCGCATTTCCACTTTGTTTTCGAATTTCAGTTGGTTCAGTGATGACCCTGGGGTAGAGCCAGAAGAGAGACCGCTCTAGGCTCTAGGTGGAAATAGGCGCCAAAATTGGAACGAAAAACGCAAATTAAACATTTTTTTTATAGGCGCCATTTCGGGAACCACATACAAATATGCAAACAACTTCTTTGTCCGTCCGTCCGTTTTTCCCTCGTTCTGGAGGGAATGTGTAGCGCGAAAGGACGGTGCATAGGGCAAAGGGTGGGTTGTAATATAATAAATAAATATAGTCAGATATTGTTTTTAATTTCTAGATAATAATGTATATTTTAATAAGTAGTTAATTTTAGTTTTTAATTAGGTTTTCTTTTAAGTATATAATTAAACAGTAGATAACAGTTATTTATTTTAAGATTAATAAAAATACCATTTTTTTCCATGCGTAAATATTAATTTTTCCAAACGAGAGCGAGTGAATGATTTTTTTGCTGAAACTATAATTTATTATGAGAGACATACTTATATTGCTGGTATATAATTTCTGGTCTTTTATTTAACCGTCCATTATTAAATATACTCAAAAGAATGTTATTTTTTATGGCATAACAGTATAGGTAAGTTCTGTTAAAAAAAATTATCATTGAGACAAATACGAAATAAATTCAATTTTTTATTTTTATCTTTAAAATTTAACAAAGCTAATTCTATGCGATTAAGCAGGCTTAGACTACAACCCTCCCGCCCGCTCGCTCATCTTGGCGGTCGATAAGTGAGAACGAATTATTTAACTCGACATTGATTTCAATTGAATTACCTTTCCATATTTTGAGCCGTTTCGATGTCTTTTCCTCCAACTCGCAGTAGTCGTAGAGAATCAAAGTCATTTTATTTTGTTCAATTTATGTGCATGCCATCTGAAACAATAAACAATAAGAATTTTAAGCAAACTTTATGGCGGATCGGAATGCAACGCTATAAGCATGCTTGCATAGGCAGAGGCACAGGCACAGTCATATACCCCTCGCTCCGCTGCGTCCCGCTACACCTAAAACTGGTTACTGCGACGCGACTTGTGCCTATGTTCGGATCCGCTATAAAGTTTGATTGGAAGTGTACGTGTTCATAAAGATTTAGTAATTCGATAAAAACAACATGGTCATAGATATAATACCTGAGACATCCCACACAGCGCCATCTAGTCTGAAACTAAGCAAAGCTTGCATTATGGGTACCAGACAACTGATCTACATACTTGAAAATCTTTTTTTTTCATAATATATACATATATAGATATTTCAGACCCAGAAACGGAATAAATAGACATGTTCATGCACACAAATATTTGTCCCGCGCGGGAATCGAACCCGCGGCCATTGGCTCTGCATTTAGGGTCTCCAACTACTCGGTCAAGCGGTCACCAAAATGGAATGGAATATTATATGGACAAGCATAGCTGTTCGTAAAATTGTTTTGTAATTAATGGGAAAACAATATAGAAAAAACCGGTCAAGTGCGAGTAGGACTCGCGCACCTAGGGTTTCCTACCACCACACAATGTACTTATGATACGTAAATACAAAAAAATTTCGTTATCACAAAAATGTAATATTTTGTGTAAAAAAAATATAAATTTACGATTTTTTTTATTTTTTTTACTTTACTTCTGCTGTGAGATTTAGTTTCTCGCCAAACGCAATTTCTAGGTCAACGAGAGTACCCTATAGGCACATAGGTTTTGATTTACTTTGAGAGTATCATAATATGCGTCGTAATTTGATCGTATTTTTTGATTGCGTTGACTTGCAAGCTTCATTTTTTTATAGCTCCAAGGTACTGTATATTTGAGTATTTTACATCAATTTAAAGTTGATAACTCTACGGACTTCTGATAAAAATGGTATTTCTTAAAAAAATGTGCCATGACTTTTAAATAGGATTTGCTATTATTTTCAACTTGATACCTCTATGCGTTCCTGAGATAAAAGGTCTTTTCAGACAGACAGACTGACGGACAATCAAGTGATCCTATAAAAGTTCCGTTTTTCTTTTGAGGTACGGAACCGTAAAAATATTACATGGAGGTTGCATTTTGATGAGTAAGTACTTTCAAGTTTATATAAGCTCATTTACGTTTTTATGTGTTAAAGAAATATTTGATTTAAGAGTCTTAAAAGGGTCTAGAAGTATCCATTCATATTTAAGTATTAGATAGCGGCATCATTAAGATGGAGCAGCGCAACCCGGAGCAAAAAAGATAGATTCAGAGATTGAGCAGACTATATGTCAATACCGATGTTTGTTTTGAACATTTTGTTGAGTTACCTACACATTAAATATAATTTTAGAATCTTTATTTGTTTTTCCCATATGATTTTTTATCCTCACACTAAATTCTATTTCACAATCTATGTCAAAACATTATGTAACGTATATATACTCTGTGGCGGATATTTTTTGCTCACATTTTTATCGTCACGAATAAGGAGCTTTATATGTCACGAAGAGATATCTCTGCAATTATGTAGTTTAAGTTGAAAATCATTTCTTGCAATTAATATCTGTGATAACTTAATACTATGTGAAGATATCTAATATGATAAAGGTTTACAAGTTGAATAGTATATAGCAGTTTAGAATGTTTTGTAAGAAAACGCTTTTACGAGTTCATCCGAGCTTTTCAGTAAGTTCTCGCATGTATGTTATTCAGATCGGACTTGACAAAATAACCATCATAAGCCGAACGCGTGTAGAAGGGTAGGGAAAATTTACCCCATTTAGGTGTTTTAAGGTAAGTACATCCCTAGGGCATGGCCCGCAAGCTACTGAAATTAAATGTATGTCGGGCGTGCCAATCGGTTTATCAGTATTAATTATCTACTGCATGTCATTAAGGGTAACTTTAACCACACGATGACCTAATATTGGCAATTGTCATAATTTGCTTTGGCAGTAAACTTGTTTTATTTACACAAAGACGTTTCTGTGAAAAATATAAAAAATAAGACTACAAAATTATAAGTTTGTTTGTTTTAAAACTGAACGCACCCAGACTGGATGTTGATTGTTGTACGTCCCGTTCGAATGAGGCAAAAGATTAAGTGCTCATTGCTTGACTTCATTCGTCGGTACTAGGGCCTTAATGATAGGAGAATGATAGGTATAGTTTCGTTTCCTTTTTTACTGTACACGAAATAATCCCACTTTTTTTATTTAGTAGGCTTATATGGTAAGTAACACACGATTGAACCTCAAATGTGTCTTGCCACGTGGTAGAAAATTTAAACACTTCTTTCTAGATGAAATCCTCATAAAATCATTGTCCTCCCTTTCATGTTGATAAAAATATTTTAATTAATAAACCTATTTATTATTTCACACTTTTTAGTGTTAGTTTTTTGTGAAGGGTGTTTTTCTAAAATTTTAATTCAAGTTTTTTAACCTTATTTCAAGTCGGATGTCTGTAGTTAAGTTTAAAAAGTTTTAACTAAAATTTTAAAAATACCCGACTCCATGATAATGTGTGATTATCCAGATTACATTAGTCTTCAAACAAAAAAAAAACGCATTAAAATCGGTCTATCCGTCTAAAAGCTACGATGCCATAGACAAACACATAGACCCACTACAGACTTATAAAAACTCTTGTTTTTGACGTCGAGGATGAAAAATTTAAACAAGCGCTCGAACTTCGGATTCGTGCCCGCAATTAAGATTGCTGCATGCAAATTCGATTACGTCCCAAGAATCCTATATGAGAGCAATTCCTAAATTATTTATGATAATATGGTTTATTATTCATATTCAAAATAGCAATGTACATTACAGGCGATATTTACAAAGCCCACGCATGAGGTCATCCTCTTTTGTCGGTTTTGACAACATCTCGTCGCGTACGCACTTGTTGTCCAAACTCACTATTAATTCTCATGAAACAGTCAGTTGTCCAACAATAAACTATAAATAACAATAATATTCACTGACAAATTGGCCGAGTGGTTAGAGACCCTAACTGCGAAGCCAAGGGTTATGGGTTCGATTCCCGCCCGGGACAAATATTAGTATGCGTGAACATGTTTATTTGTTCCGTGTCTGGGTGTAAAATATCTATAAACTAGCGACCCGCCCCGGCTTCGCACGAGTAGCAGAGGATATAAGCCGTAGTTTTTTTTAAAAGGCAATTATAATATGCATGAAAAGCTGAAGGTAAGTAACGTATTTAATTTGATAAGGATAAAATAGGTATAGTAAGCTATCCATTAAAAATAGACATCATGCTATCGTGGACTTTTCTTTAGACCTATGAAAGAGGAACAATTCCTCCATACATTATTTTGTTATATCTCAAAGGGATTAGGCAGCGTTTTCGACGAAACTACCAGTCGGCTAGTTTTTTTTTTTCCGACGTTTTCAACAATTATCATCATATTTCAACTAATTTGCACAAAACATTCCATTGGTGTCAACCATATTCCAATCTGTTTGGCAGTTTTTGAGTTTATCGCGTTCCGACAGACAGACAGACAGACGCGGCGGAGGACTTTATCTTATAATTTGTAGTGATGTACATATTGTAAAGAATATTTAATTATGTACATTCAGTTGTCTGGTACCCATAACACAAGCTTTGTTTAGTTTGGGACTAGATGGCGCTGTGAATGATGTCCCAAGTATTATTATTAATATTAAAAGTAAAAAATTTTGTGTGAATATTGATATTGTTCAATCATTCCAGGTAATCGCGCATATTATCTAACTAACAATTAACTACCTAGATGCATCCTAGGTTACATGTATTTTGTTATAAGTGTTTACTAATGGAAATATTTTCTGTGTATGCGCAGAATCTTGTAGACGCTTATTACTGAGTCACGATATCATTAATTGACTAGTCTATTTCCATACAAATTGGTGCATGCATGTGGATATTTAACGCTTCCCAACTTTTCATAGTGACGAAAATCCTGAATAGACCCTAACATAGGTAATATAGTGAGTAGCACTGGGTAAAAAAAAACTATGAAATTAACATTGTAATATTAACATTTTAAGAAAGTGTTTTTACTCATATCATTTGTTTACTAAAAAGAATACTTCCGAAGATGGCAATAGTTTTGAATTTGAAATTATTTATATCACGATAATTCGTTCTAAAAACATTTATATTTGAACAATTTTTTCTATTTGTAAATAGCTGTCTCCTTCTTCTTCTTCGTGTTTATGGCGTTTTCTGCATAAAACAATTTCGCCCAAATAGTTTTAGCGGACCCGACAGACGTCCTGTACACACGTCTTGAATACAAAAATTTCAAACTTTTTGAAGCTGTAACAATCTGGACCGCAATCGATAGCGTGTGTGTATATGTATACTATAAGCGAAGTTAAATGTCGACGCTGCGTTAAATAAAAACTCAAACTTCGCATCTTAGCATCGGTGACTTTTATAATATCACTAAACTTTTTGCTAGTTGGGTAGGGGGAAAAGAAATGCGGGAAGACCATAATAAAATAGGTCCGATGACATTATACTGGACGGAAAAAGGATAGGATAGAAAGGAATGAAAGAGATTGGAGAAGGCTTTCACCTAAGTAAGAGGGATCTATTAAATAAATAAATAATTTACCTAAACAATTTTAAAATAACTAATAAAAAAACATAAATGAATTTAAAATAAAAAAGGCTTATTTACATTCTGAATCAATATTAGGCAACATCCTAAAGAAAATTAATTAATTGAAAATTGAAGAAAATTAAACGGAACGTCTGAAAATTAACAGGAAATTGTTAGCTAATGCTAAAAACACAAAATGGCACGTTTTGATGAAAAACTTTTTTTTTCAAATACTGTGTATAAATTACTTATCTATATCGAAAAAAGGTAACAAGTCTTTTTTTAAAGATTAAGTGCGGGAACGCAACCCAAAACGTTCTAGGATTTAATTATGTGGAAAGAAAAAATACGGTAATACAAGATTAATATATTTATATAGTATATTTTCAATGCGAGGTCAACTTGTTTTTGTAACTACATCACACTTTTAACGGTCACGAGAAGTTGATGACATCATAGTTACATCACAAAGGACGATGGATTTATTCCATCGTCCTTTATAAACTTAAATATCTTTTAATTTGGAGAGGAAATTTGATGGACATACGTTTTCGCCAACAACGTGAACTGGCAACAGTCCTGATAAGGCCCAAAACTAATAATAATAATAATTTATTTTCAGGTGCTAGCCCCATAGTAATCTTTACATATTTACACAATATTTACATCTCATAAATAAAATATTAAAAAATTATAACAATAAATAAATACAACTAATAGTAAAACTAAATAATCAATTAATTATTTGACATGCAGGTGTATCCAATGGGCCATAAATGGAGAGTCCCATCTATCAGCGATAGTGTCCAGGATGGTGTTGCGGCCGCCACGCACCCGCGCCAGAATGGAGGCACAACGTTTGCGCATGATGGCATGAAAGCCGTCTACGCGCGCCTCCGCGAACATTCCAGACGTGCTACAATACCGCGGCAGCCGCATTAGCACCTTGAACGCATTAATACAATAATATCTTCATCGCTCCTTAACTTAAGCCCTAAACCTGAATAAATAATTTTGTAAAAATCAGTTGCTATACTCGAAATCAATGGTATTATTGGTATACATTTGGGGACCTCAGTTAATTACGCGAGCTCAAAGTGGGGGTGCAGCAATATCTCACCAAATTTAATTTAGAGGGAGGGAGGTTCATCGGAAGATATCACGTCAATTTTGTAATTTTAGAGAATATACCAATATATTTATAACATGTCGAACACACATTATTAAACAGTTAGGGTTGCGCGTGAGGGTGAGTGGAACTCGTCGCCGCCCGGACCTTGCTCTCCGTTCCGCTGGCTGTGTCACATCTACATATATAAAAGTACGAATTGACTAGAAGCCTCTTCTGCGTTTACCCTCTAACCACTCATACTATAGTTAGCTGGTGTAAGATGGGGAGTTTTGAGTGCGCAAGGTCCCCGCGTGCCGCTCTTCACCCCCCCCCCCCCCAAAATTCCGTAATGTCACTTCGATACTGTGAACTGACGTTTATGACTCTATAAAACCATAAAACCATATTAAAACCATGTTTTAATCAAACGCTGCTGTCAAATTTATTTACTCCATGCCTACAATATTTGAATATTTGACGTGGACCTATGGTGTTTGACACCTTCTGCCTCCCGCCGCGCTGTTTCGGAGATATAAGGGAATGGACTGAACAATGTTAAAATGTTAAAGTTGTTTGATTTATATTTAGTTTGATTGTTATATATGCTTTTCCTATATTTCGTTTATATTTATTTTGTTTCATTACCGTATTTTGTTTATGTCTTTTCTCTTATTTTTTTAACGATCTGTGAACATTAATGTGGGATACATATAGATTTATTTGTTTATTTTTTGAATTAGTTATATTGTAATTTATACATCTGTTTTGTTAAAGTATCCGTTAAATTGTCGTAATAAAAAAAAAGATTGATTAAAAATAATGGCAGAAATCTTACGAAAAAGTACCTACCTCATGTAATTAATTTAAACTCCCTTTCTCTTTTTTAATCGATTCTTTTCCTCCCGATTTAAATATATGGTTTGTGGATTCGACGTTGTTATTTGGGTATCAATACCGATAAAATTTTGGAATCGATCGATTATCAATAAAACCGATGACCGCGCCACGGAACATTTTCACTCGCATCCAAACCAAACGCGTCATTAGATGTTCCACATCAAAGCCTTTTATTAGATATTTCATTAATATTTTAAATCATTAATTGCTGAAATTTAAATAAAATGAATAATCTATAATGTGAGAATTACGGGAAGTGTGCAAAATAACGAATTCCACGCTTTATCGGTAGCATGACATATACAACTGTTCTTTTTCAAATGTAAACATTGAAACTAAGAAGTAGGTACGTTCCACTATGATTTGGATTCGTGCCAGTTTTTTAACAATCTGTGGGAATCAAGGAATGATTAAAGGAATATGATTCATTCGTTGTATTAAAACCATATTATAACGACTTAGGTGTTTAGGGTTTGATTTAGAAAAAAATATTTATTAATAGTGACCGCCAATTTCGGTCAGGTACTCTAATACAAATTTCAATGAAACACGTCATTATTTATTTATGGTGAAAAAAAATCCAAACCCCATACAAATTTTCACCCCCCGTTTCCCACCCTTAAAATGTAAAAATACAAAAACCCTGAAACACGTCATTATGTATTTATGATGAGTAGCTATAATTCCAATTTTCATGTTCTTACCTTTAAAAAAACTGATACTCCCGTATAAATTTTCACTCCCCGTTTCCCACCCTGAAAATGTGGAAACATAAAAACCCTGAAACATGTCATTATTTATTTAATGATAAGTTACGATTCCTGTTTTCAAGTTCCTACCTCTAAAAAAAAGCGACACACAAATATTTACAAACTTTCGTTCCCCATTACAACATACTATAACTATTTACGCTCAGTAGCTATAATTTAAATTTTAATATTTTTAATTTTAATGAACAAAGACTTTCATACAAAATTTCCCCCGTCCTACATTCCTCCTCCCCCCCCCACCCGTTAAGCTTAAAATTTTCCGAATAAAAATTCTTAAAAGAAGCTCACGTCATAAAATAAGTATACGTTCCAAATTCCAAATACGTTTATATCTACCACAGCTTTGCCAGTGTGGACTACTGTATTTACACCATTTAGTTCTCCGTTCCTATACTCTGTCACCATGATTATATTGTATAGTGACCATCTGCGACTTCGCTCGCCTGTTTTTCATGATTTCTACAATTCCTACTATTTCGAAAGCTCACGCAGAAACCTTAAATATTACCGAAATGAAAAGAATAAACCATTCACCCGTTTCAGAGATTAGCCCGGACAAAAAGACGGACAGACAAAAAGTAGCCCGTGTCACTTCTGACAACTTTCTTTTCACCTCTGCGAAGTTTCATTAAAATCAGTTCAGCCGTTTCTGATATTAACTGGAACAGATAGACAGACAGACACTACGATTCTATATATTATCCTTATAACCTTCTTTGAGAATTGGCCTATCACATACAAAAATATATATATTTTTAATACGACTCGTAATTCCAGAAATCGAAGCGATCAAACGAACAATCAAAATCTTCAGCTTTATATATTAGTCTAGATGAAACACATCCATACATAAAATAATCATATAAAATTTGGCAAGTGATGAAAAATCACCTGGTATATGTAAAAAAAATTGTATAGCAAATGAAAAAATATTTCTTTAAAAGAAGCCTTTATTTAATAAACACTGCACTTAATAAATAAAATATTTCCATTGTACAAGTAAACACCCTATTTATAAAGCTCAAAAATATGGCTATTAAAATATATGTTTAAAAAAAACTTTATAAGAAATAATACTTTCTATTTCAAATAAAGTCTCAAATTAAAATATATATTAATAGCTTTGAACAGTGATAATTATTATTTACTTTTAAATTCAGTGGTTATTTTTTTCAAATAAAAGCTTTTTTAATGACCAATCAATTAAATGCAAACGACCATAGATAGTTAATAATAGGAAGGTAATAGGTATAATAACATCGTCAAACTGTGCGTGTGTGTGACTATAATATAAATATATCTACAAAACTACGACTTAGTCGGTCTCGTCCGGTGACGCAATGATCTCATTCCAATTCTATTTTTTTATAGCGGCCCGGATCAGCGGTGGCATGATATTTTCCTTTACGTTCTGTTATATTGTATAGTTGACGCTACGTTTCATTACATACGAAGTGGAATTATAGTAAATTAAATAAACGTTTTGACCCAACTGCGGAGGGTAATGTTTTTCTAGTGTATGTATGTATGTTTATATTGACAATAATTATATATTATTTAGGAACGTTTTTACCTGGGTACATTGTGCTTAATCTATTTTAAATCAAGTTAAATGCTTATCGTAAATATTCAACTCAATTTAATTAGTTATTTGAATCGTACCTTATATTGTTAGATTCGTTTTAATTGTGGGAATGACATATGGTATAATATGTGAATATGACGCCTGTGAATAAATAGACGTATCCACGTCAAAAAAACCTGCCAAGTGCGATCGAAATCGCATACGAACGGTTCCATACCACAGTACAATATAAAAAAATACGGTTCGTGTATGGGGACACCCTTTCAGTCTCAAATATACATCGTAAGATGTAAAATACATTATTATACGTTACATGGACCGTCTGTGCCGGGCTTAATACCTAACCTAGAGTTTGATTCTACATTGTAACGGGCAACATTGTGTACCTAAATATTTTTATCGGTGTGAACAACGATACGATAGCATTTAGTGATTGTAACTATAGTAAATTTAGGTTATCCTTAAGCACCGTTCAAGCACATAGTTTATTCGATAGGTAGGTATACCTAATTATCTAGATGGTCTACTTAAAACTATAATCAGGCTTTACAAAACCGTTTTCATCGCTTCTACGCGAAGGGACTTTTTTCGTAGTACAGGATATATCAAGATAAGTAGAGATTTGTTTATGGCGTTCTCTATCACTGTCACAGGCAAAGGCTCGTTTACATCATACGGTTACACCAAATATAACGCGTTGAGATAATTTTCATGTTTGCTTATATTACCTAGGAATTCTTGTGTTGAAACTCAATGTCGTGGCCCAATCAAAATTTACATAGAGCAGATAGATTATTTTTCTAGATAAGAAAGTTTTCATTTGCTGATTTTAAAAGTTTAAATAAATAAACCTAGCACGATTTCGGTTAATCAATTTGTAATTGTAACTTATAAATATGTAGGCAAGGTATTGTATATGGCCTAACAAGATTTTACATATAATTCGATTCAACTGCTTTCTCGAAGGGAGAACCATACATTGCGTAGAAAAATCTTCATATTATAGAAATAATTTCAATAGGTAATATAAAAGAGTATGTAATGAGTAATTTTTTTTTTACCTTCTGGTATACGAAACCTTACAATGCATGCTCAATAAACTGTTCTTAGACCATTCGGCGTTTTTTAATATAAAAAGTGATACGCGAGGATATGCAGGATAAATTTTTTAGAGTATAGTAATGTGTAATATTGAGTACGTTTGACAAAAGTCCGTAAGGCGTCGCTCTTGTCGAGGTCAAGGACACCGTCTGAAGGACGTCAATACCTCAACGGGACCTTAGGCGTGTAAGATTCTTATAATGTTATTAATTTTATATAACTTATTTGAGCGATTACAATTATAAATATATACACAGTAATAAATTATCTGATGGAATTTCTAGTGAAGGTCATTTTTAACGGGTAATAGGTACAAATGTGGATAATAGACTAAAATTGTGAAATTATTAAAATAAGTAATGTTCCTTTCAGTGTCAATATAACATTAGGTATCTCTGATTTATTTAAAGTAAAAATATTTAAACATTGTGGTTTTTTTTCGGTACATTTATCGTAATAATAAATAGCAACTATTGCGTTTAATCAATAATTATTTGCATATATAAAATAGGTGCAAATTCAAAATCGTTACAGTAATTAAATATTTATTTTCGGTAATTAAATTATCGTATTAAAATTTTAATAAAGCTTACCTTGATCATAATGAAATTATCAAGCGCCAATAAACACAAAGTATTATAAGTTCCGATTGTAGTTTATAAAAATTTATTTAACAAATTCACATTTTTTTCATGCTTGTTACTACAAAAAAAATTATGAAAAATACGCACAAAACGAATGTTATCTCGGTATTAGACTGACAGCGAGGGCACGCATGAGGCAATGTGTCGCGACGGACGACGGCGTTGTGTTGCGCCCCCCAGAGTACTTTTGCGCCCGTCCGTAACGTTTATACGACGTTTTCCAACTGAGAGGTTTATCTGTGTGAATGAGAGGTGAGAACAGATAAGTCTAAACTAGAAAGAGATAGTGGCAAAACAATATTTATTCGTTGAAGCGTGAAAAAGACGGCAGATAAAAAAATCTATCGCGAGTTTTGTTTACATGACGTAACCGCATGATGTCATGGCAACGCAACCGCCATTTTACTATTTCGGTTTCGCGGGCATTTTGACAGCGTCGTAAAAGCGTCGGCTACAGTTTGCATTGGTTTATTAATAAAATTAATTATATATTAGTTATTCTCTTTTAACGCAGAACAGTGGTTCAGAATTAAATACAAGATAGGTAACTTAACTTATTTTTTTTTCTTGATATCTTACAATAAAACTAGTTCAGAAGTATTGTCATACAAATAAGCTCTTAACGCGGTACAGTTTTAGATTAAACCGTAGGTAAGTTTTCCAAATAGAAAAATTTTATTACAGAAAGAAAATGATGACCACTGTTCATAAACAAAGTGTAGAATGTTTTAATAGCAAGTGAATCATGTACTCAAAAATGCATCTAAAATCTAAAATAAGTACACCTATTTAAATTAATAGGAATAGTCAATGCACCTTGTCTACCTTGCAATAAGGTCAACTTTGCGTTAGCCATATATAGTTAGCCATTTTTCCGTCAGCCCTTTTTGTATACCACTGCAGGGGCTTAGACCTCCCCTCGAGATGAGAGGGCATGAAGCTTAAATCCACCACGCTGCTCCAATGCGGGTTGGCGGATTGTAATGACCGCCATCTATTGACAGCAACCGGGACCGACTGCTTAACGTGCTCTCTGAGGCACGGAGTCAGTGATAGTTAATGTACTTAAGCCAGAAAAAACTCATTGGTACACGCCCGGATTCGAACCATCTCGCCACAGGGCCCTATGGATTTGAAACAGGTTCGCTGCGTTCGGGCTGTCTGTCACCACACGTTAGCCATAAAAATCGGAATTTCACAATATTCCTGTGACGTATACGGTATATAGGTATCGATCATCGATAAACCAAATTCCAAGCAATTGACGACCGCTTAGCCTAGTGGCTAGCGACCCTGCCTACGAAGCTGGAGGTCCCGGGTTCGAATCCCAGGTCAGGTCAGTATTTATATGATGAATATTGATGCTGGTACTGTGTCTTGGTTGTTATATGTATGTGGTGTCTTCGCTTGGTATCCAAACCCAAGCTAATGCTTAGTTTGCGGCGTAGACGTTGCTGTGACATATACGTTATTGTTATTATTATTATTGTAAGTATAAAGAACTATAAAAACACATAAGTGTAAGAAATATTAGGACTTATCTTGGAAAACGCGCTGTTTTGTATATAGAATTTATATATGCATAGAATAAATTACTTTGACAGCAGCGTTTGGTTTTAATCATGGTTTTAATAGTCATAAATGTCAGTTCACAGTATCGAAGTGACAGAACGCCAATTTTGGGGGCTTCAAACCGAGGCACGGGGATCGCTCGGGGGTAAAGAGTGGCTGAAGAGCAGCGCGCGGGGACCTTGCGCACTGAAACTCGATTTAAAACTCCTCATCTTACACCAGCTAGCTATAGTATGAGTGGTTAGACGGCAAACGCAGAAGAGGGCTTCTAGTCAATTCGTACTTTTATGGATTTATGTATTCACTAGCGACTCTTCAACAATAATCGTCATATTTATACAAATTTCCACAAAATATTAATCAATTATATAGGTACGTAAACCTTCCTCTTGAATTACTCTGTCCATTGGTGTCAATAATATGCCAATCCGTTCGGTAGTTTTTGAGTTCATCGCATTCAGACAGACAGAAAGACGCAGCGGGGGACTTTATTTTACAATATGTAGTGATGATTATACGATATTTTGAACTAATGATGTACCTTTACCGACTTTGTACCGTTATGAAAAACTAGCGACCGCCCGCAGCTTCGCTTGCGTAGACTACAAATTCCTGTTATAGGTACTATCAACGTTCGAGATGGTTTTTGCTTTTTGCTGGAACCAATTTTGGTCACACCCATTCAAACTTTCAATCTTCATTCCCTTTCCACCCTTTAAAAAACCGATACAATTTTTAATCTCCCGTTTCCCACTCTTAAAACGTGAAAATCTAAAAACCCTGAAACACGTCATTATTTAAGTCCCTCCATTCCCATCCTTAAGTTTGAAATTTCTAAAAAAGCCTTTCTTAACTTTATAATGCTCACGTTATAAAATAAACTTATGTTCCAAATTTAAGCTTCCTAGACTTAGTACTTTCGGCTGTACGTTGCTAGATCAGTGAGGACAAACGACAGACAGATAGACAGACAGACAAACACAAAAAGTAGCTTATGACACTCTTGACAACCTTCTTTCACGTCTGCAAAGTTTCATTAAAATCTGTTCAGTCGTATTGGAAATTAGCTCGAATAGATAAAATTGAATTGAATAGACGTACAGACAAACAGACGGACAAAGAGTAGCTAATGTCAAATATCTTGACAACCTTCTTTCCCGTCTGCAAAGTTTCCTTAAAATCTGTTTAGCCGTTTTGGAGATTAGCTTAAATAGACAGATACACGTACAGACAGACAGACGGACAAAAAGGAACATTTGTTAGTTTTAACGACCTTCTTTTCATATTCATTGATGTTTCATTTAAATAGGTTTAGACATATGGACTTACAGACAGACATACAAAAAGTTCTGTATGTCACATATGGAAAGGGTGTAGTCAAAATATTACATCCTGTTATATGTGTAAAGTTTCATCAAAATCGGTTGAGCCGTTTTGGCCGAAGCCGATTTGCTCGAATAGACCGACAGTTCGTTTTCATGTATATAGCCTATAACTCTCCGCTAGAATCAGGCTATCAAAGGCAAAAAGAATTTTTCAAATCCGACTGATAATTTCAGAGATTAACAAATTCAAACAAACAAACAAACGAACAAACCAACCAACCAACCAACCAACCAACAAACAAACAAACAAAGAAACAACAATCAATCAATCAATCAATCATTCAATCAATCGATCATCAAATCAACGACGAACGCGCGACGGAAGCTCTCAAAAGGAATAATTTTTCCCGTTTTGCAACATTTTTCATTGATGCTCCACTCCTATTGGTCGTAGCGTGATGTAGTATAACCTATAGCCTTCCTCGATAAATGGACTATCCAACACAAAAATAATTTTTCAGTTTGAACCAGTAGTTCCTGAGATTTGCGCGTTTAAACGAACAAACGAACGAACCAACCAACCAACCAACTAACAAACAAACAAACAAACAAAGAAACAATCAATCAATCAATCAAACAATCAATCTATCAAACAAACAAACAATTTCTTCAGCTTTATAATAAGTATTTCTATTATATAGATTAATAGATTATAAGATAAAAAAAAAATAAGATATTACTAAAAACCGTATCAAAGTCTATTGGTTTGGAAGTAAAAAGTTAACGAACAGAGGCAGACAGCGAATTTATTTTCTCCCGCTATAGTTTTTAAATTTCAATAAAAACTGTTAAGATATTAATTTAAATTGTATGATGTAAAGGGTAATTATAATATGCATGAAATGCTTAAGAAAACTAACGTATTTAATTTGATAAGGATTAATATCACGTTTAAAAAACATCTTCGCAATTAGTACATTATGTTGAACAAATTTGATTGTCATAAAAAAGGTTATAGTAAGTTAACCTTAAAAGATACACATATGCTGTCGCAGACTTTTGGTTAGAACTTTTAAAGGGGTACAATTCCGTAATACATGATTTTTGCTTAACATCAACCGTTTACGCAGCGCTCGCGACAACAGCTCTCAAAAGGAATAATTTTTCCCGTTTTTGCAACATTTTTCATTGATGCTCCACTCCTATTGGTCGTAGCGTGATGTAGTATAGCCTATAGCCTTCCTCGATAAATGGACTATCCAACAAAAAAATAATTTTTCAATTCGAACCAGTAGTTCCTGAGATTTGCGCGTTCAAACAAACAAACAAACAAACAAACAAACAAACAAACAAACAAACTCTTTAGCTTTATAATACTAGTATAGATATATAGAAACCACACGTTGCTGAAAAATTTATTTTATTTTTAATTAAAAAAAATATTTAATTTACTCCTTGAAACAAAACTATATTCATTGTCATATTGAATATTTTGTTCGTCTTAATTCTGGAGGAAATCACTACAGTAGTAAGATTTCTGTATCATTATTAAACAGGATATGTACTGAATGCATAAAAGTACAAATACGTTCGGTCGGCACCATTCGACTGGAAGCACTCTTATGCACTTACCGTTTGACCACTCCTACTGTAAGAGTCCTACACATAATGACACATATCCTATACATATTGTAACGGAATAAAATAAGACTGTTTCTTGGTTTTGGTATACGAGTTTCTTTATTCCTAACCAAGGTAACAAATTGCATACTTACAGATACTTACGTATACCAATGCACCGGTAGCCAGAATGCCGCGAGTTTGGCACCATTTGGAATACCAAGACCACAGTGAGACTCTGTTATTCTCAGGTCGTTTACATAGTCTAGAATTAGTATCCTTATTTATGAAATATTTGTGGTACCTCTAATCAAAAAGACAAGTTGCCACAAAATGTGTTTTTTACCGGGGACATCCCAAACAGCGCTCTCTAGTCCCAAATTAAGCAAAGCTTGTGTTATGAGTATTAGGATCAATGGCACTAGACAATTTATATACATACATAAATATTTTTTTAATATAATATACTTACACATATATATTACATCCAGACACAGAACAAATAGACATGTTGACACGCACGCAAATATTTTTCCCGAGCGGGAATCGAACCAGCGACCTTGGTTCTGCAGTTAGGGTCTCTAATCACTCAGCCAATCGGTTGTCATATAGAGTTTGCGCGCTGTTTGTGCCATCTTAGCCTGCAACTATTATTTATTGCGAGCAGAGCTAAAAAAATGATGACTGGATGCCGTATTGGTAATTTATGTATTTGTCTAAGTTGCTTTTTGCTAGTTGTTTAGCTTTTTGCTGCTAAATAACTCTTTCTTTTTTTCTTCCTCTTTCTTTTGCTCGCTCTGTTTTCTTACTTTTTTCGTTCTTTTTTTCTAACAGCGCAGTTGTCTATTTTTGGGTTGTTGTGGCAATTTAAACTGGAGCGAGACTGGTCGATAAATGTTTTCCATTAACCTTTTTTTATACCTCACTGCAGGGGCTTGGAGCTTAAATCCACCACGCTGCTCCAATGCGGGTTGGCGAATTGTAACGACCGCCGTCTATTGACTGCTAAACGTTTTACAGATTGGACAGTTCATATGTGCGTTGTCAGTTTACATTGGTAGAAAGAGTACCCCGAATTCTGTGTGTCGGACTGTACCTCTACTAAACGCCTTAGATGGGCAGATTAAATTTTTTAGGGTTAATTTAGTCAACCCTTGCTCTCGACTATATGTTGAAACTCAATTAAAGTGACAATTCCGAAATTTATACTCACCCTTTAGAAGTCGCGTCATGTAAAAAGAACGCTGGATGAAAGTAGAGGAGGTGTGTTTGCGCATGGGTACACTCACCCACGAAAGTACTAGGCCTAAGGTCGACTGACGAACCAATAGCGTACCGGCAAGCATGCGGCGCGTTACCCGCCCGCCCCGCACCGCACCTCATACCTCCAAATGGACCGATAAATCGCCTAATACGCAGGTTGACCGCCAGCATGACGTGACCTGTAACAGTGGTGGGTTTACCAGCAGGCTAAGTAGGCTGGAACCTAGGGCGACAGATTTTCGACAGCGGCAAATTTGGGGCTATAATTTTTTTTAACGTCTTACAGGAATTAAAAAGATTTATATACGCACCTAAATGTTATTAAATAGGTCCACGCAAATAACTCAACATGTAATACCTAATTAATGTTTCAGGAACAACGTTTTTCGGGAAAATGACAGGAAAGAGGTGGTGTAATTGGGACGATTCTGCACAAATCATAAAGTAACGGTTTCATGGACAAAAAAAAACAAGATGTTTGGAACTTGGGTATCTAATTATAGAGGTCGGTAGGGGCGGCAATTGATTAGCCTACTGGCGGTAAATGTGTAAATCACTACTGCCTTCCTTATTCAATCAATCAAACAAACTTTCTTAGTAATTTAGATCACATTTATTGACGAATATTAAAACACACAAATTACCTAATTTTAGTAGTGTATCAAATTAGAAAAGAAAATATATACATTGTTGAGATTTTCTAAGTTTCTTGATGTTATAAAAATTATTCGAACTAAGAAAAGTCATTTACATATTGTAAAATTCACATTTTAGTGAATCCATTGCACGTTAAGTCAAATGTATAGGTATACAAAATGAAACGACACGATTATTAACATAAATTTTAACAGATTCTTTGATAAACAGTATGTCCCGCAGCTATAGGAACAGACTTGATACAAGCTTGTTATAATTTTGATTAAAAAAATAAGGCTCTAGCATTGCTCTAGTGATTCTAGTCCATACAAATGGCTTTGGATAAATAGAGGCATTCGCGCTACACTTACTTCCGCTTGTAATTTTGGTCCGTCTATACGAATTAGGTACACAGAGAAATGAAAAATCTAGAAACACTTCCATTCATAAAGATGATATAACAACTAGAGTAAGGCAAGCTCCGTAAGGCCCTGTATGTAACGGCTGGGCATCGGTTGGGCATGGGAGGAAAAAGGATAGAAAGTAACTGTACCATAGTATAAATCAAGGTCATCATTCTCTGTCTCTCTCTGTTGAGGCCCACATTTCGGACTAGCTTGCCTACTCTATTCTGTTATTCCTATGCTTCCATTCCATTCGTTTTTATTTCTAATGTTCTTAGAATAAATAACAATGTTATAGTATTAAGAAATAAAAATTCATTATTTAGATTATTGAATTGCATTATGGACGATGCATTTTTTTGTGTTACATAGGTGCTTATCATCTAAGAGCAGGTTATTAGAGAAGTTTTGTTGTTATGAACCACTAGGGAGCGCTGCAGTAGATATGTTCCATATGTTATACGAAAAAAGCGTTAAGTTAAAGAACATTTAAAAAGTGATCCTTTGAGTTTTATAATTGTCTAGAATATCTCATAATGTCATGGAGGTTCACGTCTTTTTAGCAGTCCCGGTACAAATATGTTAGTCCACACAGGCGAGCAATACATGTATTTAATTCCCTTCAGCACCTATCCTTTTCTCTCACCGGCAAGACAAGACAACGCAGCGCGACCTCGTTTACATTCAACGTTTTTAATTATAAATTAAAAGTTTTATGTATTCATAAACGATAAAAGGACTCGAAAGCGGAAATATTATATATGCAAAACTGCAAATGTAATTTTTTTTTGGAGTGTACTTTTAGTTTACTTTTTAGAAGTAATAGTTACTTTATTGAAAATCTACGGACAGTGTTTAATAATGTATAGGACCATGGTTTCACCAGAGTAAAATGGCTTCTAAAAAAAAATATTTCGAGACTCTTTTATTGGATTTTAAATTTTTTGAATTTGGTTTTTTCGAGTTTCGATAAAATTAGTCGAAGTTTGATTCTATAACCGCGACTACCGCGAACCATACAAACTTAATAACGGTAAAGTTCCTATATGTGAATAATACTGGACCGTAATAATAATTGGTACAAATATTATCTTGTTTAGACACAAACGATTCTTGGTCAGAGTTTCCACGAGTCCTACACAAACCATCAAAAAAATTTGTTCGACTTGGACCCGGAAAAGTTTTGAAACAATCTATTGGGTTAAGCTAAATATTAGTTTGCACCGATAAGTTACGCAAAGTGATTATTACTTAACACCTTTTGTAATCGTTATAATTTTCATTCACATATATAACAATTACTAATATGACATAACTTACGACTGCACAATAAAAATGTATTATACTTCATAAAGCTATAATGCGTGGAGTCGCTAGTCGGTAGCATCCCCTCATGAGTTTCCGACTCGTTTAATTCTTGATAGCGTACAAAAATACTTCAAATACCATTGACGTCCTTCATCACGACGTCAATTATCAGCAGTCTTTGGTCGTGGTGGAGTGCCCTGGGATCAGCAGAACACGTACGGACGTACACAAATTGGACAGCGATCCGAGGCCGCCAAGCAGCGGCGCAGGCAGTCCGCGTGGAAAAAGTGCGCGCAGGGCGTGACTCGAGCTGACCTCATAGGGCCTAAACACACCGCGCACACATCCTCTAGCGTGGCCAGCTCTTCGGGTGTCGCCCGTCGAAACCTGGCCAGCACGTCCTGCGCTTCCCGTAACCTACTCAAAGCGTCCCTCAGCCTGTGGCGACCGTGTACCCATATACAGACGTACGTCAACAATGCGGCCAGCCGCCATCGTCCTGCCCATACCAGCGCCGGCGCTAAAGGCACTGCCAGTATTGTCGTGATCGCACGCGCCCACACACCAGCATACAGCGCCTCCATGCCCTCCAACCGATCTAAATGTAGCGCTGCAAGCGCTGGTGGCCATAGCTCTAGGAATGTCCGCTCAGACAGCAGATAATAAATCGCCGAGACGATCGTGTACAGCGCCGTCGGCTTGTAGTGGTCGAGGCCTTGTTCGAGCCCAAGAGCAAGCAGCACGAACGTCACAGTGACCACGAACGTGACAGCCTTCGTCCACTCGAGCACTATTTTTGTAGCAGACATCGCGAGATGCTTAACTCGCGAGTTACGCGTCAGATTCACGTAAGGGGACCAGTCTTCTTTGAGGCACAGCTCGCGTACGTAGCTCACTGAATATGTGACCACATTGTAGAACATCAACGAGTACAAACAAGTGAGCCGGCCGCCTGCCACCAGGACACGATCGCACGCCGTGAACATCACCAACTGGAAGTACAATGACCATATCAGCTTATCCTGATTATACAATCATGCGCATATATGATTGTATATGCGTATGTAGTATGTATATCTTTTTTTCTCGTTCTGACGGATCAATGAAAAGAGGTGATTTTTGCATTAAAAATGTTAAAAGGACGGAAAGTAATAAGCTAGCTGTTTAACCTGGACAATAGTTCCCAAGCGATACAATGTTTATCCTTTATTCACGTCGTAACAGACCAACAAGAAATGATTTATTTCCTGGATATCCGAAATGTGACGAGTAACAGACTGTTTTTCCTGGCCGAAGGTTTCTTTGGGATACTAAACTAAATAGGATTCGAAATGAACAACAAGTAAAGATGGTAGCTGTGAAATGGAAGTTTTGCATATCCATGCGGGCGAAACCCAGTGCATAGCTAGTGAGATAATATACAAAATTCAATATCAAACGTTCCTGCAATAAAATTATCTAAGCAGTTTTTACCTGGCTTATCATAGTGGAGAGATTGTTCAGTTGCAAGAACATGACTTCCGCACGATAAATGGGCGCGTACACGGCGCGCACCACATTAAGCACACACGCAACGGGGGCACGCAGCCGACGTCCAACTTCTGCAAATAACAGAAAATTGTAACAAAATATATTCCACGTCTAATATTTTCAAATAAAGTGTTGTGATCGACTAATTAGATGCTAAAATAATATTTCTTATCCTGTTGTCTGTACGTCCATAACTTAAGAGCTATAAAAGTAATTCTGATTGTTTAAGTAGATAATAATATTATGGTTCGAAAAACTACGTTTTAAACACAATATTCATTATGTATATACATTGAAATATGTGCTAAGTAAATTGAATAACAAAAATATAAAAAAAACAATTTTCCATTTCCCAAACTAAATTATAGGAATGTAATTTTATATGTCCACGCAGGCGGAGTCATAGACAAACGCTAGTATTATTTATTGTAACTAACTCTAACGGAAAGGTATTATCGGGAAATGTTATCAACGAATCAGTGTTCCTTGAACTAAAAACATATTTTTTTGTGTTTTATTATAGCACTTATATCACCACTAAATTGATATCGCTAAAGCTTTCAAAAACGAAAGCCCAGAGTTGACCAACATTATTATTTGTTTAAAAATAAAAAAGACCGCATCTTAAGAAAATCAATATGAAAAACCAAATACTTTCGATTTTGTGATCAACTTATTCAATGGGGTTAAATTACCTACCTACCTTAAACATCCAATGCGAAACATAAAATTACGAATTGACTAGAAACTTACCGTCTAACCAACCACTCATACTCTAAGAAGCTGGTGTGTGTGTACCCGTTCCGAGATCGCGAGTTTCAGTCCGAGTTTAGTCCGCGAGGTCCCCGCGCGCCGGCCTTCCCCCGCCCGTAATTGCGTTTGACATTTTGGATACTATGAAGTGACATTCTGACTATTCAAACCAAACGCTCCTGTCAGATTTATTTACTTTAAGTATGCAGAGAAAATGACCTTTCAAACAGGTACCAAATTATTTCGGTAAAATACGTATTGCTTAAAATAAATAAAATCGAATACAACTGTTTAACCATAGAGTAAATAAATTTGACAGCAGCGTTTGGTTTTAATTGTTCTGAGGTTTCAATCATGTTTCAATATAGAGTCATAAATGTCACTTTACAGTATCGAAGTGACATTGTGCAATTTCGCGGGATTGAAACACGGCGCGCAGGGATTTCTCGGGGGTGAAAAACCAGCGCGCGGGGACCTTGCGCACTGAAACTCGGACTAAAACTTGCCATCTTACACCAGCTAGTTAAAGTATGAGTGGTTAGAAGGTAAACGCAGAAGAGGGCTTCTAGATATGGATTCTAGTCAATTCGAACTTTTATATGTGTAACACATAAAGATGGCGCCACATGTATATGATTTAATTTGTATCTCAAAACGCCGCTTTCTCGAAAATATATTTTACTAATAATTTTCGAAAAAGGCGAGCTTTTAAATGACATAATTATGTTTCAATTTAACGCAACCCTTTAAGTATATGATTTCATCGTCTAACACAAAGAATGTATGTTAAGGAAAATGGTAATTTTTTTGGAAGTAATATAAATAAGTTGATGCTCTATATTTATTACATTTCGCAGTAGGTACTTAACGCTGAACAAAGAAGAAAACTAAACACCGTTGAAAAAAAAATGGGTATTTTATTATTCAGTCGGTAATTTTCCTGATTTTCAAGTATCTTGTCCGTCAGTTCGTATTGTTCATTCAAGTTACAAACTGTCATTTTTCCTTTACTGAAATGTAATTTTACAAGTCTTTATTTAGATAGGTAAGTTTCAAACAATAAAGAACCAAGTTTTAAAATACATTTCAATTTTGTTACAAGTTTATCACAGTTCTGAAAGGTAATCTATTTGTCAATATTATAATATAAAATTCTTAACTTCCTGATGTCATTTATTCATAAGTCCATACAGAGCTTTAAAGTAAGATCTAAGTAATTTTGCATAAAATTCTTTGCATGTATATATCATGTTTGTTCGAATTTAACTTAAAAGGTATTAGACGGATTTCAATGAAATTTTCCAAAATATTCATTAAGATTTTATGAGAGCTACGTATTATTTGTTTGTTTTCTTTTCATGACTAAACTGCTGAACCGATCTAGTTGATAATTGGGAGGGAAATAGCTTGATATTTTGAAGACAGATTTAAATTACTTCTTACTGCAAGGGAAGCTAAAGTAAAAAAGTATTTTTGTAAATTGTTAGTTTTCTCCCTAACCACAAATCACCTCGACTCACGCTTGTAGTCGTAAATAAATAGTCCTTAGCTAGTTAGTTATCGATTTTAATATTGTAGTGGTAGAGGTTGACGAAAATGTTTTGACGATACAGAATCTTCACTAAGAAAGTTCCAGTTTCTAGGGTTCCATGCCTTAAATAGGA
Organism: Luffia ferchaultella; assembly: GCA_949709985.1. Taxonomy (NCBI): domain Eukaryota; kingdom Metazoa; phylum Arthropoda; class Insecta; order Lepidoptera; family Psychidae; genus Luffia; species Luffia ferchaultella. Next base: position 7,536,721 of record OX453256.1, on the reverse strand, counting down.
AAAACAGCTTATAAGATCACTTCGTTGACCGTCCGTCTGTCTTTAAAGACCTTTTTTTCAGGAACACGTTGTGGTGTCGAGTTGAAATTAAAAATACTGGCGTATAACATCACGTGAACAACTAACGATTCAATTTTTTTTAATGAATAAAAAACTCAGTTTAAAATGCAAATTTCTTAAATAATTTCTTTTTTTTTTAATTTATTTATAGATTCTCGTTCATAAATATCGTGTGTAAAGTTGAGACAAAACAATGAAGTATGTTATAGCATAGTAAGTGTGGTACTTTATTTCTTTAGACATCAACATGCAACATAGTGTTGAAAAACTGACAAAAAAAATTTTAAAACCTGCACCGACTCACACATAGGCGGTGTTATATGGGTCGACCCCATTCATCCTTATTAACTTTTCCTCTATCCCTCATCCTCGTCAAAATACAAAGGTCTCACTCATCTCAAAAAGTTTGATATCTATATTTAAAAAAATATATGTTCCGAAATGGTTCTTTGTTGATAAACCTCGGCTGTTAGAAGGGTCCACGTCTATCGATAGGGCTGTTACTAAGGGTAGATTTGTATAAAAGCAGATTGGTCACAGATCCAAAGTCAGTTCTTGATCGCCATCATCAGACACCCAAGAAGGTTACAAATACTCAAGTATTATTTGGTAAGTCTTTATTAACTTAGCTTTAAATGGACCCATTTTTATAATGTTGACCAAGATGAGATCCGTTTTATTTAATGGCATTTTGTTGAAAGATTTTATTATGAAATGGATACATTACTGCCTCAGTACTAAAGTAATGTAATTTAAAATTATTTTTAAGTTTTAATCGAATTATGACTTTTAGTAGCTATCTAGTAGCGGACTAATAGCGGACGACCGCTTTGCCTAGTGCGTAGCTACCCTGCCTACGAAGCTGGAGCTCCCGGGTTCGAATCCCAGGTCGGGTCAGCATTTATATGATTAAAATCGAAACTAGTACCGGGTCTTGGTTGTTATATGTTTGTGGTGTCTTCGCTTGGTACCAAAAACACAAGCTAATGCTTAGTTTGGGGCCTAGACATTATTGTGATGTATACGTGATTAATATTATTATTATTAACTGTGAACGTTCGAGTTTGGTTTTCTTAGTGTTTGAAGTTACCACACAAAGTGACTAAAAAAACGGTTTTATTATTTATAAAAAACAGCCCTTGAAATAAGACTGTAGTTTGTACTCTTTGTTTCGTATCAATGTAGATACATGTAATTAATAAAAGTTTTACGTTTTCTCTATAAAATTTTCTATTAACTATTGCAATAGCATATTTTCCAATAATTCTATGCATGAAGGTAGGTACTAAGTTTGTATACGTTGTATACTAATACATATACAATTCTTTTTGATGATTATAGTCTAGAATTTTTTATGTTTTGCCACGTTCACGAAAAAAATCTTTCGAATGAGAGTTTCAAACTTAAACTCAAAAATCTTTATTGAACACACATATAAAAGGTTAAGATGCAGTTGCAGCTGGTTAGGAAATACATAGAGAAGAACCAGCAAGAAATACCTCTTGGTGTTTTTATTATATTAGATATATATATATATATATTTTATATATTTAATGCTTAAAACTATTATAATGATGTCCACGCGTTATTATTTAAATATTCCGTGACAGGATAAGCTTTTTCCATGAGGTGGACTTTATGCACTTTTTAAAATTGACGAATACATTTGCGCTTGAAGGAATTTTATATGTTTTTGACTTTGAAAGTCTGAACCTAGTAATAGGCTAATTGACTACTTTTTTTTGTAAATTATTTCATTTGAAAGAGTTTTCTAAATATATCTTTACAGTGAAAAAAATTTAAAAAGTCAATCATTATTAACAAAGTTATGAAATGTTTAAAATGTCCTGTTAGACAGAGAGGGCAATACCGCACGACATACCTTTGTGTGACGTCAGCCCATACAAAATAATGTTAAATTTTGTTTTGCAAGAAAGAGACAGAGATAAAATTTTAAAAGCTTATAATTTCCATATTTCTCAACCGAATATAGTTTTGTTCATAAATTTTATTATCGTATAAAGTCCATTCTTATATTTTCTTTATAAATATAATATATTTAATTGTGGTCAAATACCCCATTGCAAGCGCATGTTTACCATCTAGTATTAACATTGTAGCCGTCGTCGCCCATCTCCAATGTGGGCGACAACGGCTATACTGTAGGTGTTAAATATAGTCTTCAATATATCACTGAGGTACACCTCAGTTTAATATTGTATAATAATAATAATATCTAGAACATCCCACATAGCGTCATCTAGTCACAAACTAAGCAAAGCATGTATTTTATGTAAAAGTAATATATAAAAATGTTGAATCTAAGAGAGTATGACAGACAAGACAGACGGACAGACGGGTGAACAGATTGGCCTGTTTTTGCTTTTAGCTTCGAAATGATAACAGTTAATATACACACATTCATTGTTTATAATCTAGGCTAGGGTATCTGTAGAGAAGATGGACGCAGAAAGCGTAGTTAAATCCGTTTCGTAGTGACGCACGAGCGTGCCTCCTTGGCCAAATGCCCGCGTCGTCGTCCGCCCGTCCATTCAGCTTGTATTCGGCAATGACCCGATGTCACGAGCGTTGCCCACGCTTTGTTTTCTTTATAGAATAATAGTTTTCACGCTTTCCTGTATCCACGCCGATACCGAGAAAACTTGTTACGTGTACGATTTTTAAGACATATAGTAATTAAACGAATTGTTAGTAATAAAAATAATTAGTAAATTAATTAAAATTTATTAAGTTAAAAATGTTTCTGTCGACCGTTAGCCCTAGATCAGCTAACTAACTAACTAACCTTTTACTTATAAGAGTCAAATGAAAAATATTTCATTTTTTAGACGACCGCAAGTGCAGAGAACTGAGTAAAAATTGGCAACAAATAACTATTTTGACTCATTATAAATTCATTTCATAATTATAATATAATAAGTCGTGATAGCCCAAAGCGTAAAGAACCTGTCTCATATTTATATGGCCATAGGGTCATGGTTCGAATACGGGCGTGTACCAATATATCACTATCATTGACTATCACTGACTCCGTGCCTCGGAGAGCACGTTAAGCAGTCGGTCCCGGGCGCTGTCAATAGATGGCAGTCGTTACAATCCCCAACCCGCAGTGGAGTAGCGTGGTGGATTTAACCTCCAAACCGCCACCTCACCTTAGGGGAGGCCTAAGCCCCTGCAGTGGGGTAAAAATGGGCTGATGAAGAACAATTTTGATGTTGATGTGTTTTGTGATGATGATGATGTGATTTTTGATGTTTTTGAAGGTTTTCACTAGTATTCGCCTTTCTTTTTGAACAACCGATTTTCTTATACTTGTCAGGTGGAAGTCGGAAAGACGGTTCCGATATTTATTTCAGTCTTTTATAGTTTCCAATTTATCTAGGACTATTTTCCAGAATTCTATATATTCTTTGCTGACTCTTTTTTCCAGAAAGAAAGCTTTATACATAAACGAGTAGATATCTTTATTATAATAGTCAAAGGTTAGAACTAGTTAAGGGCCTACAGGAATAAAACTTTTACACGCGGACGTAAATCTGTCATATATTTAAAAAAAAAAACTTTGCCTGCCGCCTGTCAGTCTGAAAACTTCTTCCATGTTCGCTCCGATCTCGGCTAACCAATATTTTATAATTCTGATTATTTTTTAATGAAAAATAAGCTCTTGACTATGTCCCATTTAGTTTCGTTCACTTGGTCGATTTTCCTTAGGATGAACGGGTGCCAAAGGGTTACTTCATTATCAACAACCCAACAAATAACCGAGACAGACTCGGCCGTCAACCTCGAGACTTCAGTGTATATTCGGAACGTGCGTTCGTGCCCTGATATATCGCATATACATTTTATGTCGCTTTTGATACGATTCCAGAATCCACCGGAGCTAAGATCACAAACATACCTAATCTTATATGACCCGAAAAAGTCATTCAACCGAGTTCAACTGTCAATTTTTATTTTCACGAATGTTACAACTGGCGTCAGAGACGCAATTGAAAATTTTTCACAAATGTAAACATCGATATATATATTTTTTTTTACAATCTGTTGACAAATTAACTCAATTTTATATATGTAATTTTTTCACACGGAAACGATACTGGTTGCCAAACTATGTTCCCGGCTCTTATCGTTTTGTATATATTTATATATGTATATAAGCCGGCGACCGCTTAGCCTAGTGGGCAGCGACCCTGCCTGCGAAGCTGGAGTTCCCGGGTTCGAATCCCAGGTCGGGTCAGTATTTATATGATGAATATTTATACTGGTACCGGGTCTTGGTTTTTATATGTATGTGGTGTCTTCGCTTACTACCCAAAATACAAGCTAATGCTTAGTTTGGGACCTAGACGTTGTTGTAATTGTGTGTATTATTATTATTATTTCTAAATGATTTGTATATTTAACTCTTATTCAAGCAGTGACAGAATTAGTCAACACCCAGAAATCGATAGTCTGAATTACTGACTGAATCCAATTAAATAACTTAAAAAACGTATTTATCATTTTTTTTCATAATATCATTTCTTTCACAAGATTTGATACATGGGTTAGGCGCTTTAGGCGTTTTAATATCACTACATCTGCGTTACCCTCGGCGAAGTCAACTGTCATAAGTTATTCACATTACACTTCACAAATTATTCACTCACTAAAAATGAGTATGAATTATAAATCATACTGATCAATAATTCGGAAATCTGAAGGCTTTATTTTGGAAAAGTAATGATTTCGTTGTGGTGTTTTAAAATCAGGCGTTCGATTTTCTGAAGGAAGTAGTTTTAATGTCGTGATAGCCGAGTGATAGCGCTCGCTTCTTGTTTAGAAGGCCGCGTGTCGAATTCCAGGGCATGTACCTATGAGTTTTTTTCTAACTTATGTACATAACTATCGCTGATTCTGTGCCTCGGAGCGGAGAGCGTGACAAGCCATCGGCACCGGTTGCCATATCAATAGATGGCAATTATTAAAATACACCAACCCGAAATGGAGAAACGTGGGGGATTAAACTCCAATCCCCCCCTCATCTCGAGAGGTGGCCCAAAACCCTGCAGTGGGGTTTCAATGAGCTGATGGTATGGTATGGTACATATATAACAAAGTTGAGAGGGTTGATACGAGCGAAGACAGGGCATCTGAATGTGCAGTGTCAATGAGCGTCCCACAAGGTTCAATTCTTGGTCCAACCTTACCTTATATAAAAGTTAAAAGAACGAGATTCACTTATTAAGATGTAAGCAATGCTATCTCCAAATTAAAAGAATTGTTTATAAAAATAGAATTACTTAACAATCGGCATCTAAGTTCCCAAGACATGAAAAGTAAAATTATTATTTTTGAAATTTCTAAATGTCTGTGCAATTAAAAGGGTAGATTGGATGCCAGATGAACATTGCAAACATAGGAGTGCTTAGTAATTTCAAATACTAAGAAAACATGAAAGTCTGGTTTCAATTCAAAATTCATAACTCAACATGTCTAATTACGAGCACTCACAGAAGTTTCAAAGAAACGGAGGCGGAACATATAGGTCGGGAGATTGGCACACCCCAATGTTTACGCGCCGGTTGTTTATCTACGCTGCGTTCACTTTAGCGGACTGTGTAGTGGCCCATACAAATGGCGTTAACGGTAGCACACCATTAAACCTTAACCGATCGGCGCAAAAAAATTATACGGTATTCGGATCAGCAGAAACTAGGTTTTATACGTTTTTAATTTTTTAAATATTTTGATACATCATAAGAAAAAAACTTAAATGGCAGCACAAATTGCTTAATTTTTCACAACATGTTCCACGTGAAACGAATTGAATTTAACTTTTTCTTAGACGCCAGCCCGTAACGATCTATTTACAGTGCGTCCGTTCAAATGGTTTGCGCCCTTTATAAAGCCGCCGGCGCGTCACCGCCGCCCTACTATACTTCGATTAGAACATTAGAACGATGATGATTTCCATGTCTGGTACAACCAAGTGCGTTCATATTAATAGTTCTCTGGCTCATAGAAGACATTATGGTTCTAATCAAAGTATGGCTGTCAATTTTTACTTTATGTACCTTATCTCTTTTGGTGTAACTCGCTGTCGGTATGTCAATGACACACCTTCACTAACATGTAGTTATTAAATTTATATTGTAATTTCTTTGAACGCTATGAAAATGTTTACCTTGTGCGAGTTTAGCGACAGCGGGATACCATCTTGCAGGGTATTTGTAGTTGGCCGAAATGAGAACGGGTACCACTAGGCAAGTGTAGGCGGCCATCAGCCAAGCTCCGCCCAAAGCCACCAGTAAGCCGCGTGGCGCCCAGTACGGCAGCAGCAACACCAAAGATAACAGCCATACTGAAAGAAATAAATAGATTTCAATAGCTTCCACTAATCACTTCGGAAGCGTCCGCAGAATAGGGACATAGGACTTTGTGAATTAGAAATGCCTGAAGGTAATGCCTTTTATTTAGGGTCCGGGTTCATTAAACAAATTTCAAAGAAGTTTAAAAATATGAGTCAGATTCGAACCGGCTCGACACATTTTTGGCACGCATGCAAACTTTGACGTTTATTTTCGACGAATAAAGTGAGAAAGTGTCTTTCTGATTTATCTGCAGATGGTGAGTGAATTTCAAGAAATGGTTAAGAGTAAGATGGTTCCGTACCACCACTTTATCAATAAACAGTTGTTGGATCGAACCGAAGTTTATTAAAGAAAATTAATTATTTGTTTTTATATATAATATTTTCAATAATTTTAAAATTTACAACATATTAAAAAATTTCAAATTTCCTGTAATCTAAAAATATTAATATTATAATTTCGTAAACCTAGAAGATTACGATCGAAACGGTATTTTTTTCGTACATTTTGAGATATATAATTACCACAGACAATTCAACCTTTAGACCACGCTTTAATAAACGTCAGTATGAAAACGAAATCGCCAAAAAGTGGCGGGTTGCGGGGAGAGGTCGGCTAGTTTTCATTGGCTCGTTCAAAATTGACAATTTAATGGCTTCCGACGTGCTTCCAACTGACGGCTCACTAGTGACGTAGTTATGTAGTGTCACTACATAGCCTAAAGGTTGACTTGTCTGTGATAATTACAAACACCAAAAATTTGTAATCCTAAAAAGTAACCCTTTCAAACACTCACATGATTCAAAAATTAGAAATCAAAACTCACCCGTTTTTAAAATAAAAATTGTTCAACAAATTTAAGTGCGTTCTGTGCGTTAAAGTCCGTCTGTCTTCTGTAAAAATAAAAATTACGAGGGTATTTTTATATGGGTTAAGTTTCTTTCATTTGAGGTAAGTACAGTAACAATCAAACTTTATGACAGATCCGAAAGCAAGCACAAGTCGCGTCGTAATAACCACTTTTAGGCGTAGCGGGACGCAGAGGAGCGAGGGGTATATGACTGTACCTGCGCAAGTACGCTTATAGCATTGTATTCAAATCCGCCATAAAGTTTGACGCGATCTGTAAGCCGCGCCACCTTAAAACATAAGGGGTTCCTTTCAGCGTGCACAAACTGAAAAGCCATGGGATAATACACACATGAAACATATAAGTAATTATTTTCCTTCTGAAATCGGATCCCTAACTAAAGGCGGTAAAAAACGTGTAACGATTCTGCATATTGAATATTCTAGAAAATATTTGTTCATACATAAACAATACAGAAACACGTGTTCGATTTTTTTTTTTAATTTGCTCCTAATGGCGTGCAAACAATAGGTGCCAACGCGGATAATAAAAACTAATGAATTTATTATATATGAATTATATAATTTTGTATGGAAACGAACGTCACTGAATTTCGATATTTTTGTAAATTTCTTTGGTAAAAACTATTGGAACCTATAACTACATCATGCAGGACCGACTAGGCTTCTATTAGTTCCAAGACTCATAATATTTTTCATAGGATTTGTAAAACTTACGGTACAATTTAACACCATCAAATCATGAATGTACTTTTTGTGACTGGCTGGTTATAATCATTACAAAAAGGTGCCATTAAAAAAAAAAAACTAAAAAAAAATCCCGCCGTCAACTAATTTTCTGTCCTAGAAACAGTGCCTAGAAAATGAGTGAATCTAGTAAAAGAATCCGATATATTTTAAATATTATTACAAAAAAAAAATGCGACAAAAGCAGCGAAAATACTTCAAGTTGGTAAAATATAGGTAGTTCGAGCTGGTTGCTCTATTATGGATAAAGTTATACCATCACCGACGACATTGCTGAAGAACTTGGCATTGATCGAAAAACAGTTTTGACCGTTTTGACCACTTTGACCTTATACCTATAGGTATACTTACAAAAAAGCTCGATGGTTGGGTGCCACACAAGCTCACTGAAAGAATCTACGTACAGCATTTGTGATTCTCTATTAAAACGAAATGAATGCACATCATTTTTGAAAATATTGAAGGTGACATTAGGGGTACATTGATAGTTCGTGATGCTACTTCGTCCGGGTAATAGTAAGTTCATGCACCGCATGTGTTGAAATTAAAGCCTTTTAGGCTACAGAAGGTGCCATAAAAATAGACGTACTACATGCATAATGCATTCGGTAAACATTACTCTCCGCAGTTGGTTAATCGTAATAATAATAAAAATAAAATACATAATTTGGTAAAATTATGTGAATGATTTTTAATAAACTACACGCTTTTTGTTTGTCATAACCCCACCAGCGCCACCTAGTGAAAGTGAAAATTGTACCTCTCATTTGCCAAACATGGCCATCGGGTTAGTTCCTTTTATTTTCTCACATAACAATGACACGTAGGTACTTGTGCGGTATAATTCCGTTCATCTTCACGAATACATCAATTCCTACAGGATGTAGAAAGGTAGGTAAATGTTGTGCGTTTTTTTAAGTTTTTTGTAAGTGAATTATTATTAGCATATTTCAGTTTCATTCCTTACAGTACATAATATCAGACGTAATCATGGAAACAACAATAAAAAAAAGTACAAGTTGTCTAAAATCTGTATCTTAAAGATACGAGTATTATATCTATATAATTTTAAAAGCTGATTAAATTTCATCGGGATGGTTTTTAGCTGCTTTTGTATATGTATGTCTGTCTGTGCGTCCACCTGCTGCATCGTACCTCCCAAAAAACGAATAAACCCATTGCAATTCAGTTTCTTTTCGTTTGAAATCTAATTTGATCTGAATTATTGTTAAGTAAAAATTTCTAATAAATCCGACTGCCTTAAAAATGACTGAAAAGAGAAAAACGAGCTCTTTGACCTACTTATAGAATTTTGATTGAGTAATTTGAAATGCAACATGTAATATTTTTAAGGTTCCCTCGAAAAGAAAAAGGAACCCTTATAAGATCACTTGGTTGTCCGCCTGTCTGTCCATCTGTCAAGATCCTTATTATCAGGAACGCGTACATAGAAGTATCAAGTTGAAATTAATATGAAATAATTAAGTCTACGATCCTTTGCATTTACGCCACATATTTCGAAAATCACAGCGTAAATCAAAACTTATATAATATAGTAGGTACATCCCATTGACCTAGAATTATGAAATTTGGCAAGAAGCAAGGTCCCATAGCACAATCAAGGGAAATTCCGAAAAGCGTTAATTTGTTGTTACATCACAGGAATTTTTTGTTGGCGTTTGCCTACAAACAACTGTGGTTTTAATTAATTTAATAGAAGAGTAATGCTGACCGTTAATTCGAGAACCAACGTTATCGTATTTGAGATAGGATTAGGAAGGGAGAAGTGCAGGATGTGCGTATGGCCCACGCGATTGTTACCTAGACATTGTGTTATGTCCCTAGACATTGTGTATTATATTGGTCACTAGTTCATACTATTGAATGAAAGGCGGATACCTATAAATATTTTTCAAGTAAATAAATTAGATCAAAATGGGCTTTGAGTAGTTGAGTTTACAAGCGTGTTTGTGCCATCCACAGACCAGTCAACCTATAGACCACGCTTTAATAAACGTCGGTACGAAAACGAAATCGCCAAAAAGTGGCGGGGTGCGGGGAAAGGTCGGCTAGTTTTCATTGGCTCGTTCAAAATTGACAATTTAATGGCTTCCGACGTGCTTCCAACTGACGGCTCACTAGTGACGTAGTTATGTAGTGTCACTACATAGCCTTGGCGAATGCTACTCCCTGTCAAAGCGTGGTCTATAAGGTTGACTTGTCTGTGGTGCCATCTAATCTGTTATATTCATAGTTGTAAACTGTGGTTGTAGCTACAAACTTGTTTTTTTTTTTGGTAAATAAACAACACAAACATGTATATACGGAACCTTTGGAACGCGATTCCGGCCGGTTTTTTTTTGTTCAATACCTACTTAAGCAAATAATAAAGTATGCAGATCGAGCAAAACTGTATGGCCGATCCAAATAAAACGTCACGTGTAGCAGCGCAGGCGCGGTATTGGTGTCAGCGTATGTGCCAATACTAATTCGAAGCTCGATGGAGACAAGAGACAAACCAAGAACCGAAATATGTTTGTTGGTGGTGTTAAAGTGAAAATCTATTTAAATTTTTACAGTAAATATGTTTCGTAATTTTACAAAAATTACGAAAAAGTAAAAAAAATATTATTTTATTACTTCAAAAAAAGAGCATACCTATAGTGAACCGGCGCTACATAGTATATGAAGTCGATGCCTGTTCAGCCCCTTTGAAGGAGTACTTACCAGGTGATAACAATGAAATCAATAATAATATTTACGACGGCAAAGCATTATTTATATCTATACTAATATTACAGACTGACGATTAGACGACAGATTGGCTGAGTACTTAGAGACTCTAACTGCGGAGCGAAGGGTCTCGGGTTCGATTTCCGCTCGGGACAAATATTTGTGTACATGGACATGTTTAGTTCGTTCCGGGTATGGGTGTAAAAATATTGTATGTATGGCGTTGGCGTTGTGTTATGGCGTTGTTTAGTAACCCATAACCCAAGCATAATACTTGCTTACTTTGAGACTAAATAGCGCTGTGTGAGATGTTTCATGTATTATTATTATCATTGTTATTATTATTAATATTATAAAGAGGAAAGATTTGATTGTTTGTTTGGTACATAACTTAAAAACAAAAAAAAACCGTAATAAAAATCCGTTAAGTAGTTTTTGTGTTTACAAAATTCTTCTACCCATATATAGAAAGCTACATTATCAGCTAGTAACATAAGCTACATTTTATTTTCAAATTAGCTTTCCGTCCGCGGCTCTACCCGCGTGTGTACTACACAGTTGTACCGGGACCGCTATAATTTTTTGCATAGTTATGTAGTTTATAAGCTGAAGAGTGACATAGGTTACTTTTTGCCCCGGAAAAATGGGTCCCGGGACAACTGTGTAGTCCACGCGAGCGGACTCGCGGGCGGAAAGCTGGTTATAAATATAGAGTACAATATAAAGTTATTATACTTGGCATCGACTTCATGGTTTTTTCTTTAAAGTGATAAAAAAAATTATTTTTAACTTTTATTAAAGTATGTATGTAAATATAGGCAAAGTTTTGAATTCGGTTTTAATTTTGTTTTTTGTAAAATATTATAACTGAGTGGCGACACTCCATTTTCAGTGCGTTCCCTCGCAGCAGCACTGAAAATAAAGTGTCGTCAATGCGTCATCGGAGTTCGGCGGATCGGGGTCAGGCATGTTATTTTTTGGTGAACGTGAACTACCTTTACGATGGTAAACTCTCGTGTCATACTTTCTAAAAGGATAAATTTTATTGTAATTCGTTCATAATTTATTACTAACTAGCGACATCCTACCTATCTATGCCCGTGTCGACTAAACTTTTGTATGTATCATAATTAAACTTACTTATTATATAATACTTATCTATTATATATCTCTATAAACTTAAAACGGTAATAGGGAGTTCCATTTCTTTTCGTTCTCTTTTATTTATTTTATTACTTTCTTCTCAGCTCTTGGTTTTCTATTTCAAAACTGAAGTGAGATTAGGTAATTCCGTGACACAGACCAGTCAACCTATAGACCACGCTTTAATAAACGTCAGTATGAAAACAAAATCGCCAAAAAGTGGCGGGGTGCGGGGAGAAGTCGGCTAGTTTTCATTGGCTCGTTCAAAATTGACAATTTAATGGCTTCCGACCTGCTTCCAACTGACCGCTCAGAAGAGACGTAGTTATGTAGTGTCACTACTTAGCCTTGGCGAATGCTACTCCCTGTCAAAGCGTTGTCTATAAGGTTAACTTGTCTGTGTTCCGTGATAAATAAGCTCCTATAAAAAAACATCCTTTATTTTGAAATCACAGACCTCTTATTTTGTTAGTGTGTATGGATTAAAAAGTAACCTAGATTACAGTGTTACGCACAGATCTTTGCCGCTATGAAGTTATTTACAGAAAGCGTCGTGTAACATAAAATGGAGAAGAGCGGCCACTGCTACCCCTGGCTGACCGCGCGGCGGTACCTGCGCATTGAGCATTCGCAGGCAACTCAAAACGGCAAAGATCCGTGCGTAGTACTATACTGTCCGCCATCAAAATCGCTTCAGCCGTTTCAGAGATTATCCCGGACCAACAGACATATAGACAGACAGACGCGATAATATATAGCACATATCTATCCTGAAGGTCCATCCTAAATATTTGTGAAAACATTTTAGAAATCGGATGAGTAGTTTCCGATACTAACTCCTTAAGTATCCAAACTTACATACTTCACCTATAATTAATAATAATAATGACAAGAATAATAACGTATACCTGACAACAACGTCTAAGCCCCAAACTAAGCATTAGATTGTGTTTTGGGTACCAAGCGAAGACACCACACACATATAACAACCAAGACCAGGTACCAGTTTCGATATTCATCGTATAAATACTGACCCGACCTGGGATTCGAACCCGGGGCCTCCAGCTTCGTAGGCAGGGTGGCTACCCACTAGGCTAGGCGGTCGTCAATTAATATTAGATTATTACATCATTTATTTTTTATTATTAGTTTATTTAGTTTTTATATGAATGAACTCTAGCAACGAGCAAAAATGCCATACCTACGAATATTCGACAATGGTATCTACATGAGATTTTCGTCAAAAACTGCCGTATCGTTATGTTTAAAGTTAGACATTTATTTTCGTTGATGTGTTTTTATCGTACTTTTCAATATTTAGAGTCGCACTAGGTACTGAAATAAAATGTAAACAAGCCGCGTAAACACTTGACGCAACCACCACCTACGTGAAAAGCTTACAAAGTTTTCATTTGAAATAATGACACAAAGTTTACGAATAATTCCTTAAAGCACAGACAAAGTATAAAATCTGTATAAATGTATCAAGGTATTCAGATCGCGAGTCGTTTTGATGTTGCGGAAAATATTTAGGCAAACGACGACGTTCCCGAATGAATTGGCCTCGACCGCGTTTCGAATCGAAAGTGGGCGACTCACCGATGTTAGCGATCTTGTCCTCAGATTTCAGAGTGTGAATTTTCGAGAATGAGTCGCTCCTTATCCTGCCACGCACTCGCGAAATCATACCCATATTTGCTTATTGAAAATAAACTCGTCTGACACGACAAATAAACCACACCAGTAGCAAAAAACAAACACTTTAAAAACAGAAGTTTGCACGCGTGGAAAAGTCGTGAAGCACGTTTACATCCGGCGGAGTTTGACAAGTCAATGCGCAAGAGACGGAAGTTTGGGCGGGCGGGCGGTCGCCTGATTTCACTCTCCTCGTACTATCTATGATCGAGGACGCGAAAAAAAATATTATTTCAACATCCATTGCTTATTTACAATAACTGCTTACAGAATTCACATTGACGCAGCAATGGACTTTATCCATAAACGAAAGTCGGTATTTATCAATAGGAACAACGCACGTGAGACTACGCAGATTGCCCACGTTGCATTTGCGGTTTTAAAAATAGAATCTCTATGTCACTGACTCACAAAATCGAATGCTGTTTGTTATGATGATAATGGTGGGTGACACGTGGAATCAGAAATAAATATTTATCAGGAAATTAGTTTGTAAAAAAACACCGGAAATTGTGACTGCCGCCGTTGTCAATGCGTCTGTAACTATGAAAAGATTTGATTTTGTAGAGTACGTTTTTAGTTTACAAATACATTTCATAAAAAAAAAGTACCAAACGAGTCCCGATTATAACCTGCCTGTTGGTTTTCAGAATCAAATATTTTTTTATATCTAGAAAAGTATTGGAATTTTTACTTTCTAGTTCATAACCTTATTTAAAGAGTGTAAACAGGACTTTCGAATGGCGTTAAAAGAATTACCCCATACAGGGCAAAAAATTTCAGTTTTGTTTTGGTATTTTTTTTGTTAAGTTTTTTTAGATACACCCTTTTAACCAAAATGTCACCTAGGAGCAATATCAGTTTGATTTTTTAAAATATCTTTTTTAATTACGGAATAATCGGTTGGTCACATTTTTCCGTTCCACACTATATATATCCAATATAACTACGTTTTTACTTTCCCATTTCTGCAGTAGTAGGCCCCCTTTACTTGACTTCGTAACCTCCACTCTCAGTGGATACCTGGGTACTATATTTCAGCTCATGGCTAGAAGCTCTGCTCATCATTTATTTCGAATTTGAATCAAATGTATATCCCATGGGAACTTTTCACCAAACGTGATCAAAAGTAGAATTTTACCTTCAACTATTTTCGTGTAAAAATTATGCCGATGCAATCCTCCCTTACGATGTGAAAGAAAAGCAAACAAATAAATAGACATGCTTATATGATATTAACTAGTAATTAGGATATGTCAACAAACAAACCCTCTCGTAAATATCACGAAACAAATGCTACCGCATTTTATCTGACGCGGCGCCATTTGCAACTTAGAAACACGTACAGTTATGAACCTAAAGTTATACCCGGACGCATAGCATTGCAAACTAAATACAAACGCACCCCTACTGGCTATGTAGGTACGTACCTAGGCGTCAACTTGCACACTCATCATACTTACGCGGCCGCCATTGCAGTACTTCATAGGCTGTTCAGTGACAAGGAGTCTAGATTTTTTATTACGTACAATACGTACATGGCAACCGTGCCGCTCGGGAATACGATGAATGCCCTATAACACAAGACCGCCATATCTACTTCCCGTTGTAACGCTTAGGAGTCTTAAAATTAAGTAACTGCGACGGTTTCATGTAACTTCAAAGCCGCACAGATCAATGGCAAGCATTGTATTGTCGATTGTCGTCGCGATAAATAGATGTGGGAAGCTATTATCAGCATGAATTACGAGGCACTCAGCGCCGCGTTACGATAGACAGACGCAACATTTATTGCTCGGCCGGTGGTTTTTACCACACATGAACGGAAAATAATGGACGCTAATCCGAAGTTAACGCTCTAACTTCGATTGAGTTACCTTTATCGATCATTGTAGTGAAATCGTTGATGAGACGGACACGAATTACCTAATTATTTTGTCTTTTCAGGTAGGTTATTTTTTAGGGTTTATGCAATAATGATGGTACTTAATACATATAATAATCATTAAGTGTGCGGTAGGTTCAAGTATCACGATAGCTCTAGCTCTTTTAGCACATGTAGCCGAAATGTGTCATACAATTCTGGGTGTAGTACACATATCTTTTAATTCGTACGATTATTTGCTTTTGGTAAAATATAGTGAGCCATTTATAGAAACAATTTGCTTACTTATGGATAGATGTAATAAAACAACATTGAGGCTTTGTAATTTCTCATATAATGACAATATAATTAGAAAATTCCTTTGAATATGCTTTAAATGCGAATAGATAAGTTAGAAAATACTTGCTATATTTGGCTATACTTGTATAATTTAACAGATACCTACCTGAGTTGCTAGTGGTGCTGCCAATTGGAATATCTCAACACTTGATCGTTTAACAGGACAGTTCAATCATGCAACTCCTTTGTTGGATGATACTGGGCTCTGCAGTGAGTTTAACAACGGCGCACTACCATGGTATAGGGATCCGTAACGTATACGACACTCATGACATCACCGAAGACCATGCAACCCCACAGGATCTCGATGGGTATGAAAATTAAACTTGATTATAATCTACATATTTTGTATGAAAGAGTTTAATTGAACAGATCCTTTCATTTCCCATATGACATTCCTTTGCAAGACTTGTTCCTTATTAGTAACAATATCTATTGGTGGAATAATATAGGATGTTATACTTTTACTAAATCAAGTGGTTTGATTCCCGCCAAAGTAACAGATTTTTCAGAAATGTAGATATGCAGTTTTTGTTTACTCAAAAATCGAGCTCATGACTCCTTTGAATACTTTTCACTATTTTTCATACTTTAGGATTTGGCCATATAGTCCTATCCCAAAAACTCATCCTGTATACCCCACAATAAAGTTGTAATTCACTTTCGAATCCATTTCTTTTATTTGTGTTCCCAACTACTATTGCACCAGGATTTCTAAACTATTTATTCATTTAAACATCGAACCATCGTAACGTCTACCAAACATATTTTTTACCTTTTAACTTTCAGAGAACTAGTAGAATGTCCAGTATGTACTCAGCATCCAGAGAACGAGTGGTGTCCAATAAACAAAAACGGTAAAAACTATAAACGATGTAGTTTCGGAACCTACATAAACGAAATATGTGATAATCGTCGTGATTGTTATCGGGTAAGTACCTAATTAATATTTTTCTGTTATAGTCTTAGAAAACATATGTTTTCATTTAGTAGGCATTTTTTTTGTAAAAATTGCGTCCCATGTTATTTCGGATAGTCTATGAATGTACTTACACAATCTGAAAGACCGAACAAATGGGAGTCGGCAACGGCTAGGTACCTATTTAGTTGTATTTGTAAAAAACATATAATTTTGAAGGTATTATTTTAACTGAAATGGTACAATAAGTAACACTATGAGAAAGCTGGTTTAATGTAGATTCTAAGAATATAAATATGGCTCTGCTTATAAAATGATGGCAAAAAATAAGATCTAGTCATAAGCCTTTTTACTTACCTATGGTATGGACTAACTATCATTCTCAAATTCTAGGGTCCCAAAGAAGCTTGCACAGAGAAAATGGCTGACGACATTCTAGGCCAGAAATGCGCGCATGGATACGTATGCCATAGCAAATTCCACGAATGCATTGGTCTCTTCAACGTTATCGACAGCGTGGAGTTGTCCCGTATTAACCCTATCTACTATAGATTGCCTGAAGACGATTCCTATCAGGGTTACATCGACAGCTATCTTCCGGGCCATTCACTTCACGTCCATTAAACTAAAGTTAAATACCTACTAAAAAAGCAAAGAAAAACATGTTTGGCTTCTCCTATGGCGTTTGGTCCAAAGTATATATGAAAAAAATCGTTGTCGTGTTTTTAAATAAATGATCTCATTAATTGTAACTTATATTATTGTATAGGTACTAAAGTATGTATAATGTGATTCTTAATATATTATGTGATAAAGATAATACAGTTTATTATTGATTAAAAAAAAACGGTCAAACGTGAGTCGGACCCACAAAGTGAGAGTTCGCACCACCACACACTATTTGTATTAGGTGTGTGTTTTCTTTCATTCAGTTGAGGATCCTTGATCTGGTTTTATAATCACATTAATTTTAACGCATGTGTGTATCGCCTTAAAAAAAACTTATTTCTGTAAGGGGCCCAGGGAGGAGTTTGTGTTGTCCTGTTGTCCTTAATTTTTACTTTTTGACGACCGTATGCGTCAGGCCGGTGATGACTTACGCGTCTCCCGTTTTCGCCCATGCGGCACCAAATCTGTCATACTGACTCCAAATTGTCCAAAATAAATTCTGTCGAAGAGCGACTGGCGCACCTCGGTATGTCAGAAACTCCGAGACTTAGAGTTCCCCACATTCTCAAAATACATGAAAGACTCATGAGAGCCTTTTTTCGCTAGAGCTACTAATGATAGTAATCCATTGATAGTTTCAGCTGCCACTTATGAGGCACCTCCTCCTAATCATTACCCTAAGAAGACCGCTAAATGCACTGACAGATCAGCCCGACGACCTCACTCTCGAAGTCGAACGGTTGATTCATGCTAATGAGTCTTTTTCGGGCGACTCTCAAGTCGAACCCCATCCCGGTCCCCTACTGACCTTATCTCAAATAAGTGAACAGTACGACACTTTTCACGTTATATTAATAACGTAAATCTTAACTGGAGGCCCGCGCCAACGGAATTATTTCGCATTGAGTAACTCTTATGGGTTTCTCGACATCTTCGCGCCGGTGACACCCTATGTGCCTCCTGGCCGCTTTGATGAAGTCGTTGGAGCTTTCGGGCTAACGACACGCGTCGTTACTCTGCTTCAGGCAGTTGTCTAGTGGGTGCAACTCCCACATACGATTAAACATACAATTTGTAGAGTTTAATCCGCCTTTCCACCGCAAGAGTAAAACAAAAAAAAAACTTTTTGACGGGCGGATATGGACACACGAAAGAGATTGATTTGTCACCATTAATCTCCTTCCTAGTTAAATAGGAAAATAAAGCAATTCAAATCAACATTAAAAATACTTTGAAATAAAACAAAACAGAAAATCATACTTAATTATTTTCGAAATTGACAGGCTTTACGTTGCACATAAATAAACTATATACATACTTAAGATAGTAAATGAAACCTGAAAAATATTTTTAAAGTCAAAAAGTAGTTTAGTAGGCAATTCATACTTTTAAATAACTTGTCAATTTAGATATCATTACACTGGCTGAATATAATCATTACAACGGTTCTTACCAGATAATTCGCTCGCTCTCTCATTTCAAAAATCCACAGATCTTGCAGTCCCCGCAACCATCGGTTTCATTGAAAATGAACCTACCCAAACCCGATTTTACAGATTATTTTATTTTATTGCCACGAAAACCTGGCACTATTCTTTTCAACTCTTTAAACTCAGAAATAAATCAATCAATAAATCAACGAAAAAATTATCTGCTACCCGTGCGAAGCCGGGGTAGCTAGTTCAACATATTTGAAACATTTAGGTTTTAAACTGCAGCCTCTGATATCCTTCAACGTTCTGGACTCGATAATTAAGCATTCGAACGAATACAGGCCGAAAGGCGATGACCGTAATGTTAACAAGTTCCCGAACGTTCATAAAATCTAACATGTGATGTCAAATTTCTTGTTCGTTTTCCAACCGATTTCCAAAATTTTGGTCTCAAACTGTAGCTACCAACGCCTTCTAACCTTTGGTACAACACTTTGAAGCGATCCGACGAATACCCTCTGAAATATAGTAACTTATATCCACAAACACAAGCGATCGACTAAAAAATCTCATCTTTCGAAAATAATTTCTCTTACAATTACCAACCTATTTCCAAAAACTTGGTCTCAAATCGTAGCTACGTTAATGGCCGAGATACTATTTTTTTTCATTTTCGATATCGGTCCCTGTTCTTGAAATATTTTGGATTTAGTAAAAAAAAATTCCGAAAAAATCCCGATTTTTTTACATTTTCCAATTTTTTTAAAAAACTACTTAACCGATTTCCAAAATTTTGATGTCATACAATGCACAACTGAATTCTTAATCTTTTAAAACCTTAAAATCTTGGCTAGACCCCATACCCTCGGAGTTATGGCCAAAAATGCGTCTCCCGTGAAATGGATCTGATAGTCATTTTCAATGACAAAACGTCTAGTTTGCTCTGAAGTCGAAGCAAGTAGCGTAGCAGTACGAAAAATGGGTGTCAGAGCTTTGTGTCAGAGGGTCAACAGTCAAGAACGAGCTAATCGTGACCTGATTCCAGATAACCAGGGGACAGAGAGAGACTCCATAAATCACGTGGCGCACGTTTGGCTTAATTTTGACCCCCTCACCTCAATGACATCTTCGTGACATTCTAGTTGGATCTACTTACCTCTATCACCAAAAACTGGTTGATAGTACAATTTTTTTTTAAATTTTCAATCCATGGACTGCCGAGACTCTTCCAACATCATGCCAAGTATAAGCTCGAGCCAAACTTCCAGTTTACTCTGAAGTTGAAAGGGTAGTATATCCGGTGCCGCAGTAGAAAAATGGGTATCAGAGGGTCGAGAGCGGGTAAATTAAAAGCGTTCTTTTTAGTTACATAATGCAGATAGCAGTTAAGAACACGCAAAACGAAGCGTCTGAAACGTATGACACTGACAGGTAAATCGCCACACGTGAACGATTTTGGATATTTCTACCTGGAACGCTAAAAATCGGCAATAGTATCATTCGTGCCTGATAATTTATGATGTCTGGAACGCACCCATTATGAGTTTTTACCTGATTACTAATTATCATCAATGGTTGTCATTTATTAGTGCTTGTCAGCTGTCAGCCAGCCAGTCCGAAATGCGGGTACTCAACAGAAAGAGACAGAGAATAAGAGAACCACATAGGAGTACCTTCTTGGTACTATGGTACAGTTATTTCCCATCCTTTTTTTTCCAATACCCAACCGTTACATACAGACAGAGAACGCTTTCAAACAGGGTTTTTGGAGCTTACTTACTCTAGTTATATTATCTCTATGGTTAGCAGTGCTCTCGTGGTTGGACGTCGGATGTCAGTGTCAGTCAGTGCCAGTCAGTGTTGCCAACATATAGACTTTTCCGCTAGAACTAGCGGATCTTTATAAGCCCTTAGCGACATAAATTGATTTTAAGCGACAAAAAAATATTTAGCGAGTTCCAGAGGATTTCTATAAATGAAACATGGCACCAACAGATTAATTGTGTTTTTGTTAAGCCATGGCAAAATAATATAAATTGGCGCGGTGGGTCCGCCCCTAATGGTACGGTGGGTCTTTTAAAGTAAAACAGTACCACCATGTAATAGTGTCGTACAACTAGGTAGTTATAAGTATTTAAGACATTGATTTATACCTTAGGATATTGTTTATAGAACATTTGACTAGGACTAAATTCGACTGCCATCTCTATTTGTTAATTAAATTGTCGTCAAAGAGCAAACGAATTCAAGATGTGACATGGTTAAAATCTTGTCGCTACAAAATTAATGAAATGCGTCATGAACGTACGTAACTACGTACCTACGTAGCTAAGTTTGATTAGCTAAATTTGATTTAGCTGAATGTAATGAAATAAAAGTTAAATGGTTTAATCATATACATTAAAATATAACCTATTAAAAATTTAAAATCAGTTATGTATGAAACTATTACATAACCAGGGCTACTACAACGTGTGGAAATGTTAGTAGGTAAATAGAATGTCTCTGCATCAAATAGCACATCAATAACTTAACTTGTTAACAGTCGAAGTGACGTCTATCGATATCAATATGGCGGATAGCGTTTTTGACATTTGAAAAACAAACAAGAAAATGATTCCTAAAATTTAATTATATAATTTATTTTCATTTTCATGAATAGAAATCAAGATTTTTCATTTGTTTTTTTTATAAAATCTGTCATAGATACGTATTTTTGGATTTTTTCTTGCATGGTACAAAATGGCCTAGGTAATTATTATTTAATTTATAAATTTATAAAAAAACTGTAAGCTTTCCGTGCCTTCACATAAATGGTTTGAAAAAAATTACTGGAAAACACGATAAATAACTAATAAAAAACAGCTGGCTGTAACAAAACGGAAAAAGAAACAAATGAACATTTTTGCTGTTTGTTGATTTGTCGCTTTAGCGGCTTGTTTGTTCATTTGTACGCGCATCACGTTAAAGCCACTTATTGGATTCAAAATATAATTACAGTAAAATATGAAGCTTTATTCTGAGTAACATTCAAAATTTACATCATCAAAATCACTTACAGAATCAAAAGATATTCAATATTTATGTTTAGTTGCAACGCCACGTCACGCGTGCCCGATATTGCGGGAAACAGAGACACGTTGCGTTTTATAAACCAGCTGAGATAAATCTAAGT
This sequence comes from Luffia ferchaultella, assembly GCA_949709985.1. Lineage (NCBI taxonomy): Eukaryota > Metazoa > Arthropoda > Insecta > Lepidoptera > Psychidae > Luffia > Luffia ferchaultella. The sequence goes on along the minus strand of OX453256.1, from coordinate 7,514,676 downwards.
TCACGCTGACGAAGTCGTGGACACAGCTAATATGTATTGCCATTTCGACGCATATTAAAATTATGTATTTCTGAGCCTACTGAGTGAGTAAATAACATACAAGGGACAAATGTTTGTAATTGCATGTCTGCCTAGAACCTACGTCAGCGCAACATTACGGTCACTCATACAGGGGTACCGTTTTACTTAAAGACCCACCGTACCACCAGAGGTAAGACAGGGGTATAGCCGGTCTCAAGCGATAAATTGGTACCTAGGTACTTAATCACTTCTTATTTTTTATAATTTTAGGCCGCTAATTAATATTAGTTTAATTTTTTTGTCTATGGCACAGATAGGTATACCGAAGAATGTGCTTAACCCTTAAACTAAATGGCCTTTTAAGTCTTGATTATTTAGATTTGCTAATTTAAAGAATGTACAAAAAATTTAAGATCTGGTCACAGTTAGAAAGGTATAATATATTTTCCTTTTTCTATAACAAGAATTTTGTCAAGGTAGATCACAAGGTAGTTTCATTCTGTGGGTTCATTGTCCATCATTTCTCAATCAATAGGTTAGATCCGGATAGTTTATGTCATTGTGTGTGAGAAGCGAAGCGGACTGCGGAGCAGATGATATATTAATTTCAAAATTAGGTAAGTGCCCTGTTATATGTGGCACGATTAAAAATTTACTTGTATTAAACGAATCATGTAGTGAATTTATGCGTAGATTACATGATTTTGAAACTTAGTGGCGAATCAATAAGAAGCTTTTTTATAAAAATATTTAGTCAAGATAGTGTAGTAGTGTCAAAGCGAGGAGCTATATTTTTGTAAGTGCCTAACGTATACCTATGTATTTTTCATTTTTATCGCATTTCTAAAAATTATGAAAAATGGTTTCGGGCTCTCGCCCTCTTAAATTATTAAGTATTAATACAAAAGGTAGTTTTAGAAAGCCTTACCGGGCAATCAAATAAAACCAATTTCTTAAAATTTAAAATAAAACACAGAACTTGCGATAATATAAAATTTTAATGTTTTTGTTTCATAATTTTATTTATGTAGCGATAATCTCTATCTACTTTTTGCTTTTTGATAGTAATCTAGACATGTTTTGGTTCAAGTTGGCAACACTGCTCTACACTTCCATGTCACTTCATTTCAGTCCACAACTTCAGTCAGCCAGTCAGCTGTTGTTGTTGGTTGTAATTGGTTGTTGCCGGATATCGTGTTGTAAAGGTACGCCAGCTACGCATAGCAAATGTATCAGTTACGCCGCACGTGGTAATTGTCCGTTACACGCAAATATCTCAAGCATACATTATTTTATTTTGTTGACTGTTCTGTGCATGGTCTGTTCATACATTTATGGAGCTGTGCTTTTTGTGTTTTGCAGTATATTTGATGTTGTGTTCATTCATGGTGTACTTAGCGACTTCAACGTGGTAATTATTGTCTGTGATTCTGTGGATTCCGTGTGTTCTGTGATTCCGTGTCTCTAACTCTTTGGTCGGGTCTTTTTTAGTTCCCGTCGCAGATTAGTTAACCAATTTGAATTAGTTTTCGCTAGTTCTTGCTGAAAGAAAATACCTACTAGTCAACATTTATTTATTGAATTTTGATCGATTTGAAAAATTTATACAGTGAGACTAATTGTTTAGTGAATACAATATAAAAAGTATCTAAGTCACTTGAAGTCATTTGTGATTGATGATTCATCATTTCAAAACTTAAACAATGGCTCATAACCGCTACCAGCCAAACGAATCACAGTGAGTAAAACCATTTATTTAGTAATTTTTTTAAACTATTGACTGCACTTTTTTCAGTGAGTTTTGGTTTCTCAAAACTATTAATATAAAAAATTACAAACTCTATTGTTTACTTTGATAGTTAGGTAGCTATTAAGTTAATTATATGTCACTATTACGTAATTACCTTTAACAGCCTTCGGAATTTGGAATTTCATTTTAATCGGCATGGTGTTTGTAATGCACAGAATTTATAACAATTAGTTAATTATTGGCAATTAATATTATTAACCTAGAATAGGGATGTATAGGTACCATAGATATAATAGGTACTAAAGAAATGGATTGAACATGACTAATGCAGGCACAGTGTTGTGTGTATACATGATGTCACACACATGCAAGAAATGTTATATAACCCAGTAAACTTTGAGTTTAAATCAGTTCAGTTGTGACTTACCTATTGATTTAACTGTACATATTACATGTTAATACATCATAATGCAATTAAGTTGTTAAATATGCCCACTCATATCAGTAATGTGTTAATAGCTTTGTAATTTTTTGTTGCAGAAACATGGACTTTTGTAAATTTTGTGGTGCCGTTGATGATTTTTACGATGAACATTCTGAAGCTGTACATACAGCCACTCCTAAACATAAATACAATGAGATTCTTTATATGTACAAACTTAATAAGTATGATATTGCTTTATTTAACTAAATGATGATAGCATGAATGATGATGAGTTTATTATTAAATATAGACAGTAGTGAAAACCTCCTTTGTGGAGTAAGGGAAGTAGTCTTTAATCTAATCTAAATCTAATGTAATCTAATCTCTCAGTGAATAAGCCATATGTTGATACCTTAGATAGCATAATAATCAGGATGAATTTCTCATACTTAGAAATGATTAAAACTGTGAATAAAATGTTAGACTCAGTGATTAGGTATACCGTACATCATTATCATTGTTATACACAAACACTTCGTTAAATTACAAATTGAATGTAATTTCAGAAACTTAATTTTGTTTTTTAAAACAAATTTTACATGTGGCTAACCAAAATCCTACTTTACAGCGACTATTTCAAATCATCAATGTGTGTATATTTAGTCTGGGTGCATATTTTTTTGCTCACATTTTTGTAGTCACAATGCGGTATCTCTACAAATATTCATGGTCGACACATATTTTAAATTTTATGTTTTAACATTCGTGCAGTATGTCCACCCTATAGTGTCCTGTCACTGTGTTTTCATTTTTATAGAAACTTATTGCGATGACCTATTCTAATGTTTATGTAAACAACCGACCATCAGTATATGAATGTAGGGTCACTATCGCCTACATTTTCACAGTTGGCTTTCCTTTTTATAAGTCACCGTTGGTATATATATACGTATGCCAAAGTAACAAATCGCCCAATTTCGAAAACATCAAAAATTATACAGCTATATTGCAATACAATATGCTCATCAATTAGTTTTGGCACAATTAATCATACCACTAGAAGATGCTAATTAAATTATCTAAATAGCGGACCATATATTTTTGTAAATAATAAATATGTAGTGTCTATACCTATGATGACATTTTATTAAATTACCCTTTTAAATATTTTATTGTTGATTTTCAATAACAAGTAAAATAAAATAATATTTAATGTGTTGATTTTTTTTTAACATATACAACACAACAACGTCTAGGCCCCAAACTAAACATTAGCTTGTGTCTTGGGTACCAAGCGAAGACATCACAAACATATAACAACCAGGACCCGGTACCAGTATCAACATTCATCATATAAATACTGACCCGAACCCGGGACCTCTAGCTTCGTAGGCAGGGTCGCTACCCACTAGGCTAAGCAGTCGTTATTTTACAAAATTCTTTGTTCAATATTTTGCAAATACTTTGCGGTAACCATATAATTTATTTCAAAGAGGTCTCTTTATGAGTGTGGAACAAATTAATGTACTTTAGGAAAAATAATTTGTGGTGTATTGTTAATCACAATTTGTCCCATGGTTTCTAAAATTGTTAAGTAAAATGTTTTCATTTAATTTTTTATTAGTTTGTGTCCTTTATTAATAATTTGTTGTAATTTGTTTTAGGAAAGGACTTGCAGATAATGAGAATACTATAATATCATCAAATATCACAATAAAGAAACCGAACAGTTCTGATCCAATGCTTTATGAAGAAAAAGATCATTTGAAAAAAGTTTCTAAGTTGAGAGTTGTTGTGAGTATATCATAAAAATGTTAAAAAAATTTCATCTGTGATAATACAAATTCAAGATAAACGGTTCAGTAGCATTTCTTAGTCATTTTCAGACCAATCCTAAATCATTATGACTACTCTACATTGTCTTTTTTGTCTTGTTTACCCCTTCGCCATTCCTAACAATGTTTTGGATGTTCCTAATAATATATGTGTTCTAGAAGTTTGGCATGCGCTGTTCTAAATAGGTATTATTTATGATAATACTAAGTAGGTATTATTTATAATAATATCTCTGACATCTCTGGTTATTTAGTTTCAAACTAGGCAGAGCCTGTACTATGAGTACTAGGCAACTGTTATACATCCAGACTAATATTCAAAATGCAAAAGTGTCTCTAATTGTCCGTTTGGTACGTTTTCACGACTAAACCCCTTACCTCATTTTTTTTTTTTCATTTACGTAGGTATATGCGATAAGTCAATAAGACTATGAGCAAATGTGGTGGAGTTATATAGCAGGTGAGGGGCTACTGCCAGCGCAGTAACTTCCCTTTATGTCATATATAGCCAGTCCTCATACTGACTCTACTGGTCAAAGATGTCTCGCCGTTTCTTTAGGCGACGAATGCTTTCAGGGACTGTGAGCTGTCCCGCAAGTTCATTAGGATGCGTCTGAAGTCGCCTTTTGTAATTATCGCCGGAGGTACTTATCTCGTCTTTGACCATCGGTATGTTTAGGTTCTCATGGATCTCTGTTGTTCTGGTAAACCATGGTGCATTTGATATTTGTTTCAGAATGTAGTTTTGCACTCTTTGCATAATCATTATGTTGGAATTACTGACCAAGCCCCATAGCTGCATTCCATATGTCCAGATTGGCTTGAGAATAATTTTATAGATGAGAATCTTGTTATCGATTGCTAACTTTGAGTTTCTGCTAAGGAGCCAGTGGAGATTTCTATAGTTGTAGTTGATCTCGTCTCTTTTCATTTGAATGTGTTTCCTCCAGGTTAGCCTGCGATCTAAGTGCATCCCCAGGTACTTAACAGAGTCTTCTTGTGGTAGCTGGGTGCCGTTTAACGTGACTGGTGGACAGTCACCTTTACATAGGGTGAATGTTACATGTACGGACTTAGATACACTGGCAGCAATTCTCCATTTAGCTAACCATTTCTCGATTCCAGTCAGACTCTTTTGTAGGTTATGTGAAGCCTGGGCTGGGCTCCTACTTGAGGATAGCAATGCTGAATCATCTGCAAAAGTTGCGACAGTAACGTCAGGAGTTTGTGGTAAGTCAGATGTATATAAAGTGTACAAGACAGGTCCCAGTACCGAACCCTGTGGCACTCCCGCAAAGATATCATAAAAGCCAGATGTGGAGCCATTTTCTCGAACTTGAAATATTCTGTTACTTATGTATGATTCCATGATCATGAAGTAAGTATGTGGTAGTAGGGTTTTTACTTTAAATAGTAATCCTTTATGCCACACTTTGTCAAAGGCCTGTTGTATGTCAAGGAATGCTGATGAACAGTATTCCTTTTTTACAAAGGATTTTCTGATAGCCTTACAGACTCTATGGACTTGTTCTATGGTGGCGTGTTCTTTCCTGAAGCCAAATTGGTGGTCAGGGACAATATGTCTTTCATGGAGTTCATGTGAAAGCCTCTGTAGCAAGGATCTTTCAAAGAGTTTAGACATAACCGGGAGCAGACTGATAGGACGATATGAGGTAACTTCATGAGCAATTTTGCCGGGTTTGTGAATCATCACGATTTGAGAGACCTTCCATATGTCTGGAAAGTGTCCGATTCTTAGAATGGCGTTAAACAGCATTGTAAGATATACTATTGCTTTGCGTGGCAGCTCTTGAAGGACCTTCTTGTCCATCAGATCGAATCCTGGGGCCTTTTTGTTGTCCATAGATTTAATATTTCCATGTATTTCTCTGGGTGTTATTAGTTTTAGCGGTGTGACGAGTTGGAAATCTTGCAGGAGCACAGAATCAATTTCAGTTTCATCTGAATTTGGATCCGGCCCATTTGGTGTGAAGATTCGACTTAAATGATCTGCAAAGACCTCTGCTTTATTTTTGTCAGTTCTAGCCCATTTGCCATCTAGAGTTTGAATTGGAGGTTTCGGGCGCAATGGTCGATCGAAGTTTTTGCAGACTTTCCACAAAGAGTAGTTCGTCGCTTTTGTGGCAGAGAGATTTTCCAAATAAGTCTCAATGGCAACATTATTTGCTTCGGATATTAGTTGTTTTAAATCCTTGCTCGCTTTGTTGTAAATCTTCTTGTCGTTGGGATGCCTACTAGTATGCCATATCCGCCGTAGTTTCCTTTTTTCCAATATTTTTTGTCGTATAGCATCTGAGTAAACTTTACGTTGTGGTGGACTTTCCACGATTGCAGGAGTAGTCATCCAACAACACTCTTGGATTGTAGTGGTTATTAACTTAGCTGCTTTGTCGATATCGTCACAGGTTTTCAGGGCCACTTTAAGTTCCAGTTTCTCATGAACTAGTTCTTGAAAAGAGTGCCAGTCGGTACTTCTGTTATATAGGGTTTGCTTTTTTTCAACATCAAGAACAGTACTTCCCACTGTCAGTATTACAGGTACATGATTGTGTTACTGTCCAAGGATGTATGTTGTAGAAAAGTTTAGATAGGCCCTTTATGACAAAGAAATCAATGACATCAGGCAGTCTCTTTGGATCAGTGGGCCAGTTTGTAGGATCACCTGTTGAGATTGTGTTAATGTGGTTCTTATCTAGACTCTTTTTGAGCTCTCTCCCTCTGGTGTTAGTAAGTCGAGACGCCCAGTGAACATGCTTGGCGTTCCAATCTCCTCCGACTATGAAACGAGGACCCAGACTGTTAAATAGCTCATCATAATGCTCCTCACTTAATTTGTGCCTTGGTGGGCAGTATATGGCAGATACATTAAATGAACCATTACGGTCTTCAATTGATATTGTACATGCCTGAATATGAGCCTTTTTAAACTGCGGAAGTTCGTAGTGTTTTATTGTAGATCTTACAATGACAGCCGCTCCCGCATGTGCAGTGCCGTCTGGATGATTTGTAGCATAGATGTTATAATTGGGAATGTTGACATAGCTGCTAGCAGTAAAGTGGCTTTCAGACACCAATAATATGTCTATGTTATGAGTGTGTAGGAGAACTTCAACCAAATCTTTATTAGGGGCCAGTCCATCCAGATTCCAGGTTGCTAACTTGAGTGAAGTCATTTTGTAATTTTGCTGGCAAGAGTTGTTATGAGGCCGATGAGGCTACTCATTTGTTGTAAGATTAAATCAATTTTCTCTGCTTGTTTTAATAGTATCTGCTCCAGTGTATTATTTGGTGGTTGAATAGTTTGTGAGTCTCCGTCATTGACTTTGTTGTTAGATTTCAGAATATCGCTATATTTCGTTTGTTTCTTAATACCAGGGTATTTTCTTTCAGGAGGGTGATTTTGAAGTGAAAGCGTATCTGAGTCAGTCTTACGGTTTCCTCTTGACTTGAGATGCAGTTCCTTTTTAGTTTTCCTTTCTAATATTTGTTTATAGACTTCGCAACCTTTAAAATTTGCTGGATGGGCACCAAGGCATAAGGCACATTTCGCGGGAGTGTTACGATCTTTCTTTGGGCATTCAGCTGTTTTGTGTGATTGCGCACATTTTACACAGCGATATGGCCGCATGCAGTAATTTTTTGAATGGCCATACTGCTGTCATCTTTGGCATTGGACTATAGTGTCTCTTTTTCTTGGGTCCTCTATAGTAACTGATTGGTGATGAATATACTTGACATTCTTAGCCGCTTTATTGTTAGGACCCTGTAATAAGTTGGCAAAGAATGTGTGGGTAGGTTTTTTGTCAGGCCCATATTTGGCATTTATGATTTGGCCCACCACGATGTTGCCTGTCTCTTCCAGTGTTTCTCTTATTATAGAGATGGGTGTCGTATGGTGAAGGTTTCTAATAACAATTCTATATGAGCGATTCTCTTTTTTGTTGAATGTATGTCCAATTAGACCATTTTTTCTTACAATATCTATTATTTGTTTATATACTTCTGCATTGACACTGTTGATCCTCAGTTGGTTTTGGTTGACTATTTTGTAACTAAAGTCCGCTTTCATTGCCACGGTTTCTAGTAGTTCCGTAAGCTTGTTTACATCTTCGATTCCATAGAGAATAATAGAAAGTGGTTTGGTAACCTTTTTTGCATTATCATTTACTATTTCCATGTTATCTTCCTTTTGGTCAACGGGAAGATCGCTAAATTTATTTGTGATTGTTATTCTATCCGGTGATGGGGAAGATACTTTTCTCCTTTTTGCTTTTCTCAAAGTTGGTACTCTCTGCCAAGTGGGAGGATTGGTGTCTTCCGAATCTAGACAGATTACATCCTCTTGGTTTTGAGTGGCAGAATTCGGTGTAAAGGTTTGCATTGGGATATTTACATCTGGCATGGAGCTCAGAGATGCACTTCTAGGTCTCGATATGAAGAGGCTAGGGTGGAAGGCTTGCTGAATTAGCTTCTTATTAATATCTTTAGGGCCAGTAGCATTTACTGGTAGGGAGGCCTGGGTACCCACCCCCCTACAGTCTTCGGTAACCAATTTCTCACTTACAGGCCCGGATACCTGTAAGCGCCGGGTGCTAGCCGGGGTGCATGGCAAAACATTTTCGTTAAACTCACTCATTTCATTATTGAAGTTGGTGGGAGAATATTACACAGCACTTTCCCGAGGTACTGTGAGCACACTTTTAGAAGGTATTTAATTCTTCTTGGCTCGTGCTTGCCAGATGACGGGTTAATTAACCGCCGCCCGTTGCTCGGCGTTGCGAAGGTTGCTCACCTCATTTTAATATTTAGTATAGAAACAGCTTGACCTGTGAGAAAATGCTGTAATTTGAAATTCCGATTGCTATTTTACACTGTAAAGCAATAAATGAGAGAAAATTTCTTTGGCTCTAGTAGGTACTACAATAGGACAATTGTAAGATAATTTAGAAATAAGAGTCAAATAGCCTATTAAAGTCAAGCTCAATCAATATGTATATCAAATATTTATGATAAAAATACAGATAGTGTAGTTATCTACGTACGTTTTTGGTATTGCCAAGCTCTATGTAATCTCTATCAGATCTATGTAAGTTCATGCCATTTTGGATTCTCCAAATTTTTGTAATTTTAATAACACAACTTTTTACTTTTTCAAGGCTGCACCTAACGAGGAAATAAAATTTGAATTCTCCATAATGAACATTTCTAAAGAAGAACTACTTGTGGTCGGCGTTGGGCTTGGACATCCGCAACCACAATTCAAAATGAGCAAGCATGGCTTAGATTTTGGAAACGATCCCCACGTTTTACCGACAAGTACAGTTACAATCAAACTTTATGGCGGATCCGAACATAGGCACAAGTTGCATCGCAGTAACTAGTTTTAGGTGTAGCGGGACGCAGTGGAGCGAGGGGTATATGACCGCTCTGACATAGCGTTGTATTCCGATCCGCCATAAAGTTTGAAGCGAACTATAATAAATTAATTTATGAATATTTAAATATTTGATCGCACTTCTTGAAATTAATATGTTTTAATATAATATATTACAGAAACGAAATTGCCAAAAAAGGTGTTCGTAACATTTAAAGCTTCTGACATAGGACAGTATGAAATGCCAGTATTTTTTATATTCGCTAAAGTGGATACTACTAAACCTCTTTTTAGCATCTGTGAATTGGTATGTATAATAGCTTGTTAAAATGCTTTTGTCGAAAATTACTTTATATATTTTCCTCGTCCATCTTCCGTATGTTGAATTTCCAATAACAACCTCCATACAAAAACTTATTTTTTACAATTGCTTATTAAGTATGAAATTAACCCATGTAATAATTATGAATCAGAATTAGAGAATTGTGATTCGCAAATACTTTTTAAAATTTTATACGAGAGGGTTAAGTATATCTAATAATAGTATAGAATAGAACTTCCATCTCCAATAGAGAAAGTAAGATTTTTTACAGATTTTATTATTACAGAATTTATTATTTACAGATAATAATACTTCAGGAAAATCCAGAAAAATTTGTAAAAGTTAAGAGCCCTTACACTGGTGAATTTTGGGAAAAGGCACAGAACTTCATTCAATGTACAGAAGGGTAATTATTCACATTGACTTTATACAGCATATTAATTTGACCTCTTAACGATCCGTTGACGTGGCACTACCTAATTTTTGGTAAATTAAAGCCATTTTTCAGGTCCAAAAACTTTTTTTTTAAATTTATTTATCAAATCAAAGTTAATTTCCATTTACATTCTTATTAAAAAAAACAACATCGAAAAACCACAAAGGTTTGCAATAATGTTTTCAAAAATTATTCTGATAGGACAAAAAAACTTTATTATTTTTTACCAACTATGCACCTTGGTCAAATCAGTATATCGCAGTTCATAATAGAAGTTATTAAAGGGATAGTCTTTCTATCCGCGGCTTTGAAATGATATTGTTATTTCCATTTCAATCCCTCGTTATCAACCTGTTCCTGAGTGGCAGAGACGACAAGAGCAAATTCCCAAAAATACCTATACAGTACCCGTCGAAACGGCTTGCAGGCCGTGACTGTTTCCACCCCTGAAATGTGTATGAATTGGAACCAAATTTTGCAGGGTCTTAAGAAAGGATGTCCCTAGGGTGCGCGGGGGGTACGTTTTGTTTTTCTTAAAATTTGCATTAATAGCAAATTCACGGTTCATTATTTTCAAAAACGCAAAACCGACGAAAATCATGTTTTTCAGGAATTTATTTATTCTAAAACCACGAAACAAGATATCAAAAAAAACAAAAACATACCACCCTGAGACAGTATTCCTCCCATTACATACATTTTTTCTGTAAATATTAATACAGAAATAGACAGGGGCCGAACTCTATTTTTGTGTGAAAAGCCTACCCTCTTAATACGTCATACGAAGAGAATAATTTTGTTTAGACAAAAAAATTATATAAAAAATTATATATAATTAAATAACCACGAGGCTTGACCACTATTCTTAACTCTATTAATATATTGAGCAGAAACATCGCAAGGCACGTGTAAAGCACATTTGTGGCTTCGCGTGTATAAATTGTTTCATAACAATTTATTAAACAAATGAATTATTATTTTTTAAATTTATTATATAACTATTTTCTTGCTTTTTAGTACAGTAAAAAACGCGGTTTTTGCTAGCTAATATACATTTCAAATCGACAATTAATTTTAATTTTTTTTTTAATTTCAATTTTAAATTTCAATTTTTGCGGGATATACCTACAGACAAAAACGTTTTTCTTAAAGTTCTGTGACCTTTCAGAAAAAAATTAATATCTCTTAAAATAAGTAAGATATCTAAACAGGTCTTTTTTAGGGTGCTTCATTATTATTAACCCCACTAAAATCAAACGTAAAACTAGGATGACTGCAACTAAGGCCAAATTTCACACTGTGCAGCGCCGGTAGCACACGAAAGTAGCTTAGTGCGTTTAGTTTTATATGACGAATTTTCTCACTGTCCTCTTAGCGTACCTGCACTACTACCACTTGTATAAGGAGATGTTGTTAATACATTCTAAAAATGTAATAATATGATATTAGGTACATTCGCAAACAGAAACGAAAAGTCTGCAGTGTGTACTAACAGAATTATTCCTAATTGCCACTGTTGATTTTCACCAGTTCTTAGGTTCTAAAACATTCATTCATGTTATTTGCAATAATATGTATATTTTATTTAAATTTTCAGTCCATCATCAGATATATACAAGATTCCACGAGCTTTGAAAGTTGTGTTTGCAAATGGTCTTCGCGAAGCTGAATTGGAGAAGTCACGTTTGCCAATTCAAGAAATTATTAAATTGAAAGCACTAACAGTTGACGTAAGGTAATGCTTATAACTGTAGTTTTATACTAGAACAACAAATATTTCTCTTTCAGTAATATTTATTTCACATAAAGCTTAATTTACTTATAAAACTGTGAATATAATGTATAGTTCGCCTCAAACTTTATGGCGTATCGGAATACAACGCTATAAGCGTGCTTGCGCAGGTACAGTCATATACCCCTCGCTCCACTGCATCCCGCTACACCTAAAACTGGTTACTGCGACGCGACTTTGACCTATGTTCACATCCGCCATAAAGTTTCATTGGACTTGTACCTTAGATATAATAAAACAAGAGTTTTATTGAACAATACTACATAACAATACAATAAAATTTAATGAATCGTGAGTTTATTTATGTAAATACATTTCAGCTCACTATTAGACAATGGTCTGACTGCCGATAGCTACATTTATTACTTTCGGTATTTACTCTGGTGGGAAGAGGTCATTCAAAGGATCAATGTGAAGGTAATAATTTGTAAACTTTTTTTTTTTTTTGTATAACACATACAATCACAACAACGTCTAGGTCCCAAACTAAGCATTAGCTTGTATTTTCGGTACCAAGCGAAGAAACCACATACATATTACAACCAAGACCCGGTGCCAGTATTCATCATATAAATACTGACCCGACCTGGGATTCGAACCCGGGACCTCCAGCTTCGTACGCAGGGTCGCTACCCACTAGGCTAAGCGGTCGTCAAACTTTGTTTTTTGTAAGCAATATACAGTGTTACTGGTAATTTGACTTATTCCCGTTAGGGGGTTGTAGGTGAGGTATAATTACCTCAATTAATTGATTGATTTGACACTATATTGCTTTATGCCAAAGTGAACCAGTTTCGAGATAATCTAAAATTACACAATATCATTAGTAAAATGTGGATTATCTGTTCACTTTATTCGTATCATAATATTTTTTAGGACCATGACAAAATGTATGTTCTCTTTGGAAATCAAGTTTTGTCATCGGTTTTTTATAATATCTTTTTAATTTCAATCTAATTAATCATTTTCATATTCAATTACCCTTTACCGATTTGTACACAGAAGTAATCATCAATAGTTTTTACTTCCATCATTTGCTCTTATTAAAGTTACTATTCTGGAATATTTAATTGGAATAGTTGTGAAAAGACAAAAATAAGTTAAACAAAAATTATAGGTAGAGTCCGCGCCATCAAAGAAGTTCCGCGGCAAAAAAATGAACTAAGCTCAAGGTGAAAGAGTTTATGCAATGCGCCGACAGCGCCGCGTTTACGGAACTTCTTTGGTGGCGCAGACTCTATACGGTACAATAACATAGACTAACAAACCTTTTTTTTGCAGAAGTACAACATGTCTAATGTGCGTATAATGTACCAAGACAATGTATACATGCTGGAGGTACCTGGTTTGGCTGAAAAACGACCGTCTTTGTTGCGAGGTGAATAATTCATAATAAAAATATTGTTACACTGCATTTTTTCCGTATATAAAGCGTACAGAAATTAGAAAAAATGGCAAGCATATGTGATGTTTGTGTATCACTATAGCTTTGATAGTTTACTTTTTTTTAATAGAATGTTTATTTGTTTACTTTTTAATAGAATGTTATACTTTGTTTTTTCTGACATATGTAGATGTAGTTGTAAAAAAGTAATACGCGTGCTGTACCCTACATCTCACCTTGGCCCTTTTTAAAATTGGTCAGTGTGATCTATATCCATCTATCTATATATATTATAAAATATTATAAAATAAAATAAAGTCCCCCGCCGCGTCTGTCTGTCTGTCTGACTGAACGCGATAAACTCAGAAACTACCGAACGGATTGGCGTATTATTCACACCAATGGACAGAGTGATTCAAGAGGAAGGTTTACGTGTATAATATATTAATTTTTGGTGGAAATTTGTTGAAATATGACGGTTATTGTTGAAAAAGTCGGAAAAAAATCAAGTCAGCTGGGAGCTTTCATCGAAAACGCTGCCTAATGCTTTTAAGATATAATAAAATAATGTATGGAGGAATTGTGTCTCTTTTATAGGACTAAAGAAAAGTCCGCGATGGCATATGTCTATCTTTTATGAATTGCTGACAATATCTATTTTTATGTTTAAAAAATGGTGTCATATGATAAGGTAATTGGAAAGCAATTTATATGGATACTTTATTAATCCTTATCAAATTAAATACTTTATTTACCTTCAGCATTTCATGCATATTGTGATTGCCTTTTACACTATACAATTTAAATCAATATCTTGGAAGCTATCGCGAAATATAAATATAGCGCGACAAGAAACTGGGCGCTGCGACCATCGCGCGCCGGCCAGCGTGGTTAGACTGAAGTTATCACTGTTGTATATAGAGAATTATTGTCGTTTGTTTTTATGTATATATTCCTTACTTTTTCAAATATTTATAGTGAAAATAAAATACATTAAAAATACTCCAAGCAGGATAAATTTACGTTACATTTGAATCTAATTAAGTCCAATCCACATGTTCGACGCAACAAGCTGATAGGAAACTACGCAGAAAAAACACTACGGGTTATATGCTCTGCTACCCGTGCGAAGCCGGGACGGGTCGCTAGTTTTAAATATTATTGAAAATTACTTTCAATGGTTTCTCTATATTAGAAGCGGGCCACAGTTAAATTATTATTATTTTAGAAAAGTTTAGGAAGAAGTTGATATTCTATTGTAGTATGAATAATAAATTAATTTTTTTATTAAGAATGTTTTTTTTTTTAGGAGATCGTGTCTATCTGCGGCCATGTCGTGATGAAAGTGTTATATTTGAAAGTGTTATAAAAGACATCAACGACAGTACAATATGCTTAAGTGAAATAGACTCTCAGTAAGTTTGATTATTTTATACTAAAACTAGCTGATACGGCAAACGTTGTTTTGCTACCTAAATAAATTATTCCTAGAGATTATTTTAGTAGAAAAAAAAAATATTGTAAGAGTGTGAGGATGCGGTATATGAGTGGAAGAGGCATGCACTCAGGAGCATGCCCGTATGATTGTCCGTGTGAAAAGCATAGTGTGCTCAAATCTAAGCTACAAACAGACATCGTTTAGCCTTGAGATGTATTTGTTTACATCCCTATTCTCTGTTGTTTACGAAGTGAGAGTGACACTGGTAGACGCCTGGCGAGTGGCGGGAATAACTGATCGAGTGACAAGTGATCAGTTATCGACCGCCGAGAGTAGAAAATTTTTAAATTACTAATTTCAAAAACTAATAAAATTTCAACCAAATCGGTCAAGCCGTTTCGGAGGAGTATAAACACTAAAACTGTGACCCAAGATTATTATATATACTAATGTAAAAGGAATGAATTTTTGAAGTACGCATTCGTAAACAATATTAATTGTGTTATTATTGTATTGTACATTACTGCAATTGTCACTGATTAACTTTCAGCAATTATTTTTAACACAATGCAATGTTTAATTATAAAAATACTTACTATGACTAAAGCCTGAATTGCAATCGATTTGTTTACTTATTTTTTTAGTCTTGTTCTAATTAGCTAACATGTAATGCGTTTGTATATTTTATGTTAACGTTTTATTGCTTCGCTGATACATAACTTAATTTGCTATTTTAAATAAAAGTGAATTAAATATCCGCGCCATGTAAAATAATTTTATTATTTTTGATTATTAAAATAATATTATTACAATTACATTCTTTGTTCTTTAAATGAAAATAAAATAAATATTCATACACTATAAAAGTTATAAAAATTTTCTTGAAGGTCTTCCTGAAAATTCCATAAAACATATTTTGTGTTGTGTCCTAAATGTATTATTTTTATTTTTAAAACCTTTTAATCGAAATAGGTCATGTTACACAGCTACATAATCTTATAGGGAATAGGTATTCTTTAAACCTATTGATTCTACAAAAAAAGGCGAGATATTTTTTTTGTAAATTAGTGATATTCGAGATGTAATATTATGGGCTATCGAATTAGCTTTCGATTGGTGACGCCACTAGTAACTCTGGTATCTGTCAGAATTATACAAATAGACTTTCTATAATAATAATAATAAAGTAATTGGAACATCCCATCTAGTCCCAAAATAAGCAAGTACTATGCTTGTATTATGGGGTACCTACCTACTGGGTATAAGTATTAGACAACTGATATACATAATTAAATATTCTTTATAAGATGCACATATATAGATACTTCTGTGTTACCACTTACTTGAATTTCAAGCAAATTATAATTATTTTGTCATTTACCTACATGAGAAATAACAATACCGCAATGTTGTTCTGATTGTTTATGCTCGATATAATGAAGGATAAACGAAAAAAGAACTAAACTGAACAAATTCATAACTTGTGTTCTCCAATTTTCTTTATAAACATGAAAAATATTACAAAACTGCCACAACTGCCACACAAAATATATTTGTGTTGTGATATATTTTGTGGCGGTACGGAACCCTCGATTCGCTAAAGAAAAGGAAGACACTCGAAATTCCTAATAAAACTAGTAATTTTTTTAACGATCCGTCACAAAATTTCGACGCCCCTTCTCTCCATTTGTTTGTTTTTTTTTATTTGTCATTGGAAATGACTTTCATTTCGTTAGAGTGGGGTCATTTGGGAGTTTTGTGAGACAAGCAGATTGCACTAAGAGTTTTCGAGATATCGGGATGAACGTGGTGTCAAAAGACGCAGCTCGGCGAGCTCTACAAGATGGCAAAAGAGAATTTGGAAAAATTTCAAAAACAAAAAAAAATCGACAAAAAACGAAAAAAATCGCAATTTTTTCCCCCGATTTTTAATTTGGGAGCCCGATATCTCGAGAACTAAGTCCGAGTAAGAAAAAAATAAAAAACGGCTCGGGGTAATTAGACGGGGGATCGATTGAAACTGAAATTGTTAGAATCGGACAACCAGAAGTAGTGGTTAATGGTGACCTTAGTTGGAAGTCGGATATGCGTCGGTGTTACATTTCGTACTAATTCGGTTTGTTCGATCAAAATGTCGAATAGAATGTTATATTTCGAAGTTATAATTCTTATTCAGATACAGTTGTGTTATTTTTTTTTTTTCGAAAAAATTTATTTCGAAAAATATTATCCAAAATATGTGTGTTTACTTTATTCCATTAGGTCCATATCCAATGTCGTAAGAAGTTCGTGCGAAAGCAGGAGATCCGTTGATTTTTACGTAAAAGAGATTAAAATGCATATATGTGCTCCACTCAATCAGTTCTAGACAGTGACCCCCTAGATCCCAAACTAAAATTTATTTGAATTTATTAATTTTTTTTATTATTCAATATTCAGATTTTGTCAACATTTTGCACAAAATGTCCAAATTTTAACTCTGCAACTCATTTCAAATGTGGCATACGTACGGATACGGACAAACAACGAATGACAGCAATAAACCCCTGTTTTGCCCTTTGGGTACGGAACCCAAGCAAATAATCATTTGAATTTGACAGATAAATCCATGTGTCGCCGCGTACTTACAAAAAAGTCCGGTAACCCTCGTCGCAAAAAAAAAACTAGGATTCAACCTCTTTTATAGACAAAAAAAAACTTACGATTCAAACCAAGGTTGCCTTTTAGGATGTAGCGAGGACATCGAAATAATGGTCTCCATAAAAATCCAGCTTAGTCAGAATGTTTTTTACGTCGAAATATAATTTTACTGGTCTATGACACTGAATTAAAAATATTATTGCAGGTTTGAAAGCTATTATTACCCAGATGCATTATTCAAAGTTCGTTTTATTATGTGTCGTATGCCGATGGAGAAAAGGCTTGAAGCGGTCTCTAGGGTGTTCTCACACAAGCAACAGTGCCGAGTGTTTCCCGAAGCAGTCGCACACCCTGTTAAAATTAAATCAATTAAAAGGTATGTATAGTATACGGTTGCTACTACACGAATATCGATCGATGTCGATCCATTATATGGATATTGGTGTGCGAACCGATTTCGATGCGATTTTTTTTGTGGTGGCAAATAATCGATCGATTAAATCAGGACGTTGCATAAGTATCGCAATGGCGGTTTTGAAGGCATCTGTAAAATTATTCACACTAATTAACTGTGCCAATTTATTTCAAAGCATGCGCGCATCGGTGATTTGTTTGCTTACCATTCAAGTCCCTACAGTTATTGAAGCCGCAGCAGTGTTCTCCGTATTTTTTTTTATTGCGTTTCTAGTCATAATACGTCAATGTATGAGAACCATGTTATATTTTTTTAGATTCTATAATTCGGAAATCGGGGCGAACGAGGAGCAAAAGATGGCAGTGAAATGCATCGTATCAGGGACATCGGGCAAAGCTCCTTACATTGTTTATGGCCCTCCTGGCACAGGGAAAACTGTTACTATTGTGGAAGCCATTATACAGGTATGGAAAATATATATACCAGAAGCGTTGGAGCGGGTAGTATTGCGCACAGACGCAAACGGGCATGCGCAACGTACCTCAGAGCCGCACAGATCGGTGACAAGTACTGTTTCAATTTAAAATAAACTCTTATCTGTGCCGCTAATATATTAAACAGCAGAATCACCGAATCACTAGTGTGATTTATTAATAACTAGCGACCGCCCGCAGCTTCGCTTGCGTAGACTACACATTCCTGTTATAGGTAGTACCTATTAACAATCGAAATGTCGTGATAGCCCAGAGCGCAACGAACCTGTCTCAAATTTATAAGGCCCCTTAAGGCCATGGTTCGAATCCGGGCGGGTATTAATGAGTTTTTCTGACTTAAGTACACAATATCACTGACACCGTGCTTCGGAGGGCAGATTAAGCAGTCGGTCCCGGACGCTGTCAATAGATGACGGTCGTTACAGTTCCCAACCCGCAGTGGAGCAGCGTGGTGGACTTAAGCTCCATGCCCCCCTCCTTACCCTGGGGGAGGCCTAAGGCCCTGCAGTGGGGTAAAAAATGGGCTGATGATGATGATGAACAATCGAAATGGTTTATACGTACTTTTTGCTGAAACTAATATTGGGTACACCCATTCAAACTTTCAATCTTCATTCTCCCCACTCCTTTAAGAAAACCGATACTCTCATACATTTCACCTCCCGTTTCCCGCCCTTAAAATGTGGAAATCCAAAAACTCTCAAACACGACATTATTTATTTATGTTAAAATTTTTATGTTTCTAACTTTAAAGAACAAAGACTCTCATACGAAGCCCCTTCATCCCTCCCTCCTTAAATTTAAAATTTTCAAATATTCCTTTCTTAAAATATTACTATTCACGTTATAAAATAAACCACTGTTCCAAATTTCGGTTTCCTAGACTTAGTAGTTTCGGCTTTATCTTCGTTGATAGATCAGTGAGGACAAACGAAAGACAGACATAAAAAGTAGTTGATGTCACTCTTGACAACCTTCTTTCACGTCTGCAAAATTTCATTAAAATCTGTTCAGCCGTTTTGGAGATTAGTTAGAATAGACACATAGACGTACAGACAAACTGACGGATAAAATGTAGCGTATGTCACTTTTGATCACCTCCTTTTCATACCCGTGAAATTTCATTAAAATTGGTTCAGCCGTTTTGGAGATTAGCTCGAACAGACTGATGGACGTACATACAGACATACAAAAAGTACTGTATGTCAGTTTTGACCACTTTTTTTCCATATCTGTGAAGTTTCATCATAATCAGTTCAGCCGTTTTGGAGATTTGCTTGAATAGACAGACAGACAGATAGTATTATTTTATACATATAGCCTATAGTCTTCCTCAATAAATATACTATCCAACACAAAAATATTTTTTTGATTCGGACCAGTAGTTTCTGAGATTTGCGCGTTCAAACAAACAAACAAACAAACAAACTCTTCAGCTTTATAATATTAGTATAGATATGCTTCTTATAATAAGTAATTATAATGTTCCTTGTATTTACATATATTTTTATGTCAGTTTTGTTTAATGTGAAAATCTTGCTTTTTTTATTATAGTTAGTTGTGAGAAGCCCTAAAAACAGAATTATGGTCTGTACTGATTCCAACATGGCAGCTGATCATGTCGCATGCATGCTTTTGCAGTACAATGAAACACTTAATATTAACAAATTCTTAGTAAGAGCCAATGCACGAAATAGAGTCTGGTAAGCTTATATTTTTTTACTACAAATATTTATTTCACAGCATTAATAATTAAATGACTTGCTGTTAATATAATAAATAAATATACTTGCTTTGCAAAATAAATGAGCTATTATTAATTATTAATGAGCAAGAGAGCTATTAAATCATTTGGATAGCGTAGGTACTGTTACAATCAAACTTTATGGCGGATGTGAACATAGACACAAGTCGCCTCGCAGTAAACAGTCTTAGGTGTACCGGGACGAAGTGCAGCGAGGGGTATATGGTTGTACCTGCGCAAGCACGCATGTAGCGTTGTATTCCGATCTGCCATAAAGTTTGAGGCGAACTATACCTATCTACTATGTTTACTATTTACAAAAATTTTACTACATCTAACTTACGACTAGCACATTAATTTGTCAATATTGCTGCAAATGTATTAGTTAGGCAGAAACAACTTTAACACTCATCAATATGACTATAAGGTGTCGTGATAGCCCAGAGCGCAACGAACCTGTCTCAAATTTATAAGGCCCCATAGGGCCATGGTTCGAATCCGGGCGTGTACCAATGAGTTTTTCTGACTTAAGTACACAATATCACTGACAGCGTGCTTCGGAGGGCAGTCGGTCCCGGACGCTGTCAATAGATGGCGGTCGTTACAGTTCCCAACCCGCAGTGGAGCAGCGTGGTGGACTTAAGCTCCAAGCCCCCCTCCTCACCCTGGGGGAGGCCTAAGCCCCTGCAGTGGGGTAAAAAATGGGCTGATGATGATGATGATGAATATGACTATATTTACTGATCAATTCTAGTAATCGTTGCCCACCACAATTGAGGGTCTCAAATCATTGTATTTCGGACAGAACACATTTTATAGAATTATGAAAAGCTTAATATTTACCCTTTAAATGATAGCCTTAAAAAAAGGGTCTGTGGGTTTTTGAGCGTTTCCTAAAGTAAACTTTACTCGATCTGAGTGTAGTAGGTATGCAATGATTAACTCATCTAGTAATTACGATATCTTGACTTACTGTCGATACTGATACTGACTGACTAATGGCCGAGTGGTTAGAGACACTAACTGCGGAGCCGAAGGTCGCGGGTTCGATTCCCGCCTGGGACAAATATTTGTGTGCATGAACATGTTTATTTCGTTCCGTGTCTGGGTGTATTAAAATATTTATATATGTATAAATTATAAAAAAATATATGTATGTATATCTGTTGTCTAGTAACCCATAACACAAGCATAATACTTGCTTACTTTGGGACTAGACGGTGCTGTGTGGGATGTCCCATGTGTTATTATTATTCTTACTGTTCACTATCATGGATAAGAGTAGGATGATTTAAATAAGTAGGTACATTGAAATGTTTACTTTTCATACGTGGATATGGAAATCTTCAGGTTTTTTTATCGAATCACTAAACACAAAATATTTTTGTTTTCTATGTTTCTATTTGTACAATGTGTAATTTTACGTGTTGTTATTAAACAAAAAAACAACATGATTTCTAACCAAATTAGATCTGTTTTCTTTTTGAGAGTTGCTAATTTTAATATTGTTATATCTATATAAAATATTATATCATTATTGGCCATGATATATTTTGTCTTCATTTTATTTAATCTCGTGCCGACATTCTATACATTGCATAGGTATGCATTTTTCAAAATGCCTGCATTATATAGATTGCCTATACATTTCATAGTATTTACATTGCCTGTGCATTCTATAAAATGTCAGCATGAAGTACATTAATTATGCATTCCATAAAACATTATGCCGGTATAATGTACTATCCTGGTGTTATTGTTGCAGGGATGTCATGCCACCAGTTTTGCATCCCGTCTCGAATGGCAGGAGTTACGAATCATTCACACCTATAGGCAACGCTACGCTATCGTGTTACAGGATTGTTGTTGCTACTTTGCTCCATTCAGCTAAATATGCATCGTAAGTTTTTAAATGTTTAGAATGTTGAAATTAATACAATATTGATCTTCTCTTTTTCATAGTAAAGTCCGAGTTGCTACGAAGTTCTGATAGTCGAGTGGCTAAACGTTCGATATAAAGATCGCGGGTTCGATCCCCGCCTTTAGTATTGATCAATGAGATTTTAATTATAAATATCACAAGCGTCGCCGAGATAGTTACTCCTGTACGATGTAGATTTACGGCTACCGACCCGCACAGACTTATATGGTCCAAACTCCTCATTATTGAGGAAAGGCTGTACTCCAGCAGCGCAGGTGTGAAAGCCTAATAAAATTTGAAAATAAAATTCCAAGGTCTTCATAGGCATGGTATCAAGCTTAATATTTTTATTCACGTAGGCTTTTAAAAACATGTGTAGATCCCCAAAACTACTATCAAAACCGACAAGACATTCAGTAGCTACTTTTTCTAAACAATATAAGTTGAAACAGTTAACACACGGAATCGTTGGTTACCTATATCGAATTTCATATCGTTAATACGTCATTGAAAAAATCTCATCATGTGATTTATTTATATTTTTTTTATGTTGAAAATATTTATAAATTGAACCCCCCTCGAAAATGTGATGCTGGACGGTAGTGCGTACGAAACTACTAAACCAATACGATTTGTTCTCTTTTTTAATTTTATTTTTTCAGTACTCAACAGTATTGTAGCCATGAGTGTGCAAAATTGCTTTAATTTCAGCGAATACAGTCAGAGACAACATAAATTGAGTTTAACGCATCTGTTCATCGATGAGGCGGCACAGACGTTAGAACCTACATGTTTGATACCTATAACTGGGCTCCTCGCACCCAAAGCCCAGCTCATTCTGTCTGGAGACCCGCAGCAACTAGGGCCAGCTATTGTGTCCAAAGATGCCAAAAGACGTGGTTTGGGTGAGTCAAAGAAGTGACGTTGTTTTATTCCTCAATTATGCTTATATCTGATTCTGAGAGCCGTTTGGTCTATATTTAGTAGGTACATAGGATGAATCTGATTTAATGCACTTGTATTAAGTATATACAGAACAGGATGGAATTTAACCCGTACCTAAACTGGATTCAACAATACATTGGATGGCTTCATGAGTAATGAAACGGCATGTTAAATTTAAAAAGAAAAATAGTTCTTTGTAATCCCGGTTTTTTTTCAAAATGACGACCAGTTTTGATTATAATGATATAACGACTGTAGTTTGCTGGCGCGGCGGTAACTAGCACTGTTGTAATGTATACCCACAACGGTTATTGATCTCGTTTGAGCTAAATTATTGTGCTAGATACAGCCATGCAGTGAACACCCGTCTTACAGAGACTATGAATAATGGCTAGCATGCTGATACTGATGAAATTTTTCCACAACGGTCATTAACCTTGTTTGACCTAGATTATTGTGCTATATACCGCCATGCAGTGGGCACTCGTTTACAGAGACTGTATAAATCCTAAATAGTCGTTATAATAAAATAATAATTTCTTTGTTTGTAATGAAATAATTGTCGTGATAGCCCAAAGCGCAACGAACCTGTCCTGAATTTATAAGGCCATAGGACTATGGTTCAAATCCGGGCGTGTACCAATGAGTTTTTCTTACTTAAGTACATAATTATCACTGACTCCGTGCCTCGGAGAGCACGTTAAGCAGTCGGTCCCCGACGCTGTCAATAGATGGCGGTCGTTACAATCCCCAACCCGCAGTGGAGCAGCGTGGTGGATTTAAGCTTCAAGCCCCCCGCCCCTCTAGAAGGGAAAGCCTAAGCCCCTGCAGTGCGGCAAAAATGGGCTGATGACTTCATCAGCTTCTTCACTTGAAGAATAAAATAATAGATATGGTATTGAGTATTTGACACCTAAGTTACAACTCAAGTTTACGTAGCGACGTTGAATATATCGACGCTGTAGAGTGAAGACCTCGTATGTCATTGATTTAATTTTAATTTTTCTTTGCTTTGTTACAAAGAATAACTCGTAAAGCATCTTTGTAACGAATTCGTTTTTCAAATTTATTAATTTTAGGCCATCCCGCGTGTCCATGAAAAGCACATATATAAATGATCCTTGCGCAGTTTGTGAGATAATCTCGTAAATGTGATGGAGTTTTGTTGTTGGGACACTTTGGACAAACGAGGAGGTCTTCACTCTACAGTGTCGATATCTGATATATGAATGAATATTTTAATCAGAATATACGTAAGGGACAACAGTATTTTTTTACGCAGTATATTTTTACGACCGCTTGGCCTAGTGGGTAGCGACCCTGCCTACGAAGCTGGGGTCCCGGGTTCGAATCCCAGGTCGGGTCAGTATTTATATGATAAATATTGATATTGGCACCGGGTCTTGGTTGTTATATGTATGTGGTGTCTTCGCTTGGTACCCAAAACACAAGCTAATGCTTAGTTTGGGGCCTAGACATTATTGTGATGTATACGTTATTATTATATTGTACTGCATAATTTCTCTATATTACAGTTCGCCTCAAACTTTATGGCGGATCGTTCGCCTCAAACTTTATGGCGGATCGGAATACAACGCTTTATGCATTCTTGCGCAGGTGCAGTCATATACCTCTCGCTCCACTGCGTCCCGCTACACCTAAAACTGCTTACTGCGACGCGACTTGTGCCTATGTTCGGATCCGCCATAAACCTTGATTGGAACTATACGAAGATTACTTCATAGTTAACTTAAGATAGATATATTACATTAGAAAAATTAAAAGCACTTAAACAATAATCATCCATTAAATGGCAATCATTCTATTTCATAGTCGCGCACGCTAATTTGTTCTTTTATCAATGAGTCGAGTAAGCTACAAATCAAGCTAAAATTTATGCCCGAACTTAACACGAGGCGAATGAAAATTTTTGACGGTATAGCACCCTGCTGACGTCTAAAATTTACTATTGCAACGCTATGTTCGGATCAATCACGAAGTTTGGCGTAATCTACAATGAAAAGTTTATATAATTTTTTAACTTTTTATTTCAGGTATATCTTTAATGGACCGACTTATGACATCTTATAAAAACCTATATGGGATTTCTTCAAAATCTCACCAGTACATCACAATGCTTAAAAACAACTTTAGATCACATCGGGATATAATAGATATACCAAATGAGCTTTTCTATGAAAATAAACTACAAGTGAGTAGTAAAATGTTGTATAAAGTGGTCCAATTAAAAGACGATATTGTATTAAATTATCCTTTTTTTTTTAAATTCTTTTTAGTGTTTAGCTCCCGCAGATCCTATTAGCGAAGTCAACATTTTAGGAGAGCCAGGTGGGAATCGGGCGCTAGTTTTTCATGGTGTCAATTCTAAGGAACAACGAGATGGGACCTCTCCAAGGTTTGTTACCAAAATTGTAATAAAGTACAATAGCCCCCAAAAATCACTTCCTTCAACTACAATCGTCAAACATCAACTATATTGGTTTTAATCATACGGTAAAAAAATAAAGGAATAAAAGTCATTTAATTATTAACCGTATTACGAACGAATAAAGTTCAATTTTATTTCATGGTTTGTGCTGTCCAATGGCATCGTTTGGGAGTCGTATGACGTAATTGGCCGCAGCGCATTGCTTTGATAAATTCAGACGACGGCAAAGTTCGTATTTCCGAGCGGTTGGAAGGCGATATCTTTATAGAACGGTGAAAATTCACAATGAAATAAGTGATGTTTGATATATTAAATGTTTTTTTTTTTGTAATGTCTGTACTTACAAATAAATTAATTATAATTATAGTAAAGTTACGCGTTACGTATGAGACCTATGTTACCGAGTTTTACCCAGTTTAGATATTATAGACTTTAAGTAAAGTAGTTGCAATGTAATTAGTATTTGGGAATTATAGGGCGAAAACAAACTACTATTTTTCAGTCAAATATTGAAAGTTAAAAAAACACCTTAAAAACAAAACGAAAAATGGTGTACAACAGCTCTATAGACTTTTGTAACAAGAAGTACGCGTATCCAGTTATAGCAACATAGCTTGCATATATACTATTGTAAAATGACCTTGAATTTTAAATTCTTTGGGATAAGGTTTAAAATGGGAGTATTATGTTTAGGGCTCTTACGTTTTGTGATTCGTTTTTTGTGACGAAGATTTCTATGCGCATTATAACTTTAGCCGTACTGTATATTGCTTTTATAATATATATTAGTTTCGCATGCACAGAAAATTATTTGAAGTGCAATGGAAGTAACTACATAATCATAAATTAAACTGACAATAGAAGTAAAAAAATTATCATATAGCATAAGGTCTAATAATTTTAAAATATGTGTACAACTTAAATTATAATACAATACATATACACATATAATTTAAATACATACTAAAAAAATATCATTCCATCATTCAAAATATCCAAACCCAATAACTATTGTTTGCACTGTAAAGGCAGGTGACACAACAAACATTATATACATACACTTGATATGCCCACAGATTAATTGATTTAAAATAGGGCAAAATACTTCTAGTGTGTTCGACGTTCACATAGAAACTGGGATTTTTGTTTGATTATTCATATCGCGTCACGATGTATTTTTTTTCTCGGATTACTGTACTAATCGTTTTCCAAATCGAATTTCTTCGAACAATAGTGTCTCACTCGCGTACATTATCGCAACAAAACTCGTTATTAACGGGCGACGACAAGCCATTAGTTTAAATCTTTAATAACCGTCTAACTTTTACTAGAAAATTATAGCATTTAAAAAAAACTAGATGTCCATAAAATTATGAACTTAGATCGAATGAAACTGTTTTTTTTTTCAGTTATTTTAATGTAAAAGAGCTAGAAATGTTGCAACGTTATATAAACAAATTGATTCAAGAGCACAAAGTTTCTCCTGAAGACATCGGAGTGATTGCACCGTACATAAGACAGGTACGTTATCTATGATACATTTACTGAAATATGTTCCATATATTACCGTCAATGTCCGATGTTGGAAAATGTTAAGATGCACTTATGTGTGTTGGCAATCACTATCTGGGGCATACATGGGACATCCCACACAGCGCCATCTAGTACCAAAGTAAGCAAGTATTGTGCTTGTATTATGGGTGCTAGACAACTGATATATATATACTTAAACATTATAATATATACATACATAGATATTATACACCCAGACACAGAAGAAATAGACACATGTTAATGCATACAAATATTTGTGTCAGACGGGAATCGAACCCGCATCTTTTAGTTCTGCAGTTAAGATTTCTAAACACTCGGTCAGTCGATCAGCTGTTTAGGTGTAAAATAGAAACATTTTAGTATTTTTATTCAGACACCCCAGTGTATGTTCATAGATCAAGACGATTCCGTGAATATTAGAAACAGAAGTTCAGAAATCATTTTGACATTCCCCCGTGTCTTTTCAACAGGCGGGAATTCTGAGAGGTCACTTTTAAATTAGCCAAGTATCGAGCTGTATTGGTTGAATTTCCAATCGATCAAAAGGCTTCTGAGTACTTAACTCATCTTTCGACTTAGTTTAACTCCTCACACTGACATAGATAAACCTGACCATTTTGAAATGAATGATTTGTTTTTTCTAACAATGAAGAAAGGCGTGTCGTGGGGTTTGTCTTAATATTCGTTAGGGTAAAATCTAAATTATCATAAAATGAAAAGTCTTTCATCAGAAAGCTTGATGAATGTCAACACGCACTAGTGTATCAATGTACGCAGCATTTCGGATTTCCATGGTGATGTACACTTTTTATATTGAAAAATAAAGTAAATTTTTACAAAATAAATATATTATTTGACTTTAAAAATTTGCCTATATTAATATTAAAAATTTAATATTTCTTATTAAAATTAGAAATTCCCACCTAAATATTCAATTAAATAATTAAAAACCTCTAATTAAAAACAAATTTTATATATCCGTAATTTTTTTTTATTTAAAGTAATAAAAAAAATTTTTTTTTTCATTTTAGAGTAAAATTGTGCATATAGGCGAAGTTTTGAAGTCGATGTATGAATTTTTTGTAGTTTTTTAGTTTGTTTTTCTATTTGTACGATTTTACGTATTTTCAGTAAACATGTGTGTGTAATAAATAGGTAACTAATGAAATGCTCTAATTGGGAAATACAGGTGTGTAAAATGAAGGCATGGCTTCAAAGTCAAAAGTATGACGCGGTAGAAGTGGGCACCGTAGAAGCTTTCCAAGGCAAAGAGAAGCGGGTGATATTAGTTACAACGGTCAGAGCAAACTGTGCACTCCTGGATTATGATGCTAAATACGGTCTGGGCTTCTTGACTGATGACAAGGTTTGGATTATAAGTTTTTTTTGATGTCTTTCATAAAAGTATTGAAGTTTCCAATTCAAAAAAAAAAAAAAAAAAGCTGGGCCCAGCCTGTGCCTGTTCCTCTTTAAATTCATGTGTACAGTCTGTGTTTTGATTAAAACAACAATTTTCAATAAGTAGGTACCTACACAGCCGTTCGCTCGTCACCTGATGGCAGATCGGAACTCTTGAGGCGCCACTGTCGATTGTACCATATTTATTTGTACATTACACTTCTTTCTTTTTGGTAAACCTTTAGGCAGACCAAATACGATTGATATTTTCAGTTTGACAAAAGTCTAGACAATGAAGTAATTAATATTAAGTACGATTTTATATCTACATACAAAAATATACGAGGGTGTGATTAACCCACTATTTGGGGAATTGCGCGGCTTGAGTACTCTTAAGGGTAATTTTGATAATTTACCTCTTATGGCCACGCTATTGCTATCTTTATTTGGTCCATTGATAAAAGCCGGTATTGGTTGTAATAGGTAGCGATAGTTTGCTATAGCTTTGATATCAACACGAAAAACTGTTTTTGTCATAACTGAAATATATTTAAGGTTAATATGATTGTTAACCTCCTTCGCACATACAGGCGCTTCATGAGAAAATGTCTATGTAGTAACTTATACCATGCTTGTAACCTTCTTCATGGTAATGTCAAGTCAAAAATAAGTTCAAAATTAGCTAAAATCGGGGATGTTGTATAGCTAATAATTAAAATTCATTTATTTGATTCCCAGTAAGCATAATATATATATAAGGCCGTGGTTCGAATTCAGGCGTGTACCAATGAGATTTTCTGACTTAAGTACATATCTATCACTGACTCCGTGCCTCGGAGAGCACGTTAAGCAGTCGTTCCCGGGCACTTTCAATAGATGGCGGTCGTTACAATTAGTCAACACGCATTGGAGCAGCGTGGTGGATTTAAGCTTCAAGCCCTCTCACCCTAGAGGGAGACCTAAACCCTTGCAGTGAGGTATAATGGGCTGATAGAATGGAATAATATATATATATTCGTACGTCTTAAAAATGAAATTCAAAGTTCAATATATAAACAGTCAAAACCGTACGGGAACTTAAAAACGTGGCGATTTCAAACAACTCTAAAATGACGACGACATAGAAACCGCCAGTTTAAGTACTTGTTGCACATAAAAAGTCATACCACTCAACAGTGTTTTATGTTTTTTTATTATTCGGCATTTACGCGATGAAATACTTGTTAACGAGCATTTGCCGACTAACGAACGGTGATGGCATACACTACTAGCGTGGTGTATGAGCGGTCGCCTTGTCGATAGCGTGCTATGATTCTAGCGGGGAGCGAGGCGGGCGCGTTTCGCTAATTCTATACCTCCCTATAAGTGTAAATAGATCTTTGATGAAAGTATAGGTACATTTTACTGATTTCACAATTTGCACGTTTCAGAGATTCAACGTAACACTAACAAGAGCGAAGGCAAAGATCGTAATAATTGGAAATCCAGCATGCCTCATCAGAGATGACAAATGGCGAATATATATGAATAAATGTAAAAGTTACAACACATACTTCGGCCAAGCCAACGAACAAATGGAGAGGACCTCTAATTTGCTTCGTGCAGTAGCTGAAAATAATTTTAAGAAATTCCGTATTTACGACTTACTGACCAAACAAGGCGAAGATAAAGAAGGGAAAAACGAAAAGAAAAAATCAAAATAAAATCGCATTTCGTTTAATTTAAATCGGGTGATGTATTATTAAAAATTTTCCAAAAAATCTTGTCCAAAGTCTAAAGTTCCTATTAGAAGATTTAGTTCATAAAAAAGCTACGACGAACTGTTAAAGGTTATAACTAGGAAGGTTAAAAGATATTTTTTCACAATGTTATTATTTTATAAGAGTTCAAGTTTTCTATAAACTTATTATAAATATTTATCTTTAGTATAAGTGACGAGTGTAAACTCTATCCTACCCTACCCAAGCCTATCGGAAACCTATCCCTCAAAGCAAGCAGCATCAAAACTGTAAGGTGATCAATACAGGTGAGCAGCGAAATCAATGTTATTCGTAAGTAAATCATTTGGCCATTAATGAGATAATTCTTAATGCTTGGACATGAATATTTTTCTGGTAAAGTTTTTAAATCTACCTACCCAATTCCCTACTATGACTGATTAATTACGATTTGTTCTGTTTTATTCGACTTAATATTAGTAAATTTTATTACTCTTGTCATCGGTCAGTATTTGCTGTGACCATAGAAATTATTTTTTGCATTTGTTAATTATTTATTTTGAATATTACCTTTTACATTCCATTTTATAATGTAACATTAGTTAAATAATTTGATATCAATTATTTGACCAACAAAATGCGACCAAGCTAGACAATTTGTCAAATTTTTACTATGGAACCGCGCTTCATATATTCTGCGCCATACATAATGTCAAGTTGCGCTATAAAACATCTCTTTACTGATATTACAAAATTTTTATACTATAAGTACACACACGCTTGCTCAATGGCGAAATTGTTGTAAATTCACTGGTCCAAAAACTAGAAGTAAAAAACCGACAAGAAACTCCTCATATGTTGGTAAAATCTTAAATCATTGGTCGCACTTTGATTTAATGCATTATTTTTATACGATACTTTGAATTAAGACAATAAAAAATATTCTTTTGGTATTACCTACTGTTTTATTTGCAACTCGGGTATCTGTCAAAATTATAAAAGTTTTTCTATGTTATTTAGTCAGACAAGCAAATAATAAAAAAATGTTTTTCTTTTGTCATTCACATGAGAAATAGCAATGCCTCAATATTATTTTGTTTATACTCATCAAAAAAAAGATTAAAAAACTAAACAAATTCCTCCTTTCAATTACTCATGAGCATTTATTCTTATATTTGATACAAATCCATTTTCTTCTAAATACACTTGAAAAGTCGGTGCTTGAAAATGACAAAAAAAAGGGACTTAAAAAATATATTACACTGAGAATATTACTGAAAAGCAGACGACGTATTAATTTGACGGATACGTTGAATATATTATTATGTTAGTATTTACCACATTTTAATAATATCGCACGTTATAACTGATCGATTGGCCGAATAATTAATAGAGATCCTTACTGGAGCCAAGGGTCACGGGTTCGATTCGCGCCCGGGACAAAGTGCCATCTGGTCCCAAAGTAAGCAAGAATATATTGCTCGTGTTATGGGCTAGTCCCAAAATAAGCATGTATTATGCTTGTGTTATGGGTTACTAGACAACTGATACATATATAAATAATGGTCATGATACCTACATATATAAATATTTTATACCCAGACCCGGAACGAAATAAACATGTTCATGTACACAAATATTTTTCCGGACGGGAATCGAACCCGCAACCCTGGCTCCGCAGTTAGGGTCTCCAACCATTCGGCCAATCGGTCGTCAAATATCAAATATTTAAATGGTGTGTAATATAATTTGTTTTAAAAGTTAATTGAGGATTCGGATATGTTTTCTAATTATTTCCGTATGAGTATAAATTTAAAAACACCTACGAAAAAGTTAACCAAATATAATAAAGTGACATTTATTTATTTACTTAATATAAAAATCTTAGAAATGCATAGGTATGCTGGGTATATTAAAATATGTCGGATAATATGCACTCTGTATAGTCTATGCTGGGGAAAATCCCTGAATTTGAAATGTGGTACAGCCAGAGTAATGTTGTTACCAACCAATATGGTGTACAATGGGTGTACATGATACCGATTCTGAAATTCATAATCTACTAAAATATACTAGTGTTTCTTGTAATCTACTGAAATCTACTGTATTTAATCTACTGTAGCAGCTAATTTGATGCCCTGAATCTACTGACAAACTAGAAATCTACTGAATCTGGTCACGCTGTTAACACAATAATAATAACTTTAATAATTTTATGTAACGCTACGCACAGACCTGCGTGACGAAGCTTCGACTACTTGTGTTCAGTTATTGCGATAATCTGAGCTGCCATACTTGCGAATGAAATTGCTAATAGAGTATTTGACTAATATTATATTTATTAAGAAAAAACAAAAATACACTTTAGAAGATAACAAACTATTATTTGGTTAAAGAATATGGAAACTATAAGCTATTAAAAATTGATTTCTATCTCTTTCTTGCAAAACAATATTTAAAATTATTTTATGGCCTGACGTTACACACAGGTATTGCCCTCTCTGTCTAACAGGACATTTTAAACATAACTTTGTTAATTTCAAGCAGTGCAGTTATACATTAGGGAAAAGGATTGTCAGAACAACTAAGTGGCGGAACTCTTAACTATCGTTTCAAGGATATGTTACAAAATGGTACAGTAGCCTCAAAATGGTGATCATTAGAAATCAGAAGGGTTCCCTCGTTCACTATATGCGTCTCTAATTTCGAACACTATAGATATGTGACGTCGATTCTTAACTGCTCGCGGATCAACTGTTTTTAATATATCCTACCGTACCGCTTCTTATGAGATTTCGTATACAATCGTTAGTGCATCGCGGTAGTCACGCGGCCCCGGGTGCCCTTGAAGACTGGATCGACTTAGCGCTCTGGTAATTGGGTGCAGCGTTCGACGTCGCTCAAGTTCAGTCACATGCCACGCCAGGACGGTGGCTTAGGTGCAATACTTGCTACAGAAAAGAGAAAAAAGGGAAAGTTCGCCTTTCGTACTCAGCGACCAAAAGCCCTTTTTCACACTAACTGCTTTCCGAGGGTGCTTCTTTTCTAGAGGTTTTCTATAAAGTACTACTTTCCGACGATGCCTCGATTCTAGAGGCTTTCTATAATGCACTGCCTTCGGAGGGTGCCAAAGAATGCTCGCCAAAGCTGCCTAGAAAAATCAAATGTAAACCGGATGGTCACTCAGGGCAATGCTTAATTTTTGGTAAACGAGTAATATACATGGTAACAACAAATAATACAATTACAGTTTGGATTTCTACTATGGGGTTTCTTCAATAATTGTCATATTAATCATCAACCATGAATTTCAAATAAAAAGAATGAATGGATTTCGTGTTTTCTTCAAATATCTATAAAACCCCACATTACATATTGTTATTATAATTAGATCATTTCTTTATAAAAACCAGGTATTTCATACGCATCAGTTGGTCTATCGCTCTCACTAACCATTGAACCCATCATTGAGTCAGTTTGAGAAGGCAAAAGTAGTATAGAAGATGGCTCTCATTCTTTTGCCTGAAAAGCCCTGATTGGTCCGCTGAAAATGGGGCGAAAGTATCACTCAAAGCGCGCAAAACTGTAAAAATAATAGATATTAAGTTTAGACATTACATATTGTTATTATAATTAGATCATTTCTTTATAAAAACCAGGTATTTCATACGCATCAGTTGGTCTATCGCTCTCACTAACCATTGAACCCATCATTGAGTCAGTTTGAGAAGGCAAAAGTAGTATAGAAGATGGCTCTCATTCTTTTGCCTGAAAAGCCCTGATTGGTCCGCTGAAAATGGGGCGAAAGTATCACTCAAAGCGCGCAGAACTGTAAAAATAATAGATATTAAGTTTAGACATTACATATTGTTATTATAATTAGATCATTTCTTCATAAAAACCAGGTATTTCATACGCATCAGTTGGTCTATCGCTCTCACTAACCATTGAACCCATCATTGAGTCAATTTGAGAAGGCAAAAGTAGTAAAGAAGATGGCTCTCATTCTTTTGCCTGAAAAGCCCTGATTGGTCCGCTGAAAATGGGGCGAAAGTATCACTCAAAGCGCGCAAAACTGTAAATAATAATAGATCAACTAACTTCGAGTTCTACATAGTCAGACCTCTGAAACAGGTCGTGAAGAGCTAATATTAGGTAGTCGGTGGGAGGCTATGCCTGAAAAGTGATACTGGCATTTTGAATCGCATCCAGTCTAGAACAAGCCCCGGTACGTCAGTACAAAATAAAATACTAATTACGTTCTTTCAATTTATAAATAGGTATGATTTTTTTTAGTTATTAACTTATGTACCACTCATTGAACTAAATTTGGATAGATTGAAAGCCACGAGCCATTTAATTGACAGACATTTGATGGGTAACAAGTCAAAAGGTTAACCTATATCTACACTACACATTAACCAAATTTGGTCAGATTGATAGTCACGTGCCATTTAATTAACAGAGACAATTGATTAATAATGATCAATGACAAGTTAAAAGGTTGAACTACCTACCTTAATGTAAAGATTCACGTCCTTATCACGTGCTTATCTTTCACTTCACGTTATATTGTGTAAACTTTGAAAAAAAGTGCCGAAAAAGAGTTAACATAAAGTAATAAATTCATATTCGTTTCTAACTACAGTTTCATTACAATAAACAACACAGATGTGAGAACGCAACTGAAGGAAGTGAGTTAACTTTGATTTAGCGTCTAAAATTATTTATGATATTTGGGAAAAACCACTGATCGGGCGGCCGTGCGGTATGTAAAGTGTATCCATTATTTTAACCCACACCCTTTGATACGCCGCCAAAGCACTCAGACAAAAAATCCACAAAGAAAACCGCCGCACGTGCCGGCCATAACAATGAAACCGACGGCTTGCACGTGCGACGTACAGTTCCAGCGAAAATTTATCCGTTTATATCGACGATTCACGGAGTAAGTAAATGACAAAATAGAACGTTTTATCATAAACACAGGTGGCTATTCAAAGGATACGTCGAGTGATGAAGAATGTCATAAGTTTTTGTTTCGTGTGCAACGAATGTGATAAGTTTTTGTTTTCTCAAAATAAATATTAAATATATTTTAATTTGTGTATTTCATTCCTGCTTTGTCTTTCGGTGTACCGAGGTGTAATATAACGGATAGACTATAATATTGCATCTGTCTTCGCGCAGGGTGATTATTTGTATCACATGCCGATAATGGCTTCCCACATCTGCGTTTATTGCGATAATAGACAAAGGTTCGGGACCATAGACGCAGGTGTAGGAGTAGCATATGTAGTCTATGGGTGCTGTGATCACTGTTGTTCTCTATGGTGTGGTCTATGTTTGGGTGTTTTCTTCAGTTTTCTTTTACTCGTGACTCATTTTTAATTGTGTTTTTAATCTGTGCTCCTTTGTGTTGTGCAGTGTGCACAGGTGTTGTGTTTACTTATACTTTCCTGTTCTTTCCTTTTTGCTGCTCGTTGCTAGATCGTTTCATAAGATTTTTATTAAGTACCTAATGAAAATTGTACCTTTGCTTGTGCTATAAGTCTTACCTAGGTAGGTGTAACCTCTGCATTATAATTTTAAGAACAACTTTAAGGTATAATAATTATGCATACCTAAGTTACCTACATGTATACTGATAAATATATAAATTAGTACATTTTTCTATGAGGCAAATAAAATTTCATATGTTACCACGATAATGTAAATACCTACTTATAACAAGAATCACTATCTAAGTTTTAGCATTTAATATTAATGGGGCCATTGATGTACCTTGTACGATGTACCATTGAACCCCCTAATCATTAATGTGTTATTATTGTTATATTATTATTATTAATGTGATGCGATTAAATTATCTATATTTACAAAACAGAAATATTGTATTTGATTATTTTACTATAACTTTAGCCGCTTCCGAGAAGTCCACATTGTTCATGTAAAAGTACGTATTATTATTTTTTAGAGCCTAGGTAACTAACCAATAAACCAGTTCAGAGGTAACAAGAGATAAATAATATGAGTTGATAAAAATAATATACAATTTAAAATATTTACTTACAGTGAAAATGTCCGAGATCCCACCCACTTTGAAGTATGTCCTATCCAAAAACCTTCAAGAAGAAGCTTTGGAGACATTGAAAGTTTCTCCTGAAAAGAAACTCCAGCTACAGCACATATTGGTTAACACCAGGTAGGTTCCTACCTACATGTTAGTAGATTACAAAAAGTTTCCTTAACCATTAAATAGAGTAACCATTTACATAAATGGGACTTAGCAGTTAAAACATTAGCAGTTTTTTTTTATGTTGACCGTCTAGATGTTTTTTTAGTTGACTATAATTTAAAGGGAATTTGAACAAAAATTTTATATAAAAGTAATACTAGTGCTACATCAAGTAATTGGTTGGTTTTTTGGTTGTTATTATTTTTACCTTTTGTAGACATTATTTAATATACAGGATAAGTTTGGCTTATGTTTAACTTATCACCAGATATAGTAAAATATTACGTCAAAAATAGTAAATGACCACCAAAATTAAAATCGCATTTAAGTGTGAAATTATAACCAAAGTTTTTACCTCTTGCTATCCTATTAAAGCAAATGACTCCAAACAAATCATTGTTACCCCAAAAATAGTAAATGATCACCAAAATTATAGCCGCATTTTAATGTGAAATTATAACCAAAGTTTTTACATCTTGCTATCCTATTAAAGCAAATGACTCCAAACAAATTATTGTCAACCCAAAAATAGGTAATGACCAACAAAATATTTACTACATTTTAATTTAAAATGACATGCAAATATTTTTATGTCATTCAGAAGATTATTCATCCATTTCAAATTAGTTTTGTGTTGGGAATTTATCAACAGACTTCTAAATAGACCATTAACATAAACAAAACTAATTCGAAATTGATTAATAGGCTTCTGAATGGCTCGTCACTCCGCTCCGCTTCGCTCCCCGCATTGACATAAACCAACCTAACCTAACCTAATGATTTCAAAAAATAGACCATTAACCTGAATTGACCTGATTGGAAATTGATTAATAGACTCCTAAATAGACCATGGATAAATGACATGTGTAACACAAAAAAGAGTGAAAAATTACAAAAAGTAAGAAAGTCTTGAATACTACACCGGAAACCATACCCAAATCTAAATCGCGGGAGGGGCTTTTGAGCTGGAGACATAACTTAATTTGGCATCATTATACTTTATTTGGTAATGTACCAACATTTTATGGCAATCATGGTGGTTTATATTGGCAGTAATAGCGCATTAATTTGCTCGCTAAGATTTGGTGATCATTTACTAAATTTGGTCTTTGAATATAATTTTGAAGTGCAGTCGTGACTAAAATAGCCAAAACTATTGTAATTTTAGACTTTATTTTTTGGTGTTAATTATATTTTTTTGGTAAAAGAGTTTAGGGTATTAAAGTATTTTTTGGTGGTCATTATATTTGTTCCGGATAAGTTTTTGAGATGCTTCTGCATGACCAAATCCTAAACTATGAAAAATAGCAAAAGTGTTCAAAGGAGTCATGAGCTCCATTTTGGAGAAAACAAAAACTGCATATTCACATTTTTTAAAATTCTGTTACTTTAACTCGGAATCAAACCACTTGATTTTCATTCATAATTGATTCAGCAATACCACAACAAAATTAAAATAAAAAAATACACACAAATAACAACAATAATTTTGTGTTTACCTCACGGTTCAGCGGTGCTGCGCAGTGGCTTAACAATATTTTTACTGATCATTAAAAAATTTCAGAATAATAATTGAAAATGGTGTGACTGAAAAGAATTATGCAAATTTTTTTCATCATTTACTTTGGTGGGAAGAGGTCATTGAAGAGAGGAATCTCGAGGTACTGGAATTTATGTCTTATTATTTATTTATATACTTTATGTGTAATGGTATAGAAAGTACTTTCAAAGATAGAACAAAATCATTCCGCATTCTTACAATTGCGGTATAATTATTTTTCGGCGCCTTCAGGGCGGAAGTCTTACGGGCTAACATGCACACCGCGACAAAATGTCGACGCATTACTTATCTCGTGCGAAATCAAGTCACCTCTAAAGTCACTTAAGAAGAGGCGGGACGCACGGTGTGGTGGATCGAAAATGAAAATTTTGGACTTAAGTGTATTTTTTTATGTAATCGTATTCTACTTAAAATTGTAAGCATATCCTTCATTTGATTTTTTTTTTATAATTCTCACTGTAACTAAAATAATCGACATTAAAATACCATTTTAAATTAGTTTTTTATGGGCGATTTTTTTTTTGTATTGAATCACTTATGTCTAAAAATATAGAAAAAATCGGTTGACCCTGCAGGCCATCTCTGAAACTTCCCGCAATTTTTGAGATCAAAGCGTTCGAAGATATCTCTATTAGGAAACTACTGAAAAGTTCAAAATATAGATGTTCATGGTTCTTTGAGCTCATCGAGCTCACAATATTTATTTTCTGAACTCTCCAAGCTCAAAAATAGAATTTCTATAAATTTAGAGTTCTTCGAGCTCAAAAACCAGGGACATATTCAAAGAAAATGTTACACCTATTTTGTAAATTTTGAACGGCGATATCTTTTGAACGCTTCATTTGATTTTAATGCAATTTACGGCATTATGTGCAATTTTGTAAGTATAATTTTTTTTGTGTAAAGTCAAAAATCGATTGGTCGTAAAATCGCAAATTTATAACATATAAATTTATAAACTGCGATATTTTTTGAACGTGTCGTTCGATTTTCATTTTTTCGACAGCGTACAACGCAGTTTTTTATGCACAAAAACGTATACCTACAAAATTTCAAGTAGATCAGTTGGAAAATATCAAAGTTATCTAAAAAAAACGTTTTAAAAAATTATTTTTCATTTTTATTTTTTGAATATTTTTGAAACAGCTCGACCGATTTACTTCAAAATCTAATCAGATCTAAGTCTCACTTAATAAATACTTTTGAACACCGTATTGTGGATCTTAATCGGTTGATCCATTCTCAAGATATCGTACGACAAAAAAAGTTACATACACACACACAAACACGTACGGACGTCCAGCCGAAAATAGTCAGAATGGCTTCCCAGGACCTCAAAACGTAGAGATCTGTTGAAAACTTGATTTTCGAAAATCTGACCCAAACCAATAATTTCCCTTGGATAGCGGGATGTTAACAAAATTAACAGGTTTCTCATGCATCTAATAAGTATGTATATCATAACACCCATATATGCTTTGTATGCTTTATACCTCTTCAACTTTATTTGAATATTTTATAATGTGAAACGGCTTTTTAGAAAGTAACATAGCATACATTTCATTTACAAAAATATCATTTTACTTCATTAATATCTACAGTTGCAGCAACTGACTTCGTGGAATCACGGTTTCTCGTTTCCTTTGTTCCATACTGAGATATAAAAACAACCTAACTTTCTATTGCATTTAACGTGTAAGAATGAGATAGATGTTTTATCTGCAGTAGTAACTTAAAAACCCAGGCAGTGTTACCGGTTTTGGTAGTTTTACTACCATTTTAGGGGTTTGTACTAGTAGGTTCAAAAAACCTGGTAGATTTTAGTATTTTTTAATTTGTTTCGTATTTTAAATTATCTACATTGCGTAGTTTATACGGAGAGAGCCAGAGTCTATCATCATGCAGCAATGGATTACGCTCTCATTTGTTAAGGCTCAATGAGTCATCCATGGATTTAGATTGGTAAATGAGCCGCTCCTTTTGTGTGCGTCAGGATGACGGTACAAAGTGGTACAGTACAAGGTTACTTTAGGATAGTGATTGT
Source organism: Luffia ferchaultella (assembly GCA_949709985.1). Classification (NCBI taxonomy): domain Eukaryota; kingdom Metazoa; phylum Arthropoda; class Insecta; order Lepidoptera; family Psychidae; genus Luffia; species Luffia ferchaultella. Next base: position 7,474,758 of record OX453256.1, on the reverse strand, counting down.
GCTGTAGATTTGATGTAGATAGTGGGTGAATGGGTGGTGTTTGAAAACGGTGTTCATCATGGTGAGATTGTTATCGGCGATAAATTGATTCAGGCGGCGTTCGCTCCGAATTAAGTGTTATATTCACTATATTAAATTAAGGTATATTTTCTTATCCTGCATTTAAACATTTCTACACTTTTTACAACAAGTTCTGTTATAATTTTATTTAACAAAAAATATTGAGGTAACTCGTCTTTTTTTTGCAGCAATACAACATTCCTAAATGTAAAGATATTAAAAAAGTACGCGAAGCATACTACTCACTGGAAGTGCCTGGTGTAGCTGAAAAACGGCCATCTTTGATGCGAGGTGAGTTTTTCGAAGTAATTAAGTACCTACTACTTTTTTATAGGGACATTTACTGCACTTTATAACCAATATTATAACATGGATGCGATATTGCCATAGTTGCACATGGTCCGCAAAAAGTTTGTGACGAATCGTTGTATAACTCCATAATCTTAATAACCATTATCACATAGCTTTTCTTTGCTTTATTTATATGAAATTTGGGCCATATATTAATACAATCAACAATCAATCACAAATAATGTAACTCATGCACTGTACAATAATAATATCTATATCTACAATAATATCTACCAGTGGCGTATCCAGGATTCAAACTTGGGGGGGGGGGGGGGGGGGGGGGCATATTTTTTAATGAACTAGTGCTAAACATGCAAGGTACGTTCTACGACCTTAATACGGAAGTTCGGGTTCAATTTATAAAGACATCCAATATAAAGCACAGTATTTGATAACACACTAATTTCAACTTGATACCTCCACGCGTTAGGGTCTAGACAGACCGATAGACATATAGACATTCTGGTATCCGCCTGTCTGTCAATCTGTCACAGCCTATTTTATCCGAATCTACTAGATGCAAGCTGAAATTTGATACATTCGAGTTGACCTTCGAGGTGACTCAATGACAAACGTATAGCGTAAATGAAAGATTTTAATTTTGGGGAGCAAAGTAGAAAATTAAAAAAAAAACTTTTCTATGGGCTCCTAGTGACATGTCAAATGAAAGTGTTTATTATAAAAAGTACAAGCATATTTTAGTTATAATTTTAATATTCAGGGTTTCAAAAATTTTAAAGATAACTGATTATCCCCCTTATCACTGTAAAACTGTAGTGTTTAAAATAAAAATAAAAAATACGGGTAAACCTTCATTTATATTTTATAGAAAAAACAGAACGATAAAAAATTAATTTATCACTTTGGGGGTAATTACATAATTTAAAAAATCTCAAGTGTGTCATGGTTCATATCAAATGGGTCTCGTTAGATATTTTTTTTAATAATATTTATTATAATTTTAAAATGCATAGTTTAGTAGATATTAAAAAAAATTATGACAATCTCCCATTGCTTTCTGTATCTCAAAAACTACTAAGCCTAAAATTAAATCAAAAGATCCGGAATATGTTGCTTTACTCATAGTTTACAGAAAAGTAAAGTCTTGTGGTTCGCACAGGAAACGGGAAATATTTATGTAGAGAAAATGCATAGATATAAAATGTGCTGCAAAATTCTACTGAGAACAAATAAGTTCAATTTTGTCTAGTGAAGCCTTCGCTTTCGGCCAAAGCCTGAGCCCGATGGACACTGCGAACATTTACATAGGTTAATAGGTAATTTTCGAAATTATATTACAAACTTTGCAAACTAAAATAATATATAAAAATAGTATTTGGGATATGACATCTCATTTAATTTTTTTTTATTTTATCATTCATTTAAGATTTTAATGTTATTTTCATTAAATTGCAGCGCGTAGACGACGATTTCGTGCACGACTTTTTTTGCGTTTATTCAGCATGGAACACATTTTTTTACAATACTAATTAAATAAATTTTAAGACAATTTTTTCTACACTTACAAATATACTATATGCCTAGTACGTATAATTTTTTTGTGATTGGTATTCGCTACCAGCTCGTTAAAAAAACCCTGAAAAATCTGTTGATTCGTGCTTACTCAGAAACGTATGTGTGAATTTATTTTTTACTTATATATATTATGTTGTTATCTAAATGAAATTTTGTAGTCTTACTAGATAAATAGGTGATGTATTATGACTACTTGACCTGAAAAAAGAGTGGTTGTCGGTTTTCAGATCCCGAAATCAGTAAGGAGCCCGCAACCCTAAAAATGCCATATTTGAATAGATCTACTTACGTAATATATAGTCAGCATTCAATAAACACTATACCTATTTAATTATATTAGGTACTTTGGTGATGTAAATAATTTACTATTTTACTGAGTATTAAATAGAAATGTATAATTTTCCAATTACAGCGTAGACCTTCTTGGATAATGTTTTTAACTTAAATTATACCATTCTGTTTGCGGTGGGGGGCGGCACCTACGATTCAGTTTAAATAGGCGGATGCAGTTAATGTAAATTAAACCCTAAATTGTGAAATTTATTATTAAAAATTTTTTTTTAGATCTCTATGAAAATCCTTAACATTACAAATTTTGGTTATGTTGGTAAATATTAATTGTGAAGCACTTATAACGGTAAAAACAACACATGGGACAAAAGTAAATTAAATCGGTTTATCGGCCAATGAATATTAAGAGACGATAAATATTCGAAATTCAAAACGAATCGGCTCTTGAGCACAGAAAACGGGTGAAAAAAATTAAAAGTTCAAATAAAATGATGAAAGTGAGGGAAACTTCATATTAAGGTAATTCGAAGTAAACGTTGCCAGAACGATTCAGCAGCGAAAGAACCTGAAAACACAAAAAAACTTTTTATTTCAGTTTTTTCCGATGACTATTAGTACAATGCCTAACTGAATTGGCTGTGTTAACTGCACACGAGACCATTACCTGTTAAATTCCATGGTACTGACGTCACTTGAAATATAATATTTATATTGTATTGTTTAAAAATTGTGATCAGCATAATGTTAATACGAGAAGCAAAGACAAACTTGCTGACCATGATAGCCGCCTCAGTAAAGTCACAAAATCTTTTAAAGGACGATATATTCGCTTTTACAATAAGATCCCAGTTGAGATTTAAAATTTACCTCTTAAAAGGGTAGGCTTTTCATATAGAAAAAGAGGGTTCGGCCCGTGTCTAATCCTTACTGTATTTCGGTATCAATGTCACGAAGTTTCGTGATTATTTGTAAATATGGGAATTTTGAATATTCATTAATAGCAACATTGCAAATTTGGTTGAAAATCATGATTTGGTTAGCAACACTTTTTTCTCCGGATGACAGCGGGGCCGATACCCACGAGGTTAGTCTGCTGCCTAGAATTTTATGGCCTATTAATAATTAATTACCTTTATTTGGTAGTCATAAGCACGATTGATTATCGAGCACCTAATTGTGAGTATATGATTAGTTTTTAGAGGTAACGAAACTATAAGATACGATATCCTGCTGAGCACGTGGTGCCAGCTGACGTTTACTGTGATATTTGCCGGTAATATATTGACGATATCCACAATATTAATGCGTAATACAGATTTGAATAATGTTATAGATTTAGCGAGATTTGTGTGTATGATGACGTCGGCATAGAAGCTGACTCGCGTCATAACCTTAGAGATTGAAAGACACCTCGAGCACTTCTCAATGAATGGTTGAGAAGGTATGAGCTCTTTATAGTGGTTAAAGAGTCCACACTCTGACGTTGGCATAGAAGCTGACTCGTGTCATAACTTAAGAGAGTGAGAGATATTACAAGAGCACTTCTCAATGAATGGTTGAGAAGGTATGAGCTCTTCATAGTGGTTAAAGAGTCCACACTGAAGTCGGCATAGAAGCTGACTCGTGTTATCACCTAAAAGAGTGAGAGATATTATAAGAGCACTTCTCAATGAATGGTTGAGAAGGTATGAGCTCTTCATAGTGGTTAATGGATCCATAGATAGAGAGATATGTATATGTGTGTGTAGATAGACACTAGAGTTTATCCTAAATAGAGGTACACAGAGATAGTGATAAGCGAAGCAGATGTGAGAGAGTTTTATGTACCTAGTATGATACTATCTATAGTCTATTATAATCTATTGATGCGCTTTTACGCTGTGTACTATGTTGTTTGTGATCACATTCTAACTAACTATAAATTGTCAATGCGGGGTCGGTGCTGGACCTTTGGGCCCGGGCCACCATTGCGTTAGGCAATGGTGTGCCCGGGCTTTATTAAATTTTTAGGTGTTCCTGAGACGGGAGAGATGAGAGCGAACTAATCAAAGCTGCCTACACTGACAACGGAGATGATGCTTATAGTGTACATATATGCTCATGCTGGATGTCGCTTAAAGGAGCTCCTCGGAAGATAATTCAAGTGGTCGATGCTACTGTATATGGTGTAGATTCTTAATGACCAATATGAGATAACTTGATTAAATAAATCAATTATCAATTTGTATTAATTCAAGTATCGTTGACCCTTGATCAGTTCAAATATAATCATATCGCGATCTTAGAAGTTACACCTCACAATACATGATGATATAACAAATATAGACTTCGCGACAATCAATATATACAAAAAAAAATTTGTAATAGGCGAAATACTGTCATAAGGCGGTATATTTTTGTTTTTTCTTTTTTTGATATCTTGTTTAGTTGTTTTAAAATAAATTCCTGAACAACATGATTTTCGTTAGTTCTGAAAATTATGAGTCGTGAATTCGATATTAATGCGAATTTAAAAAAAAAATCTCTACCCTAGGGACATCCTTTCCTAATGACCCTGCGAATTTTGGTTCCCCTTTTACTACTTATCTATTTACTACTAACCTACCCCTTGTCAAATATATTGCGCGCACGGAGGATTATCAGATTTGGCATTGTTAAATTATATGTGGAGTATGACTGCATAAAGGTGAAATGTATATACAAGGTGAATTTTTGAGATCGGATTATATGGCAAAATCCTAAACTATGAGAAATAATAAAAAGTAAGAGAAAACTTTATACCCCTTTTAAAGCATATTACGGGTACGGAGGAGTGTGAAATTTGGCAAAGGTAAAATTTATATGGAAAAGGAGTGCCAAAAACGAAAATTTATATATAGGTACCTAATATGTGTTAGAAAATATTGTCAACTATAAGAGTTAATAGTCTGTCGTTTGATGCAGTTTGAATTAACTTACTCTCGCCTATTTATTATTCGTGGTTTCAAAAAAGTTTGTACGGTCGAACTTCGACCGCTGGGTGACCACTAGTTTTAATAAATATACTTGGTTTGTTTTAGGTAATCATGTTCACCTACGTCCCTGTCAACGTAAATATTTGGTTATTGATTGTATCATAAAAGATATCACTGGCAACACAATATACTTCAGTGAAACAGTCGAATGGTAAGTGTAATAAAAAAATATGCCATGTATAAAGTTATTTAAGTATATATTACAGTAATGTATAGTTAAGTTATAAGTGTGTATGTTACTTTATGATACCAGTCAATATACCGGGGCCGATTTTATTGATTTTTAAAATGGAAATTTATCGATTTATCTGTAGCCAAACATACCAAAGAAACCATTGGAGGGATGCTATGACAAGGCGACCTAACGTGACTTAATATTAACTGTGGGTCTACGAAAACGCGACAAAGTGCGAAAAACCATTCAAGGGCGAGTCGGACTTGCGCCGTGAGGGTTCCATAGGACTGTTAAGAAATACTGTAAGCACTACGCGTTAATACATCTTGTTAATACGTACAGCTCTGCCGGAAAGTTGGCAACACGCGACTTAGGCGATTTTTGGCTTGAGTTGTTGAAGTACTTATCAAAGATACAGGCACCGTACTCCGAAAGTTAGTGATACAAAAGCGCTACATTTTGGCGTTCTAATTTATCGTTGTTTTCTGTGGGGCGGCATCATAGTACAGGCGCTACTATTTTTGTGCCTTGTTGTTTAACTATTACTATTATGTCACATTTAGTCCGGTCGTGGGACATTAAATTTCATAAAGAAGTTATCACAATTCTAAAATTGTTCGTTTTTGCTGAGTGGATAGATAAAGTGCATGGTGAGCTACTGTCAAAAAGTTAGAAGGTTTAGGGCTGTGCTAAGGGAATGGCTTAGGTTTTTCTTAATATTTCGTGCAACAAGGTGTATATAGAATTAAAGTTTGAAATTTTAATCCTACTACTAATATAAACGCGAAAGTTTGTATGTATAGATGTATGTGTGGATGTTTGTTGCTCTTTCACGCAAAAACTACCAAATGGATTTTAATGAAACTTTACAATAATATAGCTTATACACCATAATAACACATAGGCTATAATTTATAAAGATATTAGCTTTCTGCCAGCGGCTTTGCTCGCGTGGACTAAACAGTTGTACACTGATTTCGAAAATTCTTTCACCTATAGAAAGCTACTTTATCAGCGAGTAACATGGGCGAAAAGAAGAAGGGGTGGTGGAGGGAATGGCTAGGAGAACGTTTCTGTAGTCCACCCGTACGGAGCCGGGTACGACCGCTAGTTGGTTCATAATTAAAACTATCTTAACCCCATGTTGTAAATTTTTTTAAATAAAAACATATGTGATACTTCGAATATATAAAAATTAATAAGACAAAATCTTTCAACAAAATTTTAAAACTTCTGAAATAATATATTGAGACTTTCGGTAGTTACTCAAATCTGTTGGATTAAGTTTAGAAAGTCAAGTGGTATGCTTCTACTACAATGTCATTATTCTTTCGTAAGATAGACAATAATGACTATGAAATTGATAATTTCGCCGGGCGCAGGCTGGTGTGAAAAAATACCATGCTGATAGAAGAATTAGTGTAGGTATATCAAGCCAGAAAACTAGACACTCAAGAGACCATACTAAAGGTTGCTGAAACTCGTAAAAATAATTCTAGCGAACGAGTCAGTTGATATATTATTTGCCTTATGTACAGTACAGTCACGCGAAGAAGTGCCTTGAAATTATAAGATAAAAGATTAAGTATCTACTTTTTTACGTCGTGTTGTAAATTTTTTAGAAACATAACACACGTGTCACTACGAAAATCTAAAAATTACTCTTTTGTCATACAACAAAATTTCTAAAATTACATTTTAAGACTTTCGGTGGTTACTCAAATCTGTTAGGTAAAGTTTCGAAAGTCAAGTAGTGTGCTTATATTATAATTTAATTTTTTTCCCATAACATATGAAATAATATACAAATAATAAAATAAATAATAACGAATAAAAGTTGATATAAGTCGCTCTTATATGGCCTTATCAAAGCACTTGATTATCACACGAAAAATTAAAAACATATAGATTGTGGGTTTTGTTTAAATTACGGATAAATTTGATTAGTGTGGCTGCGAGCGAGACAGAGTATGTAGGGACTTATCGTGTCATTGTGCCTACATTACGGCACACGCGTGGCGCCGTAATTCTTATTTTTTATGATTCGGTACGATTCGTGGTCTGACAAAAAATCTATTTGAAGTTCTAGTGTAGAGGCAATGGTATTTCTAAATAAAACAACATATACGCACTTTAATAAATCATCATCATCATCAGCCCATTTTACCCCACTGCAGGGGCTTAGGCCTCCCCCACGGTGAGGAGGGGGGTTAGGAGCTTAAATCCACCACGCTACACCACTGCGGGTTGGGGATTGTAACGACCGCCATCTATTGACAGCGTCCGGGACGGACTGCTTAACGTGCTCTCCGGGGCACGGAGTCAGTGATAGTTAATGTACTTAAGTCAGGAAAACTCATTGGTACACGCCCGGATTCGAACCATGGCCCTATGGCCTTATAAATTTGAGACATTTATAAATTACTTAATGTTTAATTTATTCTGTTTATTCGTGCAACCCAGCACGTACAAAAAAATGATATAAACATGCTGTAGCACCTATCATTGATAACCAACCGTAGATACATAAAACAATTATTTTTCATGTTAAAGAGCTATGAGGTGTTCTGTAGTTATGGCTTCTTATGACACAGTATACCTAAAACTGAAATAGATAAATTACACTAGTGAGCAAATCATAATCATAAGCAAATATAAAAATACCACTGTAAAAAAGCAACTAGGCCTTTGTGTTTATTACTGTATAAGAATGTTCATTATTTTTGAAAACACTCATATAGAAAACATACACCCTTTTTAATTTGATAATAGAAAGGAATAATAATAATAACCAAACCATAGTCAATGCTGTCAAATTTATTTACTCTATGGTCAATTAAGACTTTGAACCGCAACTTTTCGCTTGTAGGAAAAATATATAAAAATATAAATTCTTGGTGTGCATTTTCGCTGCAAAAAAATGCACTTTTCAGAATCAAATTTTACGTTGAGCTAATTTGATCGGTTGCGTGTTTTAAATGATGTAATACATTTTCTTTTCAATATACATCAACCGACACTTGCGATGCACTCGTAACTATAATTTATTTTCAAATAATGCTATTTTGTTATGTTTTCTCGTTTGACTTGCGGCTAACAGAGTCTGGAGTCCTTTCTTTTTCACAGTAACAATGTCAGAAGTCAGATGAAGGTCACAAATTGCACATTTATCACTCATCGTAACGAACTTTGAGACGTAAAACACAAACAACGACGACGCCAAGGAAAGAAAATTGCATAAATGCAACTAGATCGCTTCGTTAATTTGTAGATAAGTATTAGGCATAGAGCAAATAAATTTGACAGCGGCGTTTGGTTTTAATAAAGTCACAAATGTCACTTCACAGTATCGAAACTGTCAAACGCAATTTTCATATGTAGACTCCGCGCGACTGAAACTTTAACTGAAACTCACCATCTCGCAAAGCGGGTACACTAGCTAACTAGAGTATGAGTGGTTAGCGTTAAGAGGAGAAGAGGGCTTTTAGTCAATTCGTACTTATATGGTATTAGACTTGTAAGCTATTTAGCTCACCTCACCAAACCATTTAGCGGCAAATGATTATTGGTAATATATGTTTACTTAATTAAACTAAGAGTAGGACACAACCAGCATGCCGAAATGAATACCCGCTAGAGCGCTGCGGTTAGTAAGCTGATTTGTTGAAATAGCAGCTGCCAGCTATCTTAGTAGTGTTTGAAGACTTCAAGATTACAAGAATAACTTTTTCATATTTTTAAAAAACTTTTAGTTGAACAAGCATATATTAAGCGCCGGCGCGACACTTGGAGGAGCGCGCAATGTCCACACACTAACCCGCACCCCGCATCATTCGTGTGTTCGTGAAATTTAAACAAAATCCACAAACTGTATGTTTCAAATTTTTCGTGTGATAATCAAGTGCTTTGTAAGTGCCACATAACAGGGAATCAACTATTATTCATTATTGTGAATCTTACGAAAGAAAAATGGAATTGTAGTAGAAGCATACTACTTGACTTTCTAATCTTAACCAAACAGATTTGTGTAACAACCGAACGTTTTAAAATGTAATTTTAGAAATTTTGTTGAATGACAAAAGAGTAATTTTTAGATTTTTGTAGTGACACGTGTGTTATCTTTCTAAAAAATTTACAACACGACGTAAAAAAGTAGCTACTTAATCTTTTATCTTATAATTTCAAGGCACTCCTGCGCGTAACTGTACTGTACATAAGGCAAATAATATATCAACTGACTCGTTGGCTAGAATTATTTTATGAGTATCAGCAGCCTTTAGTATGGTCTCTTGAGTGTCTAGTTTTCTGTCTTGATATACACCAATTCTTCTATTAGCATGGTATTTTTTCACACCAGCCTGCGCCCGGCGAACTTATCAATTTTATATTCATTATTGTGTATCTTACGAAAGAAAAATGAAATTGTAGTAGAAGCATGCCACTTGACTTTCTGAACTTAATCCAACAGATTTGAGTAACTAGGTACCGAAAGTCTCAAAATATAACATCAGATGTTATAAAATTTTTTTGAAAATTTTTAAATTTTCGTAGTATCCCTTATGTTATTTTTCTAAAAATTTTACAACGTGAGGTTAAGATAGTTTTAATTATGAACCCATAAAAATTTCAAATTTAAATCTTATATACAGGGTGTTACACGAAATATTAAGAAATACCTAGCCATGCCCTTAGCACAGCCCTAAAACTTCTAACTTTTTGACAATAGCTCACAATACACTTTATCTATCCACTCACTAAAAACGAACAACTTTAGAATTGTCAAAACTTTTTTATGAAATATAATGTCCCACGACCAGACTTATTTTCTGAAATTTCCGTAGTATTCCTTATGTTATCTTTCTAAAAATTTTACAATATGAGGATAAGATAGTTTTTAATAAGAACCAATCAAAATTTCAAATTTTTATTCTATATACAGCGTGTTACACGAAATATTAAGAAATACCTAGTTACACCCTTAGCACTGCCCTAAAACTTCTAACTTTTTGACATTAGCTCACAATGCACTTTATCTATCCATTTATAAAAAACGAACAGCCTTAGAAGTATCAAAACTGTTTTATTACATTTAATGTTCCACAACCAGACCGTTATTTTTTTCAAATTTTCGTAGTATCCCTTATGTTATCTTTCTAAAAATTTTACAACGTGAGGTTAAGATAGTTTTAATTATGAACCCATAAAAATTTCAAATTTAAATCTTATATACAGGGTGTTACACAAAATATTAAGAAATACCTAGCCATGCCCTTAGCACAGCCCTAAAACTTCTAACTTTTTGACAATAGCTCACAATACACTTTATCTATCCACTCACTAAAAACGAACAACTTTAAAATTGTCAAAACTTTTTTATGAAATATAATGTCCCACGACCAGAATTATTTTCTGAAATTTCCGTAGTATTCCTTATGTTATCTTTCTAAAAATTTTACAATATGAGGACGAGATAGTTCTAAATAAGAACCAATCAAAATTTCAAATTTTTATTTTATATACAGCGTGTTACACGAAATATTAAGAAATACCTAGTTACACCCTTAGCACAGCCCTAAAACTTCTAACTTTTTGACATTAGCTCACAATGCACTTTATCTATCCATTCATAAAAAACGAACAGCCTTAGAAGTATCAAAACTGTTTTATGACATTTAATGTTCCACAACCAGACCGTTATTTTTTTCAAATTTTCGTAGTATCCCTTATGTTATCTTTCTAAAAATTTTACAATATGAGGATAAGATAGTTCTAAATAAGAACCAATCAAAATTTCAAATTTTTATTCTATATACAGCGTGTTACACGAAATATTAAGAAATACCTAGCCATGCCCTTAGCACAGCCCTAAAACTTCTAACTTTTTGACAATAGCTCACAATGCACTTTATCTATCCACTCACCAAAAACGAAGATCCTTGGAATTATGGTAAGTAATTTTTTTCTGGCTACGCGACTAATTATGTCACATGTCAATGAGTTTTTCTGACTTAAGTACATTAACTATCACTGACTCCGTGCCTCGGAGAGCACGTTAAGCAGTCGGTCCCGGACGCTGTCAATAGATGGCAGTCGTTACAATCCCCAACCCGCAGTGGAGTAGCGTGGTGGATTTAAGCTCCAAACCCCCTCCTTACCCTGGGGGAGGCCTAAGCCCCTGCAGTGGGATAACATGGGCTGATGATGATGATGATTATGTCACATGAGTAGATATCCATACAGAGTCCAAGCTCTCTAACGTACAAAATTTATATCTATTTTCATTGGGTTGACACTTGTTTTACTCGTTAAAAAATTTAGGTAGAAAAACAAAATAAAGTAAATACATATTATAATAAAAAAAAGAAAAAAATATTTTAAAATGTATATTTGAAAAAGTAATAGTGATCAGTGCAATTTGACACATCCTAAAATAAAATTCGTTATAAATGATTAACCCTAAAAAAGTTTTCTGTTTTTTTTTTCTTTTTGTGTTTTACTATTTTAAGCGATATTATCTTATTTTATTTTATTTTAAACACTGAAGTGGTAAAATCCATAATTGGTCAACAAAATCACTCGAAAAATCTTTATGAATCGCGTGGAATGCGTGCGGCGCAGCAACATCCGTCCGTTACACGCCAACTGAACTGGTGCAAACCAGTTCTTACAGTGTACATTAGAATAAGAATACAATTGTATAATAAATAGGTCTATGTCCAAAACAATTGCCGAACGCTTAACGTCCAAGCACGCGGTGGCTGGGGAGTCGGGTCGCAGCGTTCCCTCAGAAATGGTTAAGCGAGGCGATGGCTGACTCTCAAGTTAACTGGCGAGCCGGTGCCGCGTGCGGGGACCAGGCAATTTCCACAATATATGTCCATGTCAAAAAAAAAAATAATAACAATCATAATAAATAAATAACAGATACTAAAAAAAAAATATATAAAATATTAAAAAAAATACAAAAAAAAAACTAAAAAAAAAATTAAAAAATAATAATAATTCGATTAAGCATTTAGGTATAAGCAGCAAGCTCACTACAAAAACGGCGAGGTGGAGTGTGGATGTTTTAAAAATTAAGTTATAAATTAGATATAACAAAATAAATAAAATCGAACAAAGGCACGGACGAAAGTCCGTGGTGTGTGAAATTAAAAAAAAAAAAAACCAGTTCTTACACCGGTCATAGTCCATGGTGTACGTGAACCCGTCAGTGAGAAGTCACGCGCGCATTGTCGCGCTATGTATGAGTATAGGTGATTATACTACAGCGGGCCGCTTCTATGTAGCTTGGCTTCTGTACGGATATTTATTTGCTATTGTACTCTTACAAACCATAGAAGTAGGAATAATAAAGGTAGACACCTAGAACACACACTACACTCAGGTACGCTATCTCACCGGAATTACACTTAAATTAAGTACAATTGACGCAGCCCGTTTGGCGCTGTTGCTGTTGTTGGCGTTTGTTGTTAGAGGTCCGGTGTCGATGACTCTGACACTCTATTTCCGTTGCCCGTGGCTTATTGTCGCTATTCGTGTCGACCCCTTCCACCCTTCGCCGCATAACTTCCCCCGCATTTGCTGCTTAGGACGTTGTCATACATAGTTCAGTCGAATAGCGCTCGTTCTAGTCTAACTGTTTTATTATTCCTACTTATAAGCCTCTACCCGTATTATTTTAAGATATGTATATTAGTGTTGCCATCCAAAGATTAAATAAAACTTTAATACAGTCCTGACAGGATCGAGCCTTTTTATCGACGGAAAGTAGAGTTCGACGTGCGTTTCATATTGTCTCGGATGCCCAAAATTGCAATGCATGAAGCAGTGTCAAACTTGTTCACATCACAAAAACGAGTGTTTCCTGTACCAGTCGCAAGCCCTGTCCAGGTTAAACCTCTCGTAAGGTAAATATTTAATATCTTTATATTAAAAACATAATAATAATATTAATAATTTCCAAATTCCAGAGCATTATATACTAAACCTTTTTGGAATCAATGAACTTCCGCTTGGTATCAAATTGTATGAAACCTTACGTTACTATACGGTTAAGTTGATATTAAGATTGGATGTTTTGGATCTGAGCACTAACGACGGAGCTGGCAGTGTTGCCTTTTTAGAATTATAGAATTAAAACAATATTTTCTATATGAAAAAAAAAAAAACTTGTAATTGCGTTGGTATTTTAATTATTATTTTGTGGATGAGGACAGTAGTGCGAATATAGAGTTGCCTTTGTCTCATCGCAGAAAAATACGAATACACACACATTATTATTAGAAATTAAAAAAAAGATAGAAATAAATAAAATAAATTTCATTAAAAATAATAACTAACTAAACTAACTATTATTAACTAAAATAACTATTATGTTATCTATAATTTTTATTTGAAGTCTTAAAACTACTAAATAGTAAAAATCTACTATAAGTGGTCACACTGTGGCACACGATGCACCACCAAACAATTTTCATAAGATCCTACAAAATCCTATACACAGATTCTACCCGAGAATCCGACTACACCGATGAGTGGTTCCAAATTCAAATTGACATACAAATATTTTACAAGTCACTAGCGAGTGCCAACACCACCGACTTGTCGACACAGAATTGTCTGTGTCGACACATTAAACCTCGATCTTGGATCAGTTTATAACTTTAATTCGATGTCGAGACCTTCCAGACTGGACGATCGAGAGATAAAGTTTTTTTTTTAATCTGTAACGGACCTCTGTTTACTTTTAAAAATTAACTGCAGAAGCAAAGGTCGCTGGTTCGATTCTACCCGGGAAAAATATTTGTATGCATAAACATGTGTACTTGTTCCGTATTTGGATTTAAAATATATCAGTGATGTGAAATACTTATAACGGGTGTTCGGTTGAACGTCTTCCAGACTTATAGAATATCTAGAGCTTACCAAGCTAAATAAAAAGTTTCAAGTGAGCAGATGTTCCAAACTAACGGTTACCAAGAAAAAAAAAGTTGAAAATTTAAATACGTTCAGCCGAACTCTCCGTATGCATATAATATACCGCGTGTTCGGCTGAACGTACTCCAAACTTATAGAGCGTGTAGCTTATCAAACAAAAAAAAAACGTTTCAAGTGAGCAGATGCCGCAAACTAACGGTTACCGAGTAAAACGGGTTTTTTTTTCTTTGGTAAGGGAAGAAACAACTTGCCCAAGAATGAACCAGATCCAGCCATTAAACAAAGAAAGACCGCACTCGATTGAACTTATAACGCGCCCTTCGCGTTCGATGCCCGCGCCGGGGGTTAAAAAAATTTTTTCAAGGATCCCAGGCAATTATAATATCTTATTTTTCCGTTCTGCGCTATGTTCTCAAAAGAAAATTTTCTATTATGATATGATTTCTTAAGGCGCCGCGACTTAAAATATTTGCTAATACCTAATGAATATGGTTAAACATTTTTAATTATTTATTTTTGTAAATTTTAGATTTTATAATCCAAACGTACAGAAGAATATAGAACAAAATAATGCGGTCCGGTGCATTGTGTCTGGTACATCAGGCTTAGCCCCTTATTTGGTTTATGGCCCTCCAGGCACGGGAAAAACTGTTACTATTGTTGAAGCCATTATACAGGTATGATTTTATTTTTATTTTTCAAAATATAATTGATTTCTAATACTACACTACGACTACGCCTTACAGTATCACTGCCTTACTAATAAGAGTTACACAGTCTATATACACACCGTATAACACTGTCAGTCAAAATGTCTTACTAATAAAACGTCAAATCGTGTACAACATCTGTGTGCTATGTGTAACTTTATACAACGGAGGACCCTAGTTTAACGCGTCTTTAAATGGTATAAAGCGTGTATAGCTAAGTATAAGTGGTAATAAACAAATTGAAATACGGTTTTAAGGTTATTTCAACTTCAGAATATTTTATAAAAATGGACCTCATAAAGTTTTTTTATATTGCTAACGCAGAAGACGCAAGGAGAATTGAACCACGAAAAATAAAAGTATATAAAGAAAGATGTAATATTTTACAACTAATGGACTGGTCGAATAATTATAGGTAGGTACAAAACAATTTGTTAGGATGGACAACAGTATCAAAGCACCGTAGCAACCTTCTTGTAAAATGTAAAATCCACGATAAAACTATGGAAATTGAAAGTAATGTTTGCGACATTGGGATAAAAACTGTACACTTCTTTTCACGTACAGTTTTTAGTGGTTTTATTATAAAAATTTATAGTACTTAAATAAAAAAATTGTCAAAAAATACAACGGAATTATCAACTCCTTACTTATTTCTGGAAATTGGATAAATTAAGTATTGCGTTAATAAAATTTTACGTATAAAGAAAAACGTTACGCTATGAATGCTATGATTAACACATGAAGTTCTGCGTGATGAGGAACGCAAATATACAAATTTGCTATCAATCGCTATAAACGTTCCATAACTATACATGAGCTATGTATTGTTTATTAGTAAGAATTATAGACAAGGTCTATACAACTCTTATTCAATGAATAGTTGTACAGTCGTTTAACGGTTGAATAAGAGGTTTTTATTAGTAAGGCAGTCAGTGTGTAATTATACCCAAAAAGCGACATCCTCGTTTTCGGACACTAATCGACGGCGCTTCCGATGATTATAAATGCAAGAGTAGCTAAAACCTCCGAGTATCAATTTTGTTTAGTTTATGAGATGACATTTGATTTCAGTAAGAGAATTTTTATTTCCATTTTAGTCCAAAAAAATACTACAGATTCTGATAACTTAAGATAGTTGAGTGTTAATAAATGAGAGACGTGTTACTTGTTCAAGGCCTATATTGTGACTGTCTTACGTACTAACATGCATACATGTGTTACTTATACCTATGCTTATACTAACGATGATGTCACGTACTACACCACCGGGGCCATTTTGAAAAAAAAAATTTCATTAAAGATGCAAAGTTTTTCATAATCCAAAGTAAACTATAATAATACAAAATTTTTATGACAATATTTAAAAAAAAATTTTACGACAAAATAGAAAAAAAAAAAATTTTATATCATATAAAATACGACAATATGGAAAAACTAAGACAATGATAAACTTTTTATAACATAGAAAAATACGACAATATAAAAAAAATTTTTTTTTTGACACTATAGGAGATTACGACAATACATTGAGTAATTCTAAGTTAAAACTAAGAAATTATTTAAGTAAATTTATAAAGTAAAATAAATGAATTAACGTATACATGTTGTTTTATTACTTAACAATTCTTATCAATATTACACATGAAATAATTATACGCGTTTTATACTATTTATCATTATTTTAATATCCATTTCATATCTTTATTAATTCTTTACTAATTTCTCTATAAATTTTATATTTAATTGTTCTATTTGTTTTTAATAAAACATAATTTTTGTTAACGAATTCGTCTCGCGATATTCGTAACGAAAAATCAAGATTTAAGTAAATTGTATTTAATGTTCTGGGACATATGCGAAGTAATCATTTTCATACTTTATTTTTCATTCGCTTCTAAATTTATTTATTACCTTTCATGAACTATCTTTCAACCAATACTAAATCTACACTATCATTCGGTTTGTGCAATAATTCTACAACTTTCGGATGATCAGGCCGATTGTTTATATCGTTATTACGTAAACTCTACATCAACTCTCACTTTTTCTCTCTACTTCCTTCATATTTTCTTTTCACTACCGAAACATTCTTTTCATTCATACTTTTCAATTCCTTTGACGTCGTTACTATTTTACTTAACGCGTCCGCTACTAAATTTAATGTCCCTTTGTGTTAAAATCTTCCACGAACTTGTTAATGTAAGCAAATCTTTGACCGTGAACAAAGAACAAAGAAGGGTTCTGTTCGACTGGCGCGTCTGTATGGCGCGACTTGGCGTGACGCATATCCGCTGCTTGGGAGGTCGACTTCGTTGTTATGTGCATTCTGTAATGACTCACAGTTGATTTGCACAATAATTTTTCATAGCAATTTTATAATTTTCCTAAAGAAAAATTTTTCCGAGTTTTCAACTCAGCTTATAACTAACATGTCTTATAACTAACAATAAACACAATAGAAATACACTTTTTAAATGACACAGAATTTTAAATGACACAAAATACATTGAAATATAGTATACAAGAAATTACTTAACTAACTTAAAAGTATAATAGACAATTTGTATACTAATATTAATATGCTACTATAAAACATTACCAAATAAATTTTATAAATTCTAAAAATTTTCCTTAAATTAAACAATAATTGAAAAAAGGGAGAAAAAATTTAACTACAATTTAAAATGTTGTAAAATAAATTGACAAATTAGGCATTCACCTCGTGAAATGTCTATGACAATTTATAAACTTTTTCGTGATTTAATTTTTCACTTTTCACTATAATGACCATTCACTATATTGACTTATCACTTTGTATACACGGCACTTTTATTACTCACGATTTGCCGCGAAATGTCGGCGTCTGTACTTTTTCACTTTTTATTTTTGAATAATTATGTTTGAATTTGTACTGTACTAATGCACTTTTGATTTTGAATTTGACTCCTTTGTTTGGCAGGGTCGCCATCTGATAACTTAAGATAGTTGAGTGTTAATAAATGAGAGACGTGTTACTTGTTCAAGGCCTATATTGTGACTGTCTTACGTACTAACATGCATGTGTTACTTATACCTATGCTTATACTAACGATGATGTCACGTACTACAAGATTCAGAAGATTACAATCGTTACATAAGAACTAGGTATAACAACAGTGCATCCACATAAAATTTTTGTGAGTCTCTAAACTCTCTAGTACATAAGAAAATGTGTTAATTGCTATTTTTCAAAATATTTTTGGAATTTACTCCTTATGAATCGATTTGCATATAAGCGCCCGGTATGAAAAAAATATGAAGAGTAAAATTTTGTGATCGAATGACTTCGTTACGTTTATTCAAGGTTATTATTAACTTTCAAAATGTACAAACTGTCAGAGGTGTCATAAGCATGGGTCATAAGTCAGTGTCATCTGTTGGCCGTCACTTGTCAGTTTTGGCTTTTGTCGGGTTGACGTACGTCGGGCGATTTTTGACGTATGTGTCAGAGACGTGTCATTGTGTCATTTTGCTGTCTTGTGCTCCCCCTGCCCCATGCCCCGCGGGGAATGCACACTGGAGAGTGTAAAGCGCTCGAGGCTTGCACAGTGTCTTATTTTATTTTTATTTATTTAGGACAACAAACAACGTTACGTCTTAGCGATGAGCGTAAACAAAAAAAGGGAGGCGAGTGTGTACATCCGGCGGCCTTTTACATTGGTGGCACGTATTGTACGTAGGTATCATTGAAGTATTTCGATACATTCCATATTTGATAAATGAACAACTCGAATAACCCTGTCATGTCACACGTGTTTGACATAATTTGAAATAAGTAATTTCCCTGCAGCATCAGTTATTCAAGGATTTTGAGTTATTTTGTTTTCTACGAAGAAATTGTTTTCTGCCTTAGTTATTGTTGACAACACTACACATGAGTATATTACAACATAACAAAACAAAATTAGATTCGTTTTCGGGTTTCAGTGACCATACCAAAAAGCGTAGGAACTCAGTATGTTGGATTAATTTTGAAAATATGCGCGTATGCGCTGTCCATACATTATTTATCTAAAAGCCGTGCAATAAAATAATTTTAAATCACCTCAATTCATCAATCACATTTAACACATTTTTCCCTGTTTGTTTTAAAATTTTGGCAATAACTATTGTTGTTGCGAAAAAATTTCTATGTTTACTGATATAACTCGTTTTGTTATAATATATAAGTTTCATTGCCTTTGAATTTAATTTTATTGTATATTGCGACGACCACTTAGCCTAGTGGGTAGCGACCCTGCCTACGAAGCTGGAGGTCCCGAGTTCAAATCCAAGGTCGGGTCAGTATTTATATGACGAATATCGATACTGGTACCGGGTCTTGGTTGTTATATGTATGTGGTAACGTATCTTCGCATGGTACCTACCCAAAACACAAGCTAATGCTTAGTTTGGGGCCTAGACATTGTTATGTTGTTGTCATGTCTATGTTATTATTATCTATTATTATTGTTATTCAAAATCTACAGCAGCTGCGTAACCACCCCCGCAACCCCTTATACCTATCTAGTTTCTATTTCATGAGAAGTGTTAATATATAACTTTACAGTTTCATAATAAACCCAGATAACATATACTGTGACTTGTAACATAACAAACTAATTCTAAGAATTATTAATACGTATTTTTAATGTTTTGGCTGACGAAATTTTATAATATAGGTACTTTGTTAGGGATAAAAAATAATATTTGCAATTTACCTACTAATTTACTGTACAGGTATATTCTACATATATTCGTTAATATATTTCTTTCTATATAAAAAAAATATGTATTATACATATTACCTCTACATCCACAAACATCCGACAGACAGAATAAAATTGAACTTTGCTTAAGATTATTGAAATATTTTTGTCCAATTATTATTTACTAGCGACCGCCCGCAGCTTCGCTTGCGTAGACTACACATTCCTGTTTTAGGTAGTATTAACATTCGCAATGGTTTATACGTACTTTTAGCTAAAACTAATATTGGGTATACCCATTCAAACTTTCAATCTTCATTTTCCCTACTCCTTTAAGAAAACCGATACTCCCATACTTATCACCTCCCGTTTCTCACCCTTAAAATGTGGAAATCCAAAAACCCCGAAACACGTCATTATTTATTTAAAGAACAAAGACTCTCATACAAAGCCCCTCCATCCCTCCCTCCTTAAATTTGAAATTTCCAAATATTCATTTCTAAAAAATTAATCTATACTAATATTATAAAGCTGAAGAGTTTGTTTGTTTGTTTGTTTGTTTTTTTTCTTTGTTTGTTTGTTTGTTTGTTTGTTTGTTTGTTTGAACGCGCAAAACTCAGGAACTACTGATTCAAATTGAAAAGTTGTTATTGTGTTGGATAGTCCATTTATCGAGGAAGGCTATAGGCTATACTACATCACGCTACGATCAATAGGAGTGGAGCATCAATGAAAAATGTTACGAAAACGGGAAAAATTATTCCTTTTGGGAGCTTATTTCGCGCGCGCTGCGTAAACGGTTGATGTTAACCAAAAACCATGTATTACGGAATTGTTCCCCTTTAAAAGTTCTAACTAAAAGTCCGCGACAGCATATGTGTATCTTTTAAGGTTAACTTACTATAACCTTTTTTATGACAATCAAATTTGTTCTAACATAATGTACTATTTGCAAAGATGTTTTTTAAACGTAATATTAATCCTTATCAAATTAAATACGTTAGTTGTCTTAAGCATTTCATGCATATTATAATTGCCCTTTACAACACACAATTTCAATTAATATGTTAGCAGTTTTTATCGAAATATGAAAACTATAGCGGGAGAAAATAAATTCGCTGTCTGTTCTCTGTTCGTTAACTTTTTACTTTCAAACCACGCAATAGACTTTGATACGGTTTTCAGTATAATCTTATAATCTATTAATCTATATAATAGAAATACTTATTATAAAGCTGAAGAGTTTGTTTGTTTGTTTGTCTGAATGGGCTAATCTCTGAAACTACCAGTCGGATTTGGAAAATTCTTTTTGCCTTTGATAGCCTGAACCTAGCGGAGGGTTATATAGGCTATATATATGAAGACGAATTGTTTGTCTATTCGAGCAAATCGGCTTCGGGCAAAACGGCTTAAACGATTTTGTAGAAACTTTACACATATGGAAAGGATGTAGTCAACTTTTTGTATGTCTGTTTGTATGTCCATCTGTCTAAACCGATTTTAATGAAACATCACAAGTATGAAAAAAATGTCATCAAAACAAACAAATGTTACTTTTTGTCCGTCTGTCTATTTGTACGTGTACCTGTCTATTTGAGCTAATTTCCAAAACGGCTAAACAGATTTTAAGGAAACTTTGCAGACGGGAAAGAAGGCTGTCAAGAGATTTGACATTAGCTACTTTTTGTCCGTCTGTTTGTCTGTACGTCTTTGTGTCTATTCAATTCAATTTTATCTATTCGCGCTAATTTCCAATACGGCTGAACATATTTTAATGAAACTTTGCAGACGTGAAAGAAGTTTGTCAAGAGTGTCATAAGCTACTTTTTGTGTTTGTTTGTCTGTCTATCTGTCTGTCGTTTGTCCACACTGATCTATCAACGTACAGCCAAAACTACTATGTCTAGGAAGCTTAAATTTGGAACATAGGTTTATTTTATAACGTGAACATGAAGAAAAGCTTTTTGTGAAATTTCAACTTAAGGATGGGAATGGAGGGACTTAAATAATGACGTGTTTCAGAGTTTTTAGATTTCCTCCTTTTAAGGGTGGGAAACGGGAGATGAAAAATTGTATCGGTTTTTTTAATGGGTGGAAGGGGAATGAAGATTGAAAGTTTGAATGGGTGTAACCAAAATTGGTTCCAGCAAAAACTATGTATAAACCATCTCGAACGTCAATAGTACCTATAACAGGAATTTGTAGTCTACGCAAGCGAAGCTGCGGGCGGTCGCTAGTACGTTATAAAATAAACCACTGTTCCAAATTTCGACTTCCTAGACTTAGTAGTTTCGGCTTTATCTACGCTGATAGATCAGTGAGGACAAACGACAGACAGCCACAAAAAGTAGCTGATGTCACTCTTGACAACCTTCTTTCACGTTTGCAAAGTTTCATTAAAATCTGTTCAGCCGTTTTGGAGATTAGCTCGAATAGACACATAGACGTACAGATAGACAGACGGACAAAAAGTAGCGTATGTCACTTGTGACCACCTCCTTTTCATACCCGTGAAATTTCACTAAAGTCGGTTTAGCGGTTTTGGAGATTAGCTCGAATAGACAGATGGACGTACATACAGACATACAAAAAGTAGTGTATGTCACTTTTGACCACTTCCTTTCCACATTTGTGAAGTTTCATAAAAATCAGTTTAACCGTTTTGGAGATTTGCTCGAATAGACAGACAGACAGATAGTATTATTTTATACGTATAGCCTTCCTCAATAAATAGACTATCCAACACAAAAAGAATTTTTCAATTCAAACCAGTAGTTCCTGAGATTTGCGCGTTCAAACAAACAAACAAACAAACAAACAAACAAACAAACAAACAAACAAACAAACAAACTCTTCAGCTTTATAATATTAGTATAGATTCAGTAACTAGGAGATTTACAAAAAAAGTTGTAGTTTTTCTATGATCTAAATGACTCAATATCTACTCTTTCAGAATTTTATAAACTTTAGTTATTGAATTAAGTACGACACCCTCGAAAAAATAAACGATTACATGTAAATTATTTAAGTATGATGAAAAATTATAATTTTTATAAGAAAAAATTTAACAACAACAAAATATAATAAAAACTTATTTTTAATTATATAAATAATATTTTTTCTATATTTCTTTAATTCTGCCGTATTAGCGTCTGTTTATTATGCTGAATCAAAAACTTATAAATTTAATATCAGATTAAGATTGCTGTGCTCCAACGGGGTTCATGTTGGTAGGTTGAAATTGATATTGTAAACATGACATGAATGCAATAAAGTTTTGAAGTTTGGAAACCATACTATACACTACTTGCACAAAAAAAAAACAACAGTTATCTCAGGGAATACGGACAATATTTTATTTCTGTTCAGGCTTGTCTTTCACTAGGTCGAAAACAACAATGTAGAAATGTTAAAGTTTTAACATCAGATATGATTTGATTCAATCAATCTGAATCCAATTCACTTGGAAATACTAACAATAAAGTACAGATATACTTAAGTACCTATTATACCTATTATATAAAAATAATTTATCACAGATAAATATAGATTTTTCCAAACTAGTCAAGATAGAGTCTATTAAAGTAAAACGACGCTTTGAAGTGTGTTAAGTACTTGTAAAGAACTTAAATGTGTTAAGATAGAAGGTTTTAATGGATGGATTGGATTTATAAGTAATAAATATACCTAATTTCATTCTTTTAATAAGTTTGGAGTAATGTCGGTCTTATGCAGGTTATATAAAATGACAGCGAAATTTAAATAATACATCATTAAAATTTTCTCTTGTTATAATCATTATTGAGATATTATTTTTAATTATTAAGTATTTTTAGTTTTTTAATTAGATTTTCATTTAGAGTAACTGGTGTTATATTGTTTAAACTTTTTAAGTATGTTTTAATAACATTTATTTCGCAAACAATTAATTGGCTGTAACATAAAATTATTTGAATACATTATTTTGCATTGAAGATATCCAAGAACATTTTACTTTACGCTTAAAAGTTTAAGTAATAAAATTTGATTCTTTTAGCTAGAATTTTTCTCATTTTCGGCAATAAAAATTCGTTTTTCTACTTTGAAGTTAAATATTTCATAAACTGAACCAAACTGACACTCGGGAGTTTTACTCTTGCATTTATAATCATAACCGTCGATACTTCTGGGCGAAAACGAGCATGTAATTTTTTTGAATATTTGTAATTACCTATACACTGCGCGTCGGCTATTTTCGTAGCTTCGGTTAGGTAGTACTTTTCTGTAGAAGTTTTGTTTGTTTTAAATGAAATCTATTTGTAGATAGTTGCGACAAACATTTACAGTAAAATTTTGGTGTGCGCCGAGTCCAACATGGCGTCTGATCATATTGCGTCTATGCTTTTGAAGTGCAATCAGAAATTGAATATAGAGAACTTTTTAATAAGAGCGAATTCAATCAATAGACCCAGGTAAGTGTTTTAATTACTTTAATCAACAAAAAAAATTTGCCAATATTATCATTTGCAAGTTTAACATGGAAATTACACTTGTTTGGGTAATGTTAAATAGTTGTTTTGTACAACAAAGATCAAACTACGATTTTGTTATCATACATATCAATGTAGTACGACAGAAACGTGAATGGGATGGATGCCAATCATCACTACGTGTAAGAAAAAGACAAACATAAAAGACATCTAATTCTGGCTTACGCATGAACTTCGTCGAGTTGGTCGGACGAACTCAGTCGAGGTCACTCGGTCACGTGTCGATTCGTGTCGTGATAGGCGCGTATAATAGCGCGGCGTTTGAAACTACAAGCTCGCGGGAAATTCAAATACTCTCACTTCTTTGTTTTACTTTGTTGTTGTTGGAAAATTTTAGACATGCATGGCTTTTTGGCTTTCAAGGAAAACACGCGCCTGTTTGTTAGGTACCTACTAGTGCTGAGTTTGAACAAGTGATTCTAAGTTAGAATGTTGGGTTAATAGTTCTCTGGTTGGGTGCAGTGAAAGATTTTGTTCAAAGGCACAACAAATAAATTAATTTGCTCTCGTGTGACACTAGAACTTTTCAGCTTACTAGCGAGAAAATATAAAATATATCTAAGAAAAATTACTGAAACTAGATTAAGTAATGCGTTTTCCCTACATATTTTGTAAAGTACAGATCGCGTCAATATTTATGGCCATAGAATTAGTAATATTTTAATAGTAAGGAAAAGAACTAGCACTATTCAACTGATGTTCCTGAACGCGATAACCACCGATGAGCCGCGAATGCTGGGGAAGGTATGCGGCGAAGTGTGGGAGGAGTCAACACGTTCAACGACAGTGAGTCATGGTGGTCATGGGAGGAGGAAATACAGCGTCAGAGTTATCGATAGTGTTATCGATGATATTTTATAGATAAATTTCATTTTTAAAATAACGTCTTGATATTAAAATATTTTACATTTTTGGTTTTAAAATAAAACAAGATTTTCAAAACATTTTTTATTGACCGAGAATTGTGATACACTATTAATGTCAGCAACAAAATAAAAAACAAACTGATTGACTGAAAACGAAAGAGTCGAAACAGATTGTGGAAATAAATAAGCATGACCTTCCTTTGTTACTGACATTAAAACAGTTTTCCATAAATTTTACAAAAGACTGATCTTAGCAAGAAAGGAAGTTCAAGCTTATTTCTACAATGTGTTCCAACTCCTTCGTTTTCAATCAATCAATGAATCTTCAATTTCTACAAACTGTTAAATATTTAATCGGCGTAAACATATCTTCGTCTGTAAATTTTCATTAAATAGTAATATATTTTAGTTTGTAATTCATCTTCTATAAAATGTATGTTCTATACTTTTTACAGAAGATGTTTCAATAACAAGTTTCAGGTTCAGAGTTTGTAAAAATTGAAGTTTGATTGATTGGTTTATTGATTGATTGACTGATTGAAGACAAAAAGTTGGAACATATTGTAGAAATAAGCATGATCTTTCTTTGTTGCTGATAGTAGTCTTCTGTAAAATTTATGGAAGATTGTTTGAATGTCCGTAAAAAAGGAAGGTCATGTTTATTTCCACAAATTGTTCCGACTCTTTTGTTTTCAATTAATCAATCTTCAATCTCTACAAACTCTGAAATAATTAATCGGTTTAGACATTTTTTCGTCTATAAATTTTCATCAATATAGTAATTTATTGTAATTTGTTGTCTTCTGTAAAATAACGTAACGTAATAACGTAGGTATACATCACAACTTCTAGGCCACAAACTAAGCATTAGCTTGTGTTTTCAACTTCTATAACGTGTCTAAAGAAGTTTACCCTCAAAAAATTGTGTTGTACCTACTTATTTTAGTATACATTCGTGTATTTACATGTAATACAATGATAATGAACAATTATTTATAGATAATAGACACCACTGCTAACGAGAACATCACTAACTGTAGACCCGACATTACGCGTGACCCTCCTCCATGTTTCTCAGGCCCCCTTTGCCTTCACTCATTCGTACTGTTATAAAATGTAAATAATAAAAGTAACACTTTAAAATGATATGTGACACCTCGATTCTTCACTAAGCGTAGTTCATCTTCTAGAGTCATGTCTAGAGTCTACCTTATATTGTACATATATGTCGGAGAGCGGCCAGGATGGTCACTTTGATCACACTTTTATTGAACAAATACACTAATACTATAAATTTAACTATCACAATAAAGATTACTGCAAACTGTAGACACTGCTATCCTTAACTCTCACAGGCTTACGACCCTACTCTAGTCGTATCTATCATTACACAGTAATATTATTCAAATTATAAATACGATACGTAAGCGATCCCGGGACACGAACACCTCGCACACGCACACGCACAGAGCTTTTTCCCTCGTGCTTTTGCCTTGGCCTTGGGTCTCGTATATTTATCGCCCTATCGCGATGTACATACATACGCCTGTGCCCGATTCCACTAGAATATGACAAAATACCTCACAGGGTTGCTACCCGGTAAGTCATAATCGACGCATTATATAATAATTCCCTATTAAAACAGGCGCGCTGCGACATATATATTATTACTAGTTCTATGTTTATGGCGGATCGGAATACAACGCTTTAAGCGTGCTTGCGTAGGTACAGTCAGTCATATACCCCTCGTTCCATAGGACGAAATAGGCAAATTAAAATATATTTATTTAGAGGAAACAAAAACTTATCACATGAAACCAGCCATGAAACAAGAACTTATGACAAATATTCATCACTCCACGTACCCACACTATCGTTCGAATCACCACCTGTGTTCATAATAAAACGTTCTATTTTGTCATTTACTTACTACGATATATACTGACAAGTTTTCGCTGAAGCCGCACGCGCAAACCGTCTGCTTTCTTGTGACAGCCGGCACGTGCGGCGGGTTTCTTTGTGGATTTTTTGTTTCAGTGCTTTAGTGGAGTTTCAATGGCGTGGGTTAAAATAATGGATATACGTGAGGCATACTGAAACTTTCTGGAACTCGCCACTTACAATAAAAAAAATAGAAAGCTATTTATTAAATTTGAAAGTGGGGCTCTCTGGACACACGTTACTTTTTAAATTACAGGATAGTCATTTTTTTCTCGATTGTGGCGTCGGTTTCAAAATTGTGTGTCGGAATTACAATGAACTTAACTAGAGAAAATTTTCGCGCTATGATTTTTTTATGATTTTCGCTGCGGCTTTTGTCAGTTAGAGAATTGCCAGAGACTTAAATCGGCATTTGGGAATAAATCTCCATCTCGTAGCTCTGTGTATACGTGGTTCAGTGATTTTAGACGTGGACGTAATTATCTCCATGACGATGCACGTGAAGGTCGACCAGCGACTGTGGTTACCGA
Organism: Luffia ferchaultella; assembly: GCA_949709985.1. Lineage (NCBI taxonomy): Eukaryota > Metazoa > Arthropoda > Insecta > Lepidoptera > Psychidae > Luffia > Luffia ferchaultella. The sequence continues at coordinate 7,447,085 of OX453256.1, read as the reverse complement.
ATTTAATATTGATACCGTACTTCAATTAGTTGAGACCGATAAAAAATTACATGTCAGCAAATTCGTACTGTATTAGGCATTATTGGAATGAGTCAAGTGCAAAAAAATTTACATGTGCATCTGAAGGTACGGCAGTTTTATACTCGATGGACACCGCATTATTAGACGGAAGACCAGAAACGACTTCGTGCAGAATGGTGTCGCAATATGATAGCAAAGTTTTATGGAGGGCAATCATTAGCTGTCTACAATATCGTGACAAGTGACGAAACCTGGGTGTACTGCTTTGAACCGGAAAAAAAAGTCAATCTGCAGAATGGGTCTTTCTTTTTGAAGATGTCCCAACGAAAGTTAAGAAAAGTTTCAGTATGACCTACGTGCGACGCGACTTGTGTCTACGTTCGAATCCGCGATTGTAATTATAATAGAACAGTAATTTAAATTGTCTACTTTAGGTTTCATTTTGAAACCGCTTTGACGACCGCTTGGCCTAGTGGGTAGCGACCCTATCTACGAAGCTGGAGGTTCCGGGTTCGAATCCCAGGTCAGGTCAGTATTTCTATGATAAATATTGATACAGGTACCGGGTCTTGGTTGTTATATGTATGTGGTGTCTTCGCTTGGTACCCAAAACACAAGCTAATGCTTAGTTTGGGGCCTAGACGTTGTGATGTATTTTTGTTTTAAATAAAACAGCAGAAAAATATTGGTTATGAAGTAAAATCAGAGAAAGCGTTTTTGAACATTTGTAAGATCTGGGACTCGAAGTCCATTAAAAAAGTTAAATCTAATTCTAAAACTTCGTCTATTGATACGTCACATCCATACGATTGAAGAAAAAACAAGAAAGAACTGGAAGGAAAATAATTGCCTACTTTTTTCTTTTGTGTAGGTACTGTGCATTGCATTTTCTATCTAAATAAACTTTGTGTATCGAAATTTGGACACACACAAAAAATGATAAAGTTAAATATTATATTGACGGCATATACCAGTAGTTTGTGAAATCGGCGCCAAGTCATTCACTTTATATTGTATTCTGTTCTTTGAATTTTTAAATATGTCATTTTTAAAAATGTATTTGAAGCAAGTTGAGATTTGTGCAGAATAATATTTGTAAATAAAAAAATAAAATAAAAAATATGTCATTAGGTATAATACCTACTTCATAAAATATGCATTTTTTATTTGCAACATATACGAAGAATCATTTCAACACCTTTTTTTTTTGCAGGGAAGTGGTGTCTGGATCTTTGCGTTTTGTTTCATTCTACCCCTCGGACAATTCTGCACTTTCGCCATATAGAGTGGTTGTAACTACGTTAATTCATTCTGCTAATTATACAATGTAAGTTTAGTCTAATATTTCATATCATCAGTACTGAACAGTATTTTAATAAGTCATTTTAATATTCTTTTGTAATTTATTAAATAATATGATTTAGAGTTTTTTTTATTATTTTTTTTAATTTAAAAACAACGTATAAATTAAAGCGTTAAGAGACTTGCTTAGTTCTGTACGCGCATTATCCAAAAACAATTGAAATGAACTGATCGAACGAACTGGTCGAAAAACCCGGGAAGTCGTGTGGTCGCGGTTCATTTTAATTGAACGCACCCGCACATGTCTAGATTGAATGTATTGTGTGTGATGCACTATTGTGATGCGGTAAATTTTTTTGTGACAGCCCAGCGATCATTATAAGCTGTAATATTTTATACCCCAGGAAGTCAGGGAAAAATTTACTTATTCGGTTTTTTAATGTTTCTATAAAGATGAAGATAGTCAGGTAAGCCGTTGAACCGCGATATTGATGTTTGGAAAGGAGTTAGCTAGCACGCTACCATCCTGAAGGTACACATAGGCTTCTTTTACTACGGAAATGTGGCTGTGGTTACCATAGAGTAGCATAGAGTAAATAAAATATATTTTATTTTAAATGAATAAGCAATTTTAAGAAAAGAATTAGAATAAAATTTTTTAGATCGTATTTACGTAGATATATTGAATATTCTTATAGCGTGACGTCACCAGGTGGAACTATAAGTTTAGCCATTGCCGTTGCATATGGATAAGTAAACAAAAATGTCATCTTAGCCGGTTTCATTTTCTTGAAAATATAACCGCACAGTTTCACTTCTCTCGTATGGTCAGTGCACGATCCGTTTTATTTTTATTTGCTTTGTATATCACAGTTAAAATAACAATTATTATTATTGAAATACTATTAATTTCAGTGATTGGAGACAGAAAGAGTGTAAATTAAGTTTCACTCATCTGTTCATCGATGAGGCTGCACAAGCATTAGAGCCCGCGTGTTTGGTGCCTATAACTGGGCTTCTCAGGTCCGGAGGAAAGCTCATCCTATCTGGAGATCCACAGCAATTGGGCCCTGTCTGTGTCTCCAAGGAGGCTCACAACAGAGGTTTAGGTGAGTTTGAAACAGATTGGAATAGATTGAATAGATTGGAATGGATGGATATTAGATTGGATGGAAACATGGTATTACGACCACACAGAAAGTTCTTTACAGATTTGGTTCGGATAAAAAAAATAGACTGTATGCCATCTGACTGACCCGACCCTAACTGCAGAACCGAAGGTCGCGGGTTCGATTCCCGCCCGGGACAAATATTTGTGTGCATGAACATGTCTATTTGTTCCGTGTCTGAACTGAATGTAAAATGTGTATATATGTAGGTATACTATATAATAAAGAATACTTAAGTATGTATATGACTTGTCTAGTAACCCATAACACAAGCATAATACTTGCTTACTTTGGGAATAGATGGCGCTTTGTGAAATGTCCCGTGCATTATTATTATTTAATCAAATGTGAAGTTCTATGTGTAATTGATATGACAGAAATTTTGTATGACCACCGATCTGCGTACCATCGTTAAACCTGTCGGCTGTAGTCGGTGGTATATCTTCTGTATTCGAATGTATGAATGGATCAGCTTTCTTAGGCTACCTCACTTTTGAGACGCCGCTAAAGCATTCAGACAAAAAATTCACAAAGAAAACCACCGCGCGTGCCGGCCGTCATAAAGGAGCCGATGGACTGCGCGCGCCGCGTACAGTTTCAGCGAAAATTTATCAGTTTATATGGACGCTTCACGGAGTAAATAACTGTCAGAATAGAACGTTTTATTATAAACACAGGTGGTGATTCGAAGGACACGTCGAGTGATGATGGATGTCATAAGTTTTTGTTTCCTCTAAATAAATATATTTTAATTTGTCTATTTCGTTCCTGCTTTGCCTTTCGGTGTACCGAGGTCTAATATAACGAACAGACTTTACACGCTCGCAGCGTCCAATAGGGCTCGAAGCCCTTGTCGACGACCGTCTACTTACAGGGGCTCTTAAATGTAGCCTTTAGGAAACAATGACTTTGTCATTTCTTGATGGATTTTAATAATTTAAAAAGTGACATTCTCGTGAAAATAAATCTCAAGCGCTGAACTGTATAACTATCAAGTATTCGATTAAGTGAATGATCTTCAATACCACTTGCATGAAGTGGCTACTACAGAGAATGCCAATATTAAGTAAATATATTTATTATTATTCAAATGACCGATTAATCGAGAGTTAGACACCCTAACTGTAAAAGCAAAGGTCGCGGGTTCGATTGCTGCCTGTGACAAATATTTGTGTAACATGTACCGTTTCTGGGTAAATACCTATCACAAAAAATATATCTAACTATGTATATCAGTTGTTTAGTACCCATAATACAGATGTTAACAATGTCGCAGGTATTGATAAATTATTATATTATTTGACAGGTTTGTCATTAATGGAACGTCTGATGACTACCTATAAGAATCTCTATGGAAATTCTACTACAGCTTACCGATACATCACAATGCTTAAGAACAACTTCAGGTCAAATCCAGACATTATAGAGATACCAAATAAGCTGTTCTATGGCAATGCATTGAGGGTAAGCGAAATTAAATAATTGAACACATTGACCTTATTTTTCATGATAGATCAAAAGTATAGCTGTATTAGTACTAGACTATCTTTTTGACGTTATTGTTTCTAATTATTTTAAAAGAGATACTTAGCCCATTGATTATATAGAAAAAAAAATGCCTGAGATCAATCCTGAGATGAAAAAAATGAATTATACCCCGAATAGAATTATACGCTTTTGATCGAAGGAAACTCGTTACAATTGCAATAATTTTTCAAATGTAAGAGAAACCAGTTTAAAATATTTTTTTACGAAAATAATGCTTATTTATGTCAAGGTTACGGAATTATGGAATAATTGAAAGATAAAAAATAATATAATTGCTATATTCATCTTTAAGGACAATTAATAGATCGTCAAGAAACTGCGCAGGAGGATGAATATTTGGTTGATACCGCGCCCAAGCTAAGTAGCATTTATAGACAATATGTGAGCGCTACGTTAGGTCATAAGGAAGAAATCGTACAAGAACTTACAGCTTGTGGTGTTATCCATTCCTGTATTCCTGACAATGTATGTAGTTTGTCATCTTGCATTGATATGAGGTTACGTCTCATCCATGACATTTAATATCGAGATAGCAATTACCTAATACAGTTTATGTTCCCATCCATTTTTAGGGTTCCGTAGCAAATGGCAAAAAAGGAACCCTTATAGTTTCGCCATGTCCGTCTGTCCGGGTCCGTCTGTCTGTCTGTCTGTCTGTCTGTAGTTTTTCTCGGAAACTATTGGCAATATATAAATGAAATTTGGAAGGTAGGTGTAATCTCTGAACCGCTACACAACGACGTAGTGAAATTAAGAATTTTTTTTTGTTTGGGATAAGTCACCATTTCATCGTATATTAACGCGAGAGATACCAAACGATAGATCTTAAAAATGATATCACGGTTTCAAATTTTTTTTTTATATATGTCAACAGTTGTTGAGATATGCACTTCTAAAGTCCTAATTTTTGTTAGAGTCGTGTGTCGTCCCCCCGCCCTTCTCCCCCTCTACTAGCTAAACCGTTATTTTGGGAAATATGGAAAAAAATTATGACAGGACTATATATAACGTAGTTAAAAGGAAAACTATCACATCTAACTATACTGTATTAGTATTTTTATAAGTAAAAATTTTGAAGAATTCCATAGAAAATATCAGATAGCGTTTAGCCAATAAGCGAAAACTAGATGCATTTATCATTGTAATGTTATTGTAAAAAATAATTTGAAAAAAAAGAACATTTTAAGATGAAAACTACATTGTATTCACTAGGTAATATAAATGTACGCTTTCTTTTGCAGAGCTTATTCTCTTCACAATCGATACTAAAAGTAAAAAGTTCACTGCACCAGTGCACTCATGTTATTACTTTTTGAATTGGCCAGAGAGGATCGAGCGCCTTCTAAATAACTAACCAAATAAAAATAAAATATATTTATACAATAATTCTTAAATTACATAATAAAAACGATTAATGGTTAAGTTCGATTAACGTTGCGCTCGTTTTAATTTATTTTTTATATTCTATGGTGGTACGGAACCCATCGTGCGCAAGTCCGATTCGCACTTGGCTGGTTTTTAATGAATGTTCTTACACTGGACACAAGTCCAGAACAAAAGTAGGTAGGGCCGTTAGCAGGTTCTGAAGTCCGTGTTTCGAAATGCCGAGTCGTAATGTTAGGCGCACCAATCAAAGTCAATGTTCAAAAAATGGACAATCGTAAAATATATTGAAACAGTTTAACGAAAGATTTGAACCGATTAAAAATAAATGAATCATTACTGATTATTAATTATATACATAATACGGTTTGTTACGGATTGTTTGATTAGTCGGCAGTTTCTCCTAGAATAATTCTGGTCGAGCAAGTATGATGTAACACACAGATAAAAGATTTACCCAATATAAGAATATTAAATCAGAAAACGGTAATAACCGTTAATCAACAAAAACTTACTAAGTTTATGTTAATTAAATTAAAATAAAGATATCGAAAACTATCGTTAACTAATTCACCAGGAAGTCGTGTCAATATAAATGAACGATTTAAAAATCAAACATTCATACCCTTCATGACCGAAGGTCTGATTCGATTACAAAACAAACGAAATGAATACTAAAATAATTGGGATATTTTTACACTACTTCTACAAACTTGAGAATAATTTTATTATGTTTAAAATTTAGGAATATTCGTACTCTCTGCTCATCTCAGGCATTTACTAATGGGCATTCCCCTTTAAACATTATTCTTTATTTAAAATTTTATCGTGAATAGCTTCAACATTTTACGTTATTTCCCTAACTGAAATTCTGAAACTTTCTATAACGTCAGTTCTTTCGTTTTTTTTCTAGCAACGTTCCGATATTTTATTGAAGCATTGAAGACATAATTCCATATTTTAAACATTGTTATTTTTTTAAATGAAACCTCCGGCATTTAAATTTCGAAGCTTAAGTTTTTTCAAAAGTTAGGTAGGTACGGTACTCAGCTGTTTTCAGCTGACTTATTTTCTATGGGCAATCGATTTCTTTGAAGACAAGCATTTTTGATCAATCCGTATATTAGTAGTAAAAACTTCTTTCGACTGTAAAAGATACTGAAAAAACTTAGTAGGTACCTGCAGGTAGTAGTTGGGTACTAAATCTCTGCGAAAGGATATAGTTAAAACGTCTGCAACTAGGCGAAATAGGTGTGGTCCAGAGATCCTGACGTTAAAACACAGACAAGTCAACCTTGTAGACCACGCTTTGACAGGGAGTAGCATTCGCCAAGGCTATGTAGTGACACTACATAACTACGTCTCTTGTGAGCGGTCAGTTGGAAGCACGTCGGAAGCCATTAAATTGTCAATTTTGAACGAGCCAATGAAAACTAGCCGACCTCTCCCCGCACCCCGCCACTTTTTGGCGATTTCGTTTTCGTACTGACGTTTATTAAAGCGTGGTCTATACGTTGACTGGTCTGTGCGTTAGAATGACTAACCAATTAAGTACCAATTTGCCCTTTGTAACGAGGTACTCTTACTAAGTTTTTATTATCTAATGGCAGGCACTAAATAGTACAAATTATGTATTCAAATTTTTACGCTCCAACTTCTAAATCTGTTTTGGTTCAAACATTCTGACGTCCACCAAAGAAAACGCAATAAATATCTGCGCGGACAGAGATAATATATTGTATAACAAAGTCAATTTAATTATTCATTAATTTTTATATTTTATTGTTATGCAGTTTTTTTTTGTTTAATTTATTTTTATTTCTTTGCAATCTTCAGTACTTAGCGCCCGCAGATCCCCTTAGTACAATCAGTATTTTTGAAGAAATTGGTGGCAAAAGGGCAATAGTTTTTCACGCTGTCCATTCCAAAGAGGAGAAAGATGGACATTCACCAAGGTTTGTTTTAACAATTGATATTTGTATAATCTTGATAGAAGTCAAGGATAGATAGAAAGCGTGACTAAGTTCACGTTGGTTCATTATAACGCAGTGTCATCCAATCCTTAAATATGCATGTATCAAAACTACCTGTTACTTTATGTTAGCAATTCTCACAGCAAGCGCGAAATTTTTGCATTAACCGGCAAAATATGTAAAACAAGATTAAAAAAAAAAGAAACACTTTATACTCGTATAACTTATTTTCGGAAGTTGTTGACTAATCCATCACGACTTATGTGAAATTAATAAACAAATCTAAGCAATTTATCATAAACTAACAATGGACCAATCTCTTGGGTCCAAAATTAGCGTAATTTTACAATTTTTAACCCCTGACGCAGAGGGGTGTTTAATGTGGATCTGTGTATATGTGTGTCTGTGGCATCGTAGCTCCAATATGCTACACCTTACCTACGTGACAAACAAACAAAGTAATTTCTCTGACGTTTCCAAAATCATCAGTTACCTACATTATGGGCTATTAATAATTGAAAGAGGGCGCACTAAAACTTTCTGGAATGAATGAGAACAAATTACTATGATTGGTCAAAAATGGATTTATTGTTTCTCAAAATATTCTCCATTAGCATAAATGCATTTATCCATACGAATAAACCAATTTTGAAAGCATTTATGCGACTCCGCCCTGGTGACCTCGGAAACATGTTTTTCATACTCTTCAACAGCCTCTTCGGGTGATGAAAATCGTTAACCGTGTGATTGATTCTTAATTTTTATGAACAAAAAAGTCACAAGGTCCCAAGTCAGGACTCTTCTCCTTTAAAAATGTATTTGTCTGTTTGACCGTGTGAAAACATTGTCGTGATTCAAGATGATACGACGTTTACGGTTATTTTTACGGAGTTCGTCAATAACTTCCGACAAACGAATGGTCGTGTACCAATCACTAGTCACGGCACGACAATTCTCCAAAGCAAAAGTAGCCACATGTCCAGTTTTATTAAAAAAAGAAGCAATCAACCACTCAGACACTTCGGTCGCGCGCCACTTTGGTTGGTTTCAGCTCATACTCAATAGACCCATACGGTCGATTGCTACTTTGTTTTGGGATTGTATCAATGAAGTCATGTTTTGTCACCTGTTACTATGTCCCACACCAAATCTGATGCTCCTGCCTTGAATCTGGTAAGTATGGCATTGCAACAAGTGACGCGGTCCGTTTTTGGAGCATCAGTTAAATTGTGTGGGATCCACCGCGAACATAGCTTTTCACACGCAAATTTTCGTGTAGGATTGATTGTATTTGATTCTTGCTTATGCCTAGGGATGCGCGAATCTCATGGTAGGTCACGTATCTGCGTGTTCGATCATACGGCGCACAACATCGATGTTTTTGTTGTTTACAGCGGTGGACGGGCGACCATCACGAAATTCGTAATTGAGATAGACACAGTTACAAATACTGGTCCTGCATGGTGCTTCATCACCAAAAGCAGTTCGAGGCCGAGCGAGGCTATGCTGAGCTGTCAAATCTCACTTAAAATCATAGAAAATCAAACCATGAAAATTTTCACGACTTAAATTCATAGTGATAAAGACACGAAATTTTTAAAATGTAAAAACAAATGACAGATGATACCCGACAAACTGTATTTTACAGCCTAAGAGTTCTATTTTCAAATGTAGTAGGTTCTGTTCTAGAAATTTATACCTACCATACCTACACTTAATAAGTACACCTACTAGAGTATGTAAATTTCAACACCAAACCATAAATGTGTTTATCTTTATTTTCCAGTTTCTTCAATATAATAGAGCTAAATATTTTACAACATTATGTTAAAAGGCTGATTGAATACCACAAAGTCATGCATGAGGACATTGGTGTGATTTCTCCATATTTAAGTCAGGTAGGTACCTACTGATTAGCCCAAGAAACAAAAATTGATTAAGTCTGTGTGTAAAGTAAAATGTGGCCTCAACAAATGCAACACTGCGTTTTGGTCTGCATGCTGGAGACAAACGGAGATTTAAAATTTACGTGGAAAATAACGTGATATTTCCCATTATTTCGTTATATTTGCAGTATTAAAAAAAAAAAAAAAATTATACGTGGTCGCTAAACAAGATGTGTCGCATTTAGCGAGTCTATCTGTTGTTTTCATATTGAAAACGAATGCACATAAACTCGGTACTCTGAAAATTTTACAGTTACTGTAGAAATATGTTCCGGCCGTTATTCGTAGATACCCGACTCATCCATTTGGGATGTTTCAGCATTCTTTTCAGCCGATGCTTTATTCTAATTACGTTAAGTTCCTAAAGTGTTCTATATTACCATAAAATAACAGCAGCCAGTCTTCTTGTGAATTACGCACATAATCTAACCCGGATTTGCTCAAGTTGTAATTGACTACCAGTTTTTTTTTGGCAATTTTGGTCCTTTAATTGCCCATTCCCAAATTTTTTAACTAAAGTCCATTATATTTTATTTCCAAAGAATGTGCAATCTTACGAAACCATTTATTTTTTTGGATCGGTGTAATACATAATAATAATAACACACACAATCACAACAACACCTAGGTCCCAAACTAAGCATTAGCTTGTATTTTGGGTACCAAGTGAAGACAACACATACATATAACAACCAAGACCCGATGCCAGTATTAATATTCATCATATAAATACTGACCCGACCTGGGATTCGAACCCGGGACCTCCAGCTTCGCAGGCAGGGTCGCTGCCCACTAGGCTAAGCGGTCGTCATATATATATTATAACATAGATATATTATATTGTAGATTCTTATAGCGTGACGTCACCGGGGGGAATTATAAGCTTAGCCATTGCCGTTGCATATTTATAAAAACAATGTCAGTCTCTGATCTGTCAATAGTAATAACGTCATTATTTTTATAAATATGCAACGGCAATGGCTAAACTTATAATTCTACCCTCTGACGTCACGCTATAAGAATTTTCAATATAACTAGCGGCCCGTCCCGGCTTCGCACGGGTAGTATTCGTTTTTCATAAAAATCACTTTTTTTATCTCAGTCTTGTCTCATTCCCGTTCTTCCTTTCATTTTTTCGTTCCCATCGCAAAAATACTTTATTGTTTTTGTTCTTGGCCCTGGTGTAGCTTCATTTTCGTTTCCATTCTCATCAAGAATAACTTTTTTATCTCAGTCTTAACTCATTCCCGTTCTTCCCTTTCCCGTTTTCGTTCCCGCGACACAAATGCTTTATCGTTTCAATTTCTGTCAGTCGTAACTCATTCAGGTTAATTAAAATTTATCAAATAAAGTACACTTTCGCGACGTACATATTTATATAATAATTTAATTGAAAGTAAGTTATCCCTGCCACTATTAAAAAATAGGGGTTGGTGATAGAAAAGTGAAAATTTAGGATTGTATGTATTTTTGTATGTTGTATCATAAAAAAATAGAAATTAAAAATTTTGTCTAAAAAATAAAAAAAAAATTTAGGGGTGGACTACCCCTAACATTTAGGGGGATGAAAAATAGAAGTTGGCCGATTCTCATAGATACCGGATAAGCACAAAAAATTTCATCGAAATCGGTCAAGCCGTTTCGGAGGAGTATGGCAACGAAAACTGTGATTACTAAAATGGCTATTAAAAAATAAGGGTTGATCGTAGAAAAGTGAAAATTGAGGATTGTATGTATTTTTGTATGTTGAATCATAAAAAAATAGAAATTAAAAATTTTGTCTAAAAAATAAAAAAAAAAAATTTAGGGGTGGACTACCCCTAACATTTAGGGGGATGAAAAATAGATGTTGGCCGATTCTCATAGATACCGGATAAGTACAAAAAATTTCATCGCAATCGGTCAAGCCGTTTCGGAGGAGTATGGCAACGAAAACTGTGACACGAGAATTTTATATATTAGATATATCTATATAAATACCGACCCAAAAAAAATTATGAACCATCAAGGGACACCTAGCAGATGTGGAACATCAAGTTTGTAAAAGTTTAGACTAAAAATATGCATAAAAGACAAGAATATGACAGGAACTAAATATGGCATAATGAAAAATTAAATATTACGATTTTTTTACAGAAAATGATGACTATTTATTTAATAAACATTTTCATTAAATACAAAAATTCTAAATTCAAAAATTTATTTCAAGTTGCGTCAACTCTATTCTTTTAATCTGTGATTTCAGTAATAGTTATAGATAGTCTATTTCACGACGGCGCGGCGGGCGCAGCCCACTATAGCTCTGCGTAAGATGCGCGGGGTAAGAGGAGCATATGCTAACATTTCGTTACTGGCCGGCGCGGTAGTCGGTCAGTTGATTCGATATTAATGCGAATTAAAGAAAAAAAACGAAACATACTATTTCATAATATACTTAATGAAAAATCAATAAATAATATTAATAAAAGGAAGTTAGGGATTGATACCCTACTTTAAAGACATAAGGTTCTTTTTCCTTTAAATATATAGCGTGGCGACCCATCGCCACGGCATGCGTCGTTACGCCAGCAATCAGTTTTATACCCTTGCCACTAGATGTTTCACATCAAAAATTCAAATTAGTTTCTTAAAATTGCCTATTATTTCAAAATAAGACATAACGGACTTTAGTCAAAAAATGTGAGAATGGTCAGTTGACGGTGTGGAATAAAAAATAAAATATCTATACTTACGGTAGAGGTACCTAAATATTCTAAGTATAACATTTTAGGTACCTATGTAATCGATAGTTAAACGTGGTCGTTGCAAAAATATAACGGAACAAAACAAACCAAAATGTATTTCAGAAATACGCGACACAAGTTACGTACTTATAGTTCCACACGGCAGCTTACGGAACGCCCATGGTAAGAAAAACGGCGTGGTAATGACGTGCTCCCGCGACTGTGTTGCGGCACTCGCCTTCATACCTCAAACCGCAATCGCCCACGTTATGTTCCCCTCCCGAGCGTCGCGCTTTCCTTGGGCGATCCGTAGGTTAGCGTGTCGACCTATAGGGAGTGGAGAGAAGCAGACCGTTCGCCTCCCAACCTCCCACTCTACATTACACGGCTGGTGGCACAGCGAGGACAGATGGCCACTTGCCTTAAAGCAAATCAAATATCTGGGTTTCTCCGCAGAAACTATGTAATGTACACAACGCTAGTGAATCCAACTCATTGCTAGCCTCAGCTTTATACTTCATTGCGTTACGGTTCGAAGACGGACCGTTCACTAAACATGAAATTACCATCATAGGATACTTACTGCCATTTTTTTATTAGAATTACATGAACTCTCGAATATATTTATGAATAAATTATTTATAATGAGATTGTTGTTGTGGGTGAACAGTTGATTTAGGTAACCTCATTTGTTGCTTAGAGCCTATAAGACGTTTGTCCAGAATAATAACAAATCTAAATTATCATATGAAACATGACAAAACCTAAATTTTGAATGACATTATACTAACATATTAGTGATTTCAAATTACAGGCATCTAAAATTAGAAATTGGCTGCGAAAACAATCTTTTCAAAAAGTGGAAGTGGGGACTGTAGAATCCTTCCAAGGCAAAGAGAAACGCGTGATCCTGGTTACTACAGTCAGAACAGACAGTCTGGGATTCTTGGTCGATAGCAAGGTAACGGGCATTTCATATTATTGTTTTATTTGATTACCATACGAATGAAGCAACTATTTGAGTATAGTGAAAGCATTTCGTTGCTTCAATTTGAAAATTCTGAAAGAAACGAATGAATGAGTTATATTTTAAAATTCATATTGTAAAACGCCATCCGTCGATGAGGAAAAAGCATATCAATATCTCTACCGGAAATATTATGGAAATGCGTGTACGAAAATGTACTATACCGTTATAGTATATTTTAAAAAGCGCCACCTCTTAGTGAATACTTGTATTAATTGCTTACATATATATAAAAGAATTTTGCTACTTCCCGATCGGTGGGATTCCGTTATTACGTTTGTTTGCAAAATCTATCTAAATCCCGCTCTTAAAACTTGAACCTCTTTGCAAAATTCGTTTTAAACGTTCTAAATTCAAAGCCTTTTTTCACTAGTGACCAAAATTTACTCTAGCTTCCTAAGATAGTGAGGTGAAAAGTTTTTTTTTTTAATTCTTACTATTTTTGCGTACGGTAGGCTGCTCAATTCGACTTTGACTAACATATGGACAGATAAGCGATTCTAGAAGTGTTCCGTATTTCCTTATTGCAGCCCGTTCAGAGGACACGGGAACGGAGAAAAAACCGAGACGGGCGCGTTTCTCAGAGTTCAGACGGTACGGAATAACCTGTGGGAATAACGAACGGTTTTACCCGTGCGTCCGTGTAGTAATTTCGATTTTACTGACATACCCTTCAATTATATATATATATATATTTTTTTAATTTTATGTAATAAATTCACAAAACAGATTACAATCAATGCAGCACCAACACTACTTAAAACAATTTACCTACTTTGATCTAAATTAGCAGATATGCGAACATAACATTGTCAGTGTTGTATGGATAGGTACGAGCAAAGTAAAACTAAAAACAGCAACTATATTTAATACAAATAATACGTAGGTATAGAAAACTAAAGAAAAATATATCAATATTAAAATTATGAGATTTCTTTTATGATATTAAACTCAAGATTAAAAATTTCATTGTTAAAAAAATAAAGAATATCTAATCGTTGAGCAAAAAAAAAATTATTAATAGGTATAATAACATACTAAGTACTTTTTAATTTTTTCTTTTGAATCTAAATCTTCAAAAGTTTTTTATTTATTTATTAAGGTACATCAAAAACATGCTATATTAAACGCTTATAAAAAAGTATGATCAAATTTAAATAATATATAAAAAAGTTGCATTGAATTTGCAACAAATGTCCCTCCAAGTTATTGTTTTATAATTTTTATTTTTATAAATTTCTAAATCATATGTTTCAGAGATTTAACGTTACATTAACAAGAGCGAAGGCGAAAATTGTAATAATTGGAAATCCAGCATGTCTCGCTAGGGATCCCAAGTGGCAGATATATATGAATAAATGTAAGATTTACAACACATATTTCCACCAAAGCAACGAACAAATGGAGAGTCTGCTGCGCACAATAGAAGATAATTTTAAGAAATTAAGCGTCAACGAACTATTGACCAAGAAAGACGATAACAATAAAGACGATACCAAGAAAGACGATAACAAGAAAGACGATAACAAGAAAGACGATACCAAGAAAGACGATACCAAGAAAGACGATACCAAGAAAGACGATACCAAGAAAGACGATAACAAGAAAGACGATGACAAGAAAGACTATAACAAGAATGTGCAAAATATTTTACCTTTGCAACGTACCTTGCAATCCCCTGTTATAACAAGCAAAAATCTGATTTGCTGCGTACTATAACGGAGTATAATGTTACCTTGCCACTACAACCATAGAATCACAGAACAATGTAGCTCTGTGATGTAGGTAGTCATAGAAGCCACAGTAGGTACCTACCTATCACAAAAAAAATTAGGTCATAAGTACAGCTGCTATATTTTATGATGTATTTTGATGGTTATATTTATTAGATTTCCATTATTTCCCAAAGTTATTATTTTATAAAAGGACCTAAGTTTTATCTATGACTGATAATCATTTTGAATAGCATTTATATGAAACTCTAATAATATCGAATCATGGGTATATAATATCGATTTTTGGCCTGCAATTAAATGCACGGGACTCCAGTTTGTCCCGTTATTACGTGAAAGTTCGATCGGAACCTAATAGAAATACAGCTGGCCTATTCTCTGAGCACAACGTAAACTAAATCGAAAGAAAATCTGAAACTGTTGAATTATTTGTACAATTCAATTTTTATTTCGAGTCATGTTAAACTCAAAATTTTTATAAATTTTTGAAGGACAAGAGAGAGATATTACGACAAGGTGTAATATCATCTGCAAAACAGAAAAATATTATGTTTATTTGTTTTATTATTACCAATGAATATATTGTCATATTTATAATTTAGTGATTATAAAACTAAAAAGAAAATAAATGGTTTGTATTTTTTTTTCATTCTTTCTCCCGAATTTTTCAACGAAATTCCCCATTTTTTTTTAATTTTCGCATACTAATCCCGATTTATGCGAAATTTGGCAACACTGATAGAAATACTGCGTCGTGACCACAAAAGTGTAACAAAAAAAAAAATATACGCCACATACTTTGACATAGGTACCACCTCAGAACAATTACGGAAGCTGACAATAACTAAGAAGACGAAGAAGAAGCTGAGGGTACCACCAATCATACTTTTGCATACCACAGTGAATCAACGTTAATGTTAATGTAATCGAAGTTTCATTGCAAAATACCTTCTTGTATTGTCGTGGACTGTAAAAAATTGGCCAAGTGCGAGTCAGACTCGTACACGAAGAGCTCCGTATCAATGTAAAATATAAAAAAGGTTTCTTGTATAGAGTCCCTCTTTAATTTTTAACTTTTATTTTTATTATTTTTCATAGCGGATATAGTAGGTAGTAGGGTAGACTGGGCACAATTGAAACAATTGTACTTTGACTACATATGTATAATGAAGTACCCATTATACTCGTCAAGTAAATATTTTGTTCATATCAAGTAATAGTACTGTAATCATAAGACTTATGACTAAACTACACTCTGTAGCTCTATCTCAATCGACTACGCCGCTATTACCTAATGAAGAGGACCCGAGAAAGTGGTTCAATTTGATCCCAGGTGGTGAATGACAGTTGAAACAGTACGTAGTATTATTAATTGAAACACTTCAGATATCTTTTGAATGGTTGAATTTTTTAATATGTTTAAATGGTTTTCTAAACTACAAAAGTAAGTACCTATCTATTCAATGACATCATGAAAAGTTAGGAACGTGACTGTAAATATTTCTAAAATTATTACTGAAACAATGTCTTAGAAGTAGTCAAATTATTTTATTTTTTTACTGCATCGATAGCCAATGGATGTTGAACTAATAATTAAAATTTCACAAAATCAACATAGATTTAATGTATTAATAAGCTATACCTACACAATTCATGAAAATTTCAAGTGTAAGCAACCATTCGACGACCGCTTAGCCTAGTGGGTAGCGACCCTGCCTACGAAGCTGGAGGTCCCGGGTTCGAATCCCAGGTCGGGTCAATATAAATATGATGAATATTGATACTGGTACCGGGTCTTGGTTGTTATATGTGTGTGGTGTCTTCGCAAAAATATTTATATATGTATATATTATAAAGAGTATTTAAGTATGTATATCAGTTGTCTAGTAACCCATAACACGAGTATAATACTTGCTTACTTTGGGACTAGATGACACTGTGTGGGAAGTCCCATGTATTATTATTATTATCTCCCGATGAGCGCGTCCTCTTCAACAAAATTATTTATCATAGGCTATTCACATGCTGATGCTTATACTTTTTGAATTTCGGGATAATACCGATTACCGGAGGTATATCAAATCTAGGTTTGTGTTTTTACGTCCCACTCGTGACGTCACTGGGTGCTTTTACGTACAAATTATCCACGTTAGCCCACAGTAATGTAACCGAGTGACGTCACGGCACGTTTTATTTTAAAAATTTGTATATTCATCATTTTTATAGATATCAATAAAATTCTTTCACTGAATAGTTTTTCTTAATAAATAGGTATAACATATTTCTATAAAACGCAAAAATAACAAGACGCGCTCGTTACTAATCATCAAATCCGTCGAAAAAATAAAACACGTTTCTTGTGTGGGGACCCCTTTTCATTGTTCACTTTATTTTATTTTATTTTTATTTTTATAGCAAAGTTATGAAATTCACGGGCGCCGCTTTCAGTCTGCTAACGGAGTTGATTTGCTAACGGAGTCGACACAAAACGAACGAGTTTTGGTCCACTGCTCGCCAAAGCTGATATCGTTTGCACCGCGTTCCTCTCCGGGTCGACCGCGCGGTGGATCGATAATTTAAGACCCAGAATACACTTATTTTAGGGCGCGATTAGTTGTTTGATAGTTTAACTAAATAGGGATCGGCAGTGGTTTTCAATAGTTTGATCGTTCGATTCTTAATCGTTAAATGCGCGCGCTACCATATAATACCTCCATACTGATTCCCTGAACGATCAAACCATCGACCAATTATAAAATCACTAGAGCGCGCTGGCCCATAGTTTCGCAGTTTGTGTCATCTCGATCTCAAGGTCTCGGGCACGTCGTCACAAAGAAAGTAACCAAACGTTATAAAATAACACTGTAGATAAAATAATTTATTATGAAAATGTAACCTATATTTTTTTTTTACGTAGTGAGATCTATTGGTGATACCTAACATCTAGAAAAAAATTGGATGGTTATTAAACTTTCACCTTGTAAATGTTAGTGCTTTTTCAAAAATTTTCTAATCGAATTATGGTGGTTACCCCTTTTCGTCGCAGTCGCATCGTTTGTCTCAGAAACCTCGCTGCGTCGATATTTCTTTCGGGAAAAATATTGTAAAATGATTTTTTTTCACTTATTTTTAAAATTTAAGTGTTTAGATAGCATCAACTTAATGCTTAGAAACAATTCATTGGCTAATTATGGATAATTTTGAGATAACTTCGTATTGACTGTACGTCAAATTTTTCTGCTCAAAGCAAAATGTGACGAAACTCTGATTTGTTATGTATTTCATTTACACTATTATAATTCTATATAATGTTATCATTGAAAGTTTTTCTTATAATGACAAAAATTAAGTAACTCCATGTGCGCCAATATGAAAAATCTCCTAAGCAAGCATGGTCAATCAGTGGCATAAAATTTATTTCAATTCTACACTCTCTATGGACTTGTTAATACCATTTATTATTATTAACTGTTAACAAAAAATGTATAGGTAATGATGTAAAGAAACGGCATTCAATTGATTTGTCATTTTAAAAAGCTGAAATTTGTAAAAAGCAACTTAAAACTAAAATTTAGTGGTATAGCAGATTCAAAATCATAAATAAAATTGCCGATATCGACTTACAACAATGCAGTAATTTCAACGTCACACTATCATGGAAGTATTACTTATTATCGATAATATAAAAACATCCACGCCCATCCCTAAAACTGACTCGAATTCGTGTGAATTTTGCACACATAGGGTAGTGACACCAATAGATGAACGCACCCCAATAGCTGAACAGTTGGTTAAAAATTCAAGATATTAAAATTATGCCCTAACTTCTATATGGGTACTATTTTTTTTCAAAAATTTCAACATTATTTTTATTCGGCCATTAAACATCTCTGACAGTTACGTGATCGACGCGACGGTGGCGAGACACTGTTTGCGCGTTTCGCGCCAAATCTGCTGTCTCCATATAAATCTACTTAAGGTGAGAGTACTAAAATTTAAGCGTTTATGCACATATGAGCTTACACATTTGATATAATGAAGTATTTTTAGTTAAAATCAAATATTGACGAGTTGTTTTATCGTTTTTGTTGTCGATAATTGCATTTTTTTGTTTAATTTTATGAATAATTTGCTGTTCAAGTTATGGATTAACTTTTTTGCCTCTAATCCATTAGTTGAACAATGTTCATCTATTAGGCGCAGCCCACTTTTTTTCGATGCGATTTTAAACCTAAATGTGGATTATAATCACAGAAACTATGTTACAAAATGTATCTCATATTTACTTAAATGATAAAAACCAAAAGTTGAACATAATATTTTAAAATGTCTTGATTTTATTCAAGATTTAATTTTGTATAAAATACACCACTGTTCAACTGTAGGACTGCTGCCTAAAAGTTGAACTATGAAATGTTTTTAAATTTTGTTGGTTCAACTTTTGGATACTGAAGCGAAAAACTGAACACTAAACCAATTTTGTTTGTTCATTTTAAATGTAGCGTGCTCAAAACATGAACGAATGTAAGGGAGCGTTCAAGTATTACGTAACACAATTTTTGAAGATTTTAGACCCTCCCTCCCCCCCATGTAACGCACCATAACGTTTCTCTATACCCCCCCTCCCCCTCCCCTTCCCTAAACGTTACGTAACATTTAAGTGACCATTAAAGTTTAAAGTCACAAAGTATAATACCTTTGATATTGTAATATTGCGTTTGCAGTAATAATAAACAAAAGGAGAGAATTTTATGTTTTAATTTAGGCATAAATCAAATAAGTGTATGTAAGTAAAAACACAATTCAGTTGCAATTACTGCTCCTCTATACACAGGTTTGCCAGCCACTCAGTCTCTTTCATTGCTGGTAATCGGAAAGCAGACGAAAAAGGTTCCGGTATTGTTAAACCATTTTAAACCATAAATTTGCACTAACTTCGTCTTCATCGAGCCAATCGGCATCCTCAGAAAATGCTTCACTATGACGCACAATGCAGAGCAGCTCATTTGCCCTTCTGGCAGCAAGTCGCTGTAGCCGTACTCTACTCTCACGAGGTTTTTGGGCAGTCTTGCCATGCACGTAATGACTGTGCGTTTGCACACTCTTTTGGGATGTGAAATAGATCCCACAAGTTGCACAAATTCTGTTCTTGAGATCAGATTGTACTGATGGACAACAAAAATCATAAGGCATTTGCTTAAACCCTTCTAGTGGAGGCGACAGATCAACGGAAAACCTCACAAGAAATAGTGAAAACTTGCATGATCCTTTATCTAGCTGACTAGGTACCACGAGCTTGTTTGGGGTTTGAAGGATTGGGCAGAGTGGCGGCAAGAAAGTATCCGGAAAGACAGATTTTAACGCACTCCACGAGGGGGAACAGCAAGATTTGTCCGTGCATTTCATCACTTGCAATAAATATTGCGATTCACGGACGTGAGCGCTGTACCACGCCAGATTAGGTTCTGCTGGATCCTGCAAGCTATCTTCAGGCTTTCTATATTCCGTCGAAGCATCGTAGCTGTCAATATTCATTTCACTCCAGACTTTGGCTAGTGACTCTCCAGCGTGCTGGAAATTGCGTTTTTCCAAATCTTCATCAACAGTCATTCCTTTGTCGTCGAGATGAGAACCAAAACGTTCATGCGGCAGAATAAGACCTGACAGGCGTTTGCTAAACGGGCCATGCGTCGCTCAACTCGATTGAATGCACTCCGCCCAGGAGCATGAGTCGCTATGAACAGGGCGTCCAGTTGTATTTTTGGAAGTGTTGAATGGCAAAATTCTTGACTTACCGATAGCGCGGATTTTCGTCTGGTCCACCGTCTACAAAGATGATTATCACTGGCTTCACGGTGTTCGATTCTGTCATCACCAAGAGTTTGAATGCAGAGACTGATATAAGTGATTCGAAATCATAAGCATGGGTGTTCGCTGTGGAGGATGCGTGTTTTCCACTCCTTGTGGATATGTGTGTCGGACCGTTGTAACCAACAGCTGCTTCCTTACCTAAACCGTCAGGATCCACGTTGGCGCCGGCATATACAGACAGAATAAGTTTGTGCCGCTCTGCTACGACCCAGTCATGGTCAGGTAAAAGTACATAATCATAAACGAAAAGGTTGCCAACTTAGGAAAACAAAAATAAAAGTAACGTACAATACAATCCAGGGATTCCCCGTAAAACATAAACGAAAAGGGTTGCCGATTTGGAAGATTCTGATTCCTTAGTTTTTTTATTAAAAAAAATGTTACGTAACGCGTTGTTTAAATACCCCCCTCCCGCCCTTGTAACGCACCGTAACGTTTTACAAGACCCCCCCCCAAATTTCGTTACGTAATACTTGAACGCTCCCTAATGTGCTCGTTCAATTTTTAAATCTTACTTCAAAAGATGAACATTAAAGTTTTCTACATATGGTAAAACGACATTGATTTGAAATATATCACTATTTTTAATAAAAGTTATTGCCCAAAATTATGGATTTGTTTCTTTATTTTACAGTCACAGTGGTGAATACGAAAATTTAGGCTAATCATTTATTGCTATAAAGATACTAGTTCAACAATTGGGTACAGAATGTTCAGAGTTAGGGCAAATTGTTCAACTTCAGGGCAAATCCCATATTTTTGCTTTCAATATTTTTTATAAAATAATATGTGAGACCAGTAAGCTTTGTTTATATACTGTTTTTTTCTACATTATATTAAAAAATGAGGAAACAAAAATTGGCAGGAAATCTATTAATAGTTGCGCAAAGCTGGGCTCTCCAAGTTACCCCGGTCGGTTAAGTGTTCATCTGTTGGTGCCACTACCCTACTCATTTCCATTTCGGTAATGCGTCATTGAAATGTCAGGTCCTCTCTTACGCTAGTCGTATATATAGGTACCTTTATGGATTTTAATCATTATCTCATACGAATAATATATTTTAGAACTGAAAAACGTTTTTTCTGCAACTCATTTTACAGCATTAAAAATGATACCAAATACGTATGAAATGACAAATCTGGGTCTTTTAATCCTCCTTTTGTTGTTCTTGACGAACAAGATACAGCTGAAAACGACATTCTTTCAAAATTCAAATACTTTTAGGTAAAACAATGAGATTCCATTATAAAATTCAATCAAATGCTGCACTTCACCGCAATGTTTTGACCGACTAGTCGGTCAATAATCAACACGAATCACACTGACTGTCCAATGTTGTCAAACGTACATCTCTTTTACTCGTAGCTAAACTCTGTAGGATGGACAAAGATACACTAAATTATGATTCTGTTCATTATGATAATTAGTCTTACATAGAAAGCATAGAAACAGTCTATTAATCCATACAGCCATGCAGTCAGTCATCACCTTTGATGTTGGCGAAAAAACCGCCGTCATATTGATTGTGTAAGGGTTGTCACGCGTTAAAGGTAGTAGGTATTTAATTATTTTTTGTAACATGAGAGAATATATACCTGTATATGATGCACACGACCGCTTAGCCTAGTGGGTAGCGAACCTGCCTACGAAGCTAGAGGTCTCGGGTTCGAATCCTAGGTCGGGTCAGTATTTATATGATGAATATAGATACTGGTACCGGGTCTTGGTTGTTATATTTATGTGGTGTCTTTGCTTGGTACCCAAAACACAAGCTAATGCTTAGTTTGGGGCCTAGACGTTGTTGTCATGTATACGTTATTATTATTATTATTATTATAAATTATTCGACCAGAAGTAAAAAACTACACTTTGTTGTCTTAGATCATTGTTGATCTCCACGCGCGCGCTCATACTAGATTCCGCACTACCTAAATAAAAAATTAATTCAAATTTGATCAACAGCGAAAGTGACCCCATTTCAAACTTTTTATTTACTAGACTGATTGCTTTCAAAATCGATATTTAAAGGCCCACGTGGATTCCGATGACGAATCTGTAGTGAAAAATGAAAAAAGTGACTCCCATTTTGAACTTTTTTTACTGGACCGATTGCTTTCAAAATCAATATTTAATGGTTCACATGGACTCCAGTGAAGAATCTGTGGTCAAATTTGGAAAAAGTGACCCCAATTTTAACTTTTTTTTTACTGGACCGATTGCTTTTAAAATCGATATCTAAGGGTCCGTGTGGACTCCAGTGAAGAATCTGTGGTCAAAATTGAAAAAGTGACCATTTCGATTTTTTTGTTTACTGGACCGATTGATCTATATTTAACTTTTTAGTTACTGGACAGATTCGATATCCCATTCCATCAACTCTTTTTGTATACCCCACTGCAGGGGCTTAGGCCTCCCCTCAGAATAAAGGGCTTGGGGCTTAAATCTACCACGCTGCTCTTGATGTATGGAGGTAAATGACGAGGCTATTTCAATTATTATTCAGTTTATTTAAATAGACATTTTAATATTACAATTTATATTCATGGCCTGGCAGTGGCGTCAGGTGGGCGTCAGTCAACGAGAAGAAGAGAGAGTGAGGCGGAGTGTTTTCCTACAGTGTTGCCTGATTGAGGCAAAGGGTTGCTGTCTTACAGCCAAACAATACTCAACACCACCTCTCAATGATGAATTTAATAAATTATTCATTGCATTGGAACAAACATTAATTATTATTATACATACATATTTATTTATTTTTAATATTATTATTCTACACATACAGTCATTGAAGTAATATTGTCAAATTATTTAATATCCAATTTTTCTGTCAGAGAATTATGCTTTACAGTACACAGAGGTTTTGTGAAGATATCTGCAATATTATTGTTTGTTGACACATATGATACTTTTATACATTTGTTATTTACAGCATCCTTAATAAAATGAAACTTTATGTCTATGTGTTTTGTACGTTTACTATTTTCATTACATTCTACCATTTTAATAGCGCTCTGGTTATCTATCAACAAATAGGCATCAATGTTGTTATAATTAAAATCAGTTAATATGCCTCTTAAATACAACAACTCTGATGTGGTCATGGCAGCGGCCACATACTCCGCTTCTGCTGAGGAAAGTGAGACTGTGCATTGTTTCTTTGAAAACCATGAGATTAAATTATTACAATGAAATATAGCGCATCCACTTACACTCCTTCTGTCGTCCTTGTCACTCGCCCAATCTGCATCACTATATGCCAATAGCTTCATCGGCTTGTCTGTTCGAGTATAGGTAAGGCAATTGTTAGAAGTTTGTTTTAAATACCTGAGAATCCGCTTAGCTGCTTTCCACCTCTGTTGCGCAGGTTTATCCAAATACTTACTTAGAAAAGATGTTGCATATACTATGTCCGGTCTTGAGGTTGTAGCTATATATGTGAGACATCCCATTATTTCCCTATATGGTACATTTGTTATAATTTCTTCAGAGTCCAGTGAAGTCTGTTCCATAGGTGTATGCACTCCTTTGCATTCCTCCATTCCGAAACGTTGTAGAACTTTTTCTATTAGTTTTTCTTGTTTAATACATATTTTTCCTTTCTCTCTGGATATTTCCATACCTAAATATTCCTTTATCTCTCCCAGATCCTTCGCC
This sequence comes from Luffia ferchaultella, assembly GCA_949709985.1. Lineage (NCBI taxonomy): Eukaryota > Metazoa > Arthropoda > Insecta > Lepidoptera > Psychidae > Luffia > Luffia ferchaultella. The sequence goes on along the minus strand of OX453256.1, from coordinate 7,422,734 downwards.
TGGAATTCTTCCTTTAATTTATTTATTATTTCTTGGTATTTTCCCATGGCTATTATATCATCGACCCATATAAGCAACCAGACATCTGTTTTCATATACAAACAGAAATCATACTTAGATTGTTGAAATCCTTGTTTTATCACATAGTTGTGGAACCTTTCATTCCAGCATCTTGGAGCTTCACGTAATCCATACAGAGCTTTATTCAACTTCAATAATTTTCCTTCTGTTACTTGTACGCCATCCGGTGGCTTTATATATATTTCAATGTCGAGCTTACCATTCAAGAAAGCGGTGGGTATATCTAGCTGTTTCATTGTTAGTCCTTTCTGTACTGCGTGGCTCAGCATCATCCTTATTGTGGATATGCGTGCAACAGGTGAGTATACATTATAGTTGGTTGCCGTCTGAAAACCTTTGGCTACTAACCTGGCTTTCTTCGTTCCATCTTGTTTTGTGCGAAATACCCATCTTGTATCGATAGCTTTTTTATTTCTAGGTAATGTGGATTCCTCCCATGTACGCAACTCTCTATGCGCTTTTAGCTCATTGCATATTGCATCTTCCCATTCTCGACTGGTTTTGACTGCCTCCTCATAACTCTGTGGGTCGGCATATAGACAGCTTTCTTCACTTTCTGTGTCTGTTTGGTAGTCCTGTAAATATGCAGGTTTTCTAGTTTCTCTCAGCGGTCTTTCTCTTTTGTTTTGTATAGCGTGTACGTCTGTTGAAGTTTCCTGACTTTTCCTTTCACTTTGACTATCTGTCTCTTCGTTCTCTTCAGATTTTTCCTCCTCATAATCGTAGTAAACAATATGTTCTTTCTTCTCTTCTTTATATGTTATATCTGCCTCGTCGAACCTCACATCTCTTGATATAACTATTTCATTTGTTTCAGGATCCCATAGACGATATCCTGCGGGTGAATATCCTACCATGTGCATTTCCTTTGCTCGTTTGTCAAACTTACTTCCCCTGGGTAGTTGTACAGCCCAAACCTTGCTTCCGAATGTTCTCAGCTTTGATAAATCAGTTTTGCCATGCATTATTTGTGCAGGTATGCGATAGTTTATGTCTGATGATGGACACCTGTTCAGCTGGTATGCAGAGCAAATGATGGCTTCGCTCCATAGGTGTTTTGGAAGTTTTGTCTCGATCATTTGAGTTCTGGCTTTATTATAGAGAGTACGGTTCATACGTTCCGATACTCCATTACCTTGGGGTGTATATGGCTGTGTATATTGTATTATTATCCCATTACTTTTGCAAAAAGATTCCAATTTATTATTTTTAAATTCGCCTCCGTTGTCACATCTAATATTCTTAACTCGAACTCCTTTTTGTGTCTCTAAGCTGTTGATATAATCTATTAAATTGCTTGTTGCTTCACTTTTATTATGCAATAAATAAACTACACAAAAGTGTGAATAGTCATCAACGATAACTTGGTAATATGACTCACCGTGTATTCCTGGTATGTTCACAGGTCCGGCTATGTCCGTATGTAGCAGTTCTCCGATGCTTTGAGATCTTGGTTTTTGTACAGATGGAAATGGTAATCGTGTCGACTTACCTAACATGCATGGACTGCACGGTTTGTCGCAGGCGGGAAGCTTCATGATTCGCAAGCACTTTCTGTTGAGGTGGCCCAAGCGTCTATGCCATAGGTCATCAGAAGTAGAGTTGGCACTGTTACAAGATGTATTATTTCGACCATTGATGCATACTTGTGTTTTCAAAATATATAGTTTTCCTATTTGGTAACCAATAAGTTTATTATTTGAAAATTTTTTACATATTTCAACCATGTTTTTACTAAAACTAACTTTACAACCGCCATTAACTATCTTTTTTACAGACAACAAATTAAATGTTAGATTATGTACAATTAATGCTTCAAATTCAATAGTATGATTATTACATGTTAATTCTATGGTTCCCTTTTTCTTACTTGATATAAAATCCCCATTTGCTACAAAAATTTTTGTTTCGCTCACCTCACATACATTTTTCATAAATTTTTCATAACATTCCTGAATAAGATGTTCGGTACAACCTGAATCTATTACCCATTCTATTTCTTTGCCAGTAGTACTTTGATTACAAAACTTTTTGTGGGTACCTGCAAAAAATAAAAATTTATCCTGCTCCGTGGCTGTTGCTCCTGCGTGTTCATATCTTGAGCTGCGTTGTTGGCCTTGATAGTGTTTGCTCAACTGGACACCTCGCTGTCCTCGTCCTCGACCCCTGTGACCACGATTTCGACTATGTCCTTGTCCAGATCTGCACTCTGAAGCAATATGACCCGGCTTCTGGCATTTGTAGCATATGGCAGCATTAAAGGCTAAATCTCTGCTCACGGTGTCCTTGCATCGCATCTTCAATTCCTCATCTAGAAGTCTGGTTCGGACGAAATCCATTCTTATTTCTATATTTATCGTTCCTATCGCTGTTATAACAGGATCATATTTTTCATCGAGTCCGATTAGTAGCTGACATATCTTGTCGCTTTCATCCATCTTATCGCTTGCACATTCAAGTTGTCGAATTATGCCATCGAATTTTGCAAAGTAATCTTCTAGACTGTCCCCGCTGCATTTTAAGTTCATTAATTTTCTACGAAGATGTATTTTTGATATGAGACTATTCCTCTGGAATGTTTCCTTTAAAGTTTTTATCATGTGTATTGCATTTTGGGACTCTTTAATTATGCCCAAATGTTTATCCGTAATACATTGTACAATTACTGACCTTGCCTTAGCGTCTTGTATTAGGAATTTATCACGTTCTTTTTCATCTCTTGGGATGCTTTCGGTTAGTGTATGTTTCAACTGCTTTTCATCGAGCAGGCATTCCAGCCTGAACAACCAGTTGTCGAAATTATCCCCTTTTAGGATAGGAAAATTTCTTGAATTCGGTTCCATGATTTTATTTTTCTCTTCGTAGTCGGTGTTTTTCGTCTACCTTCGGTCAAAAAATATTTTATTTTTACCTTGATTTATTTTTAGGATTCTTCTTTCTTCTTTATGTTTGCCCATAACCTCTTGATGTATGGAGGTAAATGACGAGGCTATTTCAATTATTATTCAGTTTATTTAAATAGACATTTTAATATTACAATTTATATTCATGGCCTGGCAGTGGCGTCAGGTGGGCGTCAGTCAACGAGAAGAAGAGAGAGTGAGGCGGAGTGTTTTCCTACAGTGTTGCCTGATTGAGGCAAAGGGTTGCTGTCTTACAGCCAAACAATACTCAACAGCTGCTCCAATGCGGGTTGATGGATTGTAACGACCTTCATCTATTGACAACAACTGGGACCGATTGCTTAACGTGCTCTCCGAGGCACGAGGTCTGTGATAGTTAATGTACTTAAGTTAGAAAACACTCTAGGTACACGCCCAGATTTTTATCACGGCCACATGGCTTTATAGATTTGAAACAGGTTCGCTGCGCTTGGGCTATAAGTAACATACAAAAATATAAGAATATTAAACGTCTTACTGTTCTATTTTCCGACCGTGGAAATTGGTGAAACTTTTTTTTTAACGGAGATGATCCACAGTTTGTTACCGCACAAGTGGTACATACCATTTTTAATACTTTACAATCGACCGAACGCGTAAACCCTATCAGATAGTACCAAACCACTAACATCGTCACAGTATGTCGTTCGGTTCGGTACATACGAAATGTTTAATTTTTAACTATAAAAATTTTATGTTAGAGAAAATGATTTTCCGAATTGGCAAGGCTGAAAAAGTGTTGTCTCTGATAGGTTATTTTTTGTTTTATGTCAATCAGAAAACATTGCTTTATCAATAACTAATAATCGTTTATCCTGTTCATATCACTGGTTATCTGTGCTTTATTGTTCTGTGCTGTGCTTATATTGTCACAAAATAATATTGTTGTGTGTTGCTGTGTCCGTGGACTTCGTGGAATTCAATTCAGTGGAATTTGGTATTCGTAATCTGTGATTTGTATTGATTTGTATTCCTGGAAGACGCCGCCGCTATCACCGTCGTGCCTTACTAGTTTCTACAACCAACAATACTTTAGTCATTATTTATAAAATTTTCGTCCATAGCGGTACCTATTGCTTGTTTACCTTTGTAACTTAATAACATTTAATATCTAACTTCTGTATTTACTCAATTATACCTATCTTGACTAGGTATATCACTTTGATACTTAATAGCAATTCTTTTTTTTTTATAGAAATATGCCTTTTTGTAAAGTGTGTGGTAATATTGATAACCATTATGATGGTTATGGCGATGCCGTGCACGAGGCGACTCCTAAACATCAATTTAACATGATTCTCTACACATACAAAATTGAACGGTACGTAATAGTTATTCCATTTTATAGAAAGGATTTTCAAAAATACTTATCTGCTACCAAAATTTCCATACAGTTATCGTAATTTCTTTATTTTTGTATTTTACAAAGATTTTTTGAATAATGTACCATGTATTTATATTAACAGATTCCGTGACCCAAACTCATTTGCATTTGAATAGTCTACGTCCACTGTTTTTTCAGTTTTTAATTATTAATTTTAACGAAATACACACAAATCTCCTAGGTTTTCGTTTAACCTATAAAATTGATAATACACAATGTTCATATTATGGAATGATGTTAAATTAACAATTTTTTTGTGTAATTTCTGAAACATGAGCATAGTAAAAAAATGGCTTATGTATCAAAAATTCTACAGAAACGAAACCTGTTCATTGTTTTTGCAGGACTGCACATTTAGCAAAAAGAATTGATCAATTACCATTTTTTGAGACATATAAACTAATTGAGGGTGAAGTTGCCCAAGCATTCTATTTCCATCTGGCTCGGATCACACCTTCCCTAGAGTGTTTTTTTTTGGGTTCCATACCTCAAAATAAGAAACAATACATATATAATCATTTTGTTGTCCTTCTGTCTGTCAAGGTATCAAATTCAAGTCAATATCTAGTGATTAGGTTCATGTTTCCTTTGAGCTGTAAAAAAATCAAGTTATTATGTCACCCCAGCAAAAAATAGGGCCATTTATGCTGCTATTTTGGCAGTCACAAGTAAATCACAATCTATAGTGTTCTCACTGTTAACCTAGAATCATGAAATTTGGCAAAAACAGCACAAATAAAGGAATGATATAAAAAAGTGATGGTATATGTAACCTGTTTGCAGAATACTTTAAATCAACTTTTTTCGAAGTTATTGCTGATGTTGCTGTGCGATCTGATAATGGGAACTAATTTGCTTTGTAATACTGATGGGTTGGCTAATATTGCTATTTATAGACAAGAGGTTAATTAGCTACTTAAATCAGGTGATGTGCCTTAAGCTGCCGGGCCGGACGGCTGGCCTCTTTACTTTTTGGTTAAATGTGCTGATGGTATTTCTTTGTTCCTATCTATTTCAATCAAAGCTCAGTAGAAGAAGAAGTTGTTCTTGTGACCTGGAAGTTTGCATATGTTTTACCAATTTACAAGAGTGGTGCAAGGGAATGTGCTGGGAATTATCAGCATATTTCAAAACTGAGTGTTTTATAAAGCTCTAGAAAGAATAGTACATAAACAACTGTATGCAGCTGTAAAGCAATCAGTTACTCTGGAGCAGCACAAATTCAGTAATGGCTGATCTACAGTGATAAACCTGATTCTGTCTAAAGATTATATGGCTAGAGAAAAGGACAACGGAAGTCAAGTTGATGTTGTCTATACAGACTACAGCTAGACATTTGACTGGATTGACCACCTGTTACTCTTGGAGAAGCTGCAATGGGCAGGTGTGCACGGTGACCTTTGTATTGGTTCTTGTCATATGTAGATAACCGTAAACAAGCAGTGGTGCTCAATGGGTACTGTTCCTGGTGGGTTACTATTCATTCGTGAGTTCCCCAGGGATCGATCTTAGGGCCCCTGCTTTTTATTTTATTTATGCTAGACATTGGGTGTTGTTTTAAAAATTCTAGACACTTGCTATTTGCCGATGATATGATGGTTCTTAGGGACATTTATTTACATGATGGTGCCCGGCTGTTCCAGAAAGATCTGATAATTGTTAAATCCTACTGTTGTTTAAAAAGTACCAGATTAAGGTAAGGTTAAGTTACTGCATCACTTTCACTTGCAGACATAATTAAAGGAATTGTCATAAGTAAAACCCAGATAGTAAGGGTTTTTATAGTGTTTCACCACCCGAAGCTTATTTTGGACGAACACATAGGTACCATAGTCGGGAAAGCGTCCAGGGCTTTGGTTTTTGTTAAAAGTTCTTAACTGACTTCTAACATAAAAGCTATTAAAATTTTATACTGCAGTTATGTCCGCAGCCACTTCTAATACGCTTATCAAATATGGAACTCATATTATGAAACCTACAGGACGTACATTGGTGTCGAGAAAAAATATGCATCATTTACAATATAAAACCAGAGGTCACATCCAGAATTACTACCTCAGTTGTATAAAATATATTTGTTGCCGTTGGAGATGTGTAGAAACATTACTGATTTACCTCTCCTTATAAATATAGCAAATGGCTCCATTGATTTTACAGAGTTATTGAGCAAACTCGAAATTTGTACGCCGACTCGGTGACTGCGCCATCTCCACCTTTTATATATTCCCATAGTATTGACTAAGTATAGGTGGAATAAATCATATATGGCAAACAAACAACAGATTCAATAGAGTTATTTGCTATATGGATTGTTGTGTTGATCTCTTTAACACATCACCTTCTGCCCTCAGGAATATTTTTATTAAACAATTTTGTGCCGCGCACTTGGCAGATACATCCACATAGCATTATTTATACCTATCACTTATTTTTTTACTTTGGTTTGTGTTTTGTTCTTTATCAATCTTCCTTTTTTTTAGTATCCTATTGTATTTTGTTTGTGATTCATTTGTTCTATTATTTTAGATATTGTTTGTGAAAATTTATAAATGGTTTATAGGTTTCTCGATTTTTAGTATAAAATTATATGTGCTATAAATTTGCTAAATAAAATAAAACAATAATAACAATAAACATTTAGACTTGTAATTTAGTGTTTAGGTGGTAGGACAGAATTATCAAAATGTTGACTCTTAGTTTAGTATTAGTTATGTGTATAAATTATGTAAATAAATCTACTACTATACTATAATAAATAATACTACTTTTAGTAATTCGATTATTTTTATTGCAGAAAAAAGTTTACAAACAATAAAAATATAAACATTTCTGTAACTAAGACTGTACATAAGCCAGATAATTCGGAAATAGTTTTTTCTGAAGTAGAACAAGATATAAAAAAGGTTTCCAAACTGAGAATTCTTGTGAGTATTTATTTTATAAATATATGTATATAGGTTGATAATATACTATACATAAAGTAACTAAAACAGAATGTATATGTTTAAAAATATACAAAATCTTTATAGGTTTTTAAGATTTTTTACCTATATAAATATCGAAATTATGAAAAAACTTTACAGGATGAAGCAGTAGAGCTAGTTACCTAAACCATTGCTGAGAAAAGAAAACTTTGAAGTTATTTCCTTTTGCATTCACTGATATTGAAAACAAATTAGTAAATTCAGCAAATATGAAGACAATTTTCACATTTTCTTTTTTCATAGTATCAGTCAATCCTTTTTCCTATAAAGATCAAAAGACTATGAGACTAACTGCGGTTAGAGTACTAGAAATGTCAGAAAAAGCAAAAAAAAATCCATTAGGTATATTTCTTAGGGAATGTACCTAGGTAGAGGAAAATTAAGAAGGCACTACATGCGTGAACACCCATACAAACGCTCGTGAACGATTACGACGTTAGTACGCATTTAATTTAAGTAATAGTTATAGAAATATTCAAAATTTCTATAACTGGGATAAACACTATTCATCAACCCAAGTTCACTGCTCAAATGATTCACCTCTCGTTTTGCGTACGTGCCCATGTTTTTTCCATGGCTGATGTTCAATTGTTCAAAATGGTTGTGACAAAAACAAGGATGGCAGTATCTTCACTGCACTAACAACCATTTGGAAAAGTCAGTCAAAAGCCAGAATCTTTATAAGCATTTCACTTGTTAATATTCTTCTACCAAGAAAGTTCACATTGCACTAGAAAGTAGTACCTAATTTATGTTGAGAAATCGCTGTAAGAAACCATTATGCTGCAGCTGATCAACCAGTGAGATTGCAAAATAAAAAATTTCAGACACAATTATGTTTATTTACAGACATCAAAATCATGTGCTTAACACTTTACAATAACTTTATGTGACTATATTCAATGTTTTTGACAATGATGACAATCAATGATTTTTGTTTATGAACCTAATCTTCTTTTTTTTTTTATATGGCAACTATCTTGATTTAGATAATTTTACCAATGTCTAGTTGTATGGACGTGTTTTGTTTGTATTTTTTTTTTTTGAAAAATAAGAACAGGCAGCGTGGTACGGTTAATATGGAGTTTTTTTTTCAAAATGCCGCTAGGAACTATGACGCTCCACGTGCGCCATTTTGAAGAAAAAAAAAACTCCTCGAACCTAATGTATGCTTGTTAAATGAGTGCAAATATAAGTTTAATGATGACAAGTAAAAATTCCAAGGCACCTATGCGATTTTACTGCACACTTGTAGGTACTAGTATAAATACATATAAGTGTTTTATATATAAATATATATATATATATATATAAATCATAGTGTAATGTTATAGCCATACTCTTTATTTTTTATAGGCTAAACCTAAGGACCAAATAAAATTCGATTTCAAAGTGAAAAATAATTATGACGAGGATCTGTTGGTGGTCGGAGTTGCTCTGGGACATCCGCAACCACAGTTCACGATGAATGAACATGGCTTAGACTTTGGGAGAGACCCTTATATTTTACCATCAAGTAATGTATTTTCCTAATTATTTAAAATAATACCTGTATATTATACTGCATGGATACGATTATGCTTCAAATCGCAAATATTCATAATGTTATGTTTTTTTAGACCAGTTTTTCCAAAGAAACCATAGTCATTGAGTCAATAGTTTTCAAAAAAACCATAATGAAAGATACATTTGAAAATCCATAACTTACAACTCTATGACCTTGGTCGCGGCGAGCAGTGTACACCTGGTATAGTTCGCCTCAAACTTTATGGCGGATCGGAATACAACGCTTTAAGCGTGCTTGCGCAGGTACACTCATATACCCCTCGCTCCACTGCGTCCCGCTACATCTAAAACCGGTTACTGCGACGCGACTTGTGCCTACGTTCGGATTCGCCATAAAGTTTGATTGTAAATGTAGCAGCGCACGCGACGACGTCACGGCTTTTGATCCGTGGCCCGCGCGTTCGCCGCGTTCAATAAGATTTTGTAATCCGGATTTAAGTCGCGAGTTCGCTCTTTAATCTTTTAATGATATTTAAGCTATTCGTTATTGGTTGTTTCTCTCTTTTTTTTTTTTTACAATAAACACATTTTAGTAACCGTAGGGCCATAGTGAAATGTAAGTCTTAACAGTTATTGTACGATAGTGACGTCATTTTAACATGATTATTTTGGAAAATAACGAATTGTGTTCCAACTGAAATGCGATACAGAAGAGGAAATGCGCTCACGTTTATTATTCTTTTGATCGTGTGCGGAAAAAGTACTTCAAACAAAACTGGCTAATCAATAGGGACCCTGAAAATAATATAAAACGAGTGCGTACGTGTTTAGAGGTAAATGGAAAACATGAAAAATCAGAGACTAATTTAAATTATGAACACACTCTACGTGTCTATTGTAGGTAAGTGGCGCCAAAATTGAAACGCGCGACGCATGGTTGTTACCGCGACATTAAAATTGATTTGTTTCTGATTTTTTTTCTCATTCAATTACATCGTAATTAAGTCTAAACTTGTCTGAAAGAGCAGGACATGATAAATATTTGCGATTTGACGCATGACCATATCCATACTGTATAACTTTAACTACTGTTAGTTACGGTTAGCTTCCTACACCATTACATTTCATAGTCCTACTGCTGGTCGAACTTTTTTGTCCCAATAGGTCTATGTTAAAAAACAGAAACTGTTTCGTCCCAATAGTCTATTCTACTCTTCTATTGAAATAACTATATCGGATCAAAATATTAGGGGAGCATATTACAGCACTAAGTATGTATTACAAATGCTTGACCTTGAGAATGGAATTGTAGCAGCAGTGGATGAGGGAAATGTTGCGCATGAAATAAAATGTTATTAACTACCATTTTGCTAACTGTTCAAGTGTTTATAGTATAAGGCAAAACAAGTATAAAAAGAATAGCGTCGTTCTTTTTTACCAATTCACCTAGAAATAGATTCATGTAAAAAAAGAACTACTTTTAGAAAATGAAATAATTAATTATTTATTTAAAAAAAATTATTGTCTCAAAGAAAAATTTGTGTAGTGTTTGTTGACTTAAATTGAGTCTGCCAGAAAAATGGCGTAAGATTGTCTGATTAAATGGACATTCAATAAATGTTACATGAAAAAAAGTCTATTAGGAATGTGACGTCTTAATAGCGTTGTAACGCGTCACATTGAAATACTTCTAACAATATAAAACCACAACCTTCCATACCAATTACCTAATAATTATATGCATATTATTTTATAATAAGCAGTGTTTGAAAATAAACTAAGCATTGTGTAGTTATTTTAGATAGTGGACATTGTTTATTAAGTCAATCAAATGCAATGAAATGGTGAATAACAGGTGTTAATATTTATATTGTATTATTAATAAATTAAATATTTTCCATGTTTTTTTTTCTCAGAAAGTTTTATACCAAGAAAGATTTGCGTTATATTTTCTGCTTCGGACATAGGATCGTTTGATATGCCAGTTTTTTTTATATTCAGCAAGAAAAACTCTACGAAAGCTTTAATTAGCATCTGTGATTTGGTATGTATATTATATTTTTATGTTTTTTATTAGATTTAATATATATATAGGTACTTACTATAAATATGTAAACAAATTAATTGAATCATTTATCTAGATTATGTTCACCTTTGTATGTGAAAAAATGTCTCTATATACCGTCTATTAATGAAAAAGCGCAAAACCTGAAATCAGTTTGTTCAGAATCGAGAGTAGAATCGATTCCACTAATAAAAAATATGGGTCAAATTTTAACAAAAAAAATAAATTAATTTACGCCGTCTTTAATTGTAACTTAACTCTAGAGGCGAATGAACTATCTACATTAGTTACTAACACACTCAAACACGTCATGCGCACATTGGATTCTTGCAATCAGCGTGTGAAAGGTCATTACGTTTCCAGAAATGCGTAAAAAAGAGATAGCAAGTGCGCGGGGTGAGGGCGTTGTTGTGGATAGCGTGGACAGCGCGCCAAGCGGCAACGTTGCAATGTGAGTTTGACTCACAGATCAATTAAAATAAATAATTACTTTAATGATCTGTGGTTTGACTGAATGCAAATTCCGGCGGCACGCGAATCGGCAACGTCGCACTAGATCGCGTGTAATTACCATAGACTTATTAATTTGCAACAAACACAAGCAAACAAAAAAAAAACACTAATATCTTCGGGAATAATCCGTGAAAGTTAAATTTAATAATAAAAATAAGTTGGGGTGTCTTAGGTTTTGCGCTTTTTCATTAACATGTTGCATACTATTTGAATATTTTGAAGGAAATAGCACCCTAAATTAGTAGCTGTTGTGTGTGTAGTTTCATATTTTTAATTATTTCTAGGTAATAACACTTCAAGAAAATCCACATGTTTATGTAAAAACTGAGAGCCCGTACAAAGATGAATTTTGGGAGAAAGTAGACAAATTCATTAAATGCAAAAGAGGGTAAAGTGCACATTTAATTATTTATTATTTTCCTGTGGTACCTACACCTTTTGTTTTTACTTTTATTTCCGTCACAGTATTTGAGTTATCTATAGACTCGAATATTATTTCTAATTTACAAATCAAATCGAGTTGTGTATGGGCAGGGGAACTTGGGAAGGGAACTCTTACGATAGACTCCTTTAAATTGTTTTAATCAGTGATGTGGTGCCCTGATAAATATTTTCACATAAGATAAATTTTGTAACTTTAACAGTTCTTTGGTTATAAGACTTATAAGCAGACATGCACAAACAGACATTTTGAATTTTATAATGTGAGTTGGCATGAATTGTGGTCTGACCAAAATATTTAATTTTTGCAGTGAGAGGCAAGACAAGTTCAAAATCCCGTCATCCTTGAAACTTATACTGCCAAAAGGGATTGAAGACAATGCTTTGGACAAATTAAACGTATCCCAAGAAGAGAAAGTTCGGTTACAGCAATTATTGGTTGACACAAGGTACATGCCACATAATATGAACATGTGCCATACTTATTAAATAGATGTCACTGTTCACAGAAATATCACTATAGATTATTATTTCGCCTCGAGTAACCCTTAGGGGTTACCCGACAACTTCGCGCCGGCAACAACCTAGTGTTCCGCCTGGCCGCTCCGATGAAGTCGTTAGAGCTTTCAGGCTAACGACACGCGTCCTTATTCTGCTTCAGGCGGTTGTTTAGGGGGTGTAACTCCCACATACCTCGCGCGCTTGGGCGCGCGGAAGCTGTAGGATTTAATCCGCCTTCCCATCGCAAGGGAAAAAAAAACTATAGATTAAATACTTTCTTTATTTTTTTAATAAAATTGTTAAGACAAATTTGATCTTTTTTACTTTCTCGTATTTATTTTCTCATTATCTAACTTTACAAATATATAAACGCACGTGGCCTCTATTTAAACTATTTATAAAGTCTTCATTACAAACTTGTCAATCACATTTTCATATAGTACTCAACAATTAGCATAGAGTATACATATTGCAGGCGATTCACGCATCACACATATAATGAGATACAAAATCACTATTTCGACAAAAATTGTATACACGCGCTATGTCATAAAGGAACAGTTCGACCTTTGATCTATATAGTACTGGTTTTTCTTTTTGTTCGCAACGTTGACATCTCCGCCGCGCCGACGCACTCTGATATTTCATGGGTTGTTGTAACACGTGACTATTCTTTTGTCTAACTAAAAGCAATGCAAATAAACATTTTTTTTTTTAAATATTAATATGTTTTCAGGACAATAATTGAAGAAGGCGTGACTGAAAACAATTATATTTTTTTCTTTCACCATTTGCTTTGGTGGGAAGAGGCCATTCAAAAAATCAATCTTAAGGTATTACATAATTAAATATTTTAAATTTAATTATTTATCGAGCATTTGCAGCCGCACAGATAGTTTACTTGTCAAATTCATACCTAGTACGATTATTTCCTTTTGTTAATATTCCTTGCGGTTTTCGAAAATTTCCATGTAAGCAATATAATAAAGGAAATTACTTGATTCATTTTTTTTTTTATTCTTTAGTTCACATGCATAAATAAATAAACAACACAGCAATGGGGTATTGGTATCTTTCATGATAGTGACAAAAGAACGAGACATATTTTAAATTTACTTGAAACACAATAATTAGTTCAGAAACTATAATTGTTTAATTTTGACACTTAATTGAGGTGCTAGTGGTGCCATCAACTGGAACTAATCTGTTAGTCCTCACTAATATATCATTTTTTTGCTGTTAATTATTAGTCATTATACATATAAATTAATTAATGTCTATCTATACAACATACAGCTGTCCACAGATCTACTATTCTTAAAACAAAGTGATTAGGGTTAATTAGGGTAAATGGAGACAGGGGTAATTGGAAACGGTACTAATATTTCCGATGGTATGGTGATTTTTGCATTGAAATATATTCGGAACACGCGATCAAAATCACCATACCATAGGAAATATTAGTACCGTTTCCAATTACCCCTGTTTCCGTTTACCCTGATTGACTATATCAAAAACAAAGTTTTTACTCAGGATACACTGGTGATCAGACTTTTATTTTAAATACAAATTCACATTAATTTTGTGACATTCATATCTACCTGTAGACATTTTTTAACAGAGAATAAAAATGTTTCTTTGAGTTAAATCATTCGATACCACTTGGTGACCAATACACAGTGGTGCTCCACATAATTAAGAACGATTATATATATGAAGGGAGGCTGATAAGCAATCTAGTCATTGTTGGTGATTGTTGTCAGGATACATATATATTCGGAAATTTTGTTCTTTAACAATTAATAATAATACGACCACAATTTCTCAATGCTAAATGAAGGCATACTCCAAGTTATTGTTTTTTTTTTTTACTTAGAAGTACAACATGTCTAAGGTGCATATTATGTATGAGGACAATTCATACATGTTGAGAGTACCTGGATTAGCTGAAAAACGGCCATCTTTGTTGCGTGGTGAGTACTGAGTACCGTAAAATGCTTGTTAAATCAATGTTTCTAAATACATATATTTTGTACCTTTGAATATGTAATCAAATTTCTTTGTTTTTAGTTTTTGTATCTGGCTGCTTTTAGTGTCATTAAAAATTTACATTCTTAAGAAAAATCTAGTTCTCGTAATTTTTATATTGTTTTTCAGTTTGTGAAAATGATCGAAAGTAACAAAGAAATTAGCTTTATTTTAAAATTTTGCAAATACAAAAAATGCGACACGAGTTGCACACGCGCTGCTCCAGTGCGGGTCAGTGGGTTTTAACGACTGACATCTGGTAACGGCAACCGGGACCGACGGCTTAACGTGCTCCCCAAGACACGTGATAATATAATCTATATTAGAACCAAATAAATGACCTATCTAAAAAAGACAGTCCTATTGTAATTGAGTAAGCCGTTCTCAAGATTTGCGCAATTCGAATATACAAACATACATACAAGGAATTTTGTATATAGCTTATGTTATAACCAGATAAATAAACATATATAGATATGTGATTTTTTCCTAGGTGATCGTGTATATCTTCGCCCTTGTGAGAATGAAAGTTTTATTATTGAGTGCGTCATAAAAGATATCCGGGACAATACAATATCCTTGGGTGAAATGGATGCACAGTAAGTTTAACAAATGTTCCATTCTATGTTAAATATAATAATAAAGACCTTGATTTATAAGAAATGAATGCCAATTTCAAATCTCTAGTAAATTATTATTAAAATTAAGTTTATTTGCCAAATATTGTGACCCAGGCAATAATTGGTAGTACTGAACCAGATAGGGCAGACTGTCAAGGGGACTTTTCATAAAAAAAAAAGAGGATTCGGTCCATGCCTAACCCTTGCTGTATTTCTGTATCAATATTTACATAAAAAATATATTTAATAGGAGAAATACTGTTACAGGGTGGTATGTTTTAGTATTTTTTTTTACATCTTGTTTAGTTGTTTGAGAATTAATTACTAAAAAAACATGATTTCCGTCGGTTCTTCGTGTTTGAAATAATAAACCGCAAATTCGATAGAAATGCAAATTTAAAAACAAAAAAAAACATTACCGCCCTAGGGGCATCCATTCTTAATGTTCCTGCAAATTTTGGTTCCAATTCACATACATTTCAGGGATGGAAACAGTCACGGAGCTGTTTCGACGGGTATTTATTTTGTAGGTATTTTTAGGAATTCGTTCGTGTCATCTCTGTCACTCAGAAATAGGTCAGGGAAGAGGGATTGAAACGGAGATAGAGATGGCAATTCGAAGCCATGGAGAGAAAGATTATCCCCTTAAACTTTTTTTATATCTAGGACATTTCACACATGGTCATCTAGTCCCAAACTTGGCGGAGCTTGTACTATAGGTATCAGACGACTTAATAAATATATTTAATATGTTTATAATACATACAAACATAGATTACACTCAAACATAGAACAATTTGTTTCAAACGGGGGTCGAACTCGCGACCTTTAGTTTTGTAATAAGGTTCTCCGACCACTCAACCAACTGTTCAATGAATTAAAATATCACCGGCGTTTCTCGTCTGACGTTTACGAATTATTACTTTTATTATTTTCTATGATCTTCGGTACGCGCCATTTTGTATCATACGAAATATTATATATATAGAGAGAGACAGAAATGTATCAGTGTAAGATTAAATAAAACTTTAACAATAAATCAGGAGTATGAAGCGCTTTTACCGACCAGAAGCGGAGTTCAGCGCCCGTTTCATAATGTCTCGGATGCCACTGGAGAAGATGCATGAAGCTGTATCGATATTGTTCACATCCCACCAGACGTCAAAAGTATTTCCTGTACCAGTCTCAAGCCCTGTCAGGGTTGAAACTATAAAAAGGTAGGCATATGTTAATTTCTCCACATTTTTTAGGATTAGGTACAGAGCCAAAAGTAAAAACGGAACCTTATAGTTTCTTCTCATATACATATTTTTTATGCTTATTTCGTAATTGGGGTATTAAAATTTGGAAATTTTGAACAAAAAAGCATTTAAAAGTCTAAGAAATCTCGTAAATAGATATTTATTAAGATGTTCAAACGAAATCGGTTCCAGTAACTTCAATACATTAGTTAGGAAATAATAGAGAAAAAACCGTTAAAACTTAATGCGCAATATGCGACTATTATGCATATAGCTATACGGACTACGGATCCCTACACTGCCCGTGATCCGGCATGCACTTGGCCAGTTTCTCAGTTTTCCAACAAAATATAAAAATCGTAATTCTTACTAATATTATAAACGCTACAGTTTGTATGTATATGGATGTTTGTTACTCTTTCACGCAAAAACTACTGAAAGGATTTTAATGAAACTTTACAATAATATAGCTTATACATCAGAATAACACATAGGCTAAAATTTATAAAGATAGGTACTAGCTTTCTGCATGCGCCCCGTTCGCGTTGACTACACAGTTGTACACTGATTTTATAAATTCTTTCATCTGCAGAAAGCTAGATTATAAGCGAGTAACATGGGCTATATTTTATTTTCAAATTATCTTTCCGCCCGCGACTCCGCTCGCGTGGACTACACTGTTGTATGTACCAAGACCGTCATATTTTTTTTGCATATATGGTTTATAAGCTGAGAAGTAACTAAGCTACTTTTTTTCCCAGGAAAGGGGGTCCTGTGCCCTATGTAGTTCACACATAGCTAGTAAATAATACAATTGTGTTTGCTTTATTACTGTTATTTTAATTTTTATGCTATGGCATCCTAAGTTGTGGAATTTAGACTTTGAGGCACACAATGTCTAGACAGAGTCAGAATCCATCATACGTTATTTATGATCGGGAGTGTAGTTTCACTCCCTGTTTGTGCATTTTATGAAAAGGCACACTGAATAAAATCCTTATTATTGAGTGAACTATCAAATATCTTACTCCTTAATTATACTCCTCTACAATACTTGTCAATACGTTTGCCAATATGAATAGTATTGATTTAATGTTTGTGTTTTAGTTTTTATAATCCGGACGTGCAAACAAATGAGGAACAAAAAATGGCAGTGCAGTGTATCGTGTCTGGCACATCGGGTACAGCGCCATATTTAGTCTATGGTCCTCCAGGCACGGGGAAGACAGTTACTATTGTCGAAGCCATTATACAGGTATAGAAAATTATTTAAGAAGGTAGCTGTACTTTTTTTTAGTTTATTTGTGCAAATTATGTTCGCTTTGTCTATGCCTGCTAATCATGTTCACGTGAAATCCTCCTATTCTTCTACCTACCTTATATTATTCCTATTTCTATGTAAGACGATATTTCGCTACAAATCGCGTTACCTCTTTTGATTCCATTTCCGTAGTTTCTCATTTCATTATTGTTAGGGTGTGTTTACTTTAATTGAACTAAATTGAGTATATAACAAATATTGACAGTAAACCGTCAAAACCGGGTCAATAGGCATTTAATTTTTTATACGATTTAATAACATTTTTTTTAAATAATGGTGACGGGGCACTAGAGACCACCCTGCATTTTTTTAATGCAAAAGAGTAAATCGTTACTCCTCGTTTAAAAATAATCTGAATTGTTGAAAAAAGATAGATATCAAAGTAATAATAACTAGTAGGTATTAAGTATTAAGTTTATCTCTGACATTGATTTTCATTTTTGCTGATATGTACCTGATTTCCCGCGTAAAACGTTCTGCAAATTCGTTGATATTAACAAGTTTTTTTAAAAATGAAATTTATTTTTAATGTATCCCCATAAAAAGAAGTCTCATATGATAAGCTCAGGTGATTTTGAAAGCCATTCAATTGGACCTCGCTTTCCCGTATACTTATTTAGCAAAATTTTATCTAAGTATCGACGAACCCATAGTGCATTGTGTAGTAGTACTCCATCTTGATGAAGCCATATTCTTTCATCGGGCAAAACCTGGGCATATTTTTTTTACACCTAGCCCCATTCAAAATGTTCAGCAATGTCAGATAAATTTAATACCTTCTTGAATTAATAAAATATGGTCTTATATAGTGCTTACGAGTTATTACTTTGACATCTACTGTTTGTCTCCATAAGACCTTTTAAAAGAGGGGTAACAGAGTACTCTTTAGTATTTGAAAAAAAGGGGAGCACCTCTTTTACTTTTTTTTTCAAATACTACCTGGACTCATAAGGATAATTTAAAAAAATGTTATGTAATTTTATAATTTATTTGACGACCGCTTAGCCTAGTGGGCAGCGACCCTGCCTGCGAAGCTGGAGGTCCCGGGTTCGAATCCCAGGTCGGGTCAGTATTTATATGATGAATATTAATACTGGCACCGGGTCTTGGTTGTTATATGTATGTGGTGTCTTCGCTTGGTACTCATAATACAAGCTAATGCTTAGTTTGGGGCCAAGACGTTGTTGTGATTGTGTGTGTTATTATTATTATAAAAAATTATGCCAAATCAATGGTTTTGGCAGTTTATTGATACTGTTCTTATTTATTTATTTATTTGGTACTGGATTTATTCCAATTAAAGCCAACACTGAATAATATAACATCATTGACTAAAGTATGAATTGACTAGAAGCCCTCTTCTGCATTTACCGTCTAGCCACACTTACTATAGCTAGCTGGAGTATGATGGGGAGCTTTAGTTCGAGTTTCAGTGCGCATGGTCACCGCGCAGCGCTCTTCACCCCCGAGAAATCCCCGCAAAATCGAAAACACCGGTTTTAACCTCCCGAAAATGCGAAATGTCACTTCGTTATTGTGAACTGACATGAGTCTATTAAAACCAAACGCTGCTGTCAAATTAATTTACTCTATGTATAACATACTACTAAAGCTTTTAAAGAAACTATGCAAAATTTCAATCAAATCCATTCCAAATATGTTGTGGACAAATAACCATATAAACATGATTCCTTTTTTATGCAACAAAATTCCACATTTCTATGCATGTACTGTTTGTTTTAATTGAAGTATTTTTTGTAGTTGGTTATGAAAGACGCTAACAATCGAATTCTGGTGTGCACCGATTCCAACATGGCGGCTGATCATGTTGCGTGTATGCTTATGCGGTGTAATGAAAAGTTGAATATAGACAAGCTTCTACTTAGAGCAAACTCACGGAACAGAGTCTGGTAAGATTTTGCTAAATACATTTACTGAATATTTTATTAGTTCTTTTACTAGCTAATTTGATGCATTTTCTGAAGTGAAAACTTCTTTAGCATCGTTGTGATTTGAAAGTCGATGAAACGAAAAAGCGACAGACACAAATTCATAAGATTTGACGTGGAAGAAAATGAGATAGGAAGCATTATACAGTGTTTCTTATGTTCGTGGTTCTCTTTGTGCTCTGCTTCGTATCCCCCCTCCACTCGTGTTTACCAAGGCATAGTGGGAGTTTGCTTCGGCCTCAGCGTTGTACGTGTGTTAATACGTGTTTGTGCGCGCATGCGTAGTACAAAGCTTGAGAAAAGGCATCACAACAACCCTGGCGTTTTGTATACGTGTACGTATTATTTATAATAAAATTTTTCAAATATCCCGAAAACAAATGCAGAATAGTGTCGCGATTATAGAATAAAAAAGGAAAACAAGATTTAAAAAACAGTAAAAAGTTCAACGGAACGTGTTCTTGAATTTCGTGCACGCCGAAAAGCGTTGCTGAATGTGAAAAATGATAGTCTATTACGCATAATGATGATTTTACTGTTCAAATAGTGAAACTTCCCGAAATTTTACATTCGTCTCATTATCTTGAAACCTAAATTTTTGAAGGTTTCACTTCTACCACGTGTGGATTGCACACATGTTTTGATTTTTACATTGGACTAAATGAATAACGCAGCGAGAGAAAAACAACAAAAACTGTCATGGATAAATTAATGTTTTCTTCTTTTGCTTGTATTGAAATCTGTTTTCATAAAAATTTGAGACTCATTTTTTCACTAAAAACTACATAGTATAGTTCGCCTCAAACTTTATGGCGGATCGAAATACAACGCTATAAGAGTGCTTGCACAGGTACAGTCATATACCCCTCGCTCCACTGCGTCCCGCTACACCTAAAACTGGTTATTGCGACGCGACTTGTGCCTATGTTCGGATCCACCATAAACTGGGGAACTGTACCTGGCACAATAATATAGATTATGCCACTGACGGATAAGACACTTGTAGAAAGACAAATTAATAGTCGATCGAAAGGATTATTTTTTACAGTAGTACTTTTTTTATAGGGAAGTGATGCCAAGTTATTTGTATCCAGTTTCAAATGGCAAGAGTTACGAGACATCCTTCTCTGTGAACAACGTTGCCCTCTCACAATATAGAGTGGTTGTAGCGACTTTGATTCATTCAGCTAAATATGCATCGTAAGTTTTTCATTTTTATTGACATTTTTTAATAATAAAATAAATAATCATTGATTAACTTGTCGGTGATTTTAAATTAATTTAGAAATATACCACCCAAAATTGTTTTTAAACACTATTATCTATTGAGGTGCCATGCTACGTTTGTATCAATAGGACCTTTGTTTAGAAAGACACGAACAAGGTAATAAATGTATTTGTACCGACTAAATTCATTACAATTAAGATAAGAACTTTGGCAAATACGTCAAATAGACCATTGTCGACTTGTTTGTCGCTTGCTAAGGCCAAAAAATGTATGTATTTTTTTTAGTTTCAATTAATAACATTTAATCTAATAACCCACCCCTTGTCACCCCTGACGCAAAGGTGCGTAAGATACTAATCGCATTGGTACGTTAAATGGCAATAGACAATCTCTGCGTGATAACAAAACCTGCACACAGGATCTGTGGCAAACGCGCGAGTTGCATGGATTGCAGCCTTACAACTGAACCGCGTCCCGAATCCTAGATGGTGTGGCGGTCTCACGTCGCTTTTACTTTTTGAAAGGGCGCTAAACTGGCATCGTAAATAAAAGGATATATACCTCTAAATTCAGCTGGACATAAAATTAAAAGTTACATAACTTTGTTAGGCTTTCCAGAGGCTGTTGTCCCCTGCTGTGGTCGACGCATCAGTGTTATTTTTATTTTCTTAGTTTGTCACACATTGATAAAATACTATTAATTCCAGCGACCGGAGCCAGAAAGAGTGCAAATTGAGCTTCACTCACCTGTTCATCGACGAGGCGGCACAGTCATTAGAGCCTGCGTGTTTGGTGCCTATCACTGGGCTCCTCAGTCCCGAAGGCCAGCTCATCCTGTCTGGTGATCCACAGCAATTGGGCCCTGTCTGTATCTCCAAGGCGGCGAAAAGCAGAGGTCTAGGTGAGTTCTAAGGGAGTACGGAATTGCATAAAATATACAAAAAAAAACCAAATATGTTTATATTATGAAATACTATTCATTTTTAATAATTAAAAATATGTATCCCATCAAAAATATAATAGGTAATATAATATATATAGGTAAATTGACCTTAGTATATTTATAATACATACATACATATACTCACGCCTGCTTCCCATTGGGGTAGGCAGAGACTACAGATTTCCACATAGTGCGATCCTGGCATACTTCTTTCGCTTCATCACCACTCATCACTCTTCTCATACACGCTCTCCGGACACTCCGGACACTCCGGATACTCCGGGTACTCTGGACTTGACCCTTTTCTAGTATGTCCCTAATCTGATTCCTGTAAGTTCGTCTAGGGCGACCCATTCCGACCCTACCTTTCACCTCCGCACAGTAAATTTCTTTCGTAAGTCTTCTTTCATCCATCCTCTCCAAATGACCAAACCATCGCAGCATTCCTTTTTCAATTTTCGTCACTACATCTTCTTCCATATCACACCGTTCTCTTATCACACTATTCCTTATTCTGTCTCTCAAACTAACCCCGCATATACTTCTCAATGATCTCATCTCTACTGCATTAATTTTACTTTTATGCTTCTTCTGCCATACCCAACACTCACTTCCATACATCAAGGTCGGCGCAAGAACTCCCCTATGAACAGCCAATCTAGCTTTTTATTTATATATATATCTATAATATTTTTCCATGATTGATATTTTGGTTTGATTAACAGGAGTGTCACTTATGGAGCGTCTTATGAATACTTATGAGAACCTCTATGGAAATTACACTACGGTTCACCAGTACATCACCATGCTTAGAAACAACTTCAGATCCAATCCAGACATATTGGACATACCAAATGAGCTGTTCTATGACAATGCTTTAAGGGTAAGTTTATGTTTTATTTACAGTGACAAATATTTGTGTGCATGAACGTGTCCATTTGTTCCGTGTGTGGGTGTAAAATATCTGTATATGTACATATAACAAAGATTAGTTAAGTGCTTATGTATATCGATTGTCTAGTACCCATAATACAAGCATAAAACTTGCTTACTTTGGGACTAGATGGTGCTGTATAGGATGTTCCAGGTATTATTATTATTTTTTCTTTGTTTTTTTATTTATTATTTTTTATTATTTCATTCAGTACTTAGCGCCGGAAGATCCACTGAGTAAAGTCAACATATTAGGAGAGACCGGTGGTAATAGAGCAATTGTTTTTCACTCTGTCAGTTCTAAAGAGGAAAAAGAAGGAAAATCACCAAGGTTTGTTATAATTGATATTATATATGGTTATGGCATAATTAGAGTCAAGGGTAGAAAAGGAAACACCCAATTTACCGAATTTTTCGTTATTTGATGTGGATTCACATTTTTGCTTATTTATCTAAAATTACTGTGAACATAGTGTATAGAAATAGGATATAAAAACCGGTCAAGTGCGAGTCAAACAAAACAAAAAATTTACATGTTTTGGGACCTTACATTTTTAACTTTATCTTATTTTAATTATTTGTTGTTGTAGCTGCCATGTAGTACACTCTCCATGGAAATTTGATGTGTGAGCAATGATCTCAAAACCAACCAATGACCAAAACGTAAAAAAAAAAACGCGTTTCTTTTATGGAAACCCCTTTTTTTGATATAATTTTATAAAAATTTTTTTTTTTAATATAAATTATTAACTTTATTTTGTTTTTATTATTTGTTGTTATAGCAGTCATATAATAGTACATACTTCATGAAAATTTTGTCGCAATAGTCTAGTTGACTATTTTTTAAATTATTTTATATGAAAGGGTTTAAAGGGTGCTAAATATAGCATAACAGTGAAATAATTTTTAAAAGTAAATCATTATTAACAAAGTTATGAATGTTTAAAATGTCTCTGTTAGACAGAGAGGGCAATACCGCACGGCGTACCTATGTGTGACATCAGGCCATTTAGAATAATGTTAAATTTTGTTTTGCAAGAAAGAGACTGACATAATAGCTTATAATTTTCATATTCTTCCTACGGAATATAATTTTGTTTACAATTTTTTTTATTTCTAAAGTCTATTTTAATATTTTCTTGATAAAATATATTTCATATTAGTCAAATACCATATTATAACATTAGTTGGGAGTAGTTAGGAAGACAGTAAGTTCTAAAAGCAATTGAAAAATGTACTCATTTACATTTCAGTTTCTTCAATACAATAGAGCTGGAGATGTTGCAACGTTATATCAAAAGATTGATACAAGATCTCAATGTCCTGCCTGAAGACATTGGTGTGATATCTCCATATATGAGACAGGTAGGCACTGAGAGCCCAATAAATATAAGTAGAGTAAATCTATATTCTAATACTAGGAGTACATAGAGTGTCATTGATGGTTTAATAACATGACCACTTATAATGTTGCAAATACATGCACGTCTGAATAAGAATAACTACGTCAGCCTATTATGCCGCACAGCAGGAGCTTAGGCCTTCTCTCGGGGTGAGGGTGCTCGGAGCTTAATCCACCACGCTACTCCCGTCCAGGTTGGTGGATTTTACTACTGCCATCTGATGATGGCAACCGGGACCGACAGCTTAACGCGCTCTCCGAGGCGCGGAGTCAGTGATAGTTATGTATTTAAGTCAGAAATAAGAATAAATTAATTTTACTTTTTTTAATTATTATTTTTCTTTTTATTAATGTTACTTTCGCACAATAGTTCAAAAATACAAATAGCTAAATATGTTTACTTTCCAAAACACAGGAAACTAGTTCACAAAGTCCCTAGAACGAAGTAAAAAATAATATCTGAGTTTATTTATTTACAGACAAGATTAGACAATATAAAATGGAATTTTAGCCATTATTTTTATTTTACGTCACTGCATTGCTATCTTGAATGAAGGCCCGATTTCAATTTCATCCTATATAATGACTTTCAATTTCTAGGCATTTAAAGTTAGAAGCTGGCTTAAAAAAGAATCTTATGACACAGTGGATGTAGGAACCGTTGAAGCGTTCCAAGGCAAAGAGAAGCGTGTTATATTGGTAACAACAGTAAGAGCTAACTGTGGACTCCTAGATTATGACGCTAAGTACGGTCTGGGCTTTTTAGTCGATGATAAGGTAAGATTTATTTTATAGTTGGTACGGTCCGAGGCACTGAAGTTCGAGTGATAGCCAATTTAAATTACCGACGATGCACATGTAAACTGACCAATCGGTGAACGCAATTAACCCGCTCTACTTTATAATAATAATAATAATAACACACAATCACAACAACGTCTAGGTCCCAAACTAAGCATTAGCTTGTATTTTGGGTACCAAGCGAAGACACCACATACATATAATAACCAAGACATGCCAGTATTAATATTCATCATATAAATACTGACCCAACCTGGGATTCGAACCCGGGACCTCTAGCTTCGCAGGCAGGGTTGCTGCCCACTAGGCTAAACGGTCATCGATTATTATACCACGGACACACCCAAAAATAGACATCTGTGTAGATAACGTTGACGCCTCAAGTTCTTTATCTAAATTTAGTAAATTCTTCATCAGATAACAAAACAAGTAACACAATGTTTGAGTTTGTGTAAGCATGCATAGGTTTTCATATTGTATGTCTTTATCGCGGTTTTGGTCGCGAGACCGTTTAACAAAATATCGTACATAAGACGATATTTGCTTCAAATTTGCGGCAGAGTCAGCAGGAAATTCATCGCCTTTGATGCATCAAATATACCATGCTTTCGGCTGAACGTAGTCCAAACTTATAGAGCGTGTAGAGCTTACCGAACTAACGAAAAATTAAAAAAAATATGAGATTAACGATAAAAAAAAGGAAACTTTAAACATGCTTTCCTCGGTAACCATTAGTTTGCGCCATCTGTTCACTTGAAACTTTTTGTTTAGTTCACTAAGCTCTACATGACTACAAGTTTGGACTACGTTCAGTCGAACACCCGGGATTCGATTGGTGTTCGAACCACATTCATATAGTGCTGCCTCACACAATAAAGTGACTTAAAATTATTGATTATTCAGTTTCAATAAAGAAAGACTTGTAAGATCTTTTCTTGATAAAAATATTTAAAAAATTTATTACTGAAACGACGATATGGTCAGTTTTCTAATTCTTTAAATGTGTGATGTTTTGCGAAAAAGTGAAATAGCTGCGTTTGCATACCTATCACTAAATAATTTGTCTTTTAGAGCCCATAAGCAGATTCTGTTAGGAACTTCTGTAATATATCGTTCCGTATCAAATACTTTTTACGACTTAACGTTCTATATACTACATTAACAAGCATTCTTAACTAAAATAAAAATTGAAAAAAAAAACTAGTTCCCGTCATTTTTCAACTTAAAATTTTACTTCAAATAATGTGTATAACTGTGGTAAAACTCTTCCAAATAGATGCATAGGTTTAAATAAAGCTAATATCTGCAGCACATATTGGAACATAGTGGAACAGAATTGATAGTAGCGTCCATCACAACGGAGTCCAAACTAGTGGTCTAGTGGTCGAGACACCGACCGCAGGCCTAAAGGCCGCGGATTCGATCTCCGCTCAGGACAAATATTTGTGTACATGGACTTGTTTATTTGTTACGCGCCTGGGTGTAAAATCTACGTATCTACACTTTAGGTAAAGTTTGTAAGTTTGGATGTAGAAGGTTGAAACTACAAGTCTGATTAAAAAAAAATATATTTCACTAATGTTTAGAATGGACATAAGCTATATTTTTGTCTGTCTGTTGGTTTATCCGGACTTATCTCCGAAACAGCTGAACCGATTTCGATGAGACCTTCATTGACAGATAGAGGATTTTCGGAGAGTAATCAAAGTTTCTTCTACCACTTATAAAAAAATAGGTTTGTGTGTCTGTGATTTCATAACAAAGGATAATATGAGCATATTTATCGCGGGATCCTTACTTCAGTTTTGACGCTAGTGTATTTATAAAAGTATGAATATTAGTTGTCTGGTACCCATGGCATAGATTGTAGGTACCTAGTTTGGTACTAGATGACCGCGTAAGATGTCATCTCCCACATATTACTATTGTAGTTAAACACGATTTTTATTGATTTTATATCCTTGTCTTGTTTTTTTTTTTTTTAATGTCATCGAAAATATGTATTTCAGAGATTCAACGTGACCTTGACAAGAGCGAAGGCGAAAATTGTAATAATTGGAAATCCATTGTGTCTAGTTAAAGATTGCAAATGGCGTAAATATATGGATAAGTGTAAAAGCTATGACGCTTACTTTGGCCAAGACAATGAGCAATTGCCGAGGACCCCGGAATTACTACATCTGGTAGTCGAAGGAAACTTTAAAAGATTCGGCATTTATTCACTAAGTACACCGAAAGACGAATCAGAGAACGAAAGGGTTGAAAATTAAATATATTTTTATGTTTTATTCATAGTACTTACTACTACATAGTAGTATGTAGTACATAGTACGATAGGAACACGATGAATTAGACAATGTGATGCTTGCGGTATATATAGTCTATTTCGACGGCGCGCCCCATCCTGATCAACTGACTGACTGTCGGCCAGTAACTAAATGTTAGCCCCTCTTACCCCGCGCACCTTACGCGGAGCTATAGGGGGGGGGGCGCCATCATGAAATCGACTATACCATTTTCTACTTTGCTGCTATTAAAGTACCTGCTCGTCACGAGAAGTTATAAATTTTTTAAACCATATAACATTTAGTAAGTTATGTCGCGGTAAGCCATGGGGTAATATACGACAGTCGAGTTAACAAAAAACTTTTGAACACGTATGAAACTACAGCCGCCTACAAATAAATTTGGCAAGGTTGTACGTGAGTTCGAAAGCTGTACCTGGTTGTTTCACAATAGGCGAAAGACATTAGCTAGCGAATCGACAACATTTTTTTTTGTTCACTTTGTTGTATCTAATCTATTAATTAGTTGTATTTTTTGTGTTTTTCTACATTGTGTCTAAACTGTAGTTAAAACAACTGTTCAGACAAAAAGTTTAGCTTGTGAGGTTTTATCAACAAAAAAATGATAGATACTGTTTTTTTAAATTAATTCCAATTTACTCTTACTACAAACGGTGCCAATATCTTGTTGTCTCTGAAATGCACACGGGCGCAGTTTTCTGCATTTGCTGAATTCGCTATCGCCCCGCATTTGCCTACCCATTTGCCCTACCTCGACGCTACTTGTTTCGACTTCAGAATTTCTTTGTAAAAAAAAAACCTGTATTATACATTTCATTTTACTAAAAATCATAATAATAATTAAGTTACAGCTGTTGAGTCATTCAATTTTCAGGCGGAAATAAAATATCTCAGTGGCGAAACATGGAATCCAATAAAACTTAAATATCTAAAAAATTGTTCGAGAAAGGCTGGCAAAAACCTAGTGGAGAAAAATGTCCTAACAATTGAGATCCAGAAATTCTTTCTATTTATTTATATTCACACATCCCCTTATGGTTAATGTTTGCCGTTTATTCAAAAAGGTACAAGAAATAATTATTCGTCGTTCTTTAATTGACTTGCTACGAATAGTCAAGGCGTCATTGGTGTCGCTAATTCTCGCCCATTCGGCTGATGTCCTCGATAACTCTTTTTCACCACTATCAGACGTCCTTTCGTTCAGATTTGTTCAGAGCTTTGTCAGACTTGGTTTTCGAAAGTTTTTACTTGTCTAGTTAAGGATGAGTTAAATCAATAACCACCTTGGCTTTGGACCTGTATCAATAAAGTAGTGACTGAAGACCATTGGTGACCACCACAGACAAGTGATCACCTTTGACGTTTGTATTTGGAAGTCGCCTGCTAAGCTCAACCTCAAGAAAGCGTCTTCCGACGGACATAATTTTAAAAAGCCAAGTTCAAAACAAGTTTGTTATCGTTGTTATCTATATATTAATACACGAAGGAAAAACTTTAACAGCTTTGAAGATTTATTAGTATATATTTTTAATTGATTTTAGTCTGAATATCATAAAGTAATATTTCTAAAAAGGGATAGCTAACTTATTGTTTTCTAAATAAAAGTTATTCGTAATGCTGACATCATTTAAAGTCCATCCCGTATATTAAGAAACAACGTACATAATTGCCTAACTGTTAGGTATACTGTTTCTTAATATAGTGAATAAACTTTAATTCAACACGCAAACTATTCAAAAAGGTTTAAAAAATGTTGCAAACTTTTGTTTTTTTACATTTATAGCTTCTCGTGAGAGGTACACCTTAAAAAATTTTCATCATTGGCAATTGTCTAATTAGTGTGATCAGGTATGATATAGTTATTACTCCTCCAAAGCAATTTACTTATTTTATACGTGTTTAATTTAGATTTGCTGTTTGTTATTACCACCTTTATTAGAACATTTATTTTTACTTTTACCTTTACTTAAGTTTAAGAGCATTGATTTATCAATTTTTTTGTGATTTACATTATCTATTATTTAAAATGTGTAAAATAAATTTATTGCAATCATAATCACCTTTATAGCCATATTGCTTAAATTTTCATGATCTATATGTGATGAGTATTTTTTTTTAAATTTGGAATTACCTTTTTTACATGTCTTTTCTATAAATGTATGAATTTGTCGTAAACATTACCTCTATCTTTGTTAGGTACACCTTTTTGTATTCATTTTTGATTGGCCTATAGGTGATTAGTCTTTAACCTATAGTTTATAAAATGTCTAATTTAGATTTATCGCAATCATTACCACTGTCTTTAGTACGATAATTCCTAAATGTTTAATGACATTAGTTATTTGTCTATTTTTGTCATTGACATAAATGATTTTTATAAAAATCTAACTTAGATCGTGTCGTGTTAGCCCAGAGCGCAACGAACCTGTCTCAAATTTATAAGGCCATAGGGCCATGGTTCGAATCCGGGCGTGTACCAATGAGTTTTTCTGACTTAAGTACACAATATCACTGACACCGTGCTTCGGAGGGCACGTTAAGCAGTCGGTCCCGGACGCTGTCAATAGATGGCGGTCGTTACAGTTCCCAACCCGCAGTGGAGCAGCGTGGTGGACTTAAGTTGCAAGCCCCCCTCCTCACCCTGGGGGAGGCCTAAGCCCCTGCAGTGGGGTAAAATGGGCTGATGATGATGATGATGATGAACTTAGATTTATTAAATCATTGCTACTATTACCACCATCTTTATTGGAATTTTTTTGTTATAGTTAGGAGTAAAAATAATTTTGTTTATTAGCCGTAAAATAACAATTCATTTAGGTATCTAAACTACAGTTCTATGCGGAAGTCGTTGGCCGCGACTTAGATAGCAGCACGACGCGATGAGGGTAACACTTTCCTGTTGTTTATCTATCCAAGGCGCGGCCGACGACTTCCGCGCGGACTATAAGTTATAAGTTAAAATTACAATGTTTATGTTATCACTTGACCAAATAGTTCCTAAGACATTCATAGTGTCCCAAAGTATAGAAAGCGCTAGTGTACCATTGTGTTTATTAGGCTACACTCACAATTAGCGGCTTGTAGTCAAACGGCGTCACCACCAATTTCTATATATTATTATAGTGATCTGTTTCACGTGGCAACAGACATTAGGTCGTGACGTGCATAATGTGAATGACTGCGTTGTTTGAGAAGCTGCTGACTCTGAACTAATTTAGTCATGGCTTTAGTATCAGAAATATATGTCATTTTTGTCATGTCATAAGCTGTTAGTTAACAATTAAGCTAGTGTTCTTAATTGGTTAAGTACAATAGTTTGTATTATTTAATTGAGCTTTACAGTACTTGCCACCAATCTATACGGCTTTGGTTAATCACAATAAAATGGCGGACCTGCGCTGTCGATTATGCGCATTGCACTATAGAGTTGCACAGGTAGGTGGCAAGTAGGGGAATACCTCCATGAACTGGACATTTTATACGTTTTTAGCAATAAAATACAAATTAATGTAGTGAAAATTAAGTTTACGCTCTAAGCAAGTAGCTCATTTAATAGACGTTCTAAATTTATAGTACAAATGAATAAAATTGCTGTATTTTGTTTGATGAACAGCTAAACACTGGATCGGGGAAATAGTCCGGTTCAAAAGCACTTGAGTTTGAACTGGACACTCCTCTCCATGAATAGGACAACCATAGTGATTGACTTTATAATACTTTATATCTTGTTATTAATGTGCAATAAAACAATTAAAATAAAATCATAATATATCAATCAAGTTAAAAACATTTATTACAGAAAAAATTCAATTTGCCCTTTATACCACATGACTCATGGCACCACATAATGCAAAGTTTGCATTGAAACCATTCTTCAGCACTGACATTGTAATTACCGTCGCAAACATTACACATACAATCATCATCCATTTGTTGCTGCCGATCTTTGTATCCAATGAGATCTTCAAGGGTTATTAAATCTTCAGAATCAGAGCTGTCGTGAATAGATATTTGCGAAGAAGAGATATCCGTAGAGTTAGAATCATTAATTGTAACCTTTTCTTTCTTTCTTTGTGTTTTTTTTCTTTGTTTGGTGTCATTAATTTTCTTTGGTTTCATCTGTGGTGTTGGTTTTCTTTTCTTCAATTCTTTATTTTTTTCTTTTTTTTTCATTTTTTCATAATATTTTCTTTGCAACTCATTTTTCTCCGGAGTATCGGTAATTACACACGATTTCCCCTTAGATTGACCACCTTTTCTTTTATTTTTAACTAAAGCTGCCTTAGGGTAAGGTCTTATTTCTTGAGGTGAAATGATACCTAGTTCTTTACGACTATTGATTGTTACATCTTGTACAATGACTGATAATTGAGGTTCAACAAAAGAGCTTGTTGAAGGTTCAGGTTCAATCTCTCTCGGAAGGTCTACATTTAGTGTTTTTGTAATATCGACTGTACTTGTCGATATCTGATCCTCATTTGATTTTTCTAAAGGGCGATCGGTTACCAAAGAAGCTATAAAGTCGTTGTCTGTGAATATCATATTATTAAAAGGAAAAATTCCACTTTTCTCAAATCCTTTGCAAATATTAGAAATAGAAAATGAATTGCCATACGCTGAATTAACTAATTCTGCTACTTCATAAATGGTAACTCTTTTCCCGGGATTGTTGATCATCCAATTGTTCATGGCCTGGCGGTATCGAATTTTAAAGGGCCCATAAACAGCCACGTCTAGTGGCTGCATTCGATGGCTACAGTGAGGTGGGAGCGTTAAAATAATCATATTACTTTTTCTTGCAAATTCAACCACCTTTATGTTTACGTGAGTGGTATGGTTGTCCATAATCAACAATGCTTTATTTTCGCTCGTTGGATTGACATGGTTTTTGAAATGTTCCAATGAGTCAATAAAGCATTCCTCCGTCATCCACCCGGTAGGAAAAGCTAGTCCTTTGCTTCCAACTGGCGCTCCTTTTAAAAATTCGTTTTTCATTCTCACACGTGGATATATAAATACAGGAGGTACTGTACTTCCTTCAGCACTAATGAAAAAAAGTGCAGTAACTAAGTCACCCCTCTCAGCGGATGTAACATGACCAACCTGCTTTGTACCTCTTTCTGCAATAACTTTTGGTGGCTTTGTTACCGTCATGCAGCCGGTTTCGTCTAAGTTCCATATCATGTGCGGTGGAAATTTATATTTTTGATAAAGCTCCTGCAATTTACAATAGAACATACTGGTGTTAGTCTTATTGAAGCTACTTGAACGATTCATAGATGTATTTTCTGGTTGTCGTAATGACAGATTTGGTTGTCTTTTCAAAAAGCCTTCGAGCCAATGCAATCCAGCTTTTTTATTTAATGACCAATACGAGGGAATCTTGATATTATTTGCAGTGGCGAATTGATATGCTAGCTCTCGGGTTTGCATTTTTGTTAAGCCATAGCACATTTTGGAAGCAGTCTTGAGGTATGACGATAATAATGTTTCTTGTTCAGAACTAAAAATTTTTCTGTTTCCTATGTTGCGCTTATAATAAAATATTTCATTCGTTTCTTTGGCTTGGTTAACGATAGTATGTAATAAAGATTTTGAAATTCCGCTTTCTTTAGCAACACTTCTAATACTTCTTTGATTGATTATAACTTCGTCAATAGCTTCCTTAATTTCACTATCAGATTTTCTTATTCTTTTTGACATTGTATTGTGTCTGCTTCTGCAATGAAAACATGACATTAATGAGTATTTCTTATAAAATAAATAATTCAGTACAAATTTGTACAATTTATGTCTAATAATATGATTATAAAGAAAAATATAAATAAAAGGTGATATAATAAATATTTGTTCCATGAATTGGACATCGATCCATGATACGGACACGTCCGATTCATTGGGTCATCGAGTGTCCACTTCAAGGAAATACACTACTTTTCAAAATACATGACTATGTTTTAACTACATATTAGTATTTAGAAAAATATATTTACCATTCAATAAAACATAAATTAGACTCCTCTCAATCACAGCACAACCGTTGAAATACGAGTAATTCAGCGCCACGACACGTTGTAACTTGTATTAATAATTTACTTTTGATATGCGAAAACTTCCTTCGTCAACGGCTCGGCTCACACTAAACGGAGAACTGTCAAAACAACAGCGGTGGCGTCTTGCAGTGCTACCAACGTAGAGAATGTATCCAATGCGTATTCATTTTATTAGCAATGGTAATAACGGTATTGTCCAGTTCATAATGCGTCCGATTCAAGGAGGTTCTCCCCTACTCTGTTATCTTTATGTTTTATAATTTTATATAGTATTCAAATTTTGTAAAGGACAAAAACGATAGGTAGTGAAGTTAAATTCAAGTTAATCGTCCAAAAAAAAAATTCAATTTTAATGTTATTTTTCATTAAAAATTTTATTTTTAAGAATGAGTTCTTATTTGTAGACTGTCGATTAAAACTGATTTCAAATGTGCCACATAATTTAGAAATATTAAGAGTAAAGGTTTATAATTTTATTGTTAGGTATTGTATGCGAGTTTAGGTCACAATTAAATTCATTTATTGAAAAAGTACATAACGCAAGATGTAAGTATAATGGAAAGTATTAATTTCAATAAAAATGCTATGAAAGTCTGGTGCGATTTTTTCTGCCTATTTTGGTAGCATTTGTAGTACAAAAGTAATTGACAAGAACAACTAAGACAAATCTATTGCAGCGATAGGTACAGAGGTGTTATAATTATTTTACAAAAGTTTAAAAAATATTTTTATATGCTTACACAAAATAATGCACAAAAAATTGGTGCTTAATAATGTTTAGAACTTGAACCTATTTGATATAATAAAATATTATAATCTCGTAGTATTGTTTCATTTATATTCAATACCAGCGACCCGCCCCGGCTTCGCACGGGTAGCAGAGCATATAAGCCGTACCTAATGTTTTTTCTGTCGTAGTGTAGTGTCATATCAGCTTGTTGCGTCGAACATGAGGATTGGATTTAATTAGACTTAAATGTAACGTAAGTTCATCCTACTTGGAGTATTTTATTACCAATTCTATAAATATTTAAAAAAAGTAAAGAATAAATACACATAACCTAACCACGCGTGTCCCCCCGTCGTCTTAAATGGTTTTCGACGAAAGCTCCCAGCCGCTTTGATTTTTTTCCGACTTCAACAATAATCGTCATATTTCAACTGCACAAAACATTAATAAATTACACACGTAAACCTTCCTGTTGAATCACTCTGTCCATTGGTGTCAACAATATGCCAATCTGTTTGGTAGTTTTTGAGTTTGTCGCGTTCAGACACGCGGCGGGGGACTTTATATTTATTTTATAATATAGATTTTAGTGTGCGTCAGGATGGCAGTACAAAGTAGTACAAGGTTACCGTTTAGGATTGTGATTATGCTGTAGATTTAGTACCTACCTACATCTACCTTTCATCAAAAAATTTGTGCCTACATATATTTACCTACATATGTACATTTTCTAAATTAGGTACTTGTATTATTTAAAATTACATTTAGAGTTATCAGATACTTAGTACCTAATTTGTACCTAAACATATATAAAATCCACATATCCAAGTCAAACCGTTAAGTAGTATTCGTCAATATACACTTTGCGGCCTTTATGGCGTCAGGATGGATGGTACGTTTCAATGGGGGCATGGATGTGCAACTTACCGTGCTTGGCAATTAAGGCAGTCACTCATCTATAAATCGCAATCTAGGTAGCTACTGTGATTGAATGAGATGATTTGTATTCAAAGGGGTATCATATGTAATTTCCAATGGACCCGTTAATGGATCAACTCAATTGGAACCATGGGGGTGGAAGTGCCTTATGTAAAGGAGCCCGCAAGTCCTGCTACTGATTATAGTTACGACATAGTCGGGGTGCCCGTTATCGAAAATGATCGCAATTATCTGAAAGCAAAAATCATCTGATCATCAAATCTAATATCAAATTAAAATTGATCACCATTAAATCAATGCCACAATTTTGAGAATCTTCAAATCACTGAAGGAAAACATACCTATGCACAGTGGTTCCCCTGTATGACAAAAATCACTCAAGGCTACTATGCGATTCGCGGGAAGTAATGCTCATTATAACATTTTCGATGTCCAAACCTACCAAAAGTATAAATTGAATGCAATTAGCTAATTACTTTTATTCGCAATTCGTCAGCGAAAGTGTCAAACACCACTAGAGCGCTTCGTGCGTTATTAGTAACCCAGCAATTGTTACGTGTTCTGTTTGCCGATTCCTAATTTGCCAACCACGTCAAAATTAGCTCAGTTTTTTAATAGAAAAAACACGCCTGATGTAGCACCTCCTGGTGGTCTTTAACCGTAAAGCCTATCTAAGAATCTGATCCGATATAATATCTCTGTAATGTAATGTAAAAAACCTCATTAAAATCAGCCCAGTTGTTTCAAGGAAATACGCGTCTAATGCAGCACACCGTAGTGGCGGATGACCATGAAACGTATTTAAGAATCTGATCTGAGAAGATGTCTAAATAACATATAAAACCTCATCAAAATAATCACAGTTGTTTTATGGAAACACGTCTAAGCACACCCAAGTGGCTGTTATGTTCACCCTACTTGGAGTATTTTTAATTTATTTTATTTCCAATTCTACAACTATTTGAAAAAGTAAAAAATACGTTATATACATAAAAACAAACTAAAACAGTTAAATATTTCTTTGTATATAACAATGATAACTGCTGCTTACGCGTGTCTCGTCCATTGTAGGACCATCGAATTAATTTTATCGCGCTACGATTTGAACTTAATATCTTAAAATTATAACTACTAAGATATTAATTTAAATTGTATGGCGTAAAGGAATAGAAATTTAAAATGATGGAGGTTTGGTGTTTACCAAAATGAACTATAATAATTATGTTCTATATAGGTACTTATTTGTATCATAGAAATGTAATGCTTATGAGATTTTTGTACTATATTAAAAAAATTTTAGGTTTAACCATAAAAGTACCAATTGACTGCCCTCTTCTGCGTTTACCGTCTAACCACTCATACTCTAGCTAGCTCGTGTAAGATGGCGAGTTTCAGTCCGAGTTTCTTCACCCTCCGAAATCCCCGTGTGCCGGTCTTCGCCCCCGCGAATTCGTGGTTGACATTTTCGGTACTGTGAAGTGACATTTATGGCTCTATTAAAACCAAACGTTGCTGTCAATTTTTTTACTGAATGTCTGAATGTAGTGATAGTGTGAGTGAGTGAATGTTAATGTGATGTTACTTAGTGTATATACTGCATATCTGCGTACCTACCTATATTGCATGCATGAATAATTATATTTATTATTTATTGTATCAAATAGAAATAAAACTAAAGTAGGCAAGGAATTATGACACAATGGCTAAAAGTGACTCCGTATATTCATAGGTAAGTTCTTGCAACCATGAATTGAGTTTCTTTTTGCATTCAAATTTGGACAAGGAGGATATTTGAGTATTGTTGTTAACTTTGTTGTATAGAAAGGGACCAAGAAATAAAAAGAATCTCTGAGCAAAAGAAGTAGAAACTGTGTTTTTTGGACAGATATTTTTGCGTTTACCAATGACAAAAGAATGATAAAAAGAAAGTCTTGTATGTTGTTTGAGGATTGTATAAACGATAAACAGTTGTCTAACAGTTAGTACATTGCATTTTCTGTAAAGCTCATTAGTGGGATTTAATTTCTAAACTATAAATAAAAACTAAAGTTATTGCCTTAAAAGGGTTTTATTTAATATTTCCTAGGTTTAAAACATGGCTAATCTAGAAATATAATAAAGGTGCTTGTGAGTTTTGTTTGTCGAAGGTGACGTCTGGAACTATTACATCGAATTCAAAAATTTGTAGTTGGTGTAAAGCTACAATATTCCAAATGAATACAGGCACTGGTGCCAGATGGAAGGAATTCCCTGGAAATTCGGATGGTTATTTTATACTTGGAAGTAAATCTGGAGGGAAACGTCCTTTGGGGGATTTTCAGAGGAAAAAAGTTTGAGGAATTTCGTAACATATTTAAATGGAACTGCAACTTATACTGATAGTAACACAAATGAAATTGAAATTCTAGAAGGTATGATGAAAATAAATATATATTTTAATAAAATATTAGTGTCTTTTAATTCTTCAATTATATAAATAACACTTCAGGTTCTTTCCGAAATGTCTTTTGGGGGTGGGGGTTTGAGCGAGTTCAGAGGGGTAAATTATACAGCCATCTGGCAACACTGCACAGACAGGCTATCTAAGATAGCATGGAGAGCATTGAAAGCATGGAAATGATTGCTACTTTTAAATCATTTTCATTTGATGAAATGACTTATTTTATTCACAGTGATTTCGCCTTCGAATTTTCGCAGACAGTGATTTTTAAACTTTACGAGCTTTTAACACTCATAATATACTATCAATCACTCAATCAATATCAACCAACATCAATCAATGAATATCAATTAGTCAATCAATATCAATCAATATCATTTTCACAAAGTATACCATTTGCAACTAAAAATTAAATTTTAAATATGAGTTATATGATTACGACCAAATAACGGACATTTTTTTAAATTTCAACAACAGATTCGCGATCAAAATCCATGCACACCCATAGATATCAATTTTGAAAGTAATCGGTCCAGTAACTAAAAAGTTGAAAATAGCGGATATTTAAAAAAAAATAGGAAACTTTATTTATATATACTAACAAGCACTTAACTAATGTATATTTATTTACACTAAAGCTAAATCCAACTTTTATTTTACATAAATCGCAACACACATACAATACGTAAATTACATAATTGCGACACAATCGCCCTTCATAGTAGGGGAGCCCAGGATGCTAAATCGGGATTTACTCGAGCGTCAAAGAGACCTATTGGATTGCGAAGCTTAGATGATAAGAAGAAAAAAATGTCATATAATATATACACTTTCATCGGTGGGGGGAGCGGCTATAAATTTTCAAAAATGTAAAAAAAAACAGTTGCATGGACATACTCGAGCGCGTCAGATATTATTATCCATGTCCTACTTATTTCTGAAAACATACATATGTTAATCTGATTGTTTTCATGATGGGGGTGGTCGTACGTAAGGGTTGAAAACGCAAAAAAAATAAATTTAATCGAGCGCGTCAGATTTTCAAAGGGGATGTTAAGTGAACCTAAAAGAAGGCTCTTAAGTAATAATCTGACGATTTGGATGTGACCCAAACTCGCGGCCATTATTAGAATGTGTAAAAAAAAATCGCCATTTTGAAATACTCGAGCGCGTCAGATTAAGATATATATGGTTCATTTATATACCCTAAACGTGCTGTCTCATAATCTGACGATTATCTGGAGGGATTCGCCTAATCTGACAATGAAAAGAATTTTTTTTGCATTATATCAAATCTTTTAACTTAACAAATTAAAGAGCTGAAAAAATAGCATGCAAATAAAACAGTATATATTCTTTGAAGTACAAAACTTTTATTTATGAGAAAATAAGTATAAAAAATATAAAAAAATTTATATTTTAAATTATAGAAACGCGAGAAGGGGAATACCGGCATCACGTAGCTGCACGCATTAAAATTTATCGATTATTTTTCCTTACTTCGGCTTACGGAAATCGTCAGATTATATATTATTCGTGAACGTTGAATTATTAGCTTCAAAATAAAAAAAATTTAGCCACGCTCGAGAAAGTCAAGATGACGTTTTTTTTTTACAAGTTTGTAACCCACCTACTTCTTATCGTCAATCGAAAATTGTCAGATTAGTGGAATATACACTTTTTAGCATATAACTAACTTACCCTACCTTAATCTGACGCGCTCGAGAATTTCAGATGATCAATTTTTTTTTACTAATCTGATCCATTATGCTTGACGCGCGGCCACATATACCGGGCTAATACTTGGTGGAGGTATTTAATGGGGTACTAGGTTCCTCCCTGTATGTTAATCTGCCGCGCTTTAGTAAATCCCAAAATCCCCTCTTAGGCTCGAATCCCCTACTAATAAACTTCAAGTGAAATCACATTGAAAGCATTGAATGGCATTGAAACTG
Source organism: Luffia ferchaultella (assembly GCA_949709985.1). Lineage (NCBI taxonomy): Eukaryota > Metazoa > Arthropoda > Insecta > Lepidoptera > Psychidae > Luffia > Luffia ferchaultella. The sequence continues at coordinate 7,383,428 of OX453256.1, read as the reverse complement.
TAAAAGAGTGAAATCACAATGAATCTGTGAAAAAGTGAAATTTAATCCAAAATGATTAAAATGCGCATGGTAGGCGATTTCATTGAGTATTATTTATAGCAGAAGTAGCAGGTAGCAGACCATGTGAAAGAAAGTAGCAGGTGCGACGTATGATTACGCATTTCATGTGATTTTTCATATGCTACTTTGGTCCACTGTGGTCTTACCATTTACCATGGTCTTTCTTCATTGGTCTTAACTCTTACCTACTACCATAGGCCATAGGTTTTATTGGTGTGTAGGTGTACCGACCTTTATGGTACCGACCGACACACACTATCACTCACTAATCACCATCTACCAACCACAGAATAAAGTACCGACCGGTGTAGTGAAAATATTAACAAAATAAATACAAAATGTGTGAACCAGTGAAGTTTGTTGATATTATTGAACCTAGAAGAAAAGCCGGTGATGTTTTTAGTTTTCTAACAAAATACTGGGCTCCTCAGAAGACATTTTCTACCGAGAAACATTATTCTCCCCAAGATCTCAAGGAATCAGTATTGAATTCTGTGTATATAGATTCTGTATTGGAAGCAGTGAGTCCGAATTTTCTTATAGATAAAATATAGACATTTTAGACATTTTTCACATTGGAAGTTCGGGGTTGGATTTCCTAAACTGCTATAGAATAATAGTTTTATTAATATTAAACATAATGATTTCTGATTTGAAACCCATACTGACCCATCCCTACCCACCCTACCCACGAACCTATGAATACTCTTATGTAGCATCACAATTTAACTATCGATGCACCCTAGTAAATCAACTGACTACGTTGTTTAGTGACAAGAACTCTAAAGTTTTTATTATGTCTTTATACCTACTATTTCTGAATTTAAAGATTCGTTTATATATGAACATGAGGAGCGAGAGAGAGCGGAGTGACAAACCACTACAAGATAAGCATTGAAAATGTAATTTACTAGTAGTTTCGAGTGTTTTAATAAAAGGAATGCTTTTGTAACAAGTACATATTTATTGTTTTGGTTTTCTTTACGCATTTCCACATTTATAAAAATTCCGACAGTTGGTTTAGCGTCCTCGTCCCGCTCTCCCCTTAAATTATTTTCTAAATTTGTACTGAGGTTAGTAATAAAATAAAATACTGATCAAATTGCTTTAAATAATGTGTCTATTATGAACATTAATTCTAGGAGTTCTGATAATGATCTTGGAAACATGATATTTTTGCCTTAAATAAAAAATATACATACCTACTTATATTTATTTTGACATTTTTGATATTCTCATAATAAGTAGGTAAATTGTACCAAACTAACTATCCATATTTAAGATCAATACATGTATCTAGATAATTATTTTTCTGCTACTATTTATAATAGTTAATAATTTACAGGAATGCATTCGTACTAATGTCCACAAAGAGAAACTAAAGCAGCAAATTATGGACTTCTTAGAAGAGATGGGGTTAGATAAAAAACTATATGTGATAAGATGGATTGGCATAATTTTTCTAAAAATTGCACTTATGATGAAAGTTGCAGTATTTGTAAATGAGTGTGCTATTCTACAAGTAAGTTGAGTGTTTTTGTTTTTTTTTTAAACATATTACACAATTTTGTTTCAATTTCATTCAATTTGTTAAAGAATCTTGTTACACAAAAAACAAAAAGGTACCTAATTGTTTTTCAAAATATAGTAATTGCTGGCTAAAACTTTCAATACCTACCTACCTTTTAATTTATCTTCTTAATTTCTTTTCAAGTTCTTTTCAACCAACCTTTTATAAAATTCACAAATAAAACTGTAATAATTAAAATAATTGAATCCTTTATTAAAAATTACACAAACTTAAAAAGTACCTACCTACCCAATAATTTGCAATACCACTACACTGAAAAATATAAAAATTTTTACTGAAGAATCAATTTTCTAGGTAGGTATCAGGTCTCAAGAAGTAGAGAAGTAGGAGGGTTTATAAGCTGCGATGTTAACTGAATTCTGGGTCATTATACTTTATTTATCAATTCAATCACAATCGGTTATTTAGGTAGTAAAAGTGTGTTTTGCTCACCAAAACTTGGTGATAGATTTGGTCTGCCGATACAATTGAAATTACAGAGATCACTAAAAGAGCTGTTATCATTGCAATTCAACTTTCATTGTTTGGTATGTTTTTTTTTGTAGAAGTGTATTGAGCTCAAAGTTTATTTTGGTGTTCATTATATAATTAGGGTTTACATATATTTATGTATTAAGTAATTTTTGAATATTATTTATGTCCCGTTTTTTATTATTATTTCAGTTAAAAAAATCAATGGGGACCAATCCAGTATTATTCCTACCAACACATCGGAGCTATGCAGACTTTTGTCTTATGACATATCTGTGCTTTCATTATGATATTGATTTTCCTGCGGTAGCTGCTGGCATGGGTTAGTTTGTGTTTTACATAAAAAAAATTAAATAATATGAAAAAGTATTGAAATATCTGCTGCTATCTGCTCACGCCTTAACTACTTTGATCATAAATAATAATAATGAGTATTTGTTCACTCAAAGTTTTACAGAGTTTTACTATTTTTTATCAAAAATAATCCAAGGTTAGTAACAGGAATGAAAATAAAAATGGGGGGCTTCTGTGTCTGCACTAGGAAAACCTGTGTTTCATACAACAGAGCTCTGTTTTCTGAAATATATCTGTGAGGGCCAGTAAAATAGTGCCTGGTAATGGTAATAAATACTATGTTATTTGTCAACATTATCTATTTCTATTTCAATACATTTATTATACAACTTTTCAAGTTTTTAGTTCGCACAAAATTTTTGTTCACGAGTTCAAAAATTCTACTGCTGCATCCATGACTTTTAGTTTATGTATTATTGCTTAATAAGAACTTACAAATTTTTAATATTTTGCACATTTTCTTCCGTACTTTGCTGTATGAAGGCGTACAGAGCAATCATCATTTTTACTCCTCGTTCTTCCATTTTTAAATTCACAACACTAGAACCATACTATGGAATGGGATAGAGCAGCATATCTTAAAGTAGTTAAAAGTTCACCAAATTGCCTTTAGTCAATATTTTTTTAATCGCAAAGTATTTTATTATAGAACGCGCATTTAAGTTTTATGCTTATTAGTCTCAGTACAACAAAAATAAAAAGCAAAATGTTGAATATAGGAAATAACTGAAATGTTACAGTTAAGAGCATCAAATACCAATAAAATAAATGTCACAAAAAATTATTGAATCATATTCAAAATATAAATTAAAATGTCAAATACTCGACAGTTTTTGATGGCTTTTGTATTAGTGAACAGTATGATAAATGAGCGCTATCCTTCACAAGTGTAATGGATTATTAAAAGTCTGTTTGGTGGTTGAAAGTGAAGTGTGACAGGTGGAGGAACTATTCCTAACACACTATTAGTTTATCATGATGTCGCTTTTTCATATTGAAAAAGTTTCACTCCAGTCTATCTTCATTCTAAATCTCAAGATTTACAACCTTTTAAATTCATGTCTCAGGTTAGTGTATAATTTAACACAAATTAAAAAAAGATTCAGAGGGTTATTTTTGCTTTGAGAGGGGGCGCGCGCTTGGGGGCTCAATGGCACATTTTCCAATCTTCAGATTAATAATAATAAATATTGAGCGGACAAGACAAGATCTAGATTTGACAAATAGTATATTATTCTACAACTGCGTAAAGTAATGTCAAATAGTATCAACTTAACACATTGTGTTGTTCAAACAAATGCTATTTGCGTTGCATATTTACGAGTAAGTTTGATTTGCTAAGCCGAGGTCAGTAAAACATTACGTCATATCTTTTGACATTGAATTTAATTATTGTCTATACTAACATTTTAAAGATCAGACCCAAGGACATAAGACTTTAGATTTGTTATTGCAAACAGAAATATTGTGGCGGTGCTAGTTGATGACATAATCCTGATACATCCCCTCCAACGTAACAGTACACTACTAGTATAGTTCGCCTAAACCTTTATGGCGGATCGGAATACAATGCTATAAGCGTGCTTGCGCAGGTACAGTCATATACCCCTCGCTCCACTGCTTCCCGCTATACCTAAAACTGATTACTGCTACGCGACTTATGCCTATGTTCACATCCGCCATAAAGTTTGATTGGAACTGTAAAAGAGATGACTATTATTTTGTACTTGTCCACTATATTTTTAGTTCAAAGGTTAACATCCCGGATATATGAAATCACTCTACCGGATTGAAATAATTTCCTGGCTTAACACGCATCCATGCAAAAATATTGTTGCTTAGATTTCTGTATGAATGAAGAGAAAAAACACTGCCTGTTATGGCCAATTAGAGCAAATTTTTTATTTCATATCAGAAATATTTTATTTACATACAAAAATCGGTCAAGTGCTATTCGAACATGCATGAACTTAGGGCCCTGTAGCATTTTTATAATACATACCTTATTTATGGCTTTGAATTAAAGTATATTTCATAATTAATTTGTTAGTAACTTAAAATTGAAGATTTCAAAAACTTTGAATGTACCTTGTTTAAAGCAATTTTTATTGAAAAATCACTAAAGTATCTTCTTTATGTTTTAAAGTTTTATCCAATGACCTCCATACGGTTGACCAAAAAAAATCTTCTCTAAGTTTATTGTATAGATAGTCACACCTAAATAAATTAGTTTTATAATTTTTTTTTGATGATTGGTCTTTCATATTAAAATATCGGTCTGTGAAATTTCTGTACAAGCAATGGAAGGATGGCGTAAATATGAGTCTGTTACAAACGGACAGATGGACGAATGAATTTGTAAAGGTTCCGTTTTTAATTTATAAAAACTCAAATATTACAAACTCTGCTCACATCATTATTTCTTTGACTGTGGACGTTAATACTCTCAAAGCCGCACTGGATCAACCTAGTGGGTTAATGGCCCAAATACCTTAATTCAGTGTTGAAGGATTATACTCCAGCAGTGGAGTCATGTATGCCTGATGACCTTATTTAAAGCTCATATGTTTGAGAGAAGGGAAGTGTCATGACATTGTAGACATTCTCTAAATTTGAATTGCAGACTTTTATTCTATGGCCGTGTTGGGACGACGCATGCGCGAAACTTGCGCTTTCTACATACGTCGCACGTTAGCTGGAGATGCACTCTATGCGGCAACATTAGCCCGATACGTGCGAGAATTGGTCACCCATCATGCTGCACCAATAGAGTTCTTCTTGGAGGGCACGAGAAGCCGGAGTAATAAGAGCCTTCCTCCTAAATATGGTAAGTTGGTAAACTCATAATTATTCAGTGGTGTGGATGTGTAATGTTGTCATCATTAAGATGGACCAAATTCTCACACCCGAGTTCTGAAATGTTAGTTAAATCGTTGATTTGTCAAGGGGCAATTATTTTTTCATTGTAATCGGAGTGCCGAAACGTTGATCAGACAAAAATTAACCAACAGGCAAGTAGTCAGTTTGAGCGATCCATTTGTTCATCCTTTTGCCATCGCCTTCAGATGTATTGCCATAGGTACAGCATTGTCTCTTTTTAGCCAATTGACGTTTCTCAAATTAAAATCTTGATAAGTGATAAGTCAACTAATCACAGGAAGACATAATGTTACACGTAAAACCTTTTGCCTAAAACGTTGGTTAACTTTTGATTAACAGATGATTAATTTGACAGTTTCAGAACTCGAATGTTAATCAACAAAAACAGTAATACAGAAAGAGATAGCAGTATTATATTCATGTTTCCGGATTTGTAGTGCCCATTTTGGTGAAATTTTTGTCGACCTATTTCACGACTCGTCAGCATACTAGATATCATCACGAAACCGGGAACTGAGCAATAAGCGTAAAGGTGTGTCGTGAAATCATTTCTTCATCTTCTTCATCAGCCCATTTTTACTCCACTGCAGGACCTTAGGCCTTCCCCAGGGTGAGGGAGGGCTTGGAGCATAAATCCACCACGCTGCTCCACTGCGGGTTAGGGATTGTAACGACCACCATCTATTGACAGCGCCCGGGACCGACTGCTTAACGTGCTCTCCGAGGCACGAAGTCAGTGATAATGTACTTAAGTCAGAAGAACTCATTGGTACACGCCCGGATTCGAACCATGGCCCTATGGCCTTATATAAATTTGAGACAGGTTTGTTGCGCTTTGGGCTACCACGACGTGAAATAATTTAAACATTCGTAACTTAACGATTCTTTGTCAAGATCGATACAAAAACTCAATGTTTTTTAGAGTTTATATTCCCTTTGAGTATCACCACGCTCACCGACGTCAGATTTATAAAATCGGTCATAATTGATATTATTGATGTTGTAACTTTGACTGGATGACCGTCCTTGAAAACCTGTCTTTCACGTTCCTTTCAGGCATGCTGTCAATGAATTTGGCGGCATTGTTCGCGGGCGAAGTGAGTGACATCACCGTTGTCCCTATCAACATAAGTTACGACCGTCTCATGGAACAGGGGCTGTTTGCTTATGAGCACCTCGGAGTACCTAAACCTAAGGAATCTACTGGGGTAAGCACCCGACGTGGATGTATTCAATTGCATGTGTATAATGATTTCATAATTTGATAACTCCAAGCAGCAGCGCCTATAGCGTTGCGAAGGTCATTATCGGCCAGCTAGCGAATTTCAAATTAACGATTAACTATTTTAATATACGCCTATTGCCTGAAAGCGCTATGCTCCCTGCAGTGTTAAAGGAGCTGCTGGTTTAGAGTTGTCAGATTTTAGAATAGGCTTAATATCTGTTATGTTGGCACATTCTAATGGCAACGAATGTCGCCTGTTTCGCACAACTGAAAACCATCTGATGCACACTAATATGTACATATGGGGGGCTGGGGTTCGGTGCGTGCGGAGTGTTGGCCTGCCGGCCTTCTTGGCGTCGGTGCATGCGGTTGCCGACCTTGTCACTGATATCCTATCTTGTAAAGGTGGCAGGGCGGACATACCCTACGCAACCGATGCTTTAGCCTCTTGGGTGGCTCTCAATCCGGGCGCGCCGTTGCCGGCGATTCTACATAGCCAGCGCGCATTGGACGAAACGGGAGCTGAAAGGGTTTTTAACACTCTCTTGGACCAGCCGGCAGGGGTGGACTTAGCGAGGCTGCGAGCGGTGTCACGAGCTGAGTCCGGAGCCTGGCTCAACGCTCTTCCCTCCCCGCACATTGGTACCCTACTGGACGGCGAGTCTTTGCGTGTGGCAGTGGGGCTCCGCCTGGGCTGCGATGTTTGTGAACGACACCTATGCATCTGCGGTTCCATGGTGGAAGCCAACGGACACTACGCGTTGAGTTGTCGTCGCTGCTCGGGGAGATTACCGCGACACCACGCTCTTAACGACATAGTCCGCAGGGCTTTAATTTCGGCCAATGTTCCGTGCGTGTTGGAGCCTTCTGGTCTTAGCCGATCCGATGGCAAAAGACCCGATGGTATGACTTTGGTGCCGTGGGAGAAGGGTAGGTGTCTACTTTGGGACGCCACGTGTGTCAGTACATTTGCCGCCTCTCACCTTGGTCGTACTGTGGGAACGGCCGGAGCCGCTGCGGAGTCTGCAGCCGCCAGAAAACGAGTCAAATACTCTACTCTGGAGAGTAAATACTTGTTCGTCCCTCTTGCGGTGGAAGATGCTGGCTGTTGGGGGATTGAAGCCAAACGTTTCGTCGCGAGCATCGGCCGTCGTCTAAAAGAAAGGGGACTCGACCCCCGTTCCGACGAGGGGTGGATTATTGGATTAGTTTTATTTTTTATTATTATTATTATTTTTGGTTCCCACGTGGTATATTTATTATTTCAAACTTGAATGTATGTACATATGTTTGCAAGCTATCTTTCGATGTTGCGTGTAACTATTTCTCAATAAGGTACTGTTCAGTATCAAATAAACTAACTAGTGCAGAGACGCAACCGTTGAACCTCAGAGTTTAGATTTGAATAGGCACATCTGATCGTATTTGGGGGCACGTGGCCCTTCCTACATGAAAATTTTTAAATCTCTTCTGTTTTCTAAAGGTGACAGTTTGCACGACTGACCGATTGGCTGGCTGGTTATAGACCCTAACTGCAGAACCAAATATAGCGGGTTCGATTTCCGCCCAGGACAAATATTTGTGTATGTGAACACGTGTATTTGTTCCGTGTCCGGGTGTGAAATATATATATATATGTATGATAAGAATATTTAAGTATGTATATCAATTGTTTATTGACCCATAACACAAGCATAATACATGCTTACTTTGGAACTAGATGGCGCTGTGTAGGATGCCCCTTGTATTATTATTATAATTACAAAGAATGCGTTAATTCGTTAACCGTTACTCTCATCGCCATAAGATAGGTCATACTTACTGTGGGCGCCAGTAGTATAAAATTTTAATATTAGGTCTTAACCTATTAAGTTGTCGTTTTGTATGAAACAAGTTAAAGTATTTTTTTTTCAAACATCTTTATTTCTGTTATTCAAAGTAATAAATAACCCGTGCAATCGATGCATCTTTGCCAATGCAGTGGCAGTTTATTGATGCCCTTCTCATAATCAACTGGACGAAAGGCAACAAACTCTTCGAAAGCATTTTGTACTGTCTTTCGGGAATTGAATTTTTTTCCTGTTAAAAAATGTACCAAATATTGAAAAAAAGTAAAAGTCGGTAGGTGCAAGGTCTGGTGAGTATGGCTGATGAGGGAGAACTTCCAACTCCAACTCTAGCAGCTTCAAGACTGTTTGTTGTGCAGTAAGGGTCGCACGTTGTCGTGAAGAAGCAGCGGGGATGATCGATTGACCAAAGCTGGTCGCAGACGTGCGAGCTTCTTCATCATTGTCTTCAGTTCTTCACAGTACACATCTGCAGTAATGCTCATGCCATTTTGTAAAAAGCTCTGATGGATCACACCGGCACTAGACCACCAAACAGTGACCATCACCTTTTTAAGAGTTATTTTTCATTTAACACATTGCTTTGGTGCTGAACCAGAATTTAACCAACTTGCTGAGCGCTTTCGATTGTCGAACAGAATCCATTTTTCACAACAGGTAACAATCCGGTTCAAAATTCCTTCATTTCTGTGCCTATTGAGCAACGCGAGGCAGGTCTCGACGCGTACGTTGCGCTGGCGATCCTTAAGTTCGTGGTGTACACATCTGTCAAGCTTTTTTATTTTACCAATTTGTCGCAAATGGTCCAATATTATTTTGAAACTAACATCAAAAGCTGTTGCTAGTTCAGCTGTAGTTTGAGTATCATCAGCTTCCACAATCGCCTTCAATTCATCATTGTTGACAAAAGTGTCCGGTCGACCACGAGATTCATTATTCAAGTCATAATTTCCAGAACGGAAGGGGGCAAACCAATAACGGGTTGTGCGTTCGTTTGTTAAGTTCTCTCCGTCAACGTTGTTGATGTCACGTGCCGTGTTCCGCATTAGTGCCACGACGGAACTGATATTCCATAATTACACGAATTTTTAAAATGTCCATTATGACGAAAAATGTTCAAATGTAATGAAATCACAAAGCTAATCAATAAACCAAAGACAAACTTTGTAAAAAGAATGTCATGTTTTTAAAACAAAATTAATTTGAATTTAGAATTCACAGCCAATCAAAATTTTTTGTTTGAAATAGCCAGTACTGAAGAATGGCAACTTCATAGGTTAAGACCTAATACTATTGTACGAAGTGTCAAGAGTGCTTCAAATAGGTACTTAAAAATGCTCACCAGCTCTCCATGTGCTGTTATCCTGGTACTTGATACTGGCTGTAGTGCATTAAAACATATAAAATGTGTGCAATGTTTGGATGTTTTTAATAATTAAAAATTTAATTTTTTTAGGGTTTTCTGAAGGCACTCAACACCTTAAACGATCATTTCGGCAACGTGTACATAAACCTGGGCGAGCCCGTGTCGGTAAAGAAGTTTTTCGGAGACAGATTTCAAATATCAAAAGAGACACTGAATCCAGCAGAATTACAACAATTGACACCGGGCCAATTTAGTTTAGTCCAAGAATTGGCTAACTACGTGATAAATCTTCAACAGAAGAATACTGTTGTGACCATCTCAAATCTTCTAGCAGTAATATTAATGAATAGTATAATAATCAATAGATTACTAAGCGTCCAAGAGTTATTGGATGAGATACAATGGGCGATTGATTTTTTAAGGAAGTTAGATGTGACAGTTTTTGAGAAAGATATAAAAGGCAGTGTGGACCGAATGTTATTGGTGCACCATAAAATGGTTAAATTGGATAAAGAGAACAAATTAAGACTTATCAGTTCGAATAGTTCAAATATTGTACTCAATGAAAACACGATAAGTAAAATGAAAGGTGAGTCGAGATTGTTCAATTTTTTTTTTACTTTTTAGAGTTTCATACTCAAAAGACAACACGGAACCCTGTTTTCACTCTGCTGTCTGTCCCTCCGTCTGTGTGTTTAGCTTATAAATGGAATGACTCAGACTTGAAATTCGAATATTTTGCGAATGTTACGATAATCCAAGAATGAAAAATAAAAAATCTTATTTATTTTCTGTTTTACAGGTCACATTCTAAAAGCTAGTACAATGGGCGACGCGGTGCCTGTGATACAGTTGCAGTTGTATGTGAACCCTTTGTTGCATTACTTAACGCCGCCAGCCGTTATAACGGTTATTGTATCAAAAAACGTAGGCTCATTGGGTGAGTATATGTCTGCTAAAAAATAAAATAATGTATTTAATTTTCCATGTTTCAAATAGGTCGAGATAAAATTATTGGGTTATTACAAGGACAATACAAAATTGTTTAGAAACACTGATCCATATCCGATTACTACCGTTAATTGATGGGGTAGAAGAGTTCTCGAGGGGAGGCCACGTAGTGGGAAGCGAAGCGTTGGACGCGCCCCCCCAGCCAGATGGACAGATGACCTGAAGCCGGGTACCGGGGGTAGTTGGATGCGAAAGGCAGAGGACCGTGTGTAGTGGCGACCCTTGGGAGATACCTATATCCTGCAGTGGAGAGACATGGGCTGATGATGATAATGATAACTAATCCATATGTAGCTTTGATTCTATTCTGTTAAGATATTTGTAAAAATTAGCAATTTGTGCTGTTGCAACCTAGAAAAACGCAAAATATTTAAATAAATATTTACAAAACATTAAAAATATTAATACTGTTATATTTTTCACTATATTAGCCTTTTTCCTTTTTCAATTAGAACAGTTAGAAGCCGAGTACTTTGCCGTGAGGAAAATGTTGAAGTATGAAATCATTTATTTAGAAAAAGATGAAGAAATGGTAAGAATTTTTTGCTTAAGAGTTATATTTATAATTTTTTTTAATTCTTTCTGACTTTTTCAACCCATTTAGTCATATTATTTTTAATTACAAATAGATTGAATTAAAACTTTGTGAGTGTCATGGTACTCGGGAGAGTTGATGTGTGAATTGTAAATAGCTTATATTGGATTCATTTTTAAATGATGAATACGATTGATATTTAATTTTGCATATTTTTCATAATTACGTGAAAAAAAAAATCCATTTTCGTAATCTGCTCCTTCCATAACAGGAAACGTGTACTATAACCATTTTAACGTTCACAACTGAATTTGTTTCAGTCAGTCCATGAAATACACCGGTTCTCGTCGGTTACGGGTGTGTTCTAGACGCATTCAATAAAAGTTTCTTCTATACGCTCGAACACGTTATAGTTCCAATCAAACTTTATGGCGGATCGGAATACAACTCTATATGCGTTGTTACGTTGTGAAAATTGAGAGTCGTAATCCATATTGTTACGTTAAAAAGGGATAAGGTAGACCTTGTATGTGATGTGTGTATAGCGTAACAATAAAATGTGAGCTCTAGTCGTTGTGAGGCGGTGCTAACCTCGTTGTTTGCTCGGATAGGTATCAGCAGTGGAGCTCGGACCTTTAGTTCAAGGACCGTGCTGTCAAGGGCGGATCCAGCTTTTAAGTCAGAGGGGGGTCACATAGTCAAGGTCTAGAGTACAGGCTCAAATTTGAACACAATAATAAATATAAATGAAAAGATGTACTATTTTATCGTTATACGTCAAAATAATTTTGATCAAATAATAGAATCAATTTTTTCGAGGAAAGTTCGAAAAAAAAAGGACAAGAGGAATAATCAGCTCGCACCCGGATTTGTTAGTCGTTCGTTATACATTGCGGGCAACAGAACACTCTTATAATAAACTTATCAACAATTTTATCTAAAAATTCATATAGACCGAGGAAAATCCTCACCTTTTGAATGTGGATTTAACCCTAAATAGGTAAACTAAGTATCCCGAATCCCACTTTCTTTACACTTTTTTTTAGTTACATTTTTTTTATTTTGACCTAAAATTTCCTTTATCGTTTCCAATAATTAAGTTGTTTACGGGAATATTAGGTAATTGTAGTCACTGACCTTGTGTCCGTTGAATTCCGCTATCATCAATATGGCCGGTCGACGCTACCCGCTTAAACCGCTACGTTGTTTTAATTTGGTTGGAATCTTGTCTCCGCTGTATTTAGTGACCGCCGCAATACTTCTTCCGCTTTATGGTATGTCCGCTGGACCAAGGTTTGAGGTCCGGAAACCGCTGTATTGTCCGTATTATGGATCGTAGAGTGGCCTTGACTATTCGTGTCCGCTGATTGGGGCCAACTGCCCGCGCGCCGCTGGTCGCAGGTGTGCATTCCGTTCCGACGGAAGTAGCCGAAACCGCTCGGCCGTGTTCGTTTGTTTAATGTCTTGGATAATTTAAATATGAGAGGAAAGGCGTGAACATAACCCCCCGCCCTAAGCAGCCCGCTGCTTACGAAATTGGTAAGCGCGCAAGACTTGACACCGCACGATTAAGGATGTTAGTGGAGGTTTGAACATCCACTACCCGCACTGTTCCGTCACGGCCCGGATACAATTTTACAATCCGTCCGCGTCTCCACTGGAGTGGAGGTATGTTGTCCTGTTTGATGAGGACTAAGTCTCCCACCTGAGGAGGTTCCGCATTATCCGACCATTTGTACCGCTGTTGGAGAGTGTGCAAATATTCAGATTGAAACCGCGTCCAAATATTTTGAGTAATTTGTTGAAGTCGCTGAAACCGCGATAATCTGGATATTTGCAATTCTTCATAAGGATATTCCGCTACCGCGTTTAATGGTTGCCCGATTAGGAAATGACCCGGAGTCAAAACCGCATAATCATTAGGATCATTTGAAAGAGGGCACAATGGCCTTGAATTTAAAACCGCTTCAATTTTGCAAAAGATTGTGGAGAGCTCCTCGAAAGTCAGCTTCTCTTCCCCAATCACCCGCTTTAAATGAGTCTTTGCAGACTTAACCGCTGCTTCGAAAAGCCCGCCCCAATGTGGACATGATGGAGGATCAAATATCCATGTAATGCCTTGTTTGGCAAGTTCGTGTCCAACTATTGATTGATTTTCCCGCAAATATGTATGTACATCCCGCAAATGATTGTTGGCACCGACAAAATTAGTACCGCCGTCCGACCGAATCAATTTAGGTAACCCGCGACGAGAAGTGAACCGCTTTAATGCATTAAGAAAGCCTGGGGTTGATAAGTCGGATACCAGTTCCAGGTGTACCGCTTTAGTAGCCAAACATACGAAGACGCATAAATATGCCTTAAGTATTTTGGGATTCCGCAAGTTATGAGACTTAATGTAAAATGGACCCGCAAAGTCTGTACCTACACCCTCGAAAGGTCGGACCGCACCGACACGATCCTTAGGTAAATCACCCATAAAGGGCTGAGTGACCTTAGGTCGCAACCGCCAACATGGTACACACTGGAATACCACGCTCCGCACCGCATGACGAGCAGATATTATCCAGAATTCCCGCTGTAATATAGCTAGCAACGCGTTAGCACCCGCATGTGAATTTTTTAAATGGTGGTGTCTGATTAACAGAGTCACCAGTGGATCCCGCTTTGGTAATAATAATGGATGCTTAGCATCGTAAGGAATATCCGCATTTTTCAACCGCCCGCCTACCCGAATCAGACCTCTGTCGTCTAAAAATAAGTTTAACCGCTTGAGCGCATTTTTAATAGGCTTTTTATTTCGTAGTAAATTAATTTCCGCATCAAAATGTTCCGCTTGTACCCGCTTTATTAAAAATAGCAGAGCGTCACTTCGCTCTTCCGCCGATAAGTGACTGGAGAGAATCCGCTGTGATTTCTCCACCCGCAAGTTATGAAGATACCGCAATATATATCCCGTTACGCCCATCAGTTTTGTCAAAGAACTATACCGCTCTAATAATTCCAACTTTGGCTCTGAAGCCTGTACCGCAACCGCAATTGACTTAAGCCCCGGTAACGGTGCCGGTGGTTCAACCGCTATGGAAGGCCATTGTGAAGAAGGTTCCGCTAACCATGGAGGTGACCACCAGAGTGGATGATCAACCAGAAGAGAAGGAGTAATCCCGCGTGAGGCGCAATCGGCCGGGTTCATTTCTCCGGGCACGTGCCGCCATGTAACCGCAACCGCAGAGTTTTGAATTTGCGAAACCCGGTTCGCTTCGAAAACTTGTAGAGTGTGTGGAGGAGCTCGCAGCCACGCGAGGACCACCATACTATCCGACCAACAATACACATTATCCACTAACAATGTTTCCCGCAAATTTGGAACGATATGATTCATTAATTTAATCAGAAGATGAGCCCCGCTTAGTTCTAATTTTGGGATTGTAAGCCGCGTTTTTTATAGGTGCGACCTTACTTTTGGACATGAGTAGCCGCAATGTTATTTCCCCGCTAGTACTCTCGGTTCGTGAATACACGACCGCCGCATAGCCCGCTTCGGACGCATCACAAAATCCGTGCATCGAAGTACGTAACACGTCCGAGGATACGATACCTCGTGGTATATGAACTCCCGCTAATTTTGGCAACTCATTGGTAATGGACTGCCAATCCCGCTCTAGCTCTGGGGTGAGAGGGTCATCCCAGTTTAGGCCCGCTAACCATAACCGCTGAATAAAACATTTTGCCAAGAAAATTGTCGGACTTAGCCAACCGTTTGGATCGTACATTTTAGCTATTAAAGAAAGGACCTTCCGTTTGGTCCATGAGTCGCCCGCTGGAACACTAACGTTGAAATTAAACGTATCCGCAAGTGGATTATACTGAATCCCCAATACCGCAACTAGACCCGGATTTTCTGGATTTTCGAACAACAAGGGTACCTGTTGATGTTCGTGAGGTACGTCCGCTAACAAATCCGCACTATTAGATAGCCATTTCCGCAGTTCATATCCGCCTGTGGCCATAAGACCGATGAGCTCATTCTTGAGCGATTGCGCTTCTTCCAAAGAAGACGCACCCGAAAGTATGTCGTCGACGTAGACGTCCGACTCTATAACCGCAGCCGCTTTAGGATATTTATCCCTTTCCCGCAATGCCAATTCCCGCAACGTCCGTATGGCAATATATGGACTAGACTTAAGACCGTAGGTATTCGTGTTGAGCTCATAGGTAACTAAAGGCTCAATTGGAGATTCCCGCCAAAATATTAGTTGATACCGTCTATCGTCCGCATGTATGAGTGTTTGACGGAACATCATCTTGATGTCCGTTATTATGACCACTTTATGTTGACGGAAGCGTAGAAGGACGTGAGTGATGTCCTGATGTAATTTTGGACCCGCATGAAGACAGTCGTTCAATGAAACTCCCGCTGTTGTACGACAGCTTCCGTCAAACACTACCCGAATTTTTGAAGTATCTCCCGATTTGAAAACCCCGTGGTGTGGAATATAATAGTGTTCCCCGCTATTAATGTCAAATTTTGAAGGTGACATGTGTCCTAGCCGCTGATATTCCCGCATAAATTCGACGTATTGTTCCCGCAATTTAGGTTCCCGCTGAAGTCGCCGCTCGACTGATAAAAACCGCTTATATGCAATAGTCTCCGAGTCCCCTAATGTAGGCCTATCAGATAAAAAAGGCAACCGCGTCATAAACTGCCCCGATGGCAACCGCATAGTTGAAGATTTATAAAACTCCTCACACTGTAGGTCCAATGGATCGACGTGTTCGATCATTGGAGCCTCCTCTACCCGCCAGAATTTCTCAATCGCGCTGGAAAGAGAAATTGCCGCTACCCGCGAAGACCTATGTATTGGTTTATGGATAGGTCCCATAATAGCATACCCGAAAATGGTATCCAATGCGACTAGACCTTCAGGTCGCAATTGAACTCTACCGCCCCGCAAAATATTTCCCGCTACCTCCGCACCGAACAGTAAATCGATGGGGGCTGATATGTGAAAGTTCACATCCGCTAACCGCAACCCGATGGTGTCGAGAAGAATATTCTCATTTAAATCCCGCGTTGGATGACAACCGACTAATTTGTTTAGAATAACCGTAGTTGTACTAAACGTAGGTGTTTCCGCATTTGAAGGCTTTACCGTAATTTGTACCTTCCCGATCCCGCTACCGGCTTGTAGTCCGTCGATGCCCGTGACGGTTTCATCGTTTGGACTGACATTTAAATTTAACTGCTTAGCTAAACCCGCTGTAATTAACGACCCTTGCGCACAAGTGTCGATAAGTGCCCGCGCCGCAATAAAATTACCCGCTGAATCCTGAATTGATACAACTGCTGAAGGCAGAAGTATCGTGTCCACTTCCATAAGAGGAGTGGACTCCCGCTTTAGTAGTCAATCTCGCTGAGGTGAACGTGGAGGTGAGCGTCCGGGGGTATAGGTATACCCATCCGGATGTCGGATGGTACACGGCTTTGCCGGTCCTTCTTCTTCCCGCCGTAGTGGTGAAGACCACGATACCCGCTCCCGCCTAAGTGGTGGCGACCGCGATCCCTGTCGCCGCCTTTCTTGTTCCCGCCTGGGTGGAGGTGACCGCGATGGTCGCCTCACTCCCGAAGTATCCGCAAATGGCAAGTTTCTCGGTGAAATTGCCCTAGGTGGGCTGAGTCTACCCCCGCCCGTGAAAGGTCCCGCACCGCGTGAAAAGTTGTCAACTCTCGCTTTATTTTTATAGGATGGTGTCTGGAAACACAGAGAATAGTGGTGGGAGGTTCTGTTGCAAAAATGGCATGGTCGTCCGTTTTCACATTCCCGCACATAATGAGATCCCAAACACTTAAAGCAGAGCCGCAGCCGCTCAACAAGTTGCTTACGTTGGTCCGGGTCCATGTCCGAAAATTGCCCGCACGAAGTCAACACATGGCCACCAGTATTGCAGTACTGGCACCACTTGTCTTCCCGCTCCCGCTCAGCTATATATACCGGTCGTGGCCCCGGCCTAGTTTCCCGCTTAATTTGTGGAAGTGGGGGGTACCTCACCCCACCAGAACCCGCCCGCTGGTCAGTTCCGAACCGACGTCCTGGATTTCCCGCACCGCTAAAATCCCGCGTGTCCCGCGTGACCGTATCCAACAAGTGACATTCTTCCTCGAGAAAAGTCAACAGCTGGTTGAAGGTCGGGAGCACGGACGGATCACTGCCGTACCGCTGCTCAAACCGCGTTTTGAGCTCAGTTGGAAGTTTAGTAAGCACAATATGCAATAACAGGTATGACCATTGTTCCACCGGAAAACCCAACCGCTCCAATGATTTTGTGGCCATTAACAATGGGTTCACAAAGGCCGCCCGCAAATTTAATTTGTTTGCCGCAACGAAAGGTAAACTCAAAACGATTGAGATATACGAATCGGCCAACCGTCTCGAATTTTGGTATCTTCGCTTTAGAAGATCACGCGCAATGGCATATGAGTCATCGTTTAAGCTCAAATGTTGCACAATATCCCGCGGCTCCCCTGACAAACAAGAGAGCAAGTACGCAAACTTTTGCCCCGCCGTAAGATCCGCCCGCGAATCGACCAGACTGGTAAACATGTTATCGAACGACAACCAGTCCTGGTCTCGCCCGCTGAAGTTGGTCAGACTCAGAGTTGGTAGCCGCGACATTAATGCTCCAATTGAGTCCGACGTCCCGCTACTGGTTCCTGTGGAGGTATTTAACAACGAACTAGCTGGCTTGTCTAAGGATAGTTCGTTGAAAGCGATCCGCAAATCGTCTTTGACGGACATAACCTTGAGATATTCCTCCCGTATCTGACTGATGATGACGTCATGTTCTGACTTAGTGTCGTCCAGGACTGACAATAAAGCCTCGTGTGCCGCCGTGATGTGTTCAACATTTTCGTCGAACTCCGCGAACCGCGCCTTAAGGCGTGGTATGTCCTTATTTTCTAAAATCTGGCTCGACGTTTCGAACCAGATGAACCTAGACCTAAATGTTGCCAAGGGTTTCTTATAAGACATCTTGGAACTATTAAATATTAAAACCGCGAAACTACTAAACAAAAAGTAATAATAGCAATAAAAGTTAGACAACCGCTAGTGTGTGCCCGCCTTAATATAAGTAAACCTACTATAATTTTACTTACACTGAACAACCCGCGCTAATAATAATGAATCCGAATTAAAAAACACAAAAACCCGACAATAATCCAATACGGAACCCGCTGTATATTGAACACCGCACTTGACTCAACGTTAGTACAATCCGCCTTAAAGATCTAAACCGAAAACCAAAATTTTAATTTTCATATTAAGTAATTATATTACCCCTACGGAACCCAAAAATAATTTTAACACGCTTGACTATAACCGAAATACTAATCCTATATTAAGAAAACCGCAAACTAAATTATTATATATAAAATAATAGTACAGGCCCGCCAAAATAAGTTATCGCACTTGACCGAATACGTACGACTTTTAAACCTGCTTAAAACTAAACGTTATTACCAACAACTTTATATTTTCGAAATTAAATATACAGAACCCGCGAAATAAATTGGTCACGCTTGACCTAGATGACGCAATAGTGAAACAATAGCCGCCTTAAAATTCCAATATACACAAACCAAAAACAATGAAATACGTAGGTAACATATGACTTATTTACTAATGCACGTAGGTATACCTACTTTATTATTTTAACAAAACACACTGGTGATTATCGAACTACGACTTAAGAAAATAGGTATTTATTACCTAACTATGCTATAACCTTATGGAATCCAAAATACACAAATAAATTCCGCTAATAGCTAATACTAATTGTTTGGCTACCAAAACGAAGTTATACAAGTAACAGTTTTAATTCCGCTAGTGGCCGCTTGAGGTGCCACTGTCTTATTAATTTATGAAATTAGGACCCGCAAAAATGATAATTTAACATGAATCAATATGAAAATCAATTAGTAACATTGACACCCGCTTCTTTAGTTAAATAATAAATGAAATAAACTATGAAATAAACTATGAAATATTGTTGCCCGCTTTATGCCGCTAGATGGCATCCGTAGTATTTTAATTAATTTTTTTTACTTAAACTGTGTTATCAAGTCCTGCCCGCTTGTTAATATGAGATAACCCGATTATGAGACCTGAACCGAATGGGAAAATATTTAAATAAACAATGGTAAATACCCAAATTACAAGGATTAGAAGAAAAAAAAAATTAGACCCGCGTAGTAACTCCAGATTTTCGACCTTTGTCGAATTTCCTGGTCACTGGCACCAGATGTTTACGGGAATATTAGGTAATTGTAGTCACTGACCTTGTGTCCGTTGAATTCCGCTATCATCAATATGGCCGGTCGACGCTACCCGCTTAAACCGCTACGTTGTTTTAATTTGGTTGGAATCTTGTCTCCGCTGTATTTAGTGACCGCCGCAATACTTCTTCCGCTTTATGGTATGTCCGCTGGACCAAGGTTTGAGGTCCGGAAACCGCTGTATTGTCCGTATTATGGATCGTAGAGTGGCCTTGACTATTCGTGTCCGCTGATTGGGGCCAACTGCCCGCGCGCCGCTGGTCGCAGGTGTGCATTCCGTTCCGACGGAAGTAGCCGAAACCGCTCGGCCGTGTTCGTTTGTTTAATGTCTTGGATAATTTAAATATGAGAGGAAAGGCGTGAACATAAGTCATTTGAAATTATTAATTCTACAATTAGGCTAAGAAAACAACCGAAACCTGGAAAAAAACCGATAACTGTAATTCTCTTTTTCGATGACATAAATTATTGTTAGTAATAGATAAAATAAAAAGAATTAAACATTTTAAAGCTCCGCGTCAATGCGAAAAAACTAATAAACAATTTTTTTAACTTTATTTGATTTCATAAGTACAGCATAATAAATAACTTTGTAAAAGTACCTCTTTTAGAATATAACGCTTGCATTCTAGTAAAAAAAATCAAAATTAAAGTAATAAATAAATCGGGACTATCATTAATAAAGAAGGTTCCGTAAGCTACAATTTTTTTGGCTTATCTTACCAGAAATTATACGTAACTGTAATTCAACAATTTATTCTGAATAGAATAATATGTGTGTTAATAACTTATTAAAAATTAAACAAATTCACTTTGCAGAATTCTTAAGTCACAAATTTTGTAATTTTTTGGAAAAGCAAAATTAGTAACTACTTCAAAAGTGTTTAATTTATGCCTTTGTATTATTATTAGTATTTGAAGTAAAAAATTAAACAATAAATGTGTACGATTAATTAACTAATGTAAAAATTAATAATTAATTAATAATTTTTCATAGTAACGTTTCAATATAAACGGTATTTCTTGTAAAATAAGGTCGCAATTTCTTTGTGTTTTAACTCCCAACCGCACTGTCGCAAGTCGCAAGCGTTGCAATGTTCATTGTTTATATAGATAATTCCTAACTAAATTGTTTAGAAAGATGAGATATATAGGGCCTTAGTTTTTTGTATAGAATTATCAACAAGCAAATTATGATACTTAAGCAGACAACATGATAAATAATTCTACTGATTTTGTAAAGATATAACAGCCTGTATTATTGCACCAATCGATATTGTTGCGAATAAGGATGAAGTCTTGCAACGGCACGTCATATGGAAAATAAAACGAAATAGCTTTTATACAATTTTCTTCAATTTTCATACAATTAATTGCCACGTTAATTCCCCCCCTCCTTCCTATTTATATTTCGTGATTTTTGTCAAACCTTTTGAGCGTCACGTTATTAATGGACAACCCACAACCAAAGAAATTTCGAAACTTTTTGCTGGATATACGACTCATGTTTTTATAACTGGCCATTTATAAAACAATTAAAAAACACTGTAAATTTAAAAAAAAGATCGCATTACATTTAAAATAGAACATAATATGTGTGACACCCTGATTTAGTTTTTGAACGTGCTGTGTGTGTGCTAATTATTAACTCTTCTGTAAAAACTTTACAATGTAATGTAATGTAGAATTTAATTTACAAACAATGTACGTTTTGATTTGATGGAGGTCTACTATCTTAATCATAAAAATTCACTCGTGCCCTTGACTGGTCCTAGAACAAATATTCCCGACCCATACATTTTGAAATTAGTTGATATAAAATAAAACCACTCAACAGAAACGAGAAAACGTTATTAGCTGAAAAAAGAATTAAGCAGATATTAAATTATACTATCATACAGATATGACTTTTGCGTGTACGCCGATCACAAATCTGTAGACAAAATTTAAAGAAGTGGCCGCCATTTTGAACTTTTTAGTAACTGGACCGATTGCTTTCAAAATCAATATTTATGGGTTCGCGTGGACTCCAATCACGAATCTGTGATCAGTCGAAATTAAGAAATGTGGCCGCCATTTTGAATTTTTAGGAACTGGATAGAGTGCTATCAAAATTTACTAAAAAACTTACTAAAAAGTTTGTTATGATGGCCACTTTTTTTCAATTTTGACCAGAGATATGATCAGAATCTATGCGGACCCATACATATCAATTTTGAAAGCAACCGGTGGCAGAGTCCGACTCGCACTTGGCCAGTTTTTAAATATTTTCTGAACTACATTCATAACCAGTAACATAACTACTAACCACAAAATATTTTTTTTCTAATAATCAGATGACAGTTAAGTATCTGGCAACACAATTTTTCTGCACACTGGTATCCTTGCAAATTGTTTTACACACACTACAATATAAAGTAGGCGCATTCACAGAGCTGCAATATTTAGATAGCGCGGAACCTAGTAATAGCGTACGTGCGGCGACCGATCAATCGTCTATTTTAGTTGCTGTCTTAATGTTAATAATATTTTCTATAGTTTATGCTAAAATCGTAGTATAAAGTGTTATAATATATTATAAATATTAAGAATAAGCTGTTTAATATTTTTCATTTGATACCCATATTGCTGTAATAATGAAAAAAATTATATTCATTTCATCCTAACTTTTTTGAATCACACGCCTTATATTGAAATATGATGTCTCTCCAACAATTAAGACGAATCCAACGACACTTCACATGTTCAAATCCATCAATCCGTTTAGGCTGCACATGCGTGCGTACATACATGTATACATACATATATATACAAATTGAAATTTTAAAAACCATCCAAAAAAATTCTTATAGTTAGGTATCATATCACCAATAGACTTCATTAAGTAAATAAAAAATAGAGGTTGACCGAGATGGTGCACGCTACGAAACTAAGGGCCTTCGCGCACTTGTGATTTCTAGTTGTTGGCCGACGGTTTGATTGTTCAGGGAATGAGTATGGAGCTATAATATGCCAGTGCGCGCATTTGACGATTACAAGTTGAACGATCGAACTATCGAAAACCATTGCCGATCCCTATTCAATCAAACTATTAAACAACTATCGGCCGACTAAAAATCACTAGTGCACTATAGCACTAAACCCTGCGCGATCGTTCGACAATTAGCCAGCTGATTCATGTGGCGGGCGACTGGGCAACAGTACGCGAACTCATGTCAGCATGTGAGCACGCCTGTCAAACTCTCATTCGCTGTGTCAACCTGACGCGTGCCCGTGTATATCATAGTGTATAGTCAGACGCAACGCAGTGGTCACATCGGGTGTCTTCAAAAATTAACAACGATGGCCGAAATTAAACAACACCAAATTACGACTGAATGTCGACTTTATTGTCGTTTTTTAAGTTAGAAACAAGATCGTTTGCAATGTGTAAATGATAATTATTCGGTTACGTTGGGCCATTGCTAATTATCAATTATCATAGTTAATTATCTCAGAGACCCAAAACGACCTTTGCCTTGCGTCTAACTGTAAATTGTTGTAAATCAAACATCTGCCCTCCTTAAACGTAAACCTGAGCTCTGATAACTTATTCCGCTTCCGAGAAGGCGATCAGCCCTCCAAAGGTGGTGTCGGGTTTTTTGTCAATATAGTCCTTGTCAACAACGTACCGGAGATCTCCAGTGTGTCGACTCCTTACCTTGTATTACAACTAACCAACAGGTGATGCCTAAAGGTTGTACAGGTATAAGCCAACTTCGACTCACTCGGACGACGGACGACGGCAGTGTATGACGACGTAGCGAAAGCTATGAATCATACGGGCTCGACTCAGTTCACTGTTGTTATGGGGGACTTCAACGCCAAAATGTGAGTACAAAAAAGCGACTAATCCAAGATGGGGCAAATGCTGGCAAACTTTCTCGAAATGAAGGGTTTGTTCCTGATAAACTCCTTCTTCAGGGAAACGTCACAGAGGAAGTGGACCTGGCAAAGTTCCGATAAAGTGACCAGGAACGAGATAGACCTTATCATGACGAATATAAGGCGAATATTCAGAGATGTCTCAGTGATCAACAGGTTCAACCACGCTGTTCCACTGCGGTTTGCGGCTTGTAACGACCGCTATCTATTGACAGCGTCCGGGACCGACTGCTTAACGTGCTCTCCGAGGCACGGAGTCAGTGATAGTTATGTACTTAAGTCAGAAAAACTCATTGGTACACGCCCAGGTTCGAACCATGGCCCTATGGCCTTATAAATTTGAGACAGGTTCGTTGCGTTTTGGGCTATCACGACTCACTAGTCCGATGAACTCTGAATATCAACTACAGGCTTGAAAGAGTCCGTCTGATGAAGTTCAAGCTCTGGCCGCCATCGTCCTAAGCCAACACCGGCTCCGAAGCTTTTCAGCTGGAGTTGAGAAACCGATTCGACGCGCTGTAAACCACGGCGAATGTTGACGCCATGGCGGGCAACCTGATCAGTGTTATCAGAGAAGTGGGCAGAAAATATTTTAATGGAGGTGGAAAGGCGAGGAGTCTAAACTCTCCAGAGAGACACTGGATCTCGTGCGAAAGGGATGTGAGAAGTTACTAGAAGAAGTATCGTTAGACCTGGCTCTGAACAGGAAAATCAAGAAGCTGATACGACGGGACCACCGCCTCTTCAATACAAAACGTGTCGAAGAGGCAATCGAGTGGAACAAAGGTTTGAAAATGTTTGTTCAGCAACTTGGTAGAAGCCAACTGGCGAAGCTCAGGACTCGCGACAGCAAAATTGTCTCCTCAAAATCAGAGACAGTCGCTGAGATAGAGACATTTTAATAAAAAAATATATGCCGTACATGCACCTCTCCCTGCAGCCCGCGACAGCAGTGACCGGAGAGCTCGGTTGACCCGACACTACACGGATGATATTCCTGATGTTGGCCTGGGCGAGGTCAGATTAGCTCTGAGGCAGCTAAAAAATGGCAAAACACCCGGCACTGATAGCATCATGACAGAGCTTCTGAAAGCAAACGGGGCACCAGCCCTGAAAGAGCTTCAGAAGCTATTCAACTCTGGCATACGCAGAGGTGTTACGTCGAGTACATGGAGTGAGAGTACGGTCATCCTATTCTTAAAAAAAAAGGAGACAAAACGCACCTTAAGAATTATAGACCGACCTCACTCCTCAGACACGTGTACAAGTGCACAAGGTGTTTTCGTTTTATCATGAGTCGCCTCGCCCAAAGATTTGACGGATTTCAGCCCCCTGAGCAGGCCAGGTTTCGGAAAGGCTACAGCACCGTAGACCACATACATACGCTGAAGCAGATTATTCAAAAAACGGAGGAGTATAATCAACCTCTATTCTTTGTGGACTGGAGAAGGCATTTCACTCCGTGAAGACCTGGGCTGTTCTGGAATGCTTACAGCGATGCCGAATCGACTGTTATTATACTGAGGTGCTGAGATGTCTCTACGAAACCGCGACAATGACTGTCCAGGGCCAGCGAACGGAACCTATTTAATTGCGAATAAGTGTGCAACAGGGAGATGTGATATCTCCAAAACTGTTCACCAACGCATTGGAAAGTGTTTCCAAGATGCTGGACTGAAAATTTGAGGCATTAATGTCAACAGCGAATACATCTCTCACCTCCGTTTTGCTGGCGACATAGTCATCATGGCAGAGTTGCTGGAGGAGCTCAGCGGAATGGTTAACGCCCTCAATGTCGCCTCTCGGCGGGTAGGCCTCGGGATCAACTTGGATAAGACGAAAGTCTTGTTCAACAAACATATTCTTTCGAGACCGGTAACGGTAGAGAGTGCGACTCTTGAAATTGTGCATGACTAAGTCTATCTAGGACAGACTGTGCAGTTAGGCAAACACAACTTCAACAAAGAGGCCGACCGAAGAATTCAGCTGGGCTGTGCTGCTTTCGGGAAGGTCCATCATCTGTTGTCGTCGTCACTACCACAATGTCTGAAGACCTAGGTCTTTAACCAATGCGTTATACCTACAATGACGTACGGTGCCGAAACTAGAACTCTCACGGCAGGACTGGTCCACAAATTTACAGTCGCTCAACGTGCTATGGAGCGGGCTACGCTCGGTATTTCTTTGATGGATAAAATCAGAAACAAGACAATCCGTCGAAGAATCAACGTCGTCGACATAGCCGAAGCGATCAGCAAGTATAAGTGGCAATGGGCCAGTCCCATTTGCGGTAGAACTGATAACCGATGGGGTAGACGAGTACTTGAGTGTAAGCCACGTATTGGGAAGCGAAGCGTTGGACGCCCCCGGCCAGGTTCTTTCTTTCTTTCTTTCTTTCTTTCTTTCTTTCTTTCTTTCCATACGCGTTGACGACCGCTTAGCCTAGTGGGCAGTGACCCTGCCTGCGAAACTGAAGGTCCCGGGTTCGAATCCCAGGTCGGGTCAGTATTTATATGATGAATATTAATACTGGTACCGGGTCTTGGTTGTTATATGTATGTGGTGTCTTCGCTTGGTACCCAAAATACAAGCTAATGCTTAGTTTGGGACCTAGACGTTGTTGTGATTGTGTGTGTTATTATTATTATTATACCGGGGGTAGTTGGATGCGAAAGGCGGAGGACTGTGTGTGGTGACGAGCCTTGGGAGAGGCCTATATCCTGCAGTGGAGAGACAGAGGCTGATGATGATGATGGTGATGATAGTATAATGTAACATTTGAAAAAACGCATTAGTACATACATACCTGTTACCCAGAATTTAAACCTACGACCTCTCGCATTCGAAACGGAGCTGTTACGTACCACTAGATTACCACCATTTAGGTTTTAAAGAATATTCATGCAAAATTTCAGGAAAGTTGGACAACTCGTTTGGCCGTAGCTGTGTTACAAACAAATTTACAAGCGCACAGACAGTCAAAAGCTGGTCTTTACTTTACAATTTAGAATTTTTTTATATTGCCGTTTTTGAGAGTTCATCGATTTCCATAGTTCGCAGTGTGTGTAGTCGCTAACGCTAGTAAGCGACTGAACGCAATTTGTTTTCTGATTTGAAAAAAGTCTTTTTTTCGCCCCCCACGCCTGAAATACTTTTTATTTTTGAGTCACTCTTGTCCTTAACTGTTAAAAGTCATGCAATTGATTCGGTGTTATCCCGAATTATATTTTATATGACCCCCCGATTTCAACAAAACATATAAAAAAAGATGGCAGCCTGGAATAAAATTAAAAAAAAAACGGGTCAAGATGGTAAGAAATACAGTATAACTATATTTATGCAGTAAAATAACTGACGTCATGTCATTCTTTCGTTCATATGTATAAATACATATATGATTCAATTAAAACATATTAACTATTCATTACATTGTAATTAATAAGGAAATATTTACAACAATAATAAAAAATATACAAAAAAAATATTTTACAGTTTACAAAAATACAAAATATAAAAAATCGACTTCAAAAACTTAAACCCAAAAATTAAAAATAATATTTATACTTTAGAGACAAGTGGATATATAGGATAATTTAATTTAGAGATAAGAGGATAATAGGTAACATATAGTTTACGAAGTCGGTGCCAAGTTATTCTTCGATGACATGCTAAAGATGATAAATGTTGGCGTTTTTCATAGTTATCAATCCAGACATGTATACATCCATGGTCGCAGAGCAGCTCGCTTTCCCTCCACCGCATCGTATACATCACAGTACACTACTGTAACGTGCGTATTTTTAAAGTTTCAATTTCATAGGCCTGATATTAACATGTTTAATTTTGATGAAAACGTGATTGCAGTACACGACAATGTATTATTAAACAAAAAAATCGCAGTTACTATTTTTAACTACTGAGAAAATCCATTATTATTAAAACGTAAAAAGTAAATGTTTAATTTTTGATTTAAATGTTTAAAAAGACGCAAAATAGCATAAGCAGAAACAAATATCATAGTTATCATTTTTGCTTATCTAGATATTGAACTCAAATGAAAATTGTGAAGAAAACATACTTGCGAACTTGGTTTCAGTTTAATTTTGCTATTAAGTGATAGCATTTGAATGCACCACAAAATTATACTAACAAGGTATTTGGTTACCTATTTTGCTTTTAGAAATAAGTTAGGTAGTAAATGAAATGTCATGATTTTTATAAAAAACGGTTACCACCGGGGATTTTTTACATCATGTATCTAATTAATATTTTATACTCAATAACAATATCCGATAAAATATGAAAAACAACGAGTTTCGGAATTATGTCTAGGGGGCCGTTACTTTTCTTGGCCTAAATTAAAATGTGCGGGCAATGCACAGCAGTGGCGGCACATTGTGAGCTGAAAATTGAGTTTCATATACATTCAAATATTTTCTCAAATGTGTCGCTTTTTTGGCTAGAAATTGCTTTGCAAGAATGAATTCAAGCCCAAAAATGGCATTCAAGATTATTGAAGACTTAATCGGCCACAGTGTGTAATTATACCCAAAAAACTGACATTTTTTTTTTGGCAATGAATCGATGGTTCTTGTGATTATAAAGTCAACAGTAAAATTCTTCAATTCAATTTCAAGTCAACTTTGTTTAGTTTATAAAGTATTAAACTTTAAAGTAAGCAAATTTTTGTTGCTGAAAAACAGAAAAAAAATTCTAGTTTTAAAAATACTACAGATATCTAGATAGATATCCAATTGTTAGATAAAAGATACAACGCGCATCCACAGAAAGTTTTTGTGAGTCTCTGAAAAAACTATAATGTATTTTTTTTTGCGAATAGTATGCAGTATTGGTTTTAAATTAATATAAAAATCAGATGTTAATACGGCAGTATTCCAGAGAAAAGAAATATATATATAAATTGAAAAAAAATCTACTACCAGTACTAGAGACGCACAAAAACGTTGTTTGGATGCGCTGTTGTATCTCTTATCCAATGATTGTATAAAATCTTCTTTTTTTTTAAATATCGTATTTATCGTATCGTATCGTATATATTCGTATTTTTTTTAAATAAAATTTCTCTCACTTTAAAAATAAATATTTCATGAACCGAATAAAATTGACACTCAGTAGTTTTGCTCTTGCATTTATTACCATAAAAACCATCGATTTGTGCCCAAAAACGAGGATGTCATTTTTTGGGTATAATTACACACTGCGGCGTTTCCGGATTTTTTTGTAACTGTAATCAATTGTAATTAAAACCTGCATATCTCAATCATCGCCCGATTGCTTGTTATTTCTTTTTAAAATTATTGGATTTTTCGATACAATTCACGAAACTGATACAAACGTGCTTTATTTTTAAATCACCAAAATTCTGTGAGAACCTCTAATTGGCTTTCTGTTTATATTAATGTTTACTATGTGTAGTGTAGCTGTTGGTTTTGCTATGAATATAAAAAAAATAAGTTGTTTTTCTGACATAGTTTCTTGCTAGAATAACCAATGACGTATTTAAAATATATGCAATAACACTGACAAGAACTAAAAGCACCTAGCATATGCATCTCAGGTAAGGAAATCAGTAGATATTACCGTTTGAAATAGACCTACTTAAACATTTTGAAAGGTATTTGAAAATGAAATTAAACTAAGTAAAGAAAAGGCACAGATTTTTTCCTGAAACCTTGGCGGTACGTAATTTTCAGAAATGTAACATAACATAGCATAACTAGACTCTGATTCAGAAAATCATTGAGATTATTTATTCTTTTGTTTTCAAGTTTGGTTTTTTAACTTAAAAAATTTTTGTTTTTATTCTCATTATTTTCATCATTAATGAACGTGTTTTCTTCTAACTTAATTTAAGTTATATAAAACTTTCTCGTATCAGGTCGGTTAGTTTTATTTCATTTTAAAATAATATTTGAATACGTAGGTTTACTTCAAATGGTTATATCTACTGATCTCCTCAACTGAGATGCATATGCTCAGTGTTTTTTTAGTTCTTGTCAGTCTTAATATAATTATACACTTTAAGACATTCTAGTAAGATACTATGGCAGAAAAATAATTTTATTTGATTTAAAAAAAAAACGCGTCTGTGACAGTTTCGTGATGTATGTCGAAAAATCCAAAGTAATTCATAGAAACACCATCTAAAACGAAATTTTTAATGTTACGCGTAAAAACGCGTAAAAAACGCGTCTGTGACAGTTTCGTGATGTATGTCGAAAAATCCAAAATAATTAATAGAAACGCCATTTAAAACGAAATTTTTAATGTTACCTCCATTCGAATTTTTAGTGAAAAAAATTGTGAGAAGCCAGTATGTCTTCGATAATTTTGGATGCTATTTTTAGGCTTAAATTGCTAGCCAAAAAAGCGACACAATTGAAAAAAAAATATATTTGAATGTACCAATTTGATTTTCAGTCCATTGAGTGGCGCAAGGCGTGGAACACACGACCACGCTGCGCGGCAAAATAAGACTTGAATCGTGCGAACAATATTTTTTATCACATTAGACGATCTAGCGCATCATATACTTGTTATGGAATTAAATAAATAAATAAACAGCACACAGTCGTATTATGCATATCGTTCGCTTGGGTATGTGTTTGCCATCATACCAAGCATTTATTCCACTAAAATCAAAGAGATTAGAAAAATGATCAGTGGTCGAGCTACACCCAGCCCAGGGGGGGGGTCATGACCCCCATGACCCTCCCCCTGGATCCGCCCTTGCGTGCTGTCGGGAAGGTATCTCGCCGTCGCAAATGAAACACCACGATACAATAAAAGAACGTTTACTACATCTAGATCAGATATGGGAATAAATCTAATTACAAAGATACGCCGCGCCTTCGATAGTCTCGTTGTCAGTCTGTTTGCGCGGGCGTTCGAGTTATACAAATTTACATTAATTCAATTACTTTACTCTGAGATAGAATCTACGTTATATGCGCATATAAATAAAAAGGAAACAGGCCTTTTACGTCTCGACGTGAAGGGTCGGAGGTACGTTTCGCTCGTGCCGTCCGGTGTCGGGCTTGGTCTCGCCGCAGGGGCGGCGGGGGCTGGCGCTCTGTCTGGTGCGGTCCGGCCGTGGTGTCCCGCTCCTGGGCTGCTCCGTCTCCTCTTGGTCTTCAGGCGGCGATTTTCTTTCGACCCTCCTCCCGGGCCGTGGGTATTTGAATAAAATAGTTACCGAAGATACAAATTTCGAATGAATAGGAAGCCTCTTCAGCAGACGACCGCGACGTCGAGAACGAGATATTCCCGTCTATCCCGAAGGATGGTCGGGTACTTGGGGCGCGGTGTGAAATACTAAATTTACTGTACTATATTACAAATAGGTCGACCGCCGCTTCGCTGGCGGTGTAAAGCGTGTCGGGAACCTATCTCTCCTTTCTTCCCGTGGGAGATGTTCGTGGGGCGATCGTCTACATCGCCCGCCATCTTGATTCCGCCTACTTTTTGCTGTTTTATAAAATCGACCTTCTACTTCGAATGTTGGATCACAAGTGTTCCGATCAAAAATCAGCTCACCCTATGGCCGAGCGGGTCGCTGGCTCATCGTTCGCGAGGACGCCATCTGTCGACATTCCACGTCGCTGCGTTTCGGTGCGCCTCTGCGTTCTGCCTTGCGATTGTGGTTTGCCAACAGGTGGCGCCCGCGACCTATTTTTGCCGGGCCATGAATTTTATGTAACAGCGTGCTTGCGCAGGTTCAGTCATATGCCCCTCGCTCTACTGCGTCCCGCTACACCAAAAACTGGTTACTGCGACGCGACTTGTGCCTATTTTCACTTCCGCCATAAACTTTGATTGGAACTGTACGAACGATTAAAGTCTCTAACAAAGCCAACTAACACGTAAATTGTGTCTGAAACGGTATTTGTGAAGCCTCTAACCTTTAGCTGACATTAAAGCGCAGTTTTTGTATCTTTGCATTAGTTTAATTGCATTTTCTATCGCTGCCAGAATCGCATACGTTAAAAAGGCATTAAACACTATTTTCCGCCGTATGAAATGTCGAAATTCGACACGAACGACCCACCTATCTATAGGCGGGTCTGACGTAGCAATTACAAAAAAAGTGTCATTCGTGACTGTTATTTGATGCATCTGGAACGCACCCTATAGAAGTTAAGAAAATATTTAGTATTTCGATTGTTGAGGGTCTGGGAACGCCGCGTGATATTGGCTTCTTTTCGTCGTTTATAATTTTATATAATGTGACTTGTGCGATAGTAGGGCGTCAATTCTATCACCGCCTCGCTTATAGTTACTTGAATATTTCAATTTTTACAACAATGTTCTATTATGAAGATACTCTTTTACAACTGTACCCAGTCTATCCTATGGAATTTGTTTGTTGTTGTACTATAACTACGAGTATATAAACAAGTCAAAAACGTAACAATTTGGTTAGTATCACAGAGCATTAGTGTTAGCATGTAGGCGGATACACTGCCCCCTTCAAGTATGCAGTAAATTGCATACTTCAAACAGATCTCATGACTTAAACTCAAAAATGCGACATTAAATCATACCAAAGATGCAAGTGAAAGAGATGAACGGCTTAACCACTTTGTAAAATGATATGAATCGAGACATAAGTACGTGTGCGTAATATTTTTACTTATATTCGTTGTGTAATTATTTATAGGACATGTGTCTCTCAACAAATACCGGCACATGGCACCTCTAACCCACTCGATTTTCTGTGGTTAGTATCGCTGTGTTTATTATCATATGACCTTCAGGGCCAAAACACACCAATTCCTCGAATCATCTCCAAAATGGTACTTGCAATACTAGAGGTCAAAAGGAACCTCTGTGCCAATTTTCAAAAAAATTCGTAAAAAATAATGAAATACTCAAATCCATCATCTCCCCCAATCCGCTCTACAGTGGAAATGACACACGTAAAATGTAATTTCAGAATCTTTATTTTCTTTTCCAGTATGAGTTTCACATGTAGGTCACACGAAATTTTAATTCATAGACAACATTTTAAAACATCCAGTGGTGTATATTTGGTCTGCAGAGTATATTTTTTGCTCAAATTTTTATTGTCACAATGCAGCATCTCTATGTACATCCATGATAGAAATATAAATTATGTAAATTGTTACAGGCATTCAAGAAAGCTCTACAGTTCTGTTTAGAAAACAATGTGGTTAACATGAAAGGTAACTTAATTTTCCCTGGAGAAGAAAGCAAATTGAATATACTCTTGAAGTGGTCAATATGGCCGACGCTGACTACTTTATTGAAATGCGTCGAACTTTTAAAAGAGGTTAGTGCGAGTCGTATAATTATATTGGTTTATTGTCGTGATAGCCCAGAGCGCAACGAACCTGTCCCAAATTTATAGGCCCATGGTTCGAATCCGGGCGTGTACCAATGAGTTTTTCTGACTTAAGTACGAGTACATTAACTGTCACTGACTCCGTGCCTCGGAGAGCACATTAAGGAATCGGTCCCGGACGCTGTCAATAGATTGCGGTCGTTACAATCCCCAACCCGCAGTGGAGTATCGTGGTGGATTTAAGCTCCAAACCCCCCTCACCCCGGGGTAGGCCTAAGCCCCTGCAGTGGGGTAAAATGGGCTGATGATGATGATGATATTGGTTTTATAACCTATGAATGCTTTTTACACTTCAATGGAAGATGGTCAACTGGGTTACGCAATGTGTCATCGACTAGTTGAGGTAATCGTTCGAATTAAAACACTGTCAAATAACATAACCATTTTAATTTAAGAATGGATTACAGTACTAGGCGCCTACACAATTTAGTCGGTTATACTTCACTAGGCGATTGAAAATATAAACGACCAAATTGTATAAGCGCCTAGTACTGCGATCCTTTTCTAAATTTACATGGCTTTATCATTTGATAGTGTTATAATTCGAACGATCGCCTCGACTAGGTGGCAGCACAATGCGTGATCCTACTGCTAATTTTCTCGCGCAACTTGTGTGAATCAAGATCTCTAGTACGCAAACAAGATGGTTTCTGAACAAAATGGTTATTGTTTAAATTGGTTTGTTTTATATTACAGCGTGAAACCTGTGAACACAAGATGGCGTTGCAGTCGGTGCAGGCGCGTATCGAGACCGAGGCGTGCTGGCATCCGTATTGCTTGAGCTTGGACGCGATTGGCAACTGCATAATGGGTCTTCATGCGGCGTCTGCCATCCAAAGGCAACGAAAGTACGTCTCGATTCCAGTTAGGGTATTTTTAGTTGGCCATGAACTTTTTCTAATAATCAAATAAATTCACACAAAAGTTTTACATTAAATTCTAGTATGGAACTGTTAGTAAGTAGGTTTGAAAGAAAACTTAATTAAACTCGTAGTGAGTACTGTCCGTCCGTAAATTTATCTATCGAAATCAATTTGCTTTTTAAATCGAATATCGAATCGAATCGAAATCGAAGGCTCGCAATTCATAAATATTTATTTTACCCACACAATGGCACGAGGGTCGTTCCCTGGAAACAAGGGAGATCGCTGGTGTGGGACGCCACTTGTGTTGATACACTGGCGGCGTCCCACATCCGAGCGACCTCAGCAGTCGCTGGCGCGGCAGCGACCGCTCCTGAATATGTCAAACGGCGCAAATATGCTGACTTAGGAAGTGCCTACATATTTGTGCCGTTTGGAGTCGATACAATGGTGCCCTGGGTTCCTGCGCGTCAGGCGTGTCAGTTTTTCCACGATTTATTGGCGCGCCTGATCGACGCTTCGGGTGACGGGCTGGCGCTTACCTCGGGCAACGGATAAGTATTGCCATACAGCGAGGCAATGCCGTCAGCCTTTTGGGCACTTTGCCACACGACATATTTTTTATTTGTAGGTATTTTTAATTTGGTATAAGCTTTCATTTTTATTTAATTAGGGTTTATTTTTAGTTTGTTTATTTACCAACTTGAATTTAATATTCCGAGGCCTTTAATTGGTTAACGGCTTAACTGAAGTAGTCTTCCAGCAAGTCTCCATTACAACCGAAACCAAATAATATATTGAAATTTTAATAAAATTTGCTCTTATGCTAATTACATGCTTTCCTCCTCATAGGTATGTCATTTGGTCGAAAATTAAATACTTTTTTTATCTAGATATTTGGGTTGCCATTAGAAAACGCCATTTGAGTAGAATAATACCGCGTTTTAATTTTTTCCTCTGTTTCAAATACCAGTGTAATGCATCAAAGTAACAATGTATTTTTTTACTATTAAATGTGGTATTAATCCAAATTTTATCTTTAAAACTTTGAATAATAAAATGTATAACTGAATATTTGATTTCATTATTTTATTAAAAGTTTTATACTTCAGAATAGCTTTTTTTCAGTCTCTCTATTCACTATACAGTCCAATATAAAAATTATTTTTTATGTTTTGTATTACAGGAATGAAGAAATATTATATACCATAGTACCAGAAGTGATAAAAGCCAAGTATCAGTTAGTGAAGTCAATATTGCCTAGTTTTAATGTCGCATTCAACAATAGTAATTGCGTTTTCTACGATCAAAACGTCACACAATCAAAATTGTAATCTCTAGTGTTGCCAGCTGAAATAGTTTTATTATTGACAGTGTATTATATAATTCAATGAATTATATAAATCAAGATTGTTTATGAACCTCCATAAGCCATGTAAACAGTATTAAATTTACATGTTTATAGTATTTATTTAGTTTCCTTTTTTTAAAGATGATTAAATGAAATATAATAGATTACATAATTGTTATTAAAAGAAATATACAATAAGGATCTTTGGGCTATATAATGACTAGTGGTGCGTTCTGACTCTGCTCGACCATAAATCATAATTAAACTTCGTTTTTAGATGGCGGTGTAATTAGTAACACAGACCAGTCAACCTATAGACCACGCTTTAATAAACGTCAGTATGAAAACGAAATCGCCAAAAAGTGGCGGGGTGCGGGGAGAAGTCGGCTAGTTTTCATAGGCTCGTTCAAAATTGACAATTTAATGGCTTCCTACGTGCTTCCAACTGACGGCTCACTAGTGACGTAGTTATGTAGTGTCACTACTTAGCCTTGGCGAATGCTACTCCCTGTCAAAGCGTGGTCTATAAGGTTGACTTGTCTGTGATTAGTAAGCGCAGTAGATACTGCAAGACTATATGAATACATGTGTATATTTTCAATTTAATTCTAATCAATGAGTTATTCTTCTGTTGTAAAAAATATTTAGTAAGTGTGAAGAAAATCGGAATAAACAATGTTTTTTTGAAATTTTTGTATTTAAAAGCGCAAGTTTGAACGGTTCGCCATTCACATTGTTAAAGAATCTACCGTGACCTAACAGATCTTGTGTAGAGTTGGTCTGTGACGTCACAAGATATTTTTTATCATCTCTCTATTTCAATCCATATAAGATTTTTTGTAAGTTTGTAAGGAATTAGATAAAAAAAATAAACGATTTGAGCATATTTCAGTACCAAAATATGATAAAGAAATTCAATAACTTTTGTTTTACATGCGTATTTCTTATTTACAGCTGTGAGTGTGCAAAAAATGATTCTAGGAAGTGTTTTGACTAGAGTTTCAAAAATTTCAATATATATATTTTGCTCCAAGCCGCCATTTTTTAGGCAAAAAAAAAATCGACCAAAAACTATTGTGAAATACGCGTGAGTACACCTACTCAATTGAGAACAACCAATAGTGTAGTATTTCCATGCTTCTGCGTCTTGTGTTGTTTGTTGCTTGAAAGAACTATGACGCTCCGAAGAGCGTGCTACAGGGCTGCCACAATCGAGTCAGTTCTTGTGGCAGCATGTGATACGAGAAGGGTGTTTCTGTGTTCACTATTGGTTCAACAAAGAATAGATTACATTAGACAATAGACTAGTAAACTCTCGTCGTGATAGCCCAGAGCGCAACGAACCTGGCTCAAATTTATAAGGCCCCATAGGGCCATGGTTCGAATCCGGGCGTGTACCAATGAGTATTTCTGACTTAAGTACACAATATCACTGACACCGTGCTTCGGAGGGCACGTTAAGCAGTCGGTCCCGGACGCTGTCAATAGATGGCGGTCGTTACAGTTCCCAACCCGCAGTGGAGCAGCGTGGTGGACTTAAGCTCCAAGCCCCCCTCCTCACCCTGGAGGAGGCCTAAGCCCCTGCAGTGGGGTAAAAATGGGCTGATGATGCTAGTAAACTCTCGTTTTGCCAGTGCAATGCTACCAGTAAAGTACTCAATTGAGTTGCTTTCACGCGTTATCTTTAATTTCTATAGAATCTTTTTTGAAAACTGCAGAACTTCTCGGATATTCGAAACGACTTAAAAAATAAGAAAACACGTGTTTGGCGGGTAATAAGAGTTGACGTCGGGCAAGATCCCGTGTCTAGTTAAGTTTCTAGGACCATAGATTTGGATTGGGCGTTAAGACTAATTTGATATTGTACTAGGTGTTGGTTCCATTTGTTTTTGGGAACGGAAAATAGTGACTATGATTATATAGTATTTGGAAGAATAGATATTTTTGGTAATTATATCAGTATTTGTATAGATTATATAATTTTTTTATATGTTAATTACTACATATACACGCTACGTCTTCCGTGTGGGATTAAACTGATACAGGTTATAAAATAGCTATACTAAAAATTAGATTTATAATTAATGAAACAAAAAAATAGACATTTTTCTTCAAAAAATAAATAAATCAGACTATGGTTAACTCTTCTATACGGCCACCGCGACTAACGCAACAAAGTAGGTCATTGCGGTCACTGACCTCGTTTAATCCAGATTATTGTGCTAATTACCGCCGCCCCAGCGTTACATATCCCGTATAAATACCAACCATAAATAATTGTCCTTTCGAAGAAAAAGCACATTTTTTTTTTTCATTTATATTTTTTAATACTTGCTAGTCGATACTTTATCATCTTTACCAATTTGATCCCACATGAAATACACAGTATTTTACCTTTGTTTTTGTTATGGGTAAATATTCAGTATTAGTTGCAAAGTATAGTTTTTAATTGTTTTTATGTTGTAGTACGCACAATAAGAAATTCTAGTCAGAGTTTTGTCGCCAGATGCAACGAATTATGGCTCTTGCAAAGAGAAATTGTGTTATATATATTGTTTTTTATTATTGTTAAATCTTGAACACAGTGGAGTTCGGGTAAGGTAAAATGAAAAGATTAACATTTATTTTCACGATTGTAATAAGCGCAGGCGGGTGAATGTAAAAACGTGCGATGCAAGTTCACACGAAGAATGCGCTTTGGACTTTATATGACAAAATTAAATAACGCGCCCGCGTCTATATATTTTTCAGGTCGCGTGTAATCTATTGGAGTTGGGTAATTTTTCTGCAATGCCTTTGCGTAGAAAGAAAATTTTAGACGTAATTAAAATACGACGAAATTTTGTAATAGACGCTAAGCTTTTGTAGATTGTTTATAATATATATGTAAAGCTATATATAAATATAAATTGATAAAATATATTGTTGTAATTTTTCATTTCAAGATATCCCTTTCTTTGACGAACAAATCAAATGAAACAAACCAAAATTAATGTAAAACTTTAGTAAAACAATAAAATTACAGTATGTACACGTAAAGAAGCTAGAATATTTATTCACAACAATTTATAGTGACAATATTTTTACGCCAAAAAACCAATCAAAACAACTAATCTAGAAATAAAACTTGTAGTTAAGTAATTAACACCAGTATTGTGTAGACAGTTATATTGCTTTAGAACAATAAAGTAGGAATGATGTATAGAAATGTAATATAACATAATAATTTATTAAATTTAAAAAAATAAAGATTTTACAAAACTAAACTTAATTATTACATATTAAACTGTCCAATAATACATAAGTGGTATTTTCTTTTCTTCAACACGAATTAGTACAAATGTACCTACAATTATTTAGTATAGGTACCTACCTAGTTGGGTCATAAGTTCTGTTACAAATTCAGATGTTTATTAAAGAAATATATTTAAAAATAAACTTATTCAAAATAATCTCATTGTTGATACAGGCTTTCAATTTGCATGGCCATTCGTGGATTCCTATTCGTACGACGTTCATGTCTGTATCAGCTGCTGCTTTAACCAAGGGTGCTAAGGGACTCCTAATACCGGGTGGACCTTACTGGAGACCTTTTCCTCTAAATACTAACCATATTTCGTACTCCAATGGTTTGAAGTCAATTCCATGGGCGGCTGACCAGTTTCGTCAGCTTTTGGCTTTATGAGCTGGCGCTGGATCTTCTTGAAATACCCAGCCTATTCTCGAACAGTCTGAGAAATAGGTTCTACAATGTAAGGACTGTACTTTAATACACAACAGCACTAGTTTTTACACATTTCTCACAGGGAAACTCCTCAGTTGTTATACCTGAATACGAGACTCCAAACAAAACTATGAACGACGAAGGATGATGTCCACGCTGGACCCACGATATTCGCCTGCTGGCTTCTACAATGTATTGAGCATACATTTTATTCTGTTTATTGTAAGGTTCCTACATTAAAATTTTTTTAGTATGAAATAAGATTCGCACCATATTACCCCCCGCAGCGCTTTGACATGGCCCGGGATCTCTCTAGCTTTAAATTCTTAGTGCATTGAATAGAAGTCCGGCTTTTTTTCAATACGTTCGTAATCCTAAACCTAATTTACCATCCTTTTAACAGTTGTCCTGCTTAGCTTCATCTAAATATCTAACAGTTTTTGCTTGCACACGAGATTCCGCTGAATTGGCGCTTTCACTGTTATGACCGCTAGTTTATAGCCGGTCGCTCCTTTTTTGGTATTCGAAGCTTGATTTTTCTTCAAAACGTTTGATTGCAAGACAAACAAATCTGAGATAATTTTTTTTATTTTGAATGTTTTAGTTGGGGCCACAGGTTGGGGCGTACCGCAGCGATTCAATGCATTTACCGCGACTTTATCGTCTTTTTGCGTCCACAAAGGTAGTGGTCTACACCATGTTTTAAAAATAGAATGAAATCACAACAGTTTCTCATTTTAAAAAAAACCTTAAGAATTCTAAATTCAAATAATAGATTTTTGGCCAGTATTTGGCTGAAAATAAAAAGTGTATGACAGAACTTATAACCTGACTATGTACATTGGTGCTCCAATATATATTTCGGCATTCTACTGTTTTATTTTAACATATTTTATTGATTATATATAAATATTGAATTATACGCCGTGAATTAACAAACCTCACATTTCATTATAATGGTTTTCTATTTTTTTCATTATATTTAAAGAGGATAAAAAATGAATGCAAAGGCTACCAAAAAATTGAAATTATTCCGCTGTCTAAAGCGTGTGAGCTCGGAATACAGAACAAACCAGAAAATGCCAACGCGCTTGAAACTGAAGAAACAAAAACCACTCTTAGAGTACGGACTCAGTGCCCGCTCAAATCGAGCGTCCGGCGGTGCGGGGCGTGCGGCGTTCATGACAAACGCATGTTTGTATATGAACGTGGTCTAAGTAATCTATGGTCTAAGTGGCCGGTCGGCGGAGCGGTGAGGACAGCGTGCATGTTTGCGTTCTGCGGAGCGTCGGCGTGCGCGTTCAAACCAGTTTGAGTTTTGCAGCGGCGTGTGCAGCGTTTCATAATGTCGTTCGAAGTCAGTTTCAGAAATTCAAAAAAAAAAACCCGAAATGTGGTTGTCATCGCATAAATTATACAAAAATTGAAAAAGGTTGACACTGACATCCTTGTATATTCGTGGAATTTGTTATCGTTCAATCTTAATGTTTTATAAAGCGTCGCGAATTCTCCCAACACTTTTCTCTGTTTAACAATGTCACTTCAACCTTCCTGTAATTGAAATTGCATCCATAAATTCTCATTTAAATACATGTCAATAATATCGTACGACGCTATCGACGCCCATGTAAACGCGAACGCTGGGCGTTTACTAAGGCCACTTGGTGAGCGCTCGAACACCGCATGAACGCCACGCCGCACGCCCCGCAGAACGCTCTTTCACTGAGGCCGTAGACTTAGTGGTTTGATGTTGTTGCGATTGGTCACTCCGTTGCACATATCGCGTCGTTAAAGTATTGTGAAAGTATCAATTTTAATTTTAAAATGCCGTCTTGTGTCTTTTCTACCTGTAAACATGCTGCTAGGCTTACGAAGAAATCGGATGGAATCACATTTCATCTGTAGCTGTAGTGGGGTGTGAAATGATAATCGAGCGCGGCTTCTGGTTTGTTTTCTATTCTGAGCGTGTGAGACTAATATACAAAAACTTTTCCTTTATATATTAAGTTTTATTGTTTGTAAATGCTGCATATGTAAAAATCACTATGAGTACCTATCAGAGATCTTTTCTCACTCAAAGTTTCTTACTCGAATAAACAAGCAACACATAAATATGTTGACCGACTACAAGTAACTACTCGAATATACGTGGTTATAGTCTATTATATAAATATAAATTATTATGCAATTATTATACATTTTAACATGAAAATATGTCTCATGGACAATGATTATTTTTTAATGAACGTTTCTACGCGCTATAAAATATTTCCGAGTTTTGTTTACTCTATGATAAAATGCGTCCCATTTAAAAATAATTTCAAAAACGAAAAATCAAGTATTAAAAATATTTTACGGTCTACAACCCGCATAGTGTCAAACACGCGGGAAAGTTATGCAACTTTCTTTTTAATATGGCAGTATAATTTGTTACAATATTTCTATGTGAAATATAAAATCACATGTTGGTTGCTATGTCAATAATACAGTTTGATAATCTTGATTTATATACATCATAAGTTCTTTGTTTGCAAAGCCTTAATCTACAGCCATATAGATAATTCATTATTTACCTTGGAACCCAACAGATCCAGGTAGCTTTTTACAACTTTCTATGGCTTGTTCCAGGCCTACAAGTTTTCATAAAAAATAGTTCATTTTATTTTAATTAGACATAATTTAATTATTTCCAGTGCACTTTACGTACTTTCCCTATACGTCAGCCATCGAGAGTTTGCGTTTCTGACAGGTCGTGATCGGCATACTAATCGGTTGGTAGATGTGAATTTGTACCGTCGTCGGACGATTCCCGTTTTCAAATATTATCGTTTACATGCACAAATGACATAAAATTTAATTAAAATTTATATTATTATGTCAACTCACAACAAACATGATGTTATAGCTATAAATCTCAAGTGTCAGGAACGCAAACTCTCGACGGCCGATGTATAGTGCGATTAATTTTAATTAATGAAAAAATAATTAGTGCACGTTTTTTGACGTTGCTTCCAAGGCTATTTTAAATATATAAAAAAAATTGTCAACAACTGATATGGCTAAAACGTTAAAATCACAAACTTTCAACAAATGCATTATCTGATTTGACATACATCAACAGACTTGTCAATCTCTATCAAATATAATTAAATTCTTGTTTTCAAAATTATAAAAGGTAATTAATACACCACTTGCCATGTTACACACATTTCGGTGGTAACAAAGATATTTAACACTGTTTCAAGTAATCCGTATTATGGATATTTAAAAGCCCGATCGGAAAATTTACATTTTGCGTTACTTTAGTAATGAATAATATTCACATTCAACCAAAAAAAAAAAACTACGTAATACATATTAATTAGATTGTAAGGTTTATTTTACGTAAACTTATCTGTAATTATTTCGGAAACTTTGTAAGTTTTCTTCACTATCCATTCCATAACAAAGTCTTACAAATATAGCGATGTCCATTTACGTTTAAACTGTCCCATTGAATTATCTTTGATACTGACATAAGCGCTATTTGTATTTAATTCCGATTGTCTCACATATGTATAAGGGAGAACCATAGTGATCCAAATGACATTATCACAATGTAAACGTAGACAGATTAAACAAGTTGAAGTTGAAACAATCCTCCAACATGTTATGCCCATTTCCATAACAGAACTTTGGCTGTAAATTTAAAAAAAAAAATGCATAAAAAGAGTAAAAACTCAATAATAACTGGATGAGAGAACGAAGAAGTTTCATCTGCAAGTACTTTAGTTATTAAATTATCTGTAATTTATTCGAAAAGGGTGACATTTGGATTCAAGTACATGAATCCAAATGTCACCCTTTTCGAATAAATTACATCAATTACATGAATCCAAATGTCACCCTTTTCGAATAAATTACAGATAATTTAATAACTAAAGTACTTGCAGATGAAACTTCTTTATTCTCTCAGCCAGTTATTATTGAGTTTTTACTCTTTTTATGCATTTTTTTTTTAAATTTACAGCCAAAGTTCTGTTATGGAAATGGGCATAACATGTTGCATGGGCATGATACAATTGTATCATTCCGATTTAAATTTGTGGGCCACACGTCAGCTCGACCATTATAAGCGTCACGTTCAAAGCGCGATGGGGGGAAGCACCTGGTAGTCCTGTTTGACCAATCAGAGTGTAGCCGTTTTTTGTTTGGTATAAACGTGATTTCACGCGTTTTTCGTTTGCCTTTTGGTACACTCGACGTTTTCTCTGTGTAAATATATCCATCGACACTAAATAATATACTAAAAAAGATTGTATATCGGTCTTTAGTATTCAATTTATCAGAGAACAGTTCTTTCGAATCAGACTCGACTACGGACAGTGACAACAGTATTGATATTAAATAGTTTTTTTTGTAATACCTTCTTGAATTCTTCTCAATTTTTTTCAAATATGTATTTTCTATATTTATGTTAAACTCACATCTTCAACAGAAACTCAGTTAAGTAACTGAACTTTATACAACTGCAGTTTACTAAAGAAATGTATTTTTACGTAAATACTTAATAATAAGAATGTATATATGACTGACAACAACGTCTAAGCCCCAAACTAAGCATTAGCTTGTGTTTTGGGTACCATGTGAAGACACTAAATACATATAACATATCCGGAGATATTTATAAGGCATTTTAGCATCATGTAGAGTCATACACTTCCCCGAACCGCTCCGTACAGCGAAATCAGGACTGCTACACTTATATTGGTCGAGGATTAGTGGGTCCATCTGGATTAATATTTTAAATACACTTATCACATCTTTGGAACTGTCAGTGCTTTAGTTTTACTAGTAATAAAGGTTTTCAATAGTGTTGCGTATAATTCGCGAAGAATGACCGCACTTCCATGGGACATAGTGTGATAACGTCACTCGAGATGGGCTCTTCCACGCGGACGAAGGTCAGCATGCTGTTGTATAGCTTGCTGTCTGAAGGTAGTTGGAGTAGTTCCGATAGGTTTATCTGAAAATGTCAGAAATTATTATGGAGCGTTCGAAATATAACGTATTCGATAAGTCAATACCATGCGCAATACTTAAAATACTTGTTATATATTTTTTTTAATTCTACATGCATCACACAAAAAATAATTGTAACAGCAGATGAAAGCAAGTAACTCTGAAACATTATCAAATAACTTTAACATAAAGTTTATTCAAATAATAAATCTGAATATTAATCCAGAGATTAAATTTAAATTATAAATGTGACATTATCTTCCATTAAAAGATAACAATGAAACAATTTTCACAAAATAACTTCAATCGATAGACCATAAGTAAATAGTAAGATATTAATTGTTAGATCATAAAAATACATTAGGAAAATAAAACGAAATATGCGAACGCGACGTAAATATAAAAGAAGAGGACAGAGGGCGGCTGCCATTTATAAACACATTCTTTGCTTGCTTGGATAATCATTACATATATATCTAAAAACCATATAGTGTAACAAAAATATAGAAACTATCTTACCACGCCATCCCCTAATGGATACCACTTTGTTATAGATTGGTTTCCATAACATGTGTCCAAATACGTTCTATGGAATGTTATTCCCAAACCATGAATTCGACTGCCTTCCTTAGTCTGAAATTAATTCAAATAATATCATAAATAATTACTCAACTATGTATCATTAAATATAAATTTAATGAACCCCGACACAAAAAATACTAACATTAAAAAATCAGAAATAATAGAGATTTATTAAATTTCAAATAATTTTTATTATCCTTGAAGGCGTCGGGGACCGCTAAGTAACTTTAGAAGCTTCACTAGCTGCTTTTTATTAAGTCACATCACAACAAAATATACGTAGATATAGGTAGACACCTTCATCCCGAGGGGAGGCCTAAG
Organism: Luffia ferchaultella; assembly: GCA_949709985.1. NCBI lineage: Eukaryota > Metazoa > Arthropoda > Insecta > Lepidoptera > Psychidae > Luffia > Luffia ferchaultella. The sequence goes on along the minus strand of OX453256.1, from coordinate 7,338,602 downwards.
CCCCTGTAGTGGGGCATAATGGGCTGATGTGGTACAGGTAGGTGATTAAATATGTTTACTAACCGGTGCCCGACGGTTTTCATAGCTAAAAAATACTCGATCTAAAATTACCTTTAAAACAATAATACTAAATCAAAATCGTCTCATCCATTTAGGAGCTACAAGGCCACAGACAGAAACAGATGCACACGCCAAACTTATAACACCTTTTGTTTGCGTCGGGAATTATTAAAAATAATATTTTTTTAAGTATTTGTTAATGGATCAACCTTGTTAGTCCCTTGTTGCGGATCTTCCATCATTAGCAATTATAGACGTAGCAAATGTAGCCGTAAGATGGATTTTTCGAAGAATGACAGAATTACATGGAAAAAAATGGGTAACATTTGGGATGCAAAAAGAAATAGTGTTCAACTATGGCAACATTTACCTAAGTTGTCACTTTCCGAAGCGTTGATAATTTTCTCTGCTGTATTTTTTGATAATTTTCTATTGATCGGGGTTTACGTAAATTTATTATATCGGAAATTCTTATAGCGTGATGTTACCGGATGGAATTGTAAGTTTAGCCATTGCCGTTGCATATTTATAAAAACAATATTACTGTTGACAATTAATTCTGAGACTGACATTGTTTTTATAAATATACAAAGGCAATGGCTAAACTTATAACTCCACCCGGTGACGTCACGATTAAAGAATTTTCAAAATTAGTTCTTCAAAATTGCCTATTCTTTCGAAATAAAATATAACGAACTTTAGTTCAGAAATTTGGAAATGGTCAATTACAATACACTAGCATACAACCTTTCCCATGATATGCGAAGTGTAAGCAGCGAGGATGACGTCGACGCCTGGCGTTACCGGAGCGCTGCGGGGCGGAGGAGGGGCAGTGCCTTCCCGCGTCGCGTAATGCATCACTACGAGGGGCTGAAGAAGCATCAATTGGGACACGTGTGTCCCCACTGACAGTTGGCCTGACGGGTGCTCCGGGGCCGTTCTTTGCTGTGTGTGTGAACAGTTGTGAACGCATTTACAAGATATATTAAAGTAATCCGTGATATTAATGACTGAGGTCTGCATATGGAAAATGTTGTCGGGGTTATCGCGATTTACTAATTAGTCATTCATGAATTTAAAAAAAACTCTAAATTTGTCTATTTGGTACCTTTATATATAACTCAAAAACCACAAAATCGATTTAGATGAATCTCTAAATATTAAACATCTATATTATGTTTGATGAATGAGTAGAAAATTGATGCAAAGCAGGATTTCATGAAATTGACCAGACATGAAAAACTATATATTGACGACTGCTTAGCCTAGTGGGTAGCGAACCTGCCTACGAAGCTGGAGGTCCCGGGTTCGAATACCAGGTCGGGTCAGTATTTATATGACGAATATTGATACTGGTACCGGGTCTTGGGTGTTATATGTATGTGGTGTCTTCGCTTGGTACCCAAAATACAAGCTAATGCTTAGTTTGGGACCTAGACGTTGTTGTGATTGTGTGTGTTATTATTATTATTTAAAGGTGTTGTACTCATTGTGCTCATAATTTTTGAAAGACAAACAGTTTTGAACAACCTATATACTTGTAATACATTTTTCAGTTGTAACTTATTTTTTTAGTAATTCGAAAAAATCTGATATAAAGCATATGTACAAGTAACAATTAGGTACTAAATCACTACGAAAAGATAAATTAGTTAAAACGCCTACAACTAGGCAAAACAGAAATGAACCAAATATCCTGACATCAGAATAAATGACTACTTCGTTATGTTTCTCGTTTTGTAGCGAGGTACTAATTGTTGTTAGATACTAAATCACTACATATTCTAAAATAACTAGCGACCCGTCCCAGCTTCGCACGGGTAGCAGAGTATATAAGCCGTAGTGTTTTTTCTGCGTAGTGTCGTATCAGCTTGTTGCGTCGAACATGTGGATTGGATTTAATTAGTTTCAAATGTAACTTAAATTCATCCTACTTGGAGTATTTTTAATGAATTTTATTTTCAATTCTATACATATGTGAAAAAGTAAAGAATAAATACATAAATAGAAACTACAATATTTCTTTCTATACAACATTGATAACTTCAGCCTAACCACGCGTGTCGCGTCGTCCGGTATAGCCGGCCGGCGCGGTACCCAGCTATAGCTCCTGAGATATTAAAATTATATAGTGTAAAAGGCAATCATAATGTGCATGAAACATGATACTGTATCCGTATAAATTGCTTTCCAATTACCGCGTCCTCCGCCGCGTTTGTCTGTCTAAACGTGAAAAACTCAAACATGAAAAAAAAAAATTGGCATATGGGTGACACCAATGGTAGGAGTGATTCAAGAGAAAGGTTAACGTGTATAATTTATTAATGTTTTGTGCAAATTAGTAGAAATATGACGATTATTGTTAAAGAAGTCGGAAAAAAATCAAGCGGGCTGGGAGCTTTCATCGAAAACGCTGTCTAATCCCTTTGAGATATAACAAAATAATGTATGAAGGAAATGTTTCTCTTTTATAGGACTAAAGAAAAATCCGCGATGGCATATGTCTATCTTTTATGGATAGATTATTATACCTATTTTTATGTATAAGAAAATGGTGTTGTATGATGAGGTAATTGGTAAACAATTTATACGGATACAGTATTAATCCTTATCAAATTAAATACGTTATTTACCTTCAGTATTTCATGCAGATTATGATTGCCCTTTCCACCATACAATTTAAATTAATATCTTCGGAGTTATGGAGAAATAAAAACAAGACGGCCGGTGGCCCCCGCCGACGCGAATCGCGTGATGTAAAATTAGGGAGAAGTTATCAATATTGTACACAAAGAAATATTGTAGTTTGTTTTTATGTATTTATTCTTAACTTTTTCAACTATTTATAGAATTGGAAAAAAAAAATACATTAAAAATACTTCAAGTAGGATGAACTTACGTTATATTTAAATCTAATTAAATCGAATCCACATGTTCAACGCATATATGCTTTGCTACTCTTGCGAAGCCAGGGCGGGTCGCTAGTAGTAGATATTATTAAAAGTTTGACTACTCAAACTACCAAATTTTTTTTAGGGCAGACATTCCGACGCTCACGAAAATTGTTGATTTGTTTCGATTTTCGACCTTAAACATACTCACATTACAGCCTTTATTGGATTTCTCAACGATGATCTTGAAAATGTTTCGCGTGCGCACATTGTCAAGTACACCTTGATTGAGGCCACGGTTGTCATCTCTACTTAGTCGCCGGTCTTGCATTACCTGAGAGACAGAAAGAGATACATAATCAAGTGATTATTGATAAACTGTTTTATTTAGATACTTAACTGTTACTTTATTTTATTTATTTAATTATTTTTAATTTGGTTGACTAATTAGGAGAGCCTGGAACTAAAGTGGTCTATGTAACATTTTCACCAAATCTAATTAGACCACTTTAAAATTATATAAAAAATAAAAAGTGTATAAATTCTAAACTGTTTTTGAGTTTAAGGAGTTTAGGTGATTTCCGTGCAGAAATGTAACATAAACCACTTTTGCATTAATAGAATTTATATTTTTAAATTGGAATATGTATAAAAGTAGAATTTGGTAAACATGTTAAATAGACCACTTTAGTTCCAGGCTATCATAAAACCCTTAGTACCTATGTAAAAATGTACTGAAACCCAATCACTCCTGAAATATAAAGTTACCTCAATCTGCCCTGGTTGCAATGCTGCCATGCCAAGTGGAGTGGAAGTTAACAGTGTGAATCTCGTCGTTTCATCTTCTATATAAGCGGCGGCGGCCAAAGGATAAAAGTTAGCTTGGAGGGCAAGCTTGTCGAAATAACGACGCCTTATCATCTAAAAAAAAAGTTTTGGGAGTTTACTATAATAACAATTATAGACTTTTCAGATTGAACACATAAAAAATATTGTAAACGATAATCCATAAAAACACTATATGAAATCCCAAATGCACACAATAAATAATCATTTAATTATTATAATTAACAGTACTTTTCATAAAAAAGTTGTATCAATGGCAGGCCTGGCGCTCTTTGCACCTTCAGCTGGAAACTACAAGTACATCGGCGGGCCAGTCAATTAGAAGCGCAGAGAGATAGTGTTACACTTGGGACATCCCATACAGCACCATCTAGTCCCAAACTAAGCAAAGCTTGTATTATGGGTATCAGACACCTGATATACATACTTAAATGTTCTTTTCAATACATTTGCTATTAATACGGTATTTACGACATCGAAATTTGTACTGTAATATTGTATTTTACAGTACTAGGCCTTTTTACTTTACACCAATCACAAACGAGCATTCCGTTTGTAATGCATGCGTAAACCGCGAAAAGCAACCCGCTCGTGCCTTTAGCTCCGGTGGCCTTTATTACATTTGAAGTAACTACCTAATTTTAATCGCAAATGTATTGAAAAACGTCGTATGATGCTCGTACTCGGTAAGCTGGCTATTATAGTCATCGGTTTATTATAAGCAAGCACTCGGCTTCGCCCCGTGCCTATAAACACCTCGACTATAATATGCAGCTTACCGTACTTGAATCATAATGTACTATTATAATATATACATATATATAGAGACTTTACACACAGACGCGGAACAAATAGACATGTTCATACACACAAATGTTTGTCCAGGGCGGGATCGAACCCGCGAACTTCGGTTTCACAGTTAAGGTCTTTAACCACTCAGCCAATCGGTCAGTCGTAGCTAGAAACTACAAGAACATCGGCGGCCCGCCATTTGGTAGCGCAAAGAGATAATGCAAATGTATAACACCAATTAATTAATATACTATACATTTAACTATTATGTTTCAATTGGCGCTAATTAATATTTCGATCGACACTGTACCTGCATGCCATTTAGGTCCGTGAAGAAGTCGGCGCCGTTTTTGATACCGGTCGAAAACCGCATAGCCAATTCCAAATCGTCCACTTGAGGCGATATCAGGAACACGTTTGAGATCTCGACCTCACTTTGCGCTAGTGTCGGATTGTTGTAGACTGATATCTGTCAACAAGATGGATTAATACAAAATCGTAACTACATAGTCATCGTAAAAGCTGTTACGTTGTACTAATTAGTTACGCGTGTTTGAGAAAGTAAGTCATTTTTGTAAAAAAAAATTATTACTTTTATAAAAAAATAAATATAAAATATATATAAAAACTCTATACAAGAACAAAAAGCTAGTTCAAGGCTAACATTTTTTAACATTGCCAGTTGGTATACCTAACATGATATGAATGACTCAATAGGTACGGTAGAAAGGTTAACTAGGTGCTCACAGATAAGACGATTTCAGCTCCTGTACCACTGAGAGCCGAGTAGACGGTGGCTTTGTGCTGTCCCTCTATAACCACAATCTCGGGGTAGGGCTCCGTCTTAAATACTTTAGCCGGACCCGTTGGTATGAATAAATACGCACCACTGTTGTTGTCCATACCTCTTGAACTATCATACCTGCAGAATATTTATTAAAATCTGTAATTAGATTTAGAACGAACCTGTCTCAAATTTATAAGGCCCCATAGGGCCATGGTTCGAATCCGGGCGTGTACCAATGATTTTTTCTGACTTAAGTACACAATATCACTGACACCGTGCTTCGGAGGGCACGTTAAGCAATCGGTCCCGGACACTGTCAATAGATGGCGGTCGTTACAGTTCCCAACCCGCAGTGGAGCAGCGTGGTAGACTTAAGCTCCAAGCCCCCCTCCTCACCCTGGGGGAGGCCTAAGCCCCTGCAGTGGGGTAAAAATGGGCTGATGATGATGATGTAATTAGATGCATCATGCTATGCCAAGATTAAATAATCTCTATACTATCTACATATAGACTGATTGACTAGTTTAGTGGTCGGAGACGCCTACTGCGAACCCGAAGGTCACGGGTTGGAGTACCGTCCGTGACAAACGTTTGTGTGCATGGGCATGGAACATGTCTATTATTTTGATGACATGTCTGAATGTAAGATATTTACATATGTAATATAAAAGGTAATTTAAATATGTATATCAGTTCTTTAGTACCTGTAATACATGCTATGCATAGTTTGGGACTAGATGACGTGTGTGAGATGTCTGACATATTATTATTTAAGTATTATTCCAATATACCATCACCACATCAATGTGAAGATAGTAGGTATCATAAGTAGGATTACATAATGGGATTGTACATAGGGAAGCAATGATTAAACAACAGGTTTAATATTACTACTGAGTGACGTCGGCGCGAATCGCTAGTTAGTATTATAGCGTGTAGTTTGGCATTACACAAAATCGATTTAAATAAAATATCAGTGTACCTTTAATCCCATTTATATTACAACTCAGCTATCTTTAACTGTGGAAAATATCTATATACGTATATTTTATAAAGAATATTTAAGTATGTATAACAGTTGTCTATTACTTGCTTAGTTTGGGACTAGATGGCGCAGTATAAATATTTTACACTCAGACAAGTTCATTCACATAAATATTTGTTCCGGGCGAGAATTTAACAGCGACCTTTGGTTCTGCAATTAGAGAACCTAACCACTCGACCGATCGGTCAGTTTATATACGATATAGTCCAAAATTACTGTACTAATCTATAGTACATATCGACGGTGTACTAGCAATAATTACTATCTGTCAAATCTTGTATAAAACTTTTTGTTATTTTCTTGTACAGAATAGTATGGTAACACAGTACATAATCTTACAAAGATAAATCTATTAATGGAATAGCACAAACAACATCATAATACAAACTATCCTAAGAGGTATCATTGCGGGAACAAATACTATAAAATTAAATATTAATAAAAAATAAATTGATAATAAAATTCACAATAAATGACAGATAATAGATAATAAATAAAACAGTTTTTTTTCTTTCTTGTAAAATGTTTCAAGTTTTCAAATTGTACTTATCGCAAGCACACTATTAAAATGCTGTACTTACTGCACATAGTCCATATGTACAGGAGTCACCGTTCCATCTTCGGACACTATGGCTTTTATCATTCCATTATAGTTGGTCGTGAATTTCGCACCTCCACCTGTTTGTACCGACAAATCTTCTTCAAGCCTCGATCGAGCTTGTTCTATTTCAAATAATTTCGGCAGCTCGATGTTCCAATAGTCGGCATTGTAGACTCGAACTTTTGCGTATTTTGTATATCTGAAGATAGGAAAAATTTATATTATTTGCACATTCACGCATACTCAAGAAACGTAGGTGATGTACTGAAATTTTTATTGGCGTTTCATATTTCGTACGTTTATTACAAAAGCACGAATTGACTAGAAGCACTCTTCTGCGCTTATCGTCTAACGACTCATACTCTAGCTAGCTGGTGTAACAGTTTAGCGAAATGGCGAGTTTCAGTCTGGTTTCAGTCCGCGTAATCACCGCGCGAAAGCCTTCACCCTCACGAAATTGCGTTGACAGTTTCGATACTGTGAAGTGACATATCTGACTATTAAAATCAGACGCTGCTTATTATGCAGACGATTTATTTTCTTTATGACATTTATTGACATTCCATTTCACACGAAAGTGCCCTTAGCTTCATGAGTGTAGAAAAATGTTTATCACTGAATAAAAATAATTTAAAAAAAATACAATTTATCTGTGTTAATATGACTTGGTGGATTCTGTATATTTTGTTTAAATGCTAATTGTATATTAAATAAATTATTAAATTACTCCTCCTGTGGAACACTCGTGTAAGAATGAAATTGTACTGCAAAAAACTTACTGATTGTTACTTGTATTATCTCTCATTGTGACTGTGTATGTGGCCAACGCAAGTGGATCCACCTCCGCCATGAAAGACAGCTGGTACTTGTTGTTAGCAAACCCTAGCCTCTTCTCACCAGCTACCACTGGACTCACTTGGCTCATTACTGGTTTCCATTCTTGATCAAACACCTGTGTATTGTGTGGATTTAATAACTAAATCTTTACTTCTGTGGCGCGCATGGTGAGTGGTTCACTATTAGAACCATAGATGTAAAACTTAGCAGAGATCTGGCGTACATACAGCATGCTAAGAGCGAGACACTTTATCTCCAAATGAGATCACAATCTTAAAATATTAGGTTGGGGACAAAGTATTGTCGTATTTTGTTTGTTTCATGCGGTATTGCAATCTTTTTGGGCGTTAGCCTTCATTGTATAAGGGCAAACGCGTGCAAGTTTACCACCAGGCGTCGCTAATGTCGAAGATTGTTAGGAAATGTGAAATACTCTTATCGTCAATCAAATGTCATTGAATAATTTTGTACTACCTTAGTACAATTACCGAAATTAAAGACATAACCTTGTTTTGGCTTAACAAAAAATAGCATGAGTCACCTATTAACAACTAACCTTCTTATGCTAGTGGCGCCGTCTGGTGAACCTCAAAACGGAAGCCCTTTTATACGTTGAGGCATTTTTTATTGTTAAGATTTGAAATTTCCATTTAAATCTATACCTATGGTTTCTACAAAGATTTAAAGGTAGTACTAAAGTTCTTTAGCGCTCTAAAGTAGAAACGAGTCGCGTCGCAGTAGCTAAAACGGATGTCTCCGAAACGCGTGCGGATTCCGCAGCTGAACAAATGCGCAATTAAGGCAAGTACAGAGCGATCAAGATGTTTTGTACGATCTATACGCCTATAAAGTAAATTTTAATATTACCTCTACATAGGGAGTAGATATAATAACAGTCAATATTTCATGTCTCTTGAATGTCAAGGAATTATAAAATACGATTCTTCTGGAAGGTGACATGATGTCCAGGGCTATGGTAATCCTTGTGGGTATTTCGTCATGCTGGCGCCAAATGTCGTCTACATCTAAGAATATATCCTCGTGGGTTTGGTCCTGAATGGACGGCTGACCTAACATGTAGTAAGCTGCTTGTTGAATAGCTGACTGGCAATATTTTATAGCTGTATGCATTCTGGAATAAAAAATGAAACATATCATGGTCACTACAAGATAAGCAATTTTTTTATTGGCCGTTGCTCACTGATTCGCTCACGTGGTTTTCGAATTTATTTGCAAAAGAAATACACAAGTCTATTGTTCTCTTTGTTCAATTTCGTTTTAGTTTTTTTCCCATTAATTGATATTTAAAAAGACTATTTAGTATTACATGATGGTAAAAATGGTCGATTAAAAAAGTTCGAAAAGGCGTGATTCCGGGCGGTCTTTTGTTAGTATACGTACACGCAAGGTACCCAAACATTGTACTATTTTTAATATTAATAATATAACCCGGATGAATCGTAAGGCGGGTGCAATTGTTGACGGCGCTTTAAATTGAACGCATGCAGCTGAAGTAAGCTGCACGACGATTCCGCAACAGTTCGGATATCCAAATAATACTCGAGTAATAAGTTAATAATGCTTAAGAAATTTTATAATGGAAATCTAGTATTGACTTACTTTTTAGCATAATCGATCATTACTTCGTCCCTAGCTGTGCCGGTGACACCGTCATGGTGCTGGAACAGAGCCAGCGAGCGACGAGCTTCGTTGATTCGATCTCGTAACTGCAGAGAAAGTAATCGAGAGACTATGCCCGATGCTGTAGCTTGAGATGTAATCGTTTCTGCCGCCCTGGTGATCAGTTAGAATTATGAAACTTAAAATATTAGAGCATTGAAGTCAGATGGCGAAACGGATAGTTTCTATCTAGAATAGAAATACAAGAAACATAGTTTTGTTGACTTATACAAAATTTTTGGTTCATTGTTACTGGCCAGTGTGAATATGGTCTGCAACGAACCTTCTCTATACTTTTTTTTATTTATTTTAATATGTTATTATTTATAATCTTTAAATGGAGAGAACTGAGATTTGGATTGTTATTAAATATTTTATAAATACTGAAAAAAATATCAACTAAAAATATTTACTAGGGCATGACAGCATAAGAGAGCGTCATGCCGTTTGTGGGCACGGCATACAAATATTTTTTAACCCTAAGGCGCCAATACATATTTCACATCAATAACTGAAGCAAGCGGCCTAACGGCTTGTACTTTTCAAATAAAATTCTAATTCGTACCTCACATAAGCCAACAGATAACGGTCCATGTTTTTGTAGAACGGCCTCGATGTATAATACCCGCTCCAATAGTGCTGATTTCTATCAGCGTACGTGAAGAAATCTCCAGATAATACCGGAAAATCGGATGATTTTAACTCAGCATGCACAGCCTTGAAATAATCTTGAAGTGTTCCAAATTGTACCTACCACACAATAGTAAAATATATTTGTATGTGTTAGCCGGAAGAAATCCCGAAAAGGAACTGCTATGTGACATAGGTGAAATTGGTATTTATGAATAATGTGATTCCAATAACTGAGAACTCAAGTGATGAAATAGAACACTTTTAGGTAAATCATGCACATGATTAACAGATATTTACAATAATTTATTGATGATGTGTGTTAGCCACTTATGTGCATCACATATAGTTCCAATCAAACTTTATGGCGGATCGGAATACAACGCTTTAAGCATGCTTGCGCAGGTTCAGTCATATGCCCCTCGCTCCACTGCGTCCCGCTACACCTAAAACTGGTTACTGCGACGCGACTTGTGCCTATATTCACATCCGCCATAAAGGTTGATTGGAACTGTACCTAATAGTGATTAATTTCTTCATACTGATCTATGCTTGGTGAATGAGTTGTCAGCTACAAGCCTTGTGATCCTTAAATACTTGTCGTGTTTCCTTTAATTTAGAATACATTACAGAGAGCTTGACCAAGTACATTTCGGACATAGCCAAAGGATGCACAGTATGTGAGAATTCACTCGGTAACTCATGCGAACTCCGAAAACGTCTCTTTCTATGAATCGTGACAGCAGTGTCTTACTTTAAAATAAATTAATTTTTATTTTTTTTTATTTTGAACTAGTGCCCAATATCCATTATAATAATATTAACGAATAATAACTCATTATAATAATATATCATATACTAGTAAGTTGTAAGTTTATTAATGTATACTCGTTAGGAATATTTCATGGAAAGGGCTCTTGCCGAGTTCACCTGTGCTACCAAGTGAAACCTCTTTTTTTTCTAGCTCAGCGATAATGGCATATTCATTTTGATTAAATTTTTAGTCACCTTTTAATTATTTAATTACAGAATGCCAAGTTATATTACACAACGACATGCCACACTTAAATATGTTGCAGTATAGTTTTTGATCCTACGAGAGATTTAAACTCTGCTTCTAGCAGTAATTTGTAAAATAATTTGGATGTTAATCCGAAATCATGCGAAACATTTTGAATTCCACTACAATCTTGGATATTTTTTTAATTTCTGATAGTTTCCATTTAGCTTAAGGAGTTTTATGACATTCCTGCATAAAACCCACAGACCAGTCAACCTATAGACCAGGCTTTAATAAACGTCAGTACGAAAACGAAATCGCCAAAAAGTGGCGGGGTGCAGGGAGAGGTCGGCTAGTTTTCATTGGCTCGTTCAAAATTGACAATTTAATGGCTTCCGACGTGCTTCCAACTGACGGCTCACTAGTGACGTAGTTATGTAGTGTCACTACATAGCCTTGGCGAATGCTACTCCCTGTCAAAGCGTGGTCTATAAGGTTGACTTGTCTGGGATAAAACCTTACATCATAAACCACCAACACCTAAGCATTCTCATGGCATAGTACTATTAATTTGTAACGGACAGGTTTGTTACATTTGATTTTCAAATTATTTATCAGAAGAATCATTTAGTTGCTGGTGGCATGACCTGAATTAAATGAATTATTTGCTAACTGAATTAATTATAAATTTAACAATTACATTTTTATATTCACGAAAGTATATCAATATTTTAGCATAGCTACATTACATTTCACATTTTGATATTATTAAATCGAAGTACTTTTGGGATATAATAATTATCGAATTTCAAAGTTGCGAGTGTTAGAAATCTGAAACCGTGTATGTATATAGAAATGTAACTGAACTAGGGTGCCAGCAGAACCCACGTTACATGCATTACACTAATTAGTTATTGCATCCAATGATGCAATTTAGATAGATTTCAGTTAACAATGAATTATTTTTAGTTTAAAAAGCGAACATGCAAAAAATTTAATTTTTTAATCAAAACAAGTAAGTAATATATCCATAAACAAATATTATAATATGTATACATACCTCTGCGTTCCACGCATCATTTCCATTAATATAGTCAATGAGTAAATCATAGTTTTGGAACTGGTTATCCCATTCGTTAGCTCTATCGTACCTAAAGTCATCACCAAGTGGAAACAGAAGCACGTTACTCCTGTATAATTGTGCCTTTTTACGCCATTGGTCCAATATTGTGAAAGCTCTGAATAAAAATTAAAATAATAATATAATAATATCTTGGACATCCCACACAGCACCATCTAGTCTCAAACTAAGCTAAGCTTGTATTATGGATACCCGGCAACTGATATACATACTAAAATTTTTTTAAACGTATATATAAATAGATATTTTACACCCGGACACAGAACAAATAGACATGTTCATGCACACAAATATTTGTCTCGGGCGGAAATTGAACCCGCGACCCTTGGCTCCGCAGTTAGGGACTCTCATCACTCGGTCAATTGGTCAGTTTATTACATTGTTTTGACATCAATGCTAGTCTGACAACACTAACCTAACAGCGATTTGCTCCAAAAGAGATTACGTAAAAGTATATTGCATAAATTTAAAACTGACACCTATACTTTTATTGGAACCATGATGACTTCCATGTCTGATACAATAAAGTGCGGATATGGGAGTCATCATGGTTCTGATCAAAGTATATCTCTCAATTTTTACTTTATGTGAAATACTGTGATAACATGAAAATTGAAATACTGTGATATAATTTCCTTTGATGCAACTCGCTGTAAGCATGCAGCTCCTATGGTTGTGCAGGGAGCAGTATGGCTATTATCGACCAATGGGAGCATTTTAAATTTGCAATTCCCTATTTTAAAACATGCCTATCAGCTATAATAATGCACCCCCTCTATCTCCATTGTTATTTGTTACATGGCTGCGGCATCATAATGGTTGTACATGGTCCACTACTGAACTCTTATTCAAAAAGCATTCAATATTTTGACATGTCCATGTTTGAGTACAGATGCGATTGAAAGACAATTGAATAGCCAAATTGTTTCTATGGGTGCACATAAAGATACCGCGTCGTAACCACAAAAACCTGAGCAATAAAATTTACGCCGCTTGTTGTATTGCATTCATTCAAAATGGTGAGTAGTTAAAACGACAATTTCACGCTTTTTTAACCCCCTATCTATACTAATATTATAAAGCTGAAGAGTTTGTTTGTTTGTTTGTTTGTTTGTTTGTTTGTTTGTTTGTTTGTTTGAACGCGCAAATCTCAAGAACTACTGGTTTGAAATAAAAATTCTTTTTGTGTTGGATAGTCTATTTATTGAGGAAGGCTATAGGCTATATGTATAAAATAATACTATCTGTCTGTCTGTCTATTCGAGCAAATCTCCAAAACGGCTAAACTAATTTTGATGAAATTTCACGGGTGTGAAAAGGAGGTGGTCAAAAGTGACATACGCTACTTTTTGTCCGTCTGTCTGTCTGTACGTCTATGTGTCTATTCGAGCTAATCTTCAAAACGGCTGGACAGATTTTAATGAAACCTTGCAGACGTGAGAGAAGGTTGTAAAGAGTGACATCAGTTACTTTTTGTGTCTGTCTGTCGTTTGTCCTCACTGATCTATCAGCGTAGATAAAGCCGAAACTACTAAATCTAGGAAGCCGAAATTTGGAACAGTGGTTTATATTATAACGTGAGTATTAATTTTTTAAGAAAGGAATATATGGAAATTTCAAATTTAAGGAGGGAGGGATGGAGAGGCTTTGTATGAGTCTTTGTTCTTTAAAGTTAGAAACATAAAAATTTTAACATAAATAAATAATGACGTGTTTCAGGGTTTTGGTTTGCCACATTTTAAGGGTAGGAAACGGGAGGTGAACAGTATGGGAGTATCGGTTTTCTTAAAGGAGTGGTGAGAATGAAGATTGAAAGTTTGAATGGGTATACCCAATATTAATTTCAGCAAAAAATACGTATAAACTATTTCGAATGTTAATACCACCTAAAACAGGAATGTGTAGTCTACGCAAGCGAAGCTGCGGGCGGTCGCTAGTTATATATAGTACGACGCAAGCCAAAGGTCCCACCGACCTTCCCCATATACATCCGAGTGTTGCCGAAGACATTGTTACTGAAAATGCGCGAAAGCATATTTATCATCAACACAAAATCATATCTATGCCCACACCATAAAGACGATACTGCGTTGCGAGTTACTGACGTACCTTTATATGCGCAAGAGAGAAGGCACCTCCCCTTCTCTTTTACCCGCATGGCGCTGTCGCAAAGCTCGGATATACACGGAGGAGGTCGATGGAACCTCTTGCTTGCGTCATAGTACAAACATACATATGAACATTGCAAGTCAAATAAAAGCTTGTAAAAATTATGTTACCTCTCCTCAACATTCTTAGGTGTGATTTTCTTAGGCGGCTCACCCCATGGACAGGTTACACCATTACCAGGCAATCTTTTGAAGTCAAATTGGCAGCAAATCTGCGAGTGAATTAATAATAACAGAAATGTTGCCATTTTATATCATTATCAACACAAAATAGTTATGAACAATAATAAAAGCAAAAAAACAATAACCTTTGGATCTGGACCACATGAATGTGGTATATCATATGAATAAAATGGCATCATATGAGTGAACATATCAGTTGCCCCTACGCCATCTGAAAAAAAATTGAAAGCTCATATTTATATTGCGCATTGATAATCTATTTTGTTTGTCTATCGGCATTATTTTTCACTCTCTCTGCACTCTCGAGCCATTCACTTTGTGCTTCGGAGAGCACATTGAACTGATGGCAATCGTTAAATCCACCAACCCGCAATGGAGGAGCATGGCGGATTAAGCTCCAAGCTCCGGCATCTCGAGGGGAGATGCCGGAGCATCAATGGGCTGATGGTATGGTATTATTATTCAAATGCATGTGGTGTTTGAAAAATGATTTG
Source organism: Luffia ferchaultella (assembly GCA_949709985.1). Lineage (NCBI taxonomy): Eukaryota > Metazoa > Arthropoda > Insecta > Lepidoptera > Psychidae > Luffia > Luffia ferchaultella. The sequence goes on along the minus strand of OX453256.1, from coordinate 7,323,447 downwards.
ATGTACAAGTAATAAAGTTCAAATCATGTTTTCAACAACCAAAAGACGTTGTTGAAAAACTAAAGAAACACATTTTTAATCTTGAATTGTCTCCTTAAAAGTTGAAAATCTCATATAAAGATGCGCGATCTTGATTATCTTATGCGACCCGTCGGTTGGAAAGTACATTGCTGCTGAAATCGACACATATTTAAAAAAAAAAACAATAAAATTTTACACCTCCTTTTACATATCTTGAGAATCAACATTTCCAATATATTCATATTACTCTATGGTAAAGTCCGATAGAATTTTAAATTAGCAAATATCAGTGAAACTTTGAGGCTAATAATGATTATGAATGAACCTCATAAGATAAATAAATTTGTATTATGTAATAATAAAGAAATTTAAACACAAACCCCATAGTTGTCTCCACTTGAATTCCATTTGTCTGCTGAGTGCTAATTCTTTTTTTATCCTATAGTGCACCCTCTGTATAATCGAATTTTCCATTCCCGCCAATTTCAGAAGGTATGGCTGTGTACTTGAGTATCCAAACGGATCGATAGTCCAAGAATTTTTAGGGATATAATCTAAAGTATCAAGCAGCCACTGATGACCAGTAGTTAATTGCTGCACGATGGACGCCCAGTGGGAAATCGCTTCATCATTCATGACCCAACCTCCTGTCACTATCTCGATTTGACCAGATTTTAAGAATCTAAAATGAAATTCATTACATAAGTAGTACAAAACCAGCAAACCTTTGTCATTCCTTAATGCTTTGTAGAAAAATCAGAAAGTTTGATATGTCACTATTGAACATTACAAGTACTCAAAAATAATGGGTATCTGAAAACCATTAATAATAATACATAGGACATCTCCCACACAGTCATCTAGTCCTAAACTAGTCAGATATGCACTGAATTGAAATAAGTGAAATTTTTTTGGCTTTTGAAACTTTTGAATTTTGGGAATGTAAGTACCAGAATAATATAAGAAATGTATTAAACATATAACATAGATATCATACCATGATGATAAAAAAATTGTACATCACAACTTACATATTGTACATTTAAAAAAAAAATGATATGTATTGGGTGTCCCAGTATCCCACATGTTGACGTCAAGCCAGAAACAGTTGATGAGACAAGTGGTGACAGCTATCAGAAAAATATTAAAAAATCTTAATAATGCACTTTTAAAATTATAGGCACCAAGAAAAAAATTGAGAAAACTGACACTCTGTAATGATTTTTCAAGTACTGTGACTGCAAATATTTACTTCTCTTCGATTTTTTTTTTTTCAATGTAATCCTTAATACCTTATCGTAAATTACAATCTAAAATTAAAACATAACTGCCTCATATAAGACCCCTAGCATAGTGGATAGCAACCCTGCCTACGAAGCTGGAAGTCCCGGGTTCAAATCCCAGGTCGGGTCAGTATTTATATCATGAATATTGATACTGGTACTGGGTCTTGGTTGTTATATGTATGTGGTGTCTTCGCTTGGTACCCAAAACACAAGCTAATTATCTTGGGGCCTAGACGTCGTTGTCATGTATACATCATTATTATTATTATTATTATTATTATTATTATTATTATATCATCACAGAGTGTCAGTTTATTCGATTTCTTTTTCCAGAGCCTAAAATTTTAAAAATGCATGACTAAGATTTTATTAACATTTTTCTGATGACTGTCACTACTTTCCTCATCACCCGTTTTTGGCTTGACGTTGATTTCTGGGACATCCCTGTATAAGTATAGACACTGAGTAAATAACCAGAACAAAGAACAAGTTTGATACAACCGTGCTGTGATAGGTTGATAGGATGATACTACTACAACCATGCAAGGATTGTGCATGAGTACATTACTTAACAACTGGCCGAGCCAGTGTGAATCGATTTTCTCGAACCGCGGCGCGTACGCAACGTTCGGCGAGCGGTCACGCACACAGATGTCTCATGCTTGTAGTAGTGCACATATGACAGCATGGTTGTATACTGCTCAGTCTGTTCCATTTGTTTTTTCACGTGCTATAGATTTTCATTTAGTATGAGTATTACATAATCTATATTACATCATACAATAGTATTTCTAGCTAGTATGTTCTCAAAAATAGATAAAACTATATCTAAAGTATTTCAAAACTAACAGATCTGTAATTTTATTTCTAAAATGGCCTGAAATTCATTGTAGTTATTATAAATTATATAGTAAAAAAAAACAGAGAAATTTCACAATCCAAAGACCAATCCATTTCAAATGCATTTCTTTGTCAAATCCATTTGACCAAGATAGTTGTGTTTCATAAACCTAATTGTTATACTTTATTTAAAAGTCGAAAACAAAACTGAAGAAAAGAAATCATTATTCCATTGTTTTCTTTTTTTGTCTTTGGTTTGAAGAAATTATGAAAAAAGCTATGGTTATTTACAAAATTAGTCTTTGAAGCCTTCTGAAAACAAATTTTATGATTAATAAAAAGGTATACATACTTTTGGAATAAAGCTTTCTCATTGGCACTGGCATCAGAATTCCACCAAAGTGAGAGGTAGCTCACCTCTGCCCATATAAACGTTCTGTCTCTTCCTTCACCAAGTTTCTCGACCATATTTTTGAAGATAGCTCTAGTCTGACTTTTGTAATAGTTTTCAAATGTTTTGATCCAACCTGGAAGAGTTGAAAAGAGTTTCAAAATTTATGAATATTTTTGGTGGAATGGAAATGTAGGGGTTGAAATGATGATGATGACAGTAACAATCTTAATCAAAGGCTACCGACCCGATGACGCGGCTATGAATGATTTGGATGACTCACATGTGTCTAAAAGTAAATATTTTTAAATTAATGATGCAACAAAGTTTTACTTATGGTCCTCTACCAGATGACATCTTATCACAATTTATGGACCCCTTCAGACAGGAGCCTGAGGAGTCTTGCCCCTTGACATATTTAATGGATGACCTTAAAAGACGACATGGAAAAATAGGTAATGAAAAATTCAGACAATATTAAACTTTATTAGCTTTGTAAGCGTTTATATAACCCGTACCTGGATCATTGTGCGAATGGGGCACAATAATAACTTTCAATTTGTTCTTGCGATTCCATTGATTTTCATTATATTCCACTTTCCAACCCTGCTTCCACACTCCACCATCTTTGTCATCAAATGTGATTCTATCATACACTGAGAGCATCTGCAACACACAAGTCAAATACATCTATAAATATTTTGAATTATCATTTCTATTACATTTAATATTAATTTTATAAAGTTTTACACAAATAAATTAAAAATAGCGGCCATCCTATGAGGCAAATCCGTTCCGTCCTAATCGCTTGTATAACTTTGTACTATGAAGAAAATACAACAACCACCATTTCCAATCATGTATTTATTTATTGCAAGTTCTATCAAGTAAATCTGTCATCATAAACTTATATTTGATTATGATCAAACTAATATATTTCACCTAAAAATAAGCAGAGCAACAAGACGAAATGGTACCCAATATAATTTAATTTAATAAATAAATACATTATATTATTAGTATAGATTGTTTTTTTTTGTTTTCAGTTTAAAAGTATACTTAATAATTAAAAAATATATTATACCTGTACATCTGATTTAGGAATCGTTTGTTTCTGGATAGGACAATAAGAAATATTTAATTTAGAAACAACCATCTTAGGTGGTTCATCAACCACATTTTTTTCTTTAACACTTATTAATGGTTTTGGTCTTGTCTTAATAGGTTCCTGCTTTTCAAGTTTTCGCTCATTAGATTTCTCAACAAATTGTTCCACAACATTCTCAATTTCCCCTACTACAGCATGATGTTTATGAAGTTCATTTTCAATGTGCCTTAGCTTTGATTCTAGTGACGACCATTTATTCTGAAACTGATAAATACAATGAGCCAGTATAATGAATAAGGTTAATAAAATAATATTCAAGTAAATTCATCATCATCATCATCAGCCCATTTTTACCCCACTGCAGGGGCTTAGGCCTCCCCCAGGGTGAGGAGGGGAGCTTGGAGCTTAAGTCCACCACGCTGCTCCACAGCGGGTTGGGAACTGTAACGACCGCCATATATTGACAGCGTCCGGGACCAACTGCTTAACGTGCCATCCGAAACACGGTGTCAGTGATATTGTGTACTTAAGTCAGAAAAACTCATTGGTACACGCCCGGATTCGAACCATGGCCCTATGGGGCCTTATAAATTTGAGACAGGTTCGTTGCGCTCTGGGCTATCACGACAAGTAAATTAATATGGTTGAAATAACCATTCTATCACATCTTTTCAATAGTTCATAATATGATGTCTAAGGCTAAGAAAATGCTGCTCGCACATTCATTTGTTGAATCTTGCTTTTGCATATTGGCATCAGTACTTGGATTGGATTTTAAACTTGAAATCAAAATTGGATTTTAAATATAATGCCTTCATAACTTTAAAGACCACATTACATTTTTAATTGACTGATTGGTCTAGTGGTTAGACACTCTAACTGCAGAACCAAAGGTCATGGGTTCTATTCCCGCCTGGAACATATATTTGTTTGCATTATTTAAAAAATATATATACGTATAACAGTTGTCTAGTACCCATAATATAGGCATTGAGACTAGGTGACAGTGTGTGATGCCCCTAGTATCCACATTACATTAAATAATTTCCATGTATGGTCAGTAAAACTGCCCATCTTTTGGTATGTGACATGTTGAGTTGTCTGTGATAGTTCTGCCATATTTCGGTAGCCGTTCTTTGATACTTCATGAAAACCATAAACTTTAGGGTTGTGGTGTACTATAGTTAAAAGGCTTAAAGGATCAAGGTAAAAAATATAATGATAAATTGCTAATGGTGCCGTCTGGCGTTCACCCATACTATTCATGCGACATTCAGAAACACTTTCTCACTCTTGAACATGTTTACATTGTAGGTAATGAAAAACAAAGATATACAAGAATTTGTTACAGATCAGTCATTGGCCCTATACCACTGCAGGTACCAATAAATATATTTTAATATTAAATAAATGTCTTACATCGTCTATATCCTGAACAGCTGGTTTGATGCTTGGTAATTTGAAGCTCAAATCAGTCATTACATACAAAATAAAGATGCAGACTATCATACAACTAGCCCAGAATATAGTTGTAAGCTTTCGTAGCCTCATTTTATTAAAATTGTATTTTTCCCAGTTTCAATCACAAGAGGTTTTATCAGTAGCTTTACAAATGATGCAAGTATACACATTTGACAGAAAAATCACGATTAACTCAGTTTTCGATTACCAATCAGGAATACTTTTACCTATTTACTGATAAAACTAGAAATATTAAAACTCTGTTAACCACATATTTTTGCCGAATTTAATAAATTGGAGTTAATAAGTTAGGTACTTTTACACTACATATTTATGGTATTTAAAAAATATTTCTAAATTATTATTAATAAGTACGTAAGCTTATCAGGACTTAGTAGGTACCTAGTTTTTACAATAATTGAGTATTTTTATAACGCTGTACTGTAATGACGTTTTGTTGACATGTCAATAGGTATCACAGGTTACTTTAGAGGTATCAAATCAATCGTCTTCAATATTTTTGGTCAAGCTGCTAAGCAATAGAACTATTATACTTTTAATTCAATGTTCTGTATAACGAATGAGTATAACGCATGAACACTACCAAACGCTACCAAACCACCAACGATACCAAGTCAATATAACGAAAAAATTTAGTTTTAATTTCATCATTTTTTAAATTACCATTTTTCAGCTGGGCCGGCTAGGTGCCAGGATCACCGACTTATATGTACTTACCACAAACTATGTACCACACATTCGGTGGCCGGGATGTATTTGGTGTCAAAAGGTGCTTATGCACAAGGGCTATCTCTGTGAGGGCTATCGTTTGTATAAGATTTGTTGAAATCGGACCAATAGGTTTTTCAAAAATTCGAAAAATATCCAAAATTTAAGCGAACAAAATCGGACTTTTTCACTTCTGATTTAATATTTCAGAACTGGGAGTAGATAAGAAGAAATATAGAAAATGCTGGTTTGGTCGAAGTCACGGAACATCTGTGAACGGAATACTGCGATAGCGCGGGAATTATTTACTTTGTTTCGACGGTTTTATAGTTCCAATCAAGTTTTGTGGCGAATCCAAACATAGGCACAAGTCGCGTCGCAGTACCTAACCAGTTTTAGGTGTATCGGGACGCAGTGGAGCGGGGGGTGTATGACTGTATCAGTGGAAGCGCCGGAAGCGTTGTATTCCAATCCGCCATAAAATTTGAGGAGAACTATACTACTTGCTAGAATCCCTTTAGTTGCATTTTTAATGTACGTACCTACCTAATAGTTGCAGGAAGCAAGAAATCTGAGATTTTTACGTTTTTTTTTAATGTTATATTTTTATGTTTTTGGTAATTATTTTTCAAAGCTCGGTAGGCGTGTGCCTATTTATATAATGTGATGATGATAAAAATCGGTTTTGAAGAATCAACTGCAGCACTCTCTAGCGTCTTATAACTGGAAACCAAATCTAACAACCTGGTCTGAAATGAGTGATACATATTTAATGCAAAAACCCACATATAAATCAGCCCAAGCATTTAAAAAAAGTATAGGTGTCTACTGCAGACCTCTTGGTGGCCTGCAACCGTGCACTGAGACGATTTAATGTTAAAGAAATAGTAATTAAAAGTCCTGGTACTCTGAGTTCACACCACAGATTAGTTCATGACATGATTAGTTCACGGGTCACACCAAAGAAACTGCGAGTAGGTACTAGTAATTTATTTGAGAAAAACTAAAACGCACAAGTGTATACACATTTTTTATTAGGTACTATTTTCATTGAGTAACGAACGCAGTTGTAGCATTTCTGTTTGTTATTGATTACGTACTTTGAAATGTCATTCTTTGTCTGTCATTGTGTCATTGTGTTTTGTGAAAGATGGCGTCCAAGGAGTCTTTGGATGTGAGTACAGTTTCTTTTTTTAATAACTGTTGAATTGTCAAAGCTATTGCATGTAATAAGTCATTTTTTATTTTCAGCAACCTTGGAAATGTATTTGTCACTTATTATTACACTTGTGTGTTGGTTCTTATTTGAATTTTTTCCCTAAATAGACCACGCCCTGAATAAAGTTCTAGCTGGAATGCTGATTTGAAACATTTTTTTTACGAATTATACGTAATTTATAGCGATTGCAGCGATATTAAATGAATATACATTTATCATTTTAGTAGTTATATCAGCGTGAGAATCTTCACTCACAGTTTTAACTGAAAAATGTTAAAATGAAACATCAGATTATAAGGCTAACAGGTTGTGAATAAAATGAAAAATATTTGATTATATGCGAATAAAATACTATAACATGCTCCAAAAACAATATAAGTTTTTGTCGGTATTGCGATAAGTACTTTTTTTCCTATGCAGTTCATAGAATGTTCTATGTATGTACTTACTACCTATGAGTTACATTTTAACCTAATGTGAACAACAGTCTGAGTAGATAAACATTAATTTATTACCTATTGGCTTTGCCTGTAATTTTCAAGAAATAAACTGTTCAATATTAGAAAATTTACTTCACCATAATTCATTCATCATTATTTTAGTCAATATGTAAATTTGACTAATTTTAACTTAAGGGATCGCTTGAAACAAGAAAAACGGTCTGTTAAAATTTCACCAAATCTCATTCGGGGGGAGGGAGGTCTATCTTACCAAATCTCACCAAGGGAGAAGAGCACCTAAACTAAAAAATATAAAATAAACAACTCATAATTATTGGACACCAGCTAAGCTTTATTATGACATGGGTGTAACCACCAAAAAATTTAGTTTATTAAAACACAATAATTCTAAAAAACTAAGAGCCCTTTAGTATTACTGGTTGATCCTACTACCACTGGGCCCCAAAATTTCCTACAGTAAGTCCTACTGGTATAGAAAAATTCAATGTCTCCTGATTCCAATTGCATATAATGCTGCCCACAACACCATAACACCATTATTTGTTCATATTCACCATACAATTTTGTTCTCTTTTATTCATAATATAGGGGTTTGTAACTAACATCTTCATATTTTATCGTTTTTCACATGAAACAGTGTGGCAGAAAATACCACGTTTTGATCATTTAGTGAAAACGAAAACTTTCTATGTTTCTCATTTTCTATTTTCCAAAAAAAAAAGAGAACAGTACCTTAGATAACAGAATCATCAAGATGAACATTTTCATACCTCAAAACGATCAAAACACGAGCATACTTATGAACAGAAAAATTAAACTGACCAGACATCACTATTTATTACACTTCAAATATAACTTCAAAATCTTTATTTGTTTTTCCAATACAAATTTTACATGTGCATCATATAAAATTTTATTACACAGTGAATGTGTGGTGACATTAAGTGCGTAGTCTGTGGTGTATGTTTTTTTACTCACATTTTTGTGGTCACCATGTGGCATTTCTAGTACATCCATGCGCAATATAAACATATATGTTGTACCCCATCTTACATACAACATTCTATATAAATCAAATCAGTCGATTCGAAATTAATAAACTATCATAATTATATGAAAATTCACATCTTCGGGCCATTCTTCAGTTGCTATGTTGCATTTTTTACATATAGACAGGTATTAAAAAAAAAATAATATTTTTTAAAACTGATTTTGTTTATAAGAAATTAATGTTCCATTTATATTCATAATAAACTATTGGACATTAGTACCACAGGAGTTGGTTTTTAAACTTACCAATGGTAACTTCTACTGAATCCTGCCTAGTGATGTCAATTCCTAAATTTGGTCCAAACTCAACCCTGCAAATTTGAAAGCAGACAAATTTTTTTAATGAAAATTTGTGCTAATTTTAAAAAATGGTATTGTGTTGGTGACTATTTGTATAAGATTTAATTTGCCGGGATACCAAGCTATCAGATTTAAATGTAGAAATGAAGTCATACTAACAAAGAAAACAGTAACCACATATGAGGTAATTGTATTTTCATAGGATAATCCTCTATACTAGTTTAATTTCAAACTTATTAGTTTTCTAATAATTATATAATAAAATTATACTGACTCTAAATACTTCTGTTAACATTTATAACAAAAAATTATATATTTATCTAATATAATAATGCTTTATAGCAATTTATAAATAACTTTCGGATATTGAAGGAAGCACTACTAATACAATGAACAAAACCCGGTTAGGTATGCACATATAAGTTTCTTCACAAACTGTTGTTAGTGCTTAATTAAACCCGAATAAACCCACCGCTGATCAATTTCGATGACTGATTGGCCGAGTTCTTAGAGTCCCTAACTGTGAAGCCAAGGGTGGTGGGTTTGATTCTCGCCCGGGACAAATATTTGTGTGCATGAACATGTCTATTTGTTCCGTGTCTGGGTGTATCTATTATATGTATATATCCTTAAAAAAAAAGAATAAGTACGTATATCAGTTATCTAGTACCCCATAACACAAGCATAATACTTTCTTACTTTGGAACTAGATGGCGCTGTGTGGGAGGTCCCAGGTATTATTATTATTTTAAACTAAAAATATTATGAACACTAAAGTCTAGAATAGGCCATCATTTGTATAAAACTGATGTATCTGATAAACCTGCAGTTTAATCTAAAGAAGCATTACAATCAGAGCTAATTATGTAACAAAACCCTCAAGGAAACCTAGTTTTAAATAATCTTAGTCTAGAAAATTACCAGTCAGCCTTGCGCGGTGTTTAACGCTGTTCGATAACGTCCACCGCGCCAATTGAGCGCATCCGCATTTGTGTCAAAGGACGCAGCACGCGCTCAAGACGCTTAGACCTGGTGCCCCACCAAGGTTAAGAGATGGAACTGTCATAGTGATACGTTTATATGTCCTAGGTGCAATAAAACAAAATAGAAATAAAAAAATTATTCATATTAGATATACGGTAAAATGGGCTAAATATTTCGTTTAGTCAGGAAAGTAATCAAAACCAAATGTTTATTTAAGTTATTTCATTCATTACTTTACTAACGTACGTACTATAGTAATTTTATTCTTCTTATTTTTCGTATATTTAAAAATAAAATTACTTTTTTAAATAACCTGCAAATGCAAACATAACTAACATGTTTGTAAGTTCTACTTGAAAACAATTGTTTTAAATCTATACTATATATATACATACAAATAAAATTGATGTCTCTCTGATTTCAAAATTAATATCAATATCTAAGTGAGATTTGCTATTTACAATATATCTAAACAAAAAATAACTGTTTTTAGAAATTTTGTCTATGTGGTTGTTTTTCCAGAATAGGTTCTGAAACGGCTGAATTAATAATAATAACGTATACATCACAACAACGTCTAGGCCCCAAACTAATTATTAGCTTGTGTTTTTGGTACCAAGCGAAGACTACACATACATATAACAACCAAGACCCGGTACCAGTATCAATATTCATCAGATAAATACTGACTTGACCTGGGATTCGAACCCGGGACCTAGCCCTGTAGGCAGGGTCGCTACTTACTAGGCTAAAAGAATCTGGATACTTATTTTCATTTTCAGCGATTATAACAAGTATTTCAACGTCAAATCTGCTCTTTGTTTCATCTCTATATTTTAAATTATTTTGAAGATAAAAAATGTATAAAAACTCAAAAGTAGTTTTTCAAGCACATTATCTCAAAGATTTGAGGTCGATAAATAAGTTTAAGGTAAGGTTGAAAAGGGTTTGGACCATGGGTGTGTACATTGGGTTATTTTATTAGACTTTCATACTATTAAAAGGACGTAGGTAGGACTTAGACATAAAATGGAGTTCTTTCCTTTTTTTTATGTACAGGTGTATATCGTTTTAAAATAATTAATAATTCAGTTAGTATATTCTGCCTAATGGTATAATATATAATCAATTTTCAATATTTACACTGTGTGTATACGTCTTTGGTCTTCGTATAATAAAAGCACCATGTATTATATCTTACTCATCTGTGATTATATCATTTTAGAATCTATATAAAAACCAAAAGTTTTTAACGTCATTGTCCATGGTTGTATAAAGTATTTTTTGTCCAGTAAGTATACAGCCACAAAATGCAATGAAGAAAAAGACGACAAGAAATTACGGAAATCTGGGGGCACGGCCGTGCCCCCACCAAGTCGAGCGAAAAAGCGTCACGGCCGTACCATCCTTTTCTCGAAGCAATTCAGACCATTTTCGACCCCCTGTAACTTCGTTGTGGATAAAACTAGAAGACTGAAATTTTCAGTAACCATGCAGGCATATTATATAAGCATATTACACGTATATTTTCAATTTGAACCAGTATTTTTAAGAAATTATAACGGGTCAAATTTCTTAATTTTGTCACTCACTGACTCACCGATCATCAAAATTCTAAGGCACTTCTAGCAGACCTAGAAGCTTCAAATTTGGAATATAAGTAGTGTTTGGTGTATGAATCAAGGAAAAACTAAAAAATCTAGAAAAGACCGCAAAAAAAAAATTAAGCCCATACAGCCAAGTCTTCAGTTAAATTTTTCAATATTGGCTTTATTCGTAACGATGTTTTATTACGGCAGTTATTATTATATTGCGTGCGAAGCCGCGGGTTTAAGCTAGTCCCATATAAATATAGGCGCATGGTAGTGCCCCTGCCAAATCGAGCAAAAAATGGGTATTCCCGTCATGAAAACACGTGTATTAAATTATTTTTTAATGCAAAAAACGTACCTACGTGCGTATTCGTACTTATTACGAGTGCGTAAGGTTGTATAATATATATTAGAAAAACTATATACATATAGATATACATATATACAATAAGTAGAAGGTACCGAAAAGGAAAAAAGTAGAACTGTCTACAAAATACAAAAAGAAATGAGATCCCATCAAAAACAATACTTGTCAAAAAAACCAAGTCTCGCAACTCAGTTGTTCTGCGGTAAAAAGAAATGAGATCCATGTAATACCAAGTCGGTTATTAATTTATTCGGTTATAAATATATTGAGACTTGGCCATCGCACTAAATAATTGAATTTACATGTGTTTTCAGGCGATTGAATTTACACGTGTTTTCAGGCGATGGCCAAGTCTCAATATATTTATAACCGAATAAATTAATAACCGACTTGGTATTACATGGATCTCATTTCTTTTTACCGCAGAACAACTGAGTTGCGAGACTTGGTTTTTTTGACAAGTATTGTTTTTGATGGGATTATTTTTTGTTCGATGAAATCGAAGTTGAAGTTTGAAAACAATTTTTATAATTGGATAAAGCTCGCGTCAAATTTCTTGTTTGCTCTGAAGTCAAAGTAATTAGAGTCGCAGTAGGAAAAATGGGTAGCAGGGGAGCCGCAAATTGCTGCCTCATTTTAAGAGGAAACATAATGTCCAGCACGATCTGTAAGATATTATTATTACTTCTACTTATCAATAAATAACTTTATGTTTGAAACCGTAGGATTTTTTGCATCTTAAACCACGTTTGTGTATTTCTGGTTTGATCGATCATAGACTGTTCAACCACACTATACCTACGTGTAATTCATGTTATAACGAGCGCCTTGTATGTACATATTAAAATTTCAGCCTCAAGGTATCCTCATACAGAACACATTAAAATATGACTACAAACAGTAATAAGAGTAAATTCAAAATGGCGGCCATACCAGCCATATGCTTGTGTCTTTCATAGCTAAGAAAAATTACCTACCTACCTAAAGGGAATATCGTATAGGATCGATAAATAGACAGACGCCCTTTTCTGTTTCCAAATAACATACGAGAATTCCTTTCCATGGCTTCTCTACATTAGAGGTGCGCGACGTCGGACGGCAGCCTGTTTCAACCTCTATGGTTTCACATAAACTGACCTTTGGATCTGATTACGGTTTAAACTTAGATTAAAAGTAAGTACAAGAGGTGAACAGAAATGTGCCCAACATAAATGGTACACAATTCGGATTTTTGACACAGCGGTCTTATCTGATAGTACGTACTGAAATTATATTGCAAAATACGTTGTGCCGGGTGTAAGTCGTACTGGAGAATCAGTATTTGATTCTTGAATTAAATTTCGTGTTTATATTGTCAATTGTGCTCGGCGGCACTGAACTCTGGCTTTTTAAAGTATGAGCCGCGGCATTCAAGAGAAGCCCAGAAGTCTTGGGAGTTTTCGAGTAGGATCCGCGAGCACAAATATGCCCGGTTTCGCGTGAAGCAGTGTACCTACTATGCGTGGCTACATAGTCTCTATCTCCAATGTGTTCTCGTGTGCTGATTAGAGGCATCTTTCTAGATTGAGAAGACTCTCCATTATCACAATTTTTTGTCAGTTTTTGCGAATAAGTAAGGTAATCTAGGTAGTTTTTAATTCAAAAATAATACAACTATTCTCAATGTTTTAAAAATAATAATAATGAATGGAATATTTGGTATATCTTATACGTGGTCGCTTAGCCAAACTAGGCGAAGCCTGTATTACATGTTTACCTACTAAACAACTGATATACATACTTTAATATTGTTTTTTATAATATATATACGTACCTAAAACATAATTTATACCGGGCCCAGACACGGAACAAACAGACATGTTAATGCACATAAATATTTGTCCCGGGCGGGATTGGAATCCGCCACCTTTGATGCAATTGAGGGTATCTAATCACTCGATAATATACATAATATATAGATTACTGTGATTTTAAAATTTAATTTATAATAGTTTTTTATATGAATCAATGTGTTCAAAAATGCTGCATTTTAATCCATAAAAACTGAAAATGTTATATGTCGATCATTATATTTTTATTTTTTAATTAAAAAATAAACGTGCAAATCATTATTTTTAAATCCTAAATGTCCTGTCTCATATAAATGTGAATCGGATCTAATCAAGGTTTCCATCTAGGTCTCATCAGTATACCAGTTAGCGAATAATGATATTAAATCATTATCAACAAATGCACAATATTGTTACAGATGAGTAGTAACATAATAGCGACGTAATAATTTGAATAAAGAGTTGCCATGGCCGGTTCCATCAATGGCGACGTCCTTGCTGACCCATCCCTCCATTGTGCAACAGTTCAATGGGCCTCAGATATCTGAATCGATGAGGAAACAAGTTTTTTTTTATTATATCCAGTTACGATACTAACAACGAGTTGCACCAAAAGAAATAACGTAAACGTATATCGTGTGAAGTAGAAACTGACGACTATACTTTGATTAGAATGATCATGGCTTTCATGTCTTGTGCAACCAAGTGCGGTCATAGAAGACATCATGGTTCTAAACAAAGTGTACCTATCGGTTTGACTTTATACGGTGTACGTTTACGTCATTTCTTTTGGTGCAACTCGTTGTTAGTGTGCTCCGTAAGTATTTCCTATGAATATATGTCTTGTACAAAATACGCTATCTTGTTGAGAATACCGACCGAAATTCGTTTTCGGCCGTTTTTCCGCCAAAATAATCATTTTCCGCATTTTTCGTTTTCGGCCGAAAGAAATATACTTTTCGGCCCTGAACCGATAATAATATTACGTCTCGACTAGTTCCATCTCGGCACAATGAAAAGAACTGTAAACATTTAATTTACATTGATTTAAAATTGAAATAGATAAAATTAGAAAATTGGTTTAATTGAATTTCATCGTTGAAGTTGATAAAAAAAAATATACTAATTTTTTATTTTATTTCTGTTAAATAAAAATTTATCTATCAATAACATTATTAGTTTATGGATTATATCAAACTTTCCGGTTTTCGGTTTTCGACTGAAAAAGCAGTTCATACGGAATTTGGTTCTCGGCCGAAAATAAAATTTTGTTTTTAGTCTGTCTCCTATAGAAATCCTTTCAAATTTGTCATATCCATAAAACTACGAATTGACTAGAAGCCTTCTTCTGCGCTTACCGTCTGACTACGAATACTCTGGCTAGTTGGTGTGTACCTACCCGTTGCGAGATGGCGAGTTTCAGTTTGAATTTAGTCCCCGCGAAATTGCGTTTGACATTTTCGATACTGTAAAGTGACATGATTTTATTAAAACCAAACGCTGCTTTCAAACTTATTTACTCTATATATATCCCATTATTCACCCGACAATTCTTTTAGTACAAACAGTTACCTTATTGCGATGTTGCCAAACTGCAAAAATATCACCAATGAACAAAAACATTTAGTATCTAAATAATGAATATAATTTTTAAAACCTGGTTTGGAACACATCCTTTGTTAATTGTTATTTTCATACACTACAATCGAGTGCTACGAAACGATAAATTATTTATTATTTATATATTATTATTATTACGTTTAAATCATAATTTGTTTAGGGCATAGCCTAAATAGACACTTACGTACAAATGAACAAGTACTAAAATAATTTCGACAACATCCGAAAATTTATGTCACTACAGAAAGCTACTTTGATTCGTCGTTTAGCGTGGCTTACGACTTTTGACACCAGCGTTGAGTTTGTCTACGTTGCTACTAGGTACCTACCTACCTTACCTACTCCTCCAGCAAAAATTTTAATCGGAAATATGCATACGTAATACAGAGCGAGGTCACCTTGAGTATGTATAGTAAACAATAGTAGATTGTTACACAAGGGGTGAAAGAGATCTATTTAGGCACGAGATGGTTTTTTGGCGCACGAACGTAGATAGGGTGCCATTAGTTCGAGTGCCTAAATAGGTCTTTCACTCGAGGTAAACATACTGCTTTTCATTACAAATAATTAGGAAAAAAAAGCGTTAAATCCAAATCTAAATCTGATTAACTCATTGTATAGAAATATCTGTAAACGTAACTAATCAGCAAATGACAAAACAACTGAAGATCGAATTGCCGCGTTCTCGCCTTATTTGTTTTTCTTTTTCTGTGGCATTCTACCAGCCAGTACTTTTTATCATTGATCATGGTTAAGTTTTAGCTCAAATCTATGTAAATTAAATAATAATTTAGTTAAAAGTAAATTAAAAGTATGAAATCATATTACAAAATTGTTGATAATGTTTTTTTATTAGACTTTTACGCCGCGATTCAACAGAGTTGTTGTATAAAAGTTGAGACATGGTTTAAATTGCTTTTTAAAAAAAAATTTTTTGACGGTAGGGAAAATCATTTCCCAGGGACGAAAAACACTACTTTCATCCCTCTTATCAGGTAATTTCAAGCGTACTTTCCGAGTATGAGTAATGAAAATTACATTTATTAAATAAATCAACCAAAACCAAAGCTTTTTGAAGATTTTTGAATGTTTGCGTATAGGCAAGTGTTAAAATATTTTAGATAAACTCTAGTAAGGCGGACAGATCGCCTCATCATATAGTTTCAACTCGATTTTGATGCAAATTCACCAAAACTTTGTAATGGTCGCCCTTTCGTTAGTAAACACTTCAACTAGTTGGAAAGTTCCTAAGTGTCAATTAAAGACAACCGCAATACAATGGACTCGGTTATTCCGCTATTTGTCGAATACATTGCCTTGCAACGTACCATACGGTTATACGTTATCGCCTACATACACGCATATACATAATTCCGTAGACGATCCAAACACTTATGTGAAAGGGGTAGGTATGTTTAGGGTTCATTAGCCGAATGACATATGGTACCCTGGCTATCCGTCTATCACATCCATTTTACTCGAAGACGATTTGCAATATATGGATAAAATTTAGAAAGGTGTTATCTATGAACTGCTCTCCTACAATGGTATAGTGAAATTATACCCTTATAAGTTCATCCTGTCTGTTTGTCTGTCCGTCTCTTACAGCCATGTTACTCGGAGATTGTGATCTATAAATCGCTATATAATGGTATAACAAAATTGTTAAAAAAAATTTTTTTTTAGTAGGTAGCCATGCGTACATGTAACTAAGGAACAAAAAATAAACGTCCAGCGCACAGTAACGTGGAATACCTATAGATAGGTCTTAAAAAATGATGTATTGAATGGGGATGGAGATGGAGGATGACGACCGCTTAACCTAGTGGGTAGCGACCCTGCATACGAAGCTGGAGGTCCCAGATTCGAATCCCAGGTCGGGTCCGTATTTATATGATGAACATTGATACTGGTACCGGGTCTTGGTTGTTATATATATATGTGGTGTCTTCGCTTGGTACCCAAAACACAAGCTAATGCTTAATTGGGGGCCTAGACGTTGTTGTGATGTATGCGTTATTATTATTATTATGAGTATTCTAAAAAAATGAAGACCACTTAAAAAAACATTTTCAACGAAAATTGGTTTGAATATGTTGAGTAGTCTTTGAGATATTTGTTTTTGAAGTTATTAATTTGAATTTTAACCGTTCATCCTTAGTACGGACCTCTGCGCTGTTCGTAGTTCGAAACGCAATCGGTCGGTTCTTTATATTATTGTCTAGAAAGTGTGCCAAGCGTGTACGGAGTTCTAAGATGCGTATATAGACGTCTGCGTACGATTAACGTAGCAACAACGGTTCCGATACGACATGAAGAAAAGATAAACAGATAAAAACACGTAACGTTTGGATTTTAAAAGACACGAGTATGGTCATAAATCGTTAGGTGTTTTCTCTATGCACGAGTGTCCAGTGCATGCGACAACTTCGCTGTTCTCTCGATTTGTACGGCAGCTAACAAGCCCCCTAACAAGACTTTGTTAGTTGAAAACTCGGGACAAGTTGCTGCTGTAGCTTTCCTGTTGATGTTTATTTTCTTTGTTGATAGTGATCGTTGTATATATATATTTATATTTTAACTTATATCATCTCCCTCGGATCTTATCAGAACCCATCGGCATTGGGGAGTTATTAGGAACCGTCCTAATTTCGTCTCGTTCACCGTAATTCATTATAACTTGGTGAAAGTACTCATGCATATATTTTTACTAATTATCTATTTATCATACCCATATCAGCCTATTATGCCCCACTGTAGGGGCTTAAACCTTCCCTCAGAATGAGGGTGCTTAATCCACAACGCTGCTCCAGTGCGGGTTGGTGGATTTTAACGATGGCCACCTGAATCCACGGCGTAACGTGCTCTCCGAGGCACGAGGGCTGGCCACCACACGGCTATCACGGTTATTATATGCGGGTACATATTACTAATGTCATAGCAATTATTGCAAAATATATTTAAATTTAAATCAAATTTAATATCCCTCGTTCATTTCGTAACCCTAATTAAGATAATTTGAATCAATGCGATTGATTAATTATTACGGAGAGGTAACGCAATGAAGCTACAAAAATTGTTCTGACTTACAAAATTAAATCCAGTTTAAAATACATCCCATTGTAAAGGGTAAATAATCCCTTATATGTTAAGCTTCATGTACGGCAAACTGCAAAATTGCATTATTATTGAATTAATGATACTTTTAATAAATAATTCAAACTGAAGTAAGATGTAGATACCTTTCTTCACAAGCTATGACCTTTTGTCACTACAAAAGAATTTTATCTTACTGCTAGTGTTATGAAAATTTAACTATATTTTGGTTTTGGTTTGACGCTCCTTTGTTATTATTATATGTATTGGTTTTGAGAATTTCGTATAGGAAGTTTGGAGTTTCAAGATAGGTAATAAAACATTAAGAGTATCGTTAAGAAAAAAAGAGGAAAATATGGGTAAGATCAAACAATAGGGCCTGTCCCATCCCACAGCAAGGTTCTGGTAAGATTTAGCGTGGACTTGGCTTTGGATCTTCAGCTGTTTGTGATATCTTGCATGATCACTTGGTTTTCAATGACAAGTCACTGGATTCTCTC
This sequence comes from Luffia ferchaultella, assembly GCA_949709985.1. NCBI lineage: Eukaryota > Metazoa > Arthropoda > Insecta > Lepidoptera > Psychidae > Luffia > Luffia ferchaultella. The sequence goes on along the minus strand of OX453256.1, from coordinate 7,304,593 downwards.
TTAGAAAAAATAATCATCTCAGTGTTTTGAGAAGTGTTTCGAGAGGATGTAAAAATGCATTAAGTCGAGATCCTTTTAAAAATAACGTATAAAAAAAAAGAATAAATATGTTATAGTTTTTGTTTTAACTAAAGACTTGAACAGATCTCAAATCAACCGCATTCAATTGACCCGTCAATTTAATATAAAATTCATGACGGTTCAAATAAGCAGTTTATTTTGCAGAACTATTTTATGAGCGCTCGTCTATTTTATAATACTATTAACCATAGAGTCAGAAATAAAGTCGACAGCTGTGTATCGATCCATAGAATCACGTACTCTGTGTTATAAACACAGTGATTAATATAATGGATCAATTTAAGAGAGCAAGCATTGATAAAGTGCGCGTGTCCGCAACACGGCCATATATCTCGTTCACAATCGTCTGACACTTCGTCTGCGGCCACGAGGCTAAGGTCCTTTCGTCGGCCGCCTGACGCAAGTGGCCGAGCTTCCCGCAGGATGTTTGGATTGAGAGCGTGTCCTCATAACGGCGACTGCATTGTGGGTGGGCAGCGACGCGGCCTGAAGTTGCGTAACTCTGTAATTAGGATATTATTCAGCGAGCTTCGAGCCGCCTGACTGTCTAGCTAAAGCCGCTTAATTATTTGCACTTAACGGCCCCTAGTTAGCATAAAAAAGAGTTGTAATTTACCATTTGCTGCTATAAAATCACAGACAAGTCAACCTTATAGTCCACGCTTTGACAGGGAGTAGCATTCGCCAAGGCTATGTAGTGACACTACATAACTACGTATCTTGTGAGCGGTCAGTTGGAAGCACGTCGGAAGCCATTAAATTGTCTATTTTGAACGAGCCAATGAAAACTAGGCGACCTCTCCCCGCACCCCGCCACTTTTTGGCGATTTCGTTTTCGTACTGACGTTTATTAAAGCGTGGTCTATAGGTTGACTGGTCTGTGTATAAAATATATTGTTAGACGAGGTTATGTTTATGTAACTGTAATTAAATACATGGTTGTTGTTCGCGACGCGAATCCCACGCGTGGGTTATACCATATACTGGTTCACCTGATCGAGGAGAGCATATTATTATCACATAAACGATGATGATTCACAGTTTACTGTGATCGATATTGTAAAGTGTATTTTAGACGTGTGCCTGTGAGTTTGTTCGCGTGATTTTCTTAATTTCTACAGTTTTTTTTTTAATGCCGTAATTCTAAATATTTCCGGCATAAAAAGTGGCCTATAATATTCTAGCTGCCAATGAAAGACTTTCATCCAAAATCGGTTTAACCGTTTCGAAGATCAGTCCGGACAGAAAGACAAGAATTTTAAAAAACGCTTGTTTGGGTTTTGGTTACGTGCGAAAAACGTATGTACCTAAGAAAAAGACTATTTCGAAATTGCAGACAAACACATCAGTTTTGTTTATATGTATAGATATACATTATATAATGTAGTGTACTCCCTACTAACATATATGTGGTTTTTAGAACAATACACAAATAAGGGAATTAACGAATCACCACTGTCTTGAATTGAATTTTTATCATATATTGACCGTTCATATGACAATATTTGATAAAAAAAATCTTTTACGGCGAGATCAGTAAAGCTACTTAAAATCGGTCACAACATATAACGTTGTTGTGGTCATAGTTTGTGACCGATTTTGACTAGCTTCACTAATCCATAAAAGATACCCCTACATAGGTCATGTGAGAAACAGTAATTTAACCTTTTTCATCTATCATACACCGAAATAAACAGAAGAACTAGATACGTTCAATAGTTATTTCATCATCATCATCTGCCCGTGTCTCTCCACTGCAGGATATAGGCCTCTACCAAGGCTCGCCACCACATACGCTCCTCCGCCTTTCGCATCCAACTATCCCCGGTATGGTGCTTCAGGTCATCTGTCCACCTGGCCGACGCATTAGTCATTTACTCATTAATAATAGAGGTGATAACTTTGTATATTATTGTAAATATACAGGTATTCCTTTAGTTTATAAGAATCGAAGGCGGACAAATTTATAGGAAAGAGGGGCCAGGTCTTTCCTAATAAAGCCCCTTTTTTTTACTACTCTACTGCTCGTAGAGTCGTACTTTAACTGTTATTATCGGGGAAATACACTTTCACGTGTGAAATTGGGAACTGAACGCAAAATGAACACTAAAAACGATATATAATTATTAAGACTTTACCTCCTCGATTCCTTAACTGATTTCCCATTTTCAAAATGTTGAGTACCACATTATTTTTGTTAAATTTATGGTTATAATAAAGCGAGGTGTATTATTTAAATAAAACTAGTAATAAACAAAATTAGTTTTTACTTGACTTGACAAAAAGGAGAGAGTAACCATAAAGAACAGAAAGTGACATAAACATGTACCATCAACAACAGGATAAAATGGTGCGTTCACTATCCAACACCCCCTTTAGAACGTAAACCCATTTTAACAAGACAAAATGAATGTTTATGGTAAACTGTGCCTTTAGTTAATATATCAGCAACCATATCACTGCCTTTGACATATATGAATTTTATATCTGATTTAATTACATGACTTCTAAGAAAGTGAAATCTTATATCTATATGTTTTGTTTTCGGTTTATAACAATCTATTGATGCAAGCTTTATTGCACTCTGGTTGTCACAGAAAATTGTCAATGTATCTGCACACTGTCCAAGCTCATCTTGCAATTGTCGCAGCCACAGCGCTTCTTGTGTTGCGGATGCCATAGCCATGTATTCCGCCTCGGCAGTGGACAGAGCAACGGTTTGTTGCTTGCATGAATTCCATGCGATGCTGCCATTCTGAAATATGAAAACGTAACCCGTGCAGGATCTTCTATCCTCTGTGTTACTTGCCCAGTCTGCATTGCAGAATCCAGTTATTTGTTGAGAATCGTCCTTTGAATAACATAATTTGTATTCTTTTGTTCCTTGAAGGTATCTCATAACTCTTTTCACTCCTAGCCAATGTTGATTGCCCGAATTATTACTATATTGGCTTAATTTACTGACTGTGAACGCAATATCTGGTTTAGATACTTGAGCCAAATATAGTAGACATCCAACTGCTTGTCTATATGGAATGTCTTCCTTTTTATCTTTTTCAGTCTTATCAAATTTCATGTTCACTTCTATCGGAGTCCTAACCGGTTTACATTCTGACATACCGAATCGCTCCAACATTTCCTTGATATATTTCTCTTGATCAATCATAATTGAATTTGTGTCTCGGTTTCTTGTAATATTTAGTCCGATGCATTGCCTCACTTCTCCAAGATCTTTCATTTCAAATTTATTTTTCAGTTTTTCTTTTATGTTTGATTTTAATTTTTGACTGTTTGTAAAGATAATTAAGTCATCAACCCAAACTGCAACATATATCATATGAAATTGATTAGCGTGATAGTAAATACAAGGATCAATTTTTGATCTTTTCAGTCCAATTTCTTGTAACACGCTATCCAGTTTTATGTTCCATTGCCTGCTAGCCTGCTTCAAACCATATATAGATTTATGTAATTTACATACTTTGGTTCCTTCCTCATATAATTCAGGTTGCATCATGTAGATTTCGGTGTCAATATTTCCTTGTAAAAATGCTGTGATTGCATCCATTTGATCAATATCAAGATTATAGTTCGCTGCTAGTGCAATAAGATAACGCACAGAAGTATATCTTAAATTTAAATTTCATCGTAATCAATGCATTTTCTTTGAGCATAACCTTTGACTACAAGTCTGGCCTTGAATCGGTTTATCTTTCCATTTTCATCCGTTTTTGTTTTATATACCCATTTGGAAGGAAGAGCTCTTTTATTTGGTGGAAGCTCTGTTAACGTCCATGTCATATTCTTCTGTAAAGAATCATATTCTTCCTTCATAGCTTTCTTCCAATATTTTGCATGAATGGATGACATGGCTTCCTCCACACTCTGTGGATCTGTCAGATTTGAAATAGAACAAAAATAACTGATTTCTTTATTGTCAATAAAATTTTTGTTATTATTTCTTGGTCGTTGAGATATATATTTCTTAGTTGTATCTAAATTTATTTTTCTATCAGGAACGTAAGTCTCATCTCCAATATCAGTTTCATATTCACTGGACTCTTCGCTTGATATTGTGGTAATATTTAACGGTTTACTAATTGATTGATCAGTGCTTGAACTGCATTTGTCGAGGTTGGCGGACTCTCCAGCAAGCTCAGAAGCGGATTTTATGTTATTTATGTTACTTGAACTATCAACATCACAAGATATATATATATTATTATATTTCTGAACGTTTTCTAAAAATTTAATATCTCTACTTAGTCTTATCTTATACGTTTTTGGGTTAGCTAGGCGATACCCTTTTGTGTTCTCAGAATACCCCACAAATATCATCTTTTCAGACTTCACGTCCCATTTTTGACGTTTTTCATTAGGTACTTGAGCCATAACTTCAGAACCAAATAATTTTATATGTGATAGATCAGGTCTCTTATCTGACCACATTTCCAGAGGTGTTTTCTCACCGATTGACTGAGTAGGCGATCTGTTTATGATATAAGCCGCAGTAGAAGTAGCCTCGGCCCAAAACGGTTTTGGTAAATTAGCATCAAACAGCATGCACTTTGCTCGCTCAACAAGAGTTCTGTTCATCCTCTCAGCGAGGCCATTTTGTTGAGGCGAGTACGGAGTGCTCGTTTGATGTTTAATTCCATGTTTACTCAAATAACTGTCAAAATTTTTGTTGCAGTATTCTTTACCATTATCAGTTCGGAATGTTTTGATTTTTGTATTGAGTTCATTCTCTACTTTATTTTTATAATCATGAAATGCATCGAGGACACCAAACTTATCTTTGAGAAAATAAACATGAACCCTGCTTGAATAATCATCTACGAAAGTAATGAAATATTTCATACCTCCTAGAGATAGGGTTTCCATGGGGCCACACAGGTCCGAATGTATCAGCTCCAACAAATGGGAAGCTCGAGAGCCAATATTGTTGAACGGCAGCCGGGACTGTTTACCTTCTAGACAAGTGATGCAGGTAAGAGGTAGTTTGTTGCTCTGTGATGTCAGGTTCACTCCTTCAGTACAGGCTGGTAATTTATTTACATCTGTAAAATTTAAGTGTCCCATGCGCCGATGCCACAGGACAACATCATTAGACATATCAGAAGTGCTCAGATTAGCGGCAACCTCTCCACGTGTGTTTAGTAAGTAGAGATTATTTACAAGTGTAGCAGAACAAATAAAATGTCCCTCGTTGTTGTAAATATCACATCCTTTATTATGAAATTTAACCTTACAGCCATTTTTAACCATTGCACTCACCGATAGCAAATTAGCAGCAAGTTTAGGTATATATAACACATCTTTTACCTGTATTTTGTTTTCATTATCACACAGCATCAAATTCACATTTCCAATACTCTCAATGGGCAGTGGTGTTTTACTGGCCACGGTGATTGTAGAAATCGGTGGATTTTTGACATCATACATCCAATCACATTGATTAGTCATATGCATAGATGCACCGGAGTCAACATACCACTTAACCTGATCCTTTGTTGCTGTAAAAGCAGAAAAAGCAGCAACAAAACTTTTGTCATCATTTTTATTCTGGGATTTCTTCGGTAAGCGACAATTTTTACTTAAATGTCCATACTTGTTACAATTGTAACATCGAGGTCCTTTCATTCTAATAAAGTTCTGTTTCTCATTATTTTTCTTTTGTTTCGTGTAAAATGCTGTTGATTCCGAACTCTGAACTTCTTGCAGAAGTTTAGTTTTTATCATATCAGCACTTATTTTAACACCCGAGCTCTCTATGCCCATAATCATCGGCTTATATGTTTCCGGTAAGCCAGCTAACATCAATGTCCCGAGCCATTCATCATCAACAATAAAACTTATGTTCCTTAATTTATGGGCTGTCGTCATAATCTTGTTCACATAGTCTTCTACATTTCTCGACAAATCTAGGGTAGTAGTAATAAGATCTTTCAATAAGGCAACTTTTCTGGTCAATCCATTATCATCAAACGCTCGTTCCAAATTATTCCAGACTTGTTTTGCAGTTGCTGCGTCTTGGATATGTACGTAGTTGACAGGATCCAATAAAAGAATCAGTTTAGACTTCGCTTTGACATCTTGAGTTGGATCGACCTTTTCGTCTATAATACACTGCCATAAGCCCTCATGCTCTAAATATGCCTTCAGAGCAAATTTCCAGCTTGTATAATTATCACGACCAGTGAGTTTTTCAATATTAAATAGATGATGTGAAGACATTTTTCATAAACGCACGTTGCACATGAGTAACCTCAATATTGCTAAACACGTGCTTTGCGCCCGCCGGTATAATTGCACTTCAACCGTTTCGGAGTTTTATTTACAGTATCAACCACGCTTCTGCTACCATGTTAAATTTATGGTTATAATAAAGCGAGGTGTATTATTTAAATAAAACTAGTAATAAACAAAATTAGTTTTTACTTGACTTGACAAAAAGGAGAGAGTAACCATAAAGAACAGAAAGTGACATAAACATGTACCATCAACAACAGGATAAAATGGTGCGTTCACTATCCAACAATTTTCATAAAAATATTCCTTTTATTATGACAACGTTTTCGAAAAAAGGGCTATTCGAGTCATATATAAATAAAATAAATATAAAATCTAGAAGTAGTCGAAAAGAACACTTTAAAGAAAGTAAAATTGATACGGTCCCTTATCATTTATGGAAATGTACATACATGAGTACATGAAAAATTAACACTTTCTATGGTGGTATAGTTCGCTTCAAACTTTAAGGCGGATTGGAATGCAACGCTATAAGCGTGCTTGCGCAGGTACAGTCATATACCCCTCGCTCGCACTGCGTCCCGCTACACCTAAAACTGGTTACTTCGTCGCGAATTGTGCCTATGTTCACATCCGCCATAAAGTTCGATTGGAACTGTAGGCGGCCACAACTTAAATATTAGATATAAGCGTATATTGTCAATTCCAAGGTCCAGACTTTCAAAAGTTAATAACGCTTTCATGGGAAATTGTTTCCATTTGCATAACAAAATTCCAAAGGAAACGTTAGACTTAAATTTTAATACTTTTTTCCTCTTGAAAGTGTGACGTAATTTATAGATGACACCTTGAGATATTTTTAAAAACACATAGATCAGTAGTGGTGCTGTTTTGATCATGTTGACCCATAAGAATAATTTGATGTACTATAAAAGGTCTTTGAGGCTAACACGGGAGAATCCATGAAATTAATATATATTTTTTTATTCCATGAAATATGACACTTATGAGTATAGTACACAGACATTTAAAGTACTTGAAATGTATGTATCAATGGAAACAATAGAAGAGCCGACAAGAAACTCCTTCAGGTTTATTTTATTAATTATCTGTTTTAAATATAATAATGTCCATGTGTTTCGATTGCATCATGAGCTAATCTTTAATCAATTAAATTAATTAATTACAGTTTCATTTCAATTTTTCTTCGGACAAACAATAAAAACAAATATAAATGTCCATAAAACTGTTATTAACCTTTGACAGCATAATAATAATAATAACGCATACAATCACAACAATGTCTAGGCCCCAAACTAAGCATTAGCTTGTATTTTGGGTACCAAGCGAAGACACCACATACATATAACGACCTAGACCTGATACCAGTATCAATATTCATCATATTAATACTGACCCGACTTGGGGTTCGATCGAAACCGGGACCTCCAGCTTCGTAGGCAGGGTCGCTACCCACTAGGCTAAGCGGTCATCATGTATGTAGCAGTATGTACCTTAGAAATGCAAGCATATTTATTTCGTGGCCGTCGTCGCCCACTTTGCGCCTACCATGCGCCTATCAATTAAGTCTAATTATCTTCCGTAATCAAATTCTCATCGAGCGTCCACGACACCGGCTCGTACTTAACGACATCACGAAAGCTGTCAAGTCGAATTATTTGTAAACGGTTGATTCGACCGTTCTCGTCATTGTGTTTGCGGACTCAGATCACTTCAGGAGAGGCGATCCGGTCTTTCTCTCTCTCGGGCTTTGTACCGATTCGAGTAATATTCACCAACGATACTCCTCCAGGGATCTATCCGTCGCCGGACCGAGTTTGAAAATTTAACCGGACCCAATTAGCATCAGAGAGAGACACGTGAATTATTCCGCGCTTCGTATACCTTTCCCCTGAACATTGTTGCGACGAATGATGAATGTATTTTTTTATTTTACGTCCGTATCCAAGGGGTACCAACGGATTCTCTATTATTAAGCTTTCGGCTGTCCGTCTGTTATAGGCCTGTATCGTCTAAACCGTAATAAGTAATACTTTAACTTTTCATGAAGTACTTTTATGACCGCTGTAACCACAAATAATAAAAATAAAATAAAAAATATTGAACGGGGTGGGGTCCTCATACAAGAAAAGTGGTTTTTTTTTTGTATATTGTACGGCGGTACGGAACCTTTAGTGTGCGAATCCGACTCGCATTTGACCGTTTTTTTTCCAAAACATCCAAAAGCCAAGATGTAACTTCGGCGTGTTGGGCTACCGTGGCCATTTGAGAGGTTGTAACGATATGTAAAATCTAAGTTAGTGTTTTTTCTAGGCGTTCCGCTCTATTTTATTGCCTAACACAATGCCAGTCAGATATTCTGTATGTCTAATTTATAACGTCATCAACATCAAAAAAAAAACCTAAACCTTTTAAAATAACCTTTGCGTCTATTTGTTTTTAGTCACGAGGTGTTTCATTCCGAAGACTACATAACGTAAAGGCTTGAAAACCATAATGTTAGGACTTGGTGACGCGTACACATTTCAACGATCAAAGTTTGTGAAACGTATTTTGTTCCCGCGATTTTTATAATTTCGTAACTTAACGCAGGAGTCTTAAAAATTTCCGGAATGAAAATAAACGGTTCAGCCATTTTGGCGGTTAGTCCAGACAAACAGACAGTCAAAAAGTAGCTTATATTACTCCTCGCAACCTCTTTTCATGTTTACAAGGTTTCATTAAAATCGGTTCAGTCTTTTCAGAGAATTAGCCCAAACAGACAGATAGACACTACGATTTTTTATATGTCGTTTCTTGTATTGTGTGAGAAAATGTTTTTGTAATCTTTAAAAGTACTTCATCATCAGCCCATTTGTTTTTTACCCCACTGCAGGGGCTTAGGCCTCCCCCAGGGTGAGGAGGGGGGCTTGGAGCTTAAGTCCACCACGCTGCTCCACTGCGGGTTGGGAACTGTAACGACCGCCATCATTGACAGCGTCCGGGACCGACTGCTTAACGTGCCCTCCGAAGCACGGTGTCAGTGATGAAATCATTTTTTCATGCATTAAAATCAGAAGTGGTTTTAATTATGTTCTTAAATGTTGGAAAAAATATTTAAGCTTATATTTTTAATTTTGTCAGGATTAATAGATATTGAGTTATAGATTACAGGAAATCTGTAAGTTTCTGTTAGTCTCCTAGTTACTACAATAAAGTTCTATTCGGTCTATGGACTGTTTGTTCAGATGGAGCGGTGGTACCGAACTTTCATCGCGAACCTAACTTGCTCTTGATCTATTTTTTTTTTAATTCTAGTTATAGTTTGTTAACGGCAATATCATATTGTCTATGGAGTGATTGGAAAGCGTCAAGCCAGCGCGACACGGTTCGTGATAACCTAACCTTCAAAAACTACTATTAACGTACCTCAGAAGTGTGGTGGGTCTGTAGTTCTTCAACAAGATATTGTTCTCTTTTGAAGGACAGCACCATCACATTTCTTCTGGAGGACTTTGAGTTACGGTTTTCCATCCGCTCTTAGAAGCTCTGTCGTGATTCCGTCCCCAGCTGGCGCCTTGTTTTTCTTGAGTTGTTTGAGGGCCATTTAACGTCAACGTCAAGTCTACGCATTCAAATAAAAATACGCCAATTTGTGCCGTATATTTAATAATATTACCTACGACATCCCACACTGCGCCATCTAGTCCCAAATTAAGCAAGCTTGTATTATGGGTACCAGGCAACGGATATACATACTTAAATACCCTGTTTTTATAATATATACATATATAGATATTTTATAGCCAGACACGGAACAAGTAAACATGTTCATGCACACAAATATTTGTCCCAGGCGGGAATCGAACCCGCTACCATTGGCTCCGCAGTTAGGGCCCCTAACCACTTGGCCAAGCGGTCATCAAATCATTGCTCACCATCATTTGACCTTCGCAAATTAGTCAAAACCTATAGAGCACTTCCCGTTGACTTGGAGTCATGAAATTTGGCAAGAAGCAAGGTCTCACAGTACAAGTAAAGCAAAAATTCGAAAGTCGTTAATTATATCACGTGACTCGAATTTTGCAGGGTTTTTTAATATTTGAATATAAAATCATATCTCTACGAATGACCGGATAACATTTGATGAACACTTATTTCTACATAATCTCATATTTGTGATATATCACTGGAAAGTTTCATTCGACCGGCTGTAACGATTCGTGGCCGTACGTATTTCAATTTACCACCCAGCTGGATCGCACGTTATGTAATCGGGCTAGCGTTCTAGCGGAATGTGGCGTAACAGAAACCTGTAAACCCGGTTCGATGGGATATCGCAAAGGCGGGGTGGGGTACAATACGTTGCGTGTTCAGCGGGCTGTTTCCGAATAAGCTCTCAAAGACGGCGAATATTTCTCTGAAGGTCACCGATCTACTATATTCGTGCGACGGAAATGGAACTCTACGTTTATTAGGACAAAGTATTTTTTCCCATGCAGGTATTGCGCTATTATTTTTGAGGATATAGCTGAACGTTCCACACGTTTGTTCGTTTACTGATGTGTAATCGTGAAAAGGGACTTTTCCTTAATTTATGTATTATAACATTTTAAAGTATGTTACAAAGAGGCTGTTCATAAAATACGTATGAACTAAGGGTTAAGGGACATGCTGTTCAGAGTAATAATGTATGATTAGAAGGATGTAGCTGAAAGCTACATGCCTCTCATTTTCAGCAAACATATATGTCACGTAGTAAAACAAAACTTGGAAAATCGATTTTCAACTTAAGTCATTGGTTTTTAGCTACATGGGGTATATATATATAGTATACACGAAAATGTGACAAAGTGGTTACAGATGGTTACGAAGAAGAAGGGAGGCCTTGAGTTTAGCTTTACATACTTTATTATCAACCCTATAAATACCGAATGATAGTAATGATTTGTAATTGGCAAACATGTCAAAAGATAATTATCTAATTTTTGTTCATGTTCCAGAATGGATACAATCATCCATATCTGGTATTTCATATATACTGACGACAATGTACCTTAACTCACAAAATTATTTTAACTTGATAACAAGGGTCCCTTTAATAAGATAATTCGTTGATAACCTTTTTACGAACCTTAATTAAAATGCGACTTAAGAAGACCAAACCTATCTCGTTCCAACGCATCACCTTTGACATTTATATAATTCACCGTCTCACTTTGACGATGCTCGACTACTCAGCAAACAGTAACTGCCACGTTTACCGACTGATCGATATCTCCAAGGTTCACCGCGCCCTGCGCTGGGCCAGTTTATGAAGTACTGCTTAAGCGTGTCGCCTTGTGAAAGGCCGCCATCGACAGCCCTTAATTCTATTACAAGGTAGAAGCGTACCTAAAAGTTTGGCTTGTCAATCCATGAGATCATGCAGTTTTAGGATGGAACCATGTAGGTATCGAAGTGTAAAAGGAGGCGAAGCTGTGTTGACCTATACGGCCTCTTTGGCTTAAATGCGCAATCCATGCGCAAACATTTTGCGTTAAAACGATCGTGTTGTTTTGTGTTAATGATCTATTTATATTGCATGACAATTCGCAGTTTCTACCTCTTCAATTAGTTACAACTTCCGGATCGTCGATCTTCGTTTTTATGCATTTGGCTAACAATTTGGTTGCACCGAATACAGAACTACTCTTCCTACCTCTCTCTTGACATTTTCAAGTCTTTCTATATCGATATTCCGCTAATTAGAATAAAAAAATAAAATTAAAACTTGAATATTTTGATCGTATACCCTAAATTTGCGGTCTAGCAATTATTCACGTTTATTGTTTTCGATTCCTATTTGGGATGTGTATACATAGAAAACTATACTTTTCGATATGCTTCGTTTTGTTTCCCAAAGCCATAAGTTTTGAATTGCTTATAATTAATGCATTTAAGATATGTTAGTTCACGTTTACGTATTTTTCATTTGTCAAACAGTCGCGTTTTGAATCACACATTGTTGACAACATTCACAAAAGACTATAACTAAACAGCCGGCAAGTCCTAACTTTATATTGTGCTAAATACTTTAAAAAAGCAAGTTAGGAGTTGACAGGCTGCGTGCGATCGTTATTTTCTGGCTTCGTCAGACAGATATTCGTTGATATCAAATCTGATAGAAAACGAGGTGCGTCTAGAGTTGGCATTCGTCTATATTTCCTCGGGTTTAACCTCGTTTTATATAGACTTTCGAGCGGATTTTCTAATCACCGGCGCTGGCTATTGAACTAGGACGTTTTCTTGCTGCCTGCCAACTGCTTAAACGCTGGCTTCTCTGGATTTTTCCTTCTATCACAAACTACCTACTAACTCTGTTTAAATCTGTGACCTCATATTACGAAATCCTAATGAAATCTAGATTTAAAAACAATCTCTGTCGTCAATATTGGTTTGTCAGATGCCATCTCTTAGAAGCCTGCGACATTTGATACTGCGCGTCTTCTATGTTCACTTCTAAAAGCGAAAATCTCTGAATTTCACGAACCGACCACACATTTCATACGTAAGAGACGTTGCTTCTTTCGTAGGATCATTGCTATTATCGTGGTGATTAGTTTAAATTATATCTGCTGGATACATAAATAGCGCACGAAAAATAAGGGCCCTACACCTTTTTTAATCAGGAGCCATTTGGTCAATTTAGATTTCGGCCAAGATTGATGGTGCACTATTTCTTTTGTAGGTCAGATTAGACTTGTTTATGCTAATGTGAGAAGCGAAGGGGAGCGTAGCGACGACCCACGCAGAGGCATTTTCGTTGATTTGAACTTAATCAATTAGTTTTAATTAACCAATAAATTAAAAGATAGCCATATAAATTCCAGCTTTGCGAACAAGAATTTTAGATTGTTAATTATATTCACTTACGTACTTACGACTTACACTTACGACTTAAGTAATAATAATACTAATAATAATAATAATAATAATAATACATAGGACTTCTCACACAGCGTCATCTAGTCCCAAAGTAAGCAAGTATTATGCTTGTGTTATGGGTTACTAGACAACTCATATATATACTTAAATATTATCTAATATATATACATATATAAATATATATTTTTTTTTTTCGAAGACACTACACACATATAACAACCAAGACTCGGTACCAGTATCAATATTCATCATATTAATACTGACCCGACCTGGGATTCGAACCCGGGACCTCCAGCTTCGTAGGCAGGGTCGCTACCCACTAGGCTAATCGGTCGTCAAAAGTAATGTCGTAAGTACATAACTATCACTGACTCCGTGCCTCGGAGAGCACGTTAAGCAGTCGGTCCCGGTTGCTGTCAATAGATGGCGGTCGTTACAATCCACCAACCTGCACTGGAGCAGCGTGGTGAATTTAAGCTCCAAGGTCCCCTCACCCTGAGGGGAGTATAATGAGCTGATGGAATGAACAGTTGATTACATTCACATGATTTCTGAATAATTTGTGTTTTTAAGATTCACAAAACCGCATCGTTACATGCACCGCACCGGTACGATATCCGATTATATTAAAGATACTAAAATATTTCGATGTTACACCAACGAAATTGGTGATTGTCAACACGCACCGGTGTATCAACATTCTCCTACGTTGAACATTTGCGGTAACATATACATTATTGCTGCCGCTTTAACGTTCCAATAAATTGTCGGCCCGACATAGTTGGGCTTTGCATTCGAATGCCACAGGCCGCCTACTTTTGACGACCGATTGGCCGAGTGGTTGGAGTCCCTAACCGCGGAGCCAAGGGTCACGGGTTCGATTCCCGCCCAGGACAAATATTTGTGTGCATGAACATATTTATTTCGTTCCGGGTCTGGGTGTAAAGTATTTATATATGTATATATTATTAAAAAAAAAAAAGAATTGTATGTATATCAGTGTTCTGTAACCCATAACACAAGCATAATACTTGCTTACTTTGGGACTAGATGGCACTGTGTGGGAAGTCCCATGTATATTATATTATTCTATAGCGACTTACGAAATGATATGCACAAAGAAACTATAGTACACATTTTTGCATACGAAATTATCAATCACCAATCAGAGATTATAATAAAACATGTGCACCGGTCTATGGTCTATTTGTGATGGGACGCTGAAATAAACCTGTGTAGGTCATTTGTCATTATTATTATTTTAGTACTTCAACTCGCTTATACTTCAATTTACTTATTTATTTGTTTACATTGATGTATTATTTTTGTAATTGTAATCGTCTTACTGTAACTGTATGGTTTGTAGTTTTATGATCATAATTATACACCTCACATCGCGCTGGTCGACGCGACATTTGGGTTCCACAGAAAACCAGTGCTGCAGGACCCATTCCTGTAGCTTATACTGAGTGGAGTCCAATTTTGGCTATGCTGAGTTCTTATATGTATATAAAACAAGACTTTTACTTCTTGTATTGATGATATTACGTTAGTTTATAGTTTTATACATTGTTTAAGTTGTATAGCCAAATAAATGATTTTTTCTTTCTTTCTTTCTTCTTTATGGATGCGGTGAAGTTTTTCTGTATTCAGGGTATGTCTGACATAGATATTTGGCGGTCGTAGGCAGTCGTCGGTGGGCGATCATTAGCGGATTGTATTTCATGTCACTGTCAATTCTTGTCGCGTGGAGTTACGTTGGCTTACATTACGGTACAAATTACTCGAAAGTGAAACGCCAAAAGCAATGTAATATGCTCGCGTATAACTTGGTGAAAATTGCATTTCGCATATGGGTTTTCGAGACTACAAAGTAGGTGTATTTATTAGACGTTGTTACTGATGAAATATTTTTTAGTCGTTCTCTGTGTCCAATTTATGATTTAGTCTAAAAGTTGTTCGAAATCTTGAGAATGGACTTTGCAATTTTTTTCTATATTGAAATATCTGAATCTGGTTTCAAATACAGCCGTTAAGGACAAGTTCTTTGTTTTCAACGCACATTTTTTTTGTATCGGTTTTTTCTCATCTTTCAAAGATGATTGAAGTAAAAGATGGTAAAAATATAATTTTCGTTTCTTATTTTATTTCCAAGATACATGTATTCATTTACGACGCTCGAGCATCATACGACGTTTTTCAATACATTTGCGTTTAAAATTAGGTAGTTACTTCAAATGTAATAATGCCCGCCGGAGCTAAGGGCGCGAGCGGGTTCCTTTTCGCGGTTTACGCATGCATTACAAACAGAATGCTCGTTTGTGATTGGTGTCAAGTAAAACGGCCCAGTACTATAAAATACAACATTACGGTACAAGTTTAGGTGTCATATAGACCGTATTAATAGCAAATGTATTGAAAAATATGAGGTTAACAGCTCTTGAGTTGTAAGCGTTCAAATAAAATGACAAAAAATATTTAATGTGTTTTTTATTTTTTTGTTTTTGTGCCAAGAATGATAATAATAATATCTGGGACATCCCACACATCGTCATCTAGTCCCAAGGTAAGCAAGTAATATGCTGGTATTATGGGGTACTAGACAATTGGTATATATACTTAAATTTTTATTAAATAACATACATATACAGGCTGAGGTTTTAATGACCAGCCAAATTTTAATATAATGATCTTTAGCAGAAAACCGATAG
The DNA here is from genome assembly GCA_949709985.1 of Luffia ferchaultella. Classification (NCBI taxonomy): domain Eukaryota; kingdom Metazoa; phylum Arthropoda; class Insecta; order Lepidoptera; family Psychidae; genus Luffia; species Luffia ferchaultella. The sequence goes on along the minus strand of OX453256.1, from coordinate 7,288,622 downwards.
CCGTCTTGTTTCCTATTAGTATCGTTCTATAGAAAAATATTGAGATATGACTACACAAACCTTTCCCGAAAAAACTAATAAGTCTAGTCACCATTTATACCTGCCGCCTCATTCCGTTTCAAGGCCTCGGGCGCGTACGTTTACTATAGCGTTAAGAAGGCAACGAAACGTTATAAAATAACACTGTAGATAAAATAATTTATTATGAAAATGTAACCCATATTTTTTATTTACGCAATGAGGTCTATTGGTGATACCTAACATCTAGAAAAAATTTGACCGGTTACTGAAATCTCACCTTGTGTAAATACCTTTTTACACCTAGACACGAAACAGACATGCTGATGCATACAAATATTTGTCCCGGGCGAAAATTGAACCCTTGACCTTCGGCTCTGCAGTTGGGTCTTTAACCACTCGGTCAGCATTGAATCAGAATGATAATTAGGTGTTTAACTCAACAATATTTTCCGTACGTAGACATTTTAAATATACGTTAACCGTTGTTACACAATACGTTTGCATAAGATAATGAAAACAAATAAACTGGGTCTGTCAAATTGAATACTTTTTTTAATGGTTCTGGTATTTGTAACACATCAAAATAAGTCTTATTATCTACTCATTTTACTGTTTCTTTGCTATCACTCTAAATGCAGCACTCCATCTCCATTACAAAATGAATGATGGACTAACAAACCTGACGGGCAGCCTTGCGAAGATTTAGCTTCTATATCGGATTTTTCCTTTTATTTCATAAAAAGGCGCCTCCCCTCGCGTCGCCATGCCTCTTTCGCTGTATTGAATTACTGCGATGGAGCTATTCGGAAAAAAAAATATTTTTACGCGGGAAATATTTCTGTCAAAGATTCTTCCTTTGTCGGCGTACTTTACTGCGAGGGTTTAGAAAACTATATCACATATATATTTTTATCGTTTTCTTGAAATTTTTTTCTTTCATAGATGGTTGGTTTCGTTAGGGTTTGAAGTATTTTTTTCCCTGCCAGTTATATGTGCAGGGATATTTCATCATCTGCCAACTTTTTTTTGACACATCAAGTATTACTCAAAGACAATTTTTGAGAAATATAGGTCAGTCCAATTTTTGCAATAAAATATTCTCCTGAAGAAATGATTGGTACGGTTTGGTTACTAAGTCAAACGTAAATACTAGGTACGAGAAAAGACCGTTTACGAGTTAGGCGGGGAGGATCGACCGACACAATCATCAGTCGCCCGCGTATTCCCACGTTAAGACCATAACTTAATGGTACCACATCTCTATACTTTAGTGCTGAGTGACACTATAATTATGAATGTAATGAACAAAAAACTTCTAAAAATTAAGAAAGTTTGTTGTAGAATATAGAAAAAGAATTTAAAAAAAAGATGTCTCATTAAACTGCCCATAAATAGCTCAGGCATAAATATTATTATCGCTAAGAATAGCTTTTGATAGCACGAAGTTTTGTATATTTAAATTTCAGCGACATATAACTGACAATATTTTGTTTGATTTCGATGCGTTCTGTCACTACTACATTATTAATCTTGATACAAATTGTGATTGACGAAGTGGAAACGTTATGAAAAAAAACTGTCATTTTATATTAAACTACCGCTTAGCCTAGTGGGTAGCGACCCTGCTTACGAAGCTGGAGGTCCCAGGTTCGAATCCCAGGTCGGGTCAGTATTTATATGATGAATACTGATACTGGTACCGGGTCGTGGTTGTTATATGTATGTGGTGTCTTCGCTTGGCACCCAAAACACAAGCTAATGCTTAGTTTGGGGCCTAGACGTTGTTGTGATGTATACGTTATTATTATTATATAGTTTGACCGAAACCGCTGTACCGCGCCTTAGGTCGCTCCGGACCATCCCACCACCAAATCTCACCACCAGTGGTCAGTTGAGACGAAACATATCCCATCTGACTACTGGAGGTCAATTGGGAGCAATTTTTTCCTAATTCATCACCAGTGATGAAATGGGATTTTTTTCGTTTCAACTGACCACCGGCGGTGAGATTTGGAAGTGAGATGATCCACCAAATATCACCAATTCTCAAATGTCTATCAGTGATCAAATAATACAATAGTACTCCCATATCTATCATACCATATCCTATAAAAGTATAGCTGAACTCCTTTTTGTGTTGATATTCATATTCATATGTAAGTGGGTCACCGTGTAATTCGGGAGAGTCGAATCACGATTACACATTATAAATTTACAACAAAAACGTGGCACTGCAATAATTTAACAATTAGAAATAGTATGCTTCAGAGAAGTTGCAGGTAAACCCAGAAAATAATGACAACATATCTATTATTAAGGACCATTGGTGATAAATTCACAGGATGTATTAGGAAAAATTCCAGGACATCCAGTAATCATAAACAAAATTTATCACCAGTGGTGAAATGGGACAATTTACACCACTGGTAGACGATATGGGACTACCATTGTGTTATTTGACCACTGGTGGTCAGTCGAGAAATTGGAGTGCCTACTGACCACCAGTGGTGACTTTTGGTGGTCAGATGGTCCGGAGCGCCTTAGGTATGTGTGCGGCGAGGAGGGAAAGCAGCGCCTAAGCGTTGATGACGGATTGACAGACAAGATCTGCCTCCCTCCGCGCCGCGCACACACCGAAGTCGCGGTACAGCGGTTTCGGTCAAACTATTGTATTTTGATTTTAATCCAAAAACTGTGTAACCAATTAACAATATAAGGTCTTGTAATAATTAAACATAGATCGTATAATATTTTTAATTCGACCCTGTAGTATTTTTTATGGTTTCCTGACGCCATATTTATCATCGCTTTTCTATTATTACGTTCGTTCTCTTTGACCTTTCAGCTAGAAACGAGTCTGAATAACACTAACTAAACCTAGCATTTGTAGAGATTGGTTTATGCTAGGCGAAAGTATGGATAAAGCTCGACGAGCTTACCAGTGAAAAGGAATGAAGCACGCTTATCCTAATGAGTCCCTCAGGGCTGATAGACGTTTGCAAGGCTCCCCAAAGGAGTTTATTAACATCCGACAACGGCTAATGGCTTTCGTGGAAATGAAAACTGATGCATAGGTACATTTTGAGTTTCATCGTTAAATTATAATGAATTATGTTTAGCTTCTTTGCACCGCTGTTATTGCGTTATTCCACCCTTCGTGTACAGCTCGACGCGGAGTGCTCGAGTTGTTCATTGCTCTTTATAGATACGTAATTAATTTAAAACGGGCGTTCATGGCTGTAGAATTGTTTCCTACTCGTGAGAAATAAATGACCCTTCCAAGTATTTTGTGCATGGTCATGAAATATCGATTACCGTGATACACAGTTCTGGTATTGGAGTATTGGAAGTTTGGACTACGTTCAGACGAATATGTGAGGCTTGAAAATTCATAAATGCCAAAATAATAAGGGTTAAAAATGGGCTACCAGCTACCAATCTTCTGCCAGGTCCTTGTTCTGTGTTCAGAGAGTCTTAAACAAGTTTCACAAACAGTTTCATGCTATCTCAAATATGTATACAAAATTACGTTAGCAGCTTTTCTATACTATTCGTTGCTGTAGCACGCTAGCTTCAGTATTATATGTTATTCTTGTGACATTAGTTATTACTTTAAGACTGTTCCAGACTAAAAAACTGACTTTTTTCCGTTTAGTTCTAACAGTAGAACTAATAATAGAGCTAACCGAACTAGACGAACAAATGAAACGTACATACGAAAAGGAATTCTGTCGTATGCGACAAATATCTGCGTCTCTGTGGTGACTGTTTTGTCTATGAATACACGAAGATCGTCGCACTTACTGCAGCATCGCTCTGGCGTTGGCTTTACTGTAGGTTAATATGGTGCATCGTTCTCGGAAGGGGTCACCATCGATTGGCGCAAGTTGCGCTCTACTAGTTTTATATAACCCCGCAGCGGGCGCGGCGGCTTGACTACTAACCCCAATTCTCGACTTAATGGCGATTTAATGCCATCTTAGACAAATGAATGTTTTATTAAATGCTGGCTGTGTTTGTTTTTCTTTGTTTTCTGAGAGTCGCTACCCATTACACGCTGGTGGATCGACAGACAGCTACCATTTAATTTACGTTTCCCATTAACTGGGTTGTAAACTAGACGATCTCGTAAATAAGTGTAACGATTTTTTACTGTGCGCAGCATTTTATCAAATAAAGTATAGGAAGCTCAAAGGAAGATCATTAAAATTGTGATTTTTAAAAGAAATCTAAATAATTGTGTGAACGTAAAATATGTAATACTTTTTTTTGTCTGTCCTCGCTCATGTTATAATTTATGAAGGCGGATACCTACTCTATAGAAGAAAACAATTCAAATATAATAAAAAAGTATTAAAGCCAAATAATAAAAGTATGTTCAATGCATTGGCTTAAAGTTTAAATATCGAATAATTTTCAAACATCAGTTCAAAGTTGACATTCTCAAGAAACGTAAAAATAAAGAAATCGCTAGTTCCCGTCATTTTTCAGGGTTCCGTAGCCAAATGGCAAAGAAGAACCCTTTTTGTTTGACCGTCATTTTTCCATTATTCTTGATGTTTCACAGGTTTGAAACGTTTTATATGAACCGCTATATAATTCTATTACGAAATTATGAAAACTGAATTGTTTAGGGATGCCTCTCCATACATTTAAATAAGGGATTCAATTTTTCTTCTCACTTTTTCCTCGCACCTATCGTGTGGTGTATCATTAGACAGATCTTTGAAAATGAAATCCATTAAAGTCGTTAACAATGTGTGTGTTCCCTCTAATTTTTCAACCACGGGATTGAAAAATCTGATAAAAATCAAGAAAGTGACAACACTTATAATTGTCAATGGAAATTGTTTAGAATAAGATTATACTGATAAGTTTTTGAAATATACTCAATTTTCAGTTACCAACGAAAATGGTATGTCATTGGTGAAGGTTGCTTGTATTAAAAAGTACTATATTTGCACTATAGTCACATTGGATATGTAGCCGTCGCTTTTCATTCGACCTACGCTACGCCCTGACCTATTCTCAGATTTATTCAAAATACAGTTCACTGAAAATGTAGCTTCTTGTTCCTCTAATAGGTTAACAGTTCGACTCAAATTTCATTGTATTCTAGCGGATCAATCCGTAATGTAAACCACCGATATAGTTGCTGTATAATTATAAGTGAAAGTTCGGTACTGTGTTATTTAATTCAAGAGACGTGGCAGATTGAGCTTCGTCTAGTAGATTTTTTTTTTAAAGATTTTGTTTAGATAACTATAACGTATTTTTTTTTATACAAGGTCTTTCGGTCCTATTATGTTGCCTTATTCTTTTTACCACAGGTTAATTTTTAACAGTATGTGATCTCAGAACAACGTTTACACAAAACGTAATGTCTTTTTATTATTTAGTCTGTTGCTTCCTAATTCAAGAAACTTGGTATTTCTTTATGACATATTTAATCAGAATTTTCTTTAGGGTTTCCGAACTAAAACGATTTTGCCTTATAATTTCGTCACGACTGTTTGTCAGTCCGCCTGCCTGTTTGTCCTGTCTGGTAATTTGTCCAGTTTTGTGGACGTTATTATAGACATAGGTGACTGAAATTTTGTTTGTGTATAAAATAAAGTAAACTCAAAATTTTTATTATTAGTCGTCAAAAAATATATATTAATTTTTTAAACTTTCTTTCTGAAACGAAGTGGGGATGATTTTTTTTACTAAACCCATCATGTGAGCTATCATTGGAAAGTTGCTATAAAATGAAATTAAGGTTCTAAAAACCAATGTATTTTTATTTTAGCATCTTGTTTTCTTAACCTTTAACTCTAAATTGTGGACGGAAGCATTCAATGAACTAACTTTAAAAAAAAAAATTAAAATTTTTAGATAATCTAATATTAGTAATAAGTATTCTAAATTAAAAAAAAAATTATAAGTAGATTTTGAATAGGATGTTCAACTAAAATTAGCTTCGAAATAACAATAAATAAGTACTGATAAAACTAAAAAATGCGTCATTTGTGACTACATGCAAATAACAATATTACCTGCGTAACCGAGACGCGCTGAACCGGTTTCTTTCATTTCTTAATTAAATAAATAACTAATAACATCAAAATGAAAAGTGAATTCAACAAATAACTAACATCAAACATGAGGCAACGTAAAACTTGCCAATGTCATATGTAACGTAATACCCTACATTGGAGATTATTAGGAATACGATTTCAGTCAAACGCCTGGCACAACACTAGTGCGGATAAACGCAACAATCTCACGGAACAATCAAAATGGAAATTGTACTTTAACCGTTTTAATCAAGGCATTGTTTAGGCAGTATCAACACCATCATCGAGTGAAAATAGAGTCCGCTAACGAAACATTAAGTCCTCCAAGGTCGGTTTACTTTGTGGATTAAATTACTTTGCAGATTAATTTCATCGGGAAAGTGGAATGTATTGTATATTATACATATTAGCACGTTGCCACCATTATTTTCTATTAGCTACTTCGAAACTCAATTACCTAAGTGTGAACGTAGTGACGGCTGTCATTTTAATCGTATTACAAAGATAAGCCAGTTAACATATCCAATGTATAACCTATGTACCTGTGATATAATATTAAAATTACGTTTATTATAAAAGAATCTAGTATAAAAATATACATTTCTGTCAAGCAAATAAAAATATTAACGTCGTCTATGTTTGTTTTGCTTACGAAATGGCAATTGTCAATCATAGCTTAGGATACGCGCGATTGGACATAAAGATCACCTTACGTTAACGCATTTCACGCGTTAAATTATCACCTTCTGTTTCTTAGAGCCGCTCCATAACTTTCGTTTGTGCGAATTATGGCGCGGCAAGCGCGCTGGCTCAGGTCATGCTTCATATAGATCTCTATATTTGTTTTCACCTCATTCTGCATGTCGCATGATGTAAGCATAGCGAAACGGTTGTGGCCAGGCCGTAAAGGGCGAACTAGAACTTTCGGTGGCCGACTACGGTGCGCGAGCGACGCAAAATGCAAGGGCGTGCCGCGCCACCAAGCGCGGTGATTTGTGGCATACTACATACATTTCCATACATTTGTTTTTGTCGTTCGCAGCCACTACCCCTGATAGCCGCCGTTAATGCACAGAATTAAAATTATTTTAGTATTTCCTTACAACTTTTTACGTTACATATGAATATTTGGCATTGGGTACATTAACTTATTTAACCGTTATCATATTGTTACACGTAAAAAATTATAACGTCTATAAAATATCGTTGCGTCGTAATATTCCTTTCTGTTTCTAGTCTTGCAAATAATTTTGTATAATGTACGGAAAACAATTAGGTTCTTTGTCAAATTTTGTCAATCTTTTGTCGAATTCGATTGGTAGGTTATTATTATTTAAGTGATTATTGTGCGTGCATGTATTTCTTAGAAACGGTCCCGACGACGAACAATAGAATTTTCGGCATACTCATCCGAAAAGTTAATCTCCACGAACGGTTATTGGGCATTCTGGATATATTCTCATATTTGTTTAATAATAGTGGCGACAGAAAGTTATATGATTGAACCATAAAGAAAATAAACATAGACTGTAAAGTATGGTTTAGTCAGAGTGTGCATTTTCAGTTTTAATTATGTATCGGAGGTAAATACAAGTGGCGGGCTGGTGGGAACTAGTGTTTATGTATCCAACCACATGTCCTTTAAAGAACAGATTGGCTTTAACACGGATTTTGTACAGGCAAGAAAAAAAAGGTTACGATTTATTCCGTTAAGGACAAACGTTTTTAACCAACGTTCCCTAATTGTCTGATACACGTTCACGGATAAGGAAGTTTACTTATAAGCTAACCGCTATTATCATAATTATGGAAAACTCCTTTCAATTTTTGCTGACCTGGTACTATGCTTATGCTATGCAGAATTTTATTACCTACGCTTATTCATAGGGTGACGACCGACATGCTGTGATCGAGGCCGCCGTTGTAATTTTTTTCACTTTCAGGATTAAAGGTATTGATTGTTACTAACACTTACTATATTTGGGCCCGATGACAGCTTTCTTATCCTGTGATAAATTAACACATAAGACAGGATTCCGTAGCCAAGCCAACTACAAACACTTAAAGTTAAAACCTAAGTTACGGTGATTCATTTCTAGTTTTCCATGTTATGGAAAACTAGATTCATGAACTAGTTTACTATGGATAGTCGTGATAATTTTCCTAGTAATTTCGTAGGATATGCTATTATTAATGGGCATTTTTTCTGATTTTTCCGAATAGTGCGCCAAAAGTGAAAGTGGGGTGACTTGCAGATCACGTTGCAAGGCTACTTTCAAGCCACATATACATCTAAACGGCACTTTTATTAAAAAAAAAACTGTCATACAATCTTATAGATAGTAAATATAATAGCATTCAACGGACTCCACTTGAGGGAGTACGTAATTTTTTTACCCTCATTTGCATGTATAGTCACCCTAGCATTTTTGTCAAGGTTTTTACAAATATTCATATTTATAATGGCTGTGACATACAGACAGACGGATGCACGTGGATAAACTATAAGAGTTTCTTGTCGGATTTCGAAATCTGAAATAAGTGGGGGGAAGTTGAAACGACTGGGGCAAATTTTTATGTGTTTTAAATAAATGTACCCACCCATAAAGATCTAGATAAGAAAAAAATGGTCCAAACCAGAAAACGTTTTTTATAAATTGACAATGCCCATTGCGCCTTTTGCGATTGACCCGAGTTAATATTACATGACTATTAGTTGGATCATATTGAAATTATCTCATGGAAGAAAGAGTCCTTTTTGAAAATTGTTAGTAGAATAAATATATTTTCAAAAATGCGGCGGTTTTGAAATATATATAAAAACTTATACATGTGGTCCCATCTTTATATGTTACACCGTTTTATTCCAACGTTATTTCAAACAATACTATTTTTTTTTCGAAATAACACATGTTGCGTGTTTGAAAGCTTAGAATTTTGGTTAAAAATTGAATAATTAAAGATCTTTCAAGTCAGCTCTAGTGATAGCGCCATCTAAGGTAAAGTATAGCAACTAATTCGATTCAGCTGCATCTATTGGATGTTTGATCTAATTGCGATTTCACTACTTTTTTTCCAGAGTTTATCAAACTCCGTTGAATAGAAAATAACAAAATCGAAATTAAAGGTATTTTCGCGTAACTATATTGTTGATATTGATGTTCTTAGGGGACAGTCTTTTTATTTTTAAACATATAAATCAATAATGTGGGTCAATACTGAACTTTGTTCTTTTAATTTAGTTTATAGCGGCTGCGATTATAAAAAACTTATCTTGTAAACTTAGACAATTGTTAGGTTTCTCTTTGGACGCAACAAGGGTTTCGCCTCTCGAATTTCCATGTTTCGGCGACGTCTATTGTTTGAATTTTGAAAGCGACGACAGCTCACGTTTCTCGGGGGTAGTGTTTTGTTGTATCTAAATGAGGGCACGTAAAATGTGGCCCTTTCCATTCACTCGTAAAGTAATGGACGTAATTTGAATCGATTCCAATAAACATAGATCGAGTGATGTGGGTTTACCACTTCGCATCGGTGCGCTTATATCAGTATCATTTTTTACTTAGGTGCTTATTGTGGTGGACGCATAATTTTAGTACAGAATAGATGAAATCGTCCATCGTGGTCCATATAAAATTAAATAAACAATACACACATGCATTATATATAAGTTAATACATTACTAATTAGTGTCACAGAATAGAGAACAAAATATAAAATAATTGATTATGCAATACTCACGAATATAATTGTTGACGACATCCGATTTATAAAGGCTGGAACTAGGTCAATTAACACCCTTGTGGCGGTACAGTTTTCGAATCTCTATACCGTTTTAAACCTTGCATTAAAATCATTATAAATATAAATGTAATTTTTCAAACTAAAGTGGTAATTTTTTAGTTGAAACCTATTTTACCAGCGGTATCATTGTGGCCGTTTTTTGATGTGTAAGTTGCCGGGTTGTGAATGAAACTGCTGACTTTTTAGGCGAAGACCGTCCCCGGAACCCACAATCGTCATTTTGGTTCACGTTTGTTCCATACTTAAAATTCATCCTTATTGCACTATAACTATGCGTTGCTGTCAATTTTCTTACTTTAGGCCCACTCTCGGTTGCAAAAAGACGTTTCCTAGCAGGAATGAGGCCAACCAAATTCCATTGTTTTTCTTTTATTTGTGTTTATGTCGAATGTCGTGCATAGAAGATATTCGAGATTTTTCTAATTTTATCGGCTGACCTCCGCATCAAGATATAACAGAAGGTTAAAGGGGTTCGCGTGCCGGTATTCGAAGGGTTTCGTAATATACACTAAGCGTGTAGACGTCCTTGAAGAAAAAGCGGAAGGTGAAGGGATAAGGGAGTGCTCGAATGAGAAAATTATGAGCTCCTTGTGCGTGACTCATTGACATAGGCGTCCGTGCCTCTATGTACTCCTATTTGCAGATTGGTTGAAATACGATTATGGAATTATGTAAATCGGCGACGCGCGGGAACTGAATATGCATCGTGATACATCGTTTGAATTGATTTGCGATTGTTTGGATGGAACCGTGACGTAATCATCGCTACGGACCATTTAATTATGTATGTTCGGTTTTGGTTCGATTCCTAAAATGTTGAATTTGTAAAATATTCCAAAAAATTTGAATTTTTACAATGATGAATTTTCAATTTCCAAAACACTACAACAATATAAGAATTTACTTGTATACTCAATCGGGCGATGGGCTGGGCAATCTATCACCAAGTGTCCTTTTTTTCATGCTGCAACGGAATAACAATACCGTAGAGACAGTGTAGGCACTGTTGGCCCACCACCAGGTGGACCGACGACACAGACCAGTCAACCTATAGACCACGCTTTAATAAACTTTAATACGAAAACGAAATCGCCAAAAAGTGGCGGGGTGCGGGGAGAGGTCGGCTAGTTTTCATTGGCTCGTTCAAAATTGACAATATCGCCGACCAATTGGCTTCCGACATGCTTCCAACTGACCGCTCACAAGAGACGTAGTTATGTAGTTATGGTAGTGTCACTACCATAGCCTTGGCGAATGCTACTCCCTGTCAAAGCGTGGTCTATAAGGTTGACTGGTCTGTGACCGACGACGACCTGTTAAAAGTCGCTGGTAGCCGTTGGATACAAGCGAATATGACCGGTCGTTGTTAATCTGTATGGAGAAGGTCTATCGATGTTCAGCATTGGACCTCTTTCGACTGATGATGATGCCTACAAAACTAACCACTTTGAGAACAATACAAAATTTTTAGAATATACGTTTATGAAAATTCAGATTTGCACAAATTGAACAGTTTAGGAATTGAAGATAATGGTTCGGAACGGAAATCATTAGCGATGTATTTTGTGGTTTCATACCAAATATAAAAGCTTTATGGTTGAAATTTCTGTTGGGTTGTAACAAGAAAATTGTATGAACTTTGTGTTCGACAGAAAACCTAAGGTACGTTATATTCCAAAACAAAACGTTGCGGGTTCCATTTCCGCCCCGGACAACTATTTGTGTGCATGAACTATGTCTATTTGTTCCATATCTGGGTGTAAAGTATCTATATATTTATATCATATAAAGAATATGTAAGTATGTGTATCAGTTATCCAGTATCCATAATACAAGCATAATACTTGCCTATTTTAGAACTAGATGACGCTGTGTGGAATGTCACAAGTATTGACCGCTTAGCCTAGTGGGCAGCGACCCTGCCTACGAAGCTGGAGGTCCCCGGTTCGAATCCCAGGTCGGGTCAGTATTAATATGATGAATATTGATACTGGTACCGGGTCTGGGTTGTTATATGTGTGAGGTGTCTTCGCAAAAATATTTATATATGTATATATTATAAAGAATATTTAAGTATGTATATCAGTTGTCTAGTAACCCATAACACAAGCATAATACTTGCTTACTTTGGGACTAGATGACGCTGTGTGGAATGTCACAAGTATTATTATTACTTAAAATGTAGTAATTGTCATAAAACAAAAATTAGTACTTTTTAATTGACTGCAAAAAAAGTAGGTTCTATGTTTGTCTGTATGTAGGTATGTTTTAATTGAATAATTTTCTGAAAATTTTCACAATTGTATAACTTTCCAAGTTGAAATAAAAAAATAATCTAAGGTACTGCAGCCAAATCACAAACCATTGAAGTTTTTTGGTAATTTCCACATGTGGAACATATATCTGTAGCAAATACATGAGAATTTTTATGTGGACACATCTATGATTCCGGAAACTGACAGATGAACATGAAAAAATTAACCCTAAAAAGGAAACCGAATATTGGCGCGAAGTAACTGACGCGTGACCTATTAGACGATATATAGGGCATATTAAATTAGGCTTCTGTAGCGTAATTGTCAACGGAATTGCGTGTTTTATAGCATTTAACAGCCATACATATGCATATGAAGGTTAACTTAATATTGTAGTTATTAACGTCGCACCTATAGAAAGAGTTTGTAATATACAAATGGATTTTCCATAACGTTTCAAAGCTTGTCTAACAATGCAGAAACATGTGAGGGCATTTGAGAATTTATGTCGTGAACATTTTTAAGTTAACAAAAGGTTTTCGTTACGTTTTCCATAAAAGTACAAATTGACTAGAAGCACTCTTCTGCGCTTACCGTCTTACCACTCGTCTTCTCGTCAGCTCTTGTATCTTTGGCAAGTATAAGTCCGGTTACAGTCCGCGAAGTTCCCGCGCGCCAGCCTTCATCCCCGCGAAATTGCGTTTGACAGATTTAGTAAATACATATCGGTGCTGTGAACATTTCTGACTATTAAAGCCAAACGCTGATGTCAAATTTATTTCATCATCATCATCATCATCAGCCCATTTTTACCCCACTGCAGGGGCTTAGGCCTCCCCCAGGGCGAGGAAGGGGGCTTGGAGCTTAAGTCCACCACGCTGCTCCACTGTGGGTTGGGAACTGTAACGACCGCCATCTATTGACAGGGTCCGTCCAAATTTATTTACTTAAAGGAAAAATATGCCACAGATTCCACTTTATTTGTTCTCATAGCAATTACTTGCTGACGTAGTCTGTTAAAATAAAGCTGTTTTCTATGTTGTACAATTCATTTTATTAAATTTAAATATCTTTAGAAATCTAATTTAAATATGGTTTTTAGGGTTCTGTACCTGAAAAGGTACGAAACGGAACCAGTATATAATCACTTTGTGGTTCGTCAATCTGTACATCTGTCAACACTCTCAGAAACGGGTAGCGGTATCAAAATAGCAAATAATAACGGAGATCTGCGGCATCTTAGTCCTGTAAAATCAAGTATCTAAATCAATCCTACAAAAGATATAGCGTATTTTTACGCTAGACCGCGCGACATCAAAACCCATACGATGCTTCCGCTTGACATAGATTCTTGAAAGGAATAAAAGAAGGTCTCGTAGTAGGTACAAGTAAAAGGTAAAATCAGAAAATTACCAAATGCTAATTTCTAGTGGAATTTTTTGAATTTACATCCGTTTATCTTTTAATCGATTTCCGTTTTACCGGTTTTTTTCTAAATAAAATATTAATATTTTGACGATTAAAGCTATTGCCATGGTCGAAGTAAGATTGATCTCACGTGTTATATTTAGAGTGATTATTTCTTGTAATATAGGTTCCTTATTTCTTTTTTGTATAAATTAGATTAGCTTCAATTTAATTATTTCCGTTTAATATTTATAAAATTGGTTTAGATTAGATTAAATAAATTAGATTAGGTTTATATGCTCTCTATGCTGAAACGAATTTCTAATCAGATTTCAGTTTAGATTGATTTATAGATAATCTAGTTGTGTTCGAGACTTCAACACGATGGCGTTTGTATTTATTAATAATTGAGTTTTTTTGCGCATACACATGCGTGTTTTTTACAAAATAGACTTTAGTTCAAGATTTTTTCAAGTGGTATAAAGAGACTGTTGAAAAATAAAATATATAATTTTTTTAAACGTTACTTCGTACCAATTTTGGATATTTTTTGGTCATCCCTCGTAATACTATACCATCAGCCCATTAATGCCCCGCTGCAGGGGCTTAGACCTCCCCTTGGGATGAGGGGCTTGGAGCTTAATCCACTACGCTGCTCCAGTGCGGGTTGGTACATACGTACATACATGGCACATCCCACACAACGCCATCTAGTCCCACAGTAAGCAAGTATTATGCATGTGTTATGGGTTACTAGACAACTAATATACATAGTTAAATTTTCTTGATAATAAAGGTATACATATATAAATATTTTACACCCAGACATGAAACGAAATAAACATGTTCATGCACGTAAATATTTGTCCCGTGCGGGAATCGAACCCGTGACCTTTGGCTCCGCAGCTCTCTAACCACTCTGCCATTCGATCAGTCGGATGGTGGATTTTAATGATTCTAATGATTTTTCATCAATAGATGGCAACCGGAACCGACGGCTTAACGTGCTCTCCGAGGCACAGAGTCAATGATAGTTGTGTACATAAATCAGGAAAACTCATTAGTACATGCCCTGGGATTCGAACCACGTCTTCTAAACAAGAAGCGGGTTCGTTTCCACTCGGCTATCATGACCACTTGTAATGCGAATATAATATTATTTTCGAAGAACAATGGCCGTATAAAATGTGTTCTTGAAGTTTGCTTCGCTTGGCGATTTTTAAATGGAGTTGATCCTGTATAGCATATTGAAAATTGTCTTTCATGTCGGGTACCGTGTATGCTCAGTAAAACTCGCGACAAAGTCTTTTCGTGTTTGTTTCGCTAACAACAATACATCATAAAATCCCATCAGTCTGGTAGTCAGTGACAACTTTTAGTTACACACAAATCTAATTTTAACAAATCGTAAGGAATATCTTATACGGTACAGTGCCATGGAACTGGATATTCACCGCGCGACCCTCGAGTCGTTCTTTATTCGGTGTTCGGATCTACTTTATTTCTTGTATCTAAAATGGCATTGGAATGAAATGGCACAGACGCCGCAGACAATTTCTGCTCCAAGGATATTATGTAACCTCGGAGAGATTTTGTTATTGATGGAAAATCGCAGCTTGTGTTTACTGAATTTTCCTCGTCATGCGCAGAACGATATGTCGATTTTTCAACTGTTATTTTATTGCTGTTTAAACTGTTATATTTTTTATATAGAATTGATAGATGATAGCTTGGTAGATAATTCGTCATAAATTTATTTAACGGTTACTGTTGAGTCAGGTCGAATATTACATAATAGACGCAATGGACGACCGCTTAGCCTAGTGGGTAGTGACCCTGCCTACGAAGCTGGAGGTCCCGGGTTCGAATTTATATGGTCGGGTCAGTATTTATATGATGAATATCGATACTGGTACCGGGTCTTGGTTGTTATATATATGTGGTGTCCTCGCTAGGTACCCAAAATACAAGCTAATGCTTAGTTTTGGGCCTAGACGCTGTTGTGATGTATACGTTATTATTATTATTATTATTATTATTATTATTATTATTATTTTTATTATTATTATTATTATTATTATTATTATTATTATTAATGATTTGTTTAAAATTTTACAACGTGGTCTGAAAAAAATTATGTTTATATGAATAGGTGTCCTTGTTCAGAAAAAAAATATAACATCTTTTGGATAAATATTAATAAAGATGTAAAAAGAAAACGTGGGACATTAATGTGACGTCACAACTAAATGCCACGGTCCAACAGAAAATTAAAAAAACTTTGCTAATATACTGTAGATTGTCTATGGTGTCATTAAAAACGTATTCAAATATAGTGACGAAATTTTTGATTTATGTCTATTGGGTATTAATATAACTGCGTCATAGTTTGATGTCCTTCCCCTACATAAAAAAAAAGAAACTATTTTTACGTATGGAGGAGATGCAGTATATTATAGCCTCACATTGTACCTACACGGAATTTTAAGAAGATTATAGTTCTGCTTTCCTATAAATTCATTTTAAAAACCTCTACATTAAAAGAAATCTCTATAACCTTCCTTCATTACGATATACGAGTACCTATAATTTGTATTTCATTCCGTCAGCCCATTATGCCCCACTGTAGGTGCTTAGGCCTCCCCCAAAGGCGAGGGGCTTAGAGCATAATCCGCCACAATGCTCCAATGCGGGTTGGTGGATTTTAACGACTGTCATCTGTTGATAGCACTTATCAATTGCCTCATAAAAAATCAGATATTTCGCTCGGTCACGATATGATATGATTTACAGTTTAGAAGTAAGATATACACAGATGAATAGGTTTCGTTGAAACCACGTTGAAGTACATGCAAAATTTTAAAAATGCAGGAATTTCCGAAAACACGTCAGCAGCGCCAACAGCCGCTGACGTGCGTTGCACCTGTCATGCGTCTCGCAAGGCACACGTAATTGCAATTTAACCCAGTTATTCGGTACAGTCGATTTCAAAACACGTTCATTCATGATACACGTCACTTCTTGCCTGTAAGGATACATATATCCTAGGATTCATTGCTGAATTGAAAATTTCTTTAGGCGCCCCTTTCTGAACACTGAACGAAGTTGAATCGTCACGCGCTTGGTTCGGTGACGCTGAATCGGGTGTAATCGGCTCAAGTCGGTAGACGACGTTTCTGTCTGACCAGGAGTGCACCGTTGTTCCAAGAATAACGTTTTTTTATTATGTATTGTGATTCGCATATGTTTTGTATGTAATTAGTGTAATATTTGCATAAATTATTCTATGTTTGTATAGGCTTCACTTCTATACTAGAATCGTGTGGTCATAAGCATGCACGCTATTTATTTATTTTTGTTTACAACGATATTTTCGTTTTACCTTTAAATATGAAATATGTACGTACGAAAAAACTGCATCTGCAGCTCCATCCTCATCCTCATCATCATCATCATCAGCAGCCCATTTTTACCCCACTGCAGGGGCTTAGGCCTCCCCCAGGGTGAGGAGGGGGGCTTGGAGCTTAAGTCCACCACGCTGCTCCACTGCGGGTTGGGAACTGTAACGACCGCCATCTATTGACAGCGTCCGGGACCGACTGCTTAACGTGCCCTCCGAAGCACGGTGTCAGTGATAATGTGTACTTAAGTCAGAAAAACTCATTGGTACACGCCCGGATTCGAACCATGGCCCTATGGAGCCAAATTTGAGACAGGCTCGTTGCGCTCTGGGCTATCACGACATATCCTCATCCTCAACCAATTTATAACGTGACAGTAGGGTTTGTTCACGCAAAATGACGCGTTCAACACGCGTGACCCGGAGCGGCTCGCTGGCTGCCTCATAAATGCACGCTCACTTTGCCGTAGCGTGTGAACAGCTTAGCTTGCCAGCAAATTAACGTCGTTAGTCTGGCAGGCGTAGCGTTAACACGAGATATATCTCTGCACTTTGCCCGTATATGAGTTTGAGGCGGTGGTATTTTTATTTTGAAAGGCGTTTTCATTGAAAGCGGTCATAATGTATAATGACGCTGTAGCGATAAGAGAATGTGCTACGAGGTGCTACGTCGACGCGTAGATTCAATTTGAATGAGACCAAGGACCGGTTCTGTCGTTAACGTAGAAGTTATCATACATAATAATACCGGGACGTTCCACACAGTGCTATCTAGTCCCAAAGTATGCAAGTACTATGCTTGTATTAAGTGTTTTTTGACATAACTTTGTGATTTTAGTACCAATAGATTTTTGGCTTTACATAAAAGTTTTGTGCTTACAAAATTACCTATAATGCCATAAATTGCAATAAAATCGCAGGCAACAAATTTCCTAAAAAGTGTTTTTTTAACATAACTTTGAGATTTTACGATCAATAGATTTTTGACTTACACAAAAGTTTTGTGCTTACAAAATTGCATAAAATGCCGTAAACTGCATTAAAATTAAACGAAATGTTCAAAAGATATCGCAGTTCAAAAATTCCAAAATAACGTTTTCTTTGCTTGAGCTCGAAGAACTCTAAATGTATAGAAATTCTATTTTTTAACTTGCATAACATAACTTTGAAATTTTATGAGCGATCGATTTTTGGCTTACATCTAGACATTTTAGCAAAGTCAAATATCTTTATATCGTAGTTATGTAACATAATCTTGAAATACGTCACAGGAGTGAATTTATTACTTTGTGGAAAAAAATGTACCAAAGAAATACTTATGAGTTGCCTAAGTCTTGCGCGTTTTCTGGCGTTTTTATAAACGTCAGGAAATGCGCACATCTAGTGTTCTAACACCTCGTTTCCACCAAGTATAATACATTGTATTATACTGTCAAATCAATACTATATCACTGTATCATACAGTGTATTATACTTGGTGGAAACGAGGTGTTATATCTTAGACTATTAATATGGTTTTATGTATTTTCGACGCGTAGCGGACGTACGGTTAGAGTAAAACATTACTAATAAAATAAGTAAATTTTAATAAATAGTAAGTAAAGTTTAGTAAACAGTAAGTAAAGCTAACATAAGCTGGAGTACGTAAAACACAATGAAGCACTGGAACTATAAAAAATTTTATCTGCGCACAGAATTCGTAACGATTAAATCCGCAGAAGAACTGGAACGACCGACATAGCTTACTTACATAATTAGTAAGTTGAAGGGGCAACGGGCAGGCCATATCGGTCAGAGAATCGATAACCGCTAAGACAGAAAGGTTAGGTATCGATTAGCGACCATAAGCTGGAGGTTGTGGAGTAGAACGGCTCCCACTAGGTAAACAGATTATTTAGTAAAGGCGGCGGGCCCTCGTTGGTTATAGGTGTCGTTAGAACGTGTGTAGTGGAAATCTAGGAGGAAGACCTATGTCCAACAGTGGTCTCCGTTAGCTGAAACGATGATGATGAAATAAGAATTATGAATTTGACAATTCGGTATGTAAACTAAAAATTGGATTAGGCTGATTCCAAACCATTTCGAGATAAATTGTTTCTTAGCCGTATTTTGCTATTAAGAGCTCTTAAAACAATAAGATGGTAATTATTTCAAGAAAATTGGTTTCACTTTTGTATTATGCCAGTTTGTGGGTAAGCTATAGTATCCAAGTAATCGGGAAAAAAAAAAATCATTGTCAAAGGATTGCCTATTACACAGAATAATATGAATAGGTATTATTAAAAATAATTTGTAGTAAACATAAATAATAATATGCGTAGTCTGTGATCTGCACACATGAAACCATGCGTCAAACGTCAGATCATACGTCAGATTGTGTTTTATCCTTGACTACCTCTAGGCAAAGAAAAATCCATTCAGCCTACCCACTATGAAAATTTGGCTATATTATTATTATATTTGGCAATAATATTGAAATTAGTTTCTTAAAATAGTTTAATTTATCAGAAAAAAATAATTAAAAAAATAATAGCTTTACGTACGGAATCAAT
Source organism: Luffia ferchaultella (assembly GCA_949709985.1). Lineage (NCBI taxonomy): Eukaryota > Metazoa > Arthropoda > Insecta > Lepidoptera > Psychidae > Luffia > Luffia ferchaultella. The sequence goes on along the minus strand of OX453256.1, from coordinate 7,269,124 downwards.
AGATCACAGAATATTTTAAGTGCCAACACAGGGTGTTGTAGAATTGTGTCGCCGATTATTATTGTCATCGATCCAAGTAATTATTTACGAACGTTCTCTACGACGACGACGTTCCCCTTTTGCTTTGTCGGAATTAATATAGATTAATTTTACTTGGCGTTTCCTTTGCGAATTCACCGTCTGCAGAACATTTGTCTCGGCGGCAGAAACTGCGCTCTCAAAGCGATTCTTGCAAAAGTATGGATTACAATTAAAATTTTAATTAAGTCTTAGAGTATTTTACTCGTTTCAAAATCTTTTCAAAGTTCATAAATGGTCTCTCAATGTAATGGGCGTATGTAGTTCCGAAGCATGGATGATAATAGAGTTCCCGCGTTGTGACAACAAAATTGTGACCAAAGAAATATACCACGTATACCAGTTTAGTTTTGAAATATTCGCTGTGAACTAAAATATTACGTGATCCAAATGTAGTCATCATCATCATCATCAGCCCATTTTACCTCACTGCAGGGGCTTAGGCCTCCCCCAGGGTGAGGAGGGGGTTCCAAATGTAGTATTGGAAAAGAAAATAAAAATTCTGGAATTACATTTCATGTGTAATTTAACAAAATATTTATATATAATTATGATAATGACATCATCATCATCAGCCCATTTTACCCCACTGCAGGGGCTTAGGCCTCCCCCAGGGTGAGGAGGGGGTTTGGAGCATAAATCCACTACGCTACTCCACTGCGGGTTGGGGATTGTAACGACCGCCATCTATTGACAGCGTCCGGGACCGATTGCTTAACGTGCTCTCCGAGGCACGGGATAATGACATACGGTCTGTCTAATTTATGAGTCTGTTATTTTGTTCGTTTCGAAATATGAGACACTCGCATCTTGATAAGGTATTAAGTTATCTAAGTTCAGAAGTGGGTTGCAAAATTAGTTACTTAATTGTATTTTACCTTTAATAAATTTTAGGTTCTAGCACTGTCGGGTCCGCATTGTACGCGAATTTACAAAAAAGGCGAAAACTGAGGTTCACGTTTATGTGAGTGCACATTAATAATGTAGAAGGTCAAACGGGCCTGAGCCGCTGTCGTATATTTTTTTCCAATATCGGCCTGCAAAGCACTGTCATCGCCTAGGGAAGGCAATTGTTCAAATTAAAACACTGTCAAATGACATAGCCATATTAACTTAGGAAAGGATCACAGTACTAAGCGTCTAAACAATTTTATCGGTTGCACTTACGCTACGCGATTGAAAATATTAATCACCAAATTGTGTGGGCACCTAGTACTCTGATCCTTTACTAAGTGAATATCCTATGTCATTTGACAGTGTCATAATTCGAATGATCCGATCGCCTCGACAAGGCTATACAATGCGTAACCCGCGGTACCACGTGCTATCCATCCTGCCACACATTCACCCTGTTGTGCTATCTTCAGTAAGCGCCCACTCACAAACGCAATGCTTAAGATCTCGCCTTTTTGTCGGTAAATCGTCTTACTTCTTGTATCACGAGTACCCAAAAAAAGTGATCCAAGCATAACATCGGTCCCCCTGTCTGAAAACATTTATTCGATACACCGAGTACGTAAACCCACGCGCAGTACATCTCATTACGACTTCCGATTGCTGTTCGGCAACTTCGCGTGATTCACTTAATTACGTTTCTTCCTCAATTCTAGACAGAGCTTCTGATGTTTTCAAAGGAATGTACTTTGAGAGCTGGTCTACATAGTCTGGTCGTTCAACGAGATGGTAATTAGATGAATTTTGGCATACAACTTCGTAACCGTGTCCCAAACAATATGCCGAAAGACGCCCCTTAGCATTGACGTATGAAAGAGTAAGGACTGATCGAGTGTAAGCAAAACAGGTATTTCGTCAGGTACGCCGTGATGGCATACCTATAGCGGCAGTTCACCCGTTCGAGTGAGACGGACTTACGGGCTAGAGTGAAAAGTCAGCCGTGGACCATGGACATATATTAAGACTGAGGGTTCCTAGTAAGATTCGCCACTAATAGTGTCCAAGGAGGCATATAAGATCCTATCTCTATTTAGTTACACCGCTACAAAAGAATGAAAACATGTGTTTTGAACACGTAGGTAACAACAATATCTTAAATATTCATATGTATGAAAGTTGTATTATATATTTATATAGATATTTTTTATATACAATATATAATAATAATAATAACGTATACATCACAACAAAGTCTAGCCCCAAACTAAGCATTAGCTTGTTTTGGGTACCAAGCGAAGACACCACATACATATAACGACCAAGACCCGGTGCCAGTATCAATATTCATCCTATAAATATTGACCCGACCTGGGATTCGAACCCAGAATCTCCAGCTTCGTAGGTAGGGTCACGTACCCACTAGGCTAAGCGGTTTTCTATTTTCATCTAAATCAGAATGGATTTTTAAAGAAATGGTTATTTTTACAATTTTTTAAGAAAGTTATTCTTAACCAAAAATTTAAATAGGTATATCAAAACGGTTTCTTATACCCCCCCCCCCCCCCCCTCCAAATAAAATATACTGAATAGTCAAAAAATACCAAAAATTCCCTTACTGCAGACGAAATAATTACCTATAAAATAATTATAATGATTCATAACAATATTTGAAAGAACTAAGAAAAAGAATGATTAACAAAAAATAAAATAAATATATTAAAAATGCGATTCCATTAGTTTAGAACAGAACGCACTTATTACGCGACCAAATATTATGGGAGTACAATACGTATGAGCCTAGGCATAATTAAGTGCATTTGATAATTGGTCGGTTTATATCTCAACCGTTATTGATAATTTTAAACAAACGATATTAATTATTCTAAATTGGCTCTTTATAATAAAAAACACAGAATGAAATACAAATAAGGCCTAATTTTCCTTGCCGAAAATACAAAATGCCATCTTTTTTTCTTGCGTTTGATGTGTGGTTTCTGCATTTTTGAATTGAACACTTCGGCATTGTGCTACATCCGATTAGGTCGGGTGGCGAAACAACACTACAGTTCCAATCAAACTTTATAGCGGATGTGAACATAGGCACAAGTCGCGTCGCAGTAACCAGTTTTAGGTGTAGCGGGATGCAGTGGAGCGAGGGGCAATTGAATCAACCTGCGCAAGTGCGCACAAAGCGTTGTATTCCGATCCGCCATAAAATTGATTGGAACTACACGCAAAATGAGTGCCATCGAGCGTGTTATGGCACTCATTTTTTTTAGACGTTTTTACGTGTCGGACCGCACATCTTCTTAATCTTATATCAATGCCGTGGACGCATTCAGCGTATACGTTGGAAATGAGCGTTCTAAAACTCTATTCTATTTCTATGCCCCTTAGTAATTAAAGCCTACATCTTGTTCTTTTCCCCGTTTGCACATCACAGCCGCGGACTATAATATGGCAATTTTCGAAATAAAGGAGACCCAGTTATAGGAACGCACTCCAAGTCACAGCGAGGTGACAATATCCTTAATATCGTAAACAATATCCTTACCGTCAAGATACGCCGTTTGCGGATTCGGTATACAAACGGCATTTAAAATGGATTTAAAAAGTCGCTGGGAATTTTCTCTGTACTTTTTATAATCTCTATCGAAGTTTGAAACAAAATTTTCATAAAAAAACCGTGAACCCCATTTCTGAAAAAAAAATAACAAAACAAAATTCTTTATCTCAAAACTCTTTTTTGGAGTCCATATTAGTTTTTTTTTATAATATATTTTATTCTTATTTTAGGATTATACTTTAAGAGGAAAAACATTTTCTAATCGGAAAAAACTCTCTTTAGATGTTTTATCTCGTGAGTATTTGACATGTTGGTTTTGGTTTTTTAAATGTTTTATTTCTACCCTCTGCAGAGGTTTGAGAGTTCAAGGGAAATCACATTTGCGCGAGAGCGACCGCTGAATCGAATTTATTTTGCTCATAGTCAGCATTATCTGGACTGGAATTTCCGGCCAAAGTGGTGTTTTATTTCCATACCTTTTCAAAAGCGGGACGTTCGTTTTGAACATTATCCTGTTTTCTGTCCCATTTTTCTGTATAACTATTGAATTGTTTGTGGCAATCAGCTACTGCATAATGTCGTAATAGCCAGCTAGTAGCGAGCCCGCTTGTTTAGAAGGCCGTGGTTCAAATCCCAGGGCATGTACCAATGTTTTTTTTTTTACTAACTTATGTACATAACTACCGCCGATTTTGTGCCTCGAAGAGCACGTTGAGCTGTCGGTCTAGGTTAAGATCCACCGACCGACCGATTCGTTTTAACATCGATATTAGAGAACACTAGATGGGCTACTTTTTGTTTTATACAAAAACCAGCTACGCCTCTTATGGTAAAATTTAAAACATGTTTGTAAAGATAGAGACAACAAAAATATGAGCTTAAAAAGCAGGGCATGTGCCACGCAGACCAACTATGCGCCAGTTGATGTTTTGAAATATTCGCTTTGAAGTGGAATTTTATGTGATACACATGTAAACTTCGTACCTCAAAAAAATAAAAATAATAAATAAATATCTGAAATTACATTTCATGTGTAATTTAAAAATAAAAAACAATCCTAATGACAATTGTCTATTTAATTACTGAATCTGAAATTTTGCTCACGTTTTCGATCATTTCAAAGTTCGAGACACTCCATCCTGATTATGTTGTCTAAGGTTTAAACTTTCCCACGAGACTGTTATAATGTAGACATATAATCCTAGCACAAAACGGTTGATACAGTCGTTCCACGTACTCCACACATAAGCATTGTCAACACACACATGTACTGTAAGCAAACAAATTACTGGTGTTTAGTCTACCAAAGATTATAAATAAAATATAAATAGAAAGGACCAATAGACCAAATAAACAATATTTTATAAGTGATGTATCTAAATTGTGTATATATATATATATATATATATACATATATATTGTATAGATTATTTAATAATATTTTCTGTAATAATATCTATTTAAGTCGTATCAGTGTAAATTGTAATCGAATAATCTGTTTTAAATTGGATAGGTTAGAATAGCTCCTGTTGCAGGATTGCCATGCCCCAACGGGGCGTCGCAGGATGTTATATTGGGTGTAGGACGCATCTGTAATTTTATAATGATTCTGTGGCATGCAATAAACTTATTATGATTATGATAGCCACGAATACAATCTATAACCCCACCAGATTCATTAAAGACCAAACGAGGCCGATTCAATGAAATCTACGCCTCCTTTTATAATTATTCTAAGAACCCAATACATAAATTGAATCAGAATAGTTACCCTGCGATTATTTATGACATGACATTTAGTGTTCCTCCGCCATAAAAATTCGTAGAACATTAATACGATCGCCTTTTTTTCACGTATTACATACTGTTATTCTATCGCGTACGTATAAAGTTGGTTGTACGACTAGCTGCTATTATTTTGAACGGCGGCGTACGGAACAAACCGTGCGTAATATTCTCCCTTCTATAAATTAACTCCGGCTTCATACTACATTCCGTAAACCCTCACAGCGCATACATAGACGCACGCCACACCGTAAAGTTAATAGGAAATTAAATTTACTACCCTCATTTTTCACAGAGCTACTGGACTGTGGGTATTCTTTCTGTTCCAGATACTTTATCTCGCCTGACATTTGGTGTTGCACATTACTTGCCACCGATGTGTATGGTTTTGAAATGCTATGATGCGCGTACCCTATTGCGCAGGTCCGCCATAATTCCCTTCGCAATGCTTCTATGAAATTAGGTTACTGCGAAGTTATTGGGACTAACTTTAGAGCCGCACAGATCGCTGACAAGTAATCTATTTCTGCATTCTTATTCGCTTATTTTTTGATGGACACCAACCAATGGCTATGTCCTTTATAATACTATTATAGATATCGCCAGAAGCGATACAACTATTGTCAGAAACAGCTGCGTGTAAATTTTTTCATCTCGTTTTTGTGTGTTCTTTGTATTAAAAAAATATTAAAAAGAGTTTTTAAAATTTAATTTAATTTAAAATTTGTTAGTTACGTATTATGCTGGCACTTTACCCTCGACTCCGCTCGGTGAGCTGCACAGTGTATGATTTGTTCATCGATACTATATTCAGCTGCCTTTTTTTCATAGGTAAACTTCCATCTTCGTCGGTTCCGAAGTTCCGAAGCAGTTTTTGCGCCAAACGAAACTAGGAATCGCTACACCGAAATACTGCGGAATCTCGCAGCATTTGACGATCACCGAGATGCGGATTCACAATTCGTAATCAAAAAACAGGCAAAAACGCATACATGCTACTTGAATTTCCTCCCCATGTTTGCTCTTATTTCATATTTGAAAACCGGCTATGTACGTGTCAATTGACTTGATTTTGAAACTCTTTGTTTTAGATTAGCAGCCGTATAGGGCGCAAACAAATGGCATCATTACAATTACTCGGGTGTTAAATTTCCTACATAATACGGATACGTAATATTACACTGTTTGAGTCACCACTTGGTCAGCAGACGTGTGTACAATTATATGATTCATTTTGTCGTTCATGTTGAACACGTTCATCCATCAAAACTGGACCAGGGTATTATATCAAATTTATTTTTTCTTCTTCCTTATTATAGTGAGAGCTAACCATTGATATGAAAATAAATATAGAAGTGTCATAGATAGTGTAAGGATCCAAGATAGGTCCGGAGATACCCTGAGCATTTTCGATAGCAAAGGTTTGGGTCAACGATCAGTAGTGCGCTAGTATGTTGAAAGCACAGACAAGTCAACCTTAGAGACCACGCTTTGACAGGGAGTAGCATTCGCCAAGGCTATGTAGTGACACTACATAACTACGTCACTAGTGAGCCGTCAGTTGGAAGCACGTCGGAAGCCATTAAATTGTCAATTTTGAACGAGCCAATGAAAACTAGGCGACCTCTCCCCGCACCCGCCTCTTTTTAGCGATTTCGTTTTTGTACTGACGTTTATTAAAGCGTGGTCTAAAGGTTGACTTGTCTGTGGTTGAAAGTATGCAAAAGTCAGATGTCGCTAGTTCTAACAAATTAATTGAACAATTTTAAATATGTTACATATTTTATCCGACCGAAAAACGACGACGCTTGTATCACTGCGTAAATAAAGCAATCTAGTATTCTCTGAAATCAACGGCTCGAAACGTACGTGACTTCAGGACTTTGACGACATTACCAAGGACGTTGATCTTCGTTCATGCAAACCTTACCGCCCACGCACTATTCTAAATATTTATGTCATTGTGCTATTACAGATTTTCTACATATAATTTCGTCTTGTCCGTTTGTTTGTTCGTCTGTCTGTCACAGCCATTTTATTTGGATACCATTGGCACTATACAGTCATAGTTTATAATAATACATTGGACATCCCACACAGCGCCATCTAGTCCCAAACTAAGCGAAGCTAGTGTTATGGGTACCAGACAATACACTTATACACATATAGAAACTTTTACACCCAGACACAGAACAAATTGATATGTCCATGCACACAAATATTTGTCCCGGACGGGATTCGAAATTGCGACCCTTGGTTCCGCAGTTAGGATCTTTAACCACTGTACAATGGTACAGCAAAATTATTAAAAAAAAAATGGGACAAGCCTGCCATACATGCAATGAAGGACAAAAATTCTAGCGCACATTAATGTGTGGCGTAGCAATAGATGGATTTAAAAAAATGATATCGAGGTCTCCCCTTTATTTTTTCAACCATGAGGTATAAAATTTTACAAAAATTTTGTTAGTATAACAAAAAAACATACGTCAATCACTTCAGACTAGCTTATTTTACTTTCTTTATATTCATTAATTACTTCATTCATGTTCTTATTTTTCTTCTTCATCTTCACTTCATCAGCCCATTTTTACTTCACTGCAGGTGCTTAGGCCTCCCCCAGGGTGAAAGGAGGCTTGGAGCTTAAATCCACTACGCTGCTCCACTGCGAGTTGGGGATTGTAACGACCGCCATCTATTGACAGCGCCCGTCGCTCATTCGTCAGCTTAGGGTACTCCTAACCTGGTCTTTATTTAGAATGTCCTCGATTTTATCGTGGAACCTTCGCTTCGGTCTTCCTCCTCCGATATTTCCATACACTCTAGCTTCATAAATTGTATATAAATGTATAAATTGTATATAATTGTACGTAAAGTGTATAGTAATTGCCTCCCTTGAAAACTATATTTATAATTTCAACAATGTAGTACTTCCCACGCAAGTGTCGTACGTAATAATATATCGCCCTTGGTAAAAACATTCGTTTCCATTATAAGCGGGCCTATATAAAGTTTTATTCGCCATCCGAGTTCGTAAGGCCTTATATGCGAAAACTTTACTGCCTGAGAGAGCTTAGTAAATGATATATCGTCTCCGTCGATTGCTTCCGTGAGGCAGTTTTAGCGCTCGTTAGATATTCTTGCTTCTCCCATTTAAAAGTCATCCTTTCCGTGTTTTTAAGCCTACCTGAGTATCGAATTTTAATGTTGGCCATAAAATGACGTTTTTCATACAATCTTAATTTTTTTATTGGTACTAAAACCAGAACTGTAAAAAGAGATAATTTGGAGATGTACTACATAAGGTCGGTGTTGTTTAGGTTTATCGATAAAATTCATCGTTTCCCTAATTTATAAACAATATTATATGAAAGGGACGTTCAAATTATAAACACGTAATTTGCGTATGAATTAGTAAATACATAAATTGTTATGTGTTTTTGAACCTGAAAATTTTTGCCGATATTTTTTCTGGTTTCGGTCTCGATCTCAACGAATTATCAATTTCTGAGTAGTATAATATTTTCGTAGTATAATAGTGTCGTGACAGCTCGAACGCAACGAACCTGTTTCAAGTCTATAAGACCATGTGGCTGTGGTTCGAATCCTAGCGTGTACCAATGAGTTTTTTCTGACTTAACTACATTAACTATCACTGACTCCGTGCCTCGGAGAGCACGTTAAGCAGTCGGTCTCGGCTGCCGTCAATAGATGGCGGTCGTTACAATTCGCCCACCTGCATTGGAGCAGCGTGGTGGATTAAAGCTCCAACCCCCTCATCTTGAGTGGAGGCCTAAGCCCCTGCAGTGGGGTACAAAAAGGGCTGGAATGGAAATGGAATGGATGGAATAATATTTTCATGAAAAATAGAAGCTTTTTAAATAACTTGAATATTTGGAATCATGTATTGAAATAAGTCCTATTATTATTTTTTTATTTTGGTGTTCATTAGCCAGATTTTTATTACACAAATTTTGGAGTACCCACAGACAAGTCAATCTTATAGACCACGCTTTGACTGTGAGTAGCATCCGCCAAGGCTATGTAGTGACACTACATAACTACGTCTCTTGTGAGCGGTCAGTTGGAAGCGCGTCGGAAGCCATTAACTTGTCAATTTTGAACGAGCCAATCCCCGCACCCCGCCAATTTTTGGCGATTTCGTTTTCGTACTGACATTTATTAAAGCGTGGTCTATAGGTGAAAGTACCTAAATCTAAAGGCTTCTTAGGACCAAAAACAATTTTACATTTTTAGTTGACAGAAATCTAGATGGTGGAGCAATGATCGTTTCATCAATGTTTCATAAAATAACCAACGTTGCAAAACACTACATTACACACACGCTTTCGCGCCATATAAAATTTTAACATTATAATTTAAAGATCCTCAGTGACCAGATCGCATTTTTACTCAAACCGTAAAAATGGATATTTATGGTTTTAAAGCAATCACTACTCTACTAAATTGCATGTTTAAGCTGTACTTGTGCAACATATTTTAGTATGGAATACAACAATAAACGAAGGTATGGTTACCCTACTGGCCTACTGCGTTAGTACGGGCAATTGCGCGGCTTGTGTACTCTTAAAGCCATCAAACTGATATTCTATAATTGTTTAATAAGAGACTTAGCATTAATGATCTTGTACGACTTTTCGTCTTCCCAACGACGGATCCGTGCCTAATGACAATGCTGCCGGTAACGTCCTAATTGAATTATGCCTGTCGTTGTAATTCTCGCGTTCACTTAACGCACCTCATTCGCGTAGATTTACATAATGCTGAGACTGTTTTAAGACTTGATCAGTGGATGATATGCTCCGAGTGTCGTTTTCTGAGGCGATAATTTATTCATGAGTAAATTTTCATTCAAAAGTACATAAGAGTACCTCTGTGATGGAATTTGAAATTTATAGATAAGATCTTCAAACACCTATAAAAAAAAAACTGAAAAGCAGGTCGAGCTCGCGCTGGATCCTAGACCATCTTCAATTTAACAAAAAAAAAAAGTTAAAATGATTTTACTCTCTATACTTGAAAAGTTAAAGTGGGGGTAAGCACTTAATAAGACTTAGTAGCGCATGTCTCCGTAACTATTGACCTAAATAAGAAAGCCATTTTGAAACCACGATATCATAGGGTACTATCTGTGGGTATCCCAGCAGTTAATGTTCGCTGGAAATTTTTTTCGTCCCTCAATTACGTGTATGGTGACCTACCCCACATTTTAAATTGGGGGTAGGTCACCATACACGTAACTAATAATAATTACCATCAATTTTTTTTTATAGTGCTAATAATCTTCGAGTGATGACTGTGACAGACGGACAGACAGATAGAACGAAATTATATGGGATCCGTTTTTTGCTACGGAACCATACAAAGAGCGAACATAGACATAATTTTTTTAAATTTTTCAATCTAGTCCCATGAGGAGAAATGCAAATTTCTACGACAGGAAATAGCTAATAAACATTTTTTTTGTGGTGGTTCCAAATCCTGAAAAATTTTAGTCCATTTTAACAAAAGTTTAATTTAATAGGAAATCACGTCGAACAGTAATGCAGGACAGGATGCAACGCGTGGCGCCGCGAGGCTAGTGACCTCTTTCTCTAGGTATATGCACTAATCAATAAAAAGACATTCAACTCCAACGACGCTTAATTTCGTACTTTGCGACTGCGCGATGTGGATAGATATCGTTATTTGGCCAGTCTTTGGTTTTCGCCCTGCAAAAGGTAGAGTAAAAATGTTTTATTCTTTTTGCTGAGGTCTTTATAAAAAAATCCATATCTTTGGCCCTGAAAGGTGAGTGTGTTAGGCGCCACCTTGAATTAAATGTGTCAAAATTGTTTTTTTTTTTTTTTAACAACGACTAAAGTATCGATTTTTAGACAAAAAAGTTTAAAATAATTACAAAGTACACAAATTTTTTAAAATGTATTTTATTTACATTTAGTCTATAGTTTTAGGTAGAAAGTTATAAGCGGGGAAAAAAATCGAAAATTCTGCAGTCGTTTTCCAGTTAGGTGACGACGTGAAAAATAATCAGAAGAAATCACATATCGACGATTCTCAAAATCGTCAGTAAAAAAAAACTTTCTAAAAACAAGCTTTTATTTAAAAAACGATGTACTAAAACTAAAAAACAATCATCAGCATTTAAATCTCAAAGGTATAGTAAAATAATATTAAATACATATTTAAAACACTTGAGACTTGACCTCAAATAGGAATTTTCAAAGTTGTATTTATTAAATGACGTTTGATGCCTCAAGATAAAATATTTATTTCACATTATCTTACTTTCGTCAAAATTTAAGTTTTCATGAGCCTATATCTAAACAACACAAACCAGAACCTTCTCTTTTCCATATTTTGATTTTAATTAATAAAATTAAAAAATTCGCAAGATGATGCTGGAAAACCGTCGCCATTTTTTTTCCAAATGCAAAAACGTACATTATTACCCCGCTTTAAAAACAAATTCGGCACATTAATCTGAATTGTTGAAAGGATGTAGATGACCAAGTAATAACTATATATGAAATAATTTTTTACTTGAAAAAATATTCAACGTCCCAAGTGGGTACACCTGACAACATCCTAGTCGAAAATAAAATTCATATTAGACTTTGCGCGACATTTCTGCTGATATTTTTGCCTTATTTCCCGTGTAACGTTGTTTAATTTCGTCGATACTATCGGGTTTTGTCGAAAGAAGTCAGTGAAGTTTTCACCAAAATCGATCCAGTCGACCAAACTCCAAATAATTTCACAGAGTGGTTGGTAAATAAGTGCAGAAAGCACTCAAGTTTAAGTAAATTATTATAAATTTCGATTAAGGTTGACTTCATTCCGTTTCTGGGACGGTTGTCAACCCTCGTCAGGTTCCTATTGCCCGTTTATTTTTCTTACACACTAATGATACATAAAGTACAATTATTTTACTGGTCGCACTTTTTCTAGAACAATGACATTAAATCTAAATGGTGAGATTATATTTTCTTGATATGGTCACCATTAGATATGAATCTGGCTGAACTGATATTAGTAAGGATTCGATTTAACCGCGATGTTCGAACGCACCTGCTGCGGTCGGAAAAGGTCCTCTTTCCCGAGCTAATCCGCTTTATGAAAATTAGTCTTTGAATTACGTGGTCACGGATTATTGTGAGCCCTTTTTTCTTGCTCGCTTTTACAGGCTTATAATATACAATTTACAAAACGTAAATAGATCGTGAGGATATTTTTGACATCATCATCAGCCCATTTTTACCCCACTGCAGGGGCTTAGGCCTCCCCCAGGGTGAGGAGGGGGGCTTGGAGCTTAAGTCCACCACGCTGCTCCACTGCGGGTTGGGAACTGTAACGACCGCCATATATTGACAACGTCCGGGACCGACTGCTTAACGTGCCCTCCGAAGCACGGTGTCAGTGATATTGTGTACTTAAGTCAGAAAAACTCATTGGTACACGTCCGGATTCGAACCATGGCCCTTTGGGGCCTTATAAATTTGAGACAGGTTCGTTGCGCTCTGGGCTATCACGACTGAGACAGGTTCGTTGCGCCGTGATAGCCCAGAGGCTATCACGGCGATTATTTTTGACATACTTATTTGGGATCATACGAGAAGGTAGTTTCTTTTGATTGATTTGGTCTCGTTATAGTAAATGAAAGAAGCATTATGCAGCTAAATTTCAGCGACCACACGCCGTCAATTTGACTTGTGATTTTTTTTTTATTGAAAAAACGTTATAGGATTTTGTGGAGCTATATTATATTATAGTAATATTATATTTAAAAGCATTTTAGTTGGTCCGTGTTCGTTCTAAATGAATTATTCATGAAAATGAATTATTATTAGTAAGAAAATGAGTTGCCAGTAGTGAATCAACTTCTACGTCGAAGAAAAGTGGCCGAGGGCCATGATTGTTTTGACTAGTTCCTATTATGTTTAAAATCATTTTACTTACTGTAATGTAACCCCTGACTACAACCACTTACACATATATTTATTTATATTATGGAGAACTAACAGTTAGACTATAAAAGTATGAATTGACTAGAATATTCTGCGTTTACCACTCATACTATAGCTAGCTGGTGTGAGATGGGGAGTTAGTCCGAGTTTCAGTGCGCAAGGTCCCCCCGCGCCGCTCTTCAGTTGCTCTTCACTCCCGAGAAATCCCCGCGCGCCGATTTCACCCCTAAAATTGCGTAATGTCACTTCGATACTGGGAATTCACATTTATGACTCTATTAAAACCAAACACAGCTGTCAAATTAATTTACTCTATGAGTTAGACACATAGGTATATCAAAAAAGCTAGAACGACAGTCGAGCACTGAATCAATATTGCTAAGGACATTTTAAGAGTTTAGTTTTGGGATTTTCCAATGGTTTTTCCTCCTTCATCTGCTACTATCGTCCTCATTGCTTTCTTTGATATCTTTATGACTTTGGTTTAATTAAATCTAATACTTTATTTTCTCGTAATTCCTATAAAGGTTACCATGTACATTAATTTGTATCCTACGGTCTAAAGATAGCTAACTAGCTTAAGGCCCCCAGCGGGCTTCACGGCGGGCGGCGGTCGTCTGCAAGCAAATTTAATACCGGAAATTGACTCGACTCGACGGTTTATCTACTTTGACCTCGTTGACTTAGCGAGGTAAAACTATTGGATCCTCACTTTGCTGCGTTAACGAACCGAGCACTCGGATGCGCGTTTCGTTGTTCAAATCGCTTTTGAATTCGTCCTTTGCGAAATGGCGGTACACTGCCTCAACGCCTTCTATTTCTTTAGGTGAAATATGAATTAGTGGTCTTTTGAATTCTTTAAAAATCGAAAACCTACTTGCTTTCTAGCTTCGGAAGGCTAACTTGACGAAAACTGTACTACACTTGTATTTATTTTTAATTATCCTTTGTCTTGTCTCTAGCTAGATTTACTTAAAACCACGAACTCTTAATGGCAATCTAATTTTTATACATGATGATTTCAAGACAGCTTTCTTGCTATTAAATTTTTGGTCTCTCATACCTTTCTATATTTAGCATCTCATGACTCCAATAATAGTGCTATTTGACTACGATTCGTGTAAAAATCAAACATAGTATTGTCGAAGATTGTCCCAGTATCGATTACTCGTACGATCCTTCATAAGCAGCGGTCGTCGGCAACCTTGCAGCCATTTAAGTATCGCGTTGCTCGAAGCTCTCACTACGTACGATTTAATACGAGAACGTTACTATTTTATGGTTTCAATACAATCGTTTCTAGTTGAGGTTTTATAGATCCTATTGCGATGTGCCAATCATAAAGAACTGATATTCCTTCAATATTTGACCTTGCAAATAAGGTTGTCAACCGTTCTAAATTTTATTGTCCTTTTTGTCCTGGGAATCAGGCAAATTCAAAGCAAGACGGTGCCAGATAGATTGGCTTTGCGTATAGTTTGAAACACGGCGCGCGACTATAAAGCCAGACTTGTCCAGACTAAAATAACGAACTCTACGAAAGTATTGCGAATTCGAGGAAGTTCTGAAAACATTTTTAGAAGAAAAAGCAAGACAAGATGGAATAATAACACCATGTGAACAGTACAACAATTTTTTTATAAGAACTAGAGGGGTTGTAATTTTTATGGGAATATCACATTTGTTTTTTATGTTGCGATTCTATCATAACTGCACTACATAGCCAGCACAAAGCGGCGCTTTGTTGCTCTAGAACAGAAAAACTGTATGGAAATCCTTTATTGCATTTAGTTTTTTTTTATAGAGCATGCTTTCGGTGGCCAACCTGACGGCTATATAGAGTTTGACCATTAACAGTTAAAAATACTGGCTATAAAGGAATTACCATTTCTTTTACGATAAAAAACAGTCAACAGGGAACGTCAACAGCGCTAATTTTTGCTGAAAAAGTTAAGCGTGCTAACTTTATAATAGTATTTTATTTAAGTAATTATAAAAATTTAAATTTCAAGTGACACTGAAATTTTCTTAACTCCGAAAAAAATTCAAATCGAAGCTAAAATGAGAATTTATTAAATAATTAATTTATTCACGAAATTCTAATTTCTATGCAGTTTTGTTTTTAACCTACTTTTCTTGCAGTAGTTGAAAAAACTGATTATGCACCTCGTTTATGCACTTACGCACTAATTCATATCACCCTCGTGCTTTTTATAGCAAAATAAGCACTCAGTGTAGTAATAAATTACTTTTTGCTCGGTGCAACATTCTACTATTGTTAGTTGAATAAATATTTTCTCTTTGTGATGTCTGAAGCCGATAGCAGAAACTGACAGCCAGAAACAAAATGCTAAATCTATAGCCGAATATAGTTTTAAAAAGAATTGATTACGTTCTCATATTACGTTCAAAAACATGGTTTATTTTTTTATACATACTATACGCAACGGTTTTATTGTATGTATAGAGCGATTGAAAACAAACTTCATTTAAATATTTTCATTTTCCCGATTCCCACTATTTATTTAGAGCTCCCTTACAAAGCCTCTATTACAACGTTTTTCCATCCGCATTTCTTTCGCTGTTTCTAAAAAACAATAAATTCATTTTGTTCCGCTTATTATTAATCCTTGATCCCAGATTCAAATTTTAAAATTCCTGCAGTTTTCGATAACTTCGAGTTGGTGAAGAGGGCTATAATTTGTGCGCGCATCTGTCCTGACTACCTTAGCTAGTCATCACTTTAAAGGATTATTAACCACTCTTAGATCTGTGATATAACACACCTGTTCTCACAATAAGCATATGAGATGTCTTTAATTGTGCCTGAGTTGTTTTGTGAGTATATTTACAAATATAAGTACATTTATTCATTATGCATGAATAAGTGTGTTATAGATTATTGTAGCCACAATTACGTCAGCCGTGACGTATTCATGTAAGTATGCGTGCACTGTTTACGTGTAAATTGAGGTATTTTTATGGCCTGTGATCGTCTATAAAATTACTAAATTGATTTGAGAGTAAAGTAATGATAACTCGATGATATTTAACGAGTATTCGGATACGAATAGTTACGCCCTATTTAAATTGTACTTTCGGTTTCGGCAACTTATTTACCGTTATATGGGCGCAAAATAGGACAGCGGACTATCGGGATGTTGTATAACAAACGCCGATGTTTTGGGGTAACTTTTGTTATTGTAATGAATAAGGTCATCTTGTTCCTTTTTAATTACATTTGATTTAGTGTTTTTAAATTCGAATTTCCTGTATTGATCAGGGATAAATTTATGAAAGTAAGTCGTTGCTTATATGTATTGTATTTTCGGTCGAAAACTGATTCGCCTAGTAATCCACTCAAACTTGGCCCTTAGGCTAACGGGACCTCGGGGTTTTATTATTAAATTGATAACAAAATCCCGACTTTGGGCCGATGTGCGTTTCTTTGAGAGACTGTCCGCTGTTCTTCAGAGGACGAAACTACGTTTTGTCACCTGAAGACTTCACTTTCAGCGAGCGTTTTACTACAAACACTCGTCTCACGCAAACGAGCATGTTTCACAACGCCCAAAAGGTCTCCCTGTGCACTTACTCTGAATGGAATTCCAAACGCAGTCCTCGAAAGAAAAACAATTTGACGGTTTTCGAAGATAGGTTCAGCATAGATTTGCATACATGTGTTTGGCTGGCCAGCCTTGACAATTTGTCATGCGGGGGGTGGTATCCACCTGCCCGAGTATTGTTTTGCGCAATAGGTATACATTTCGAGGGGTCGATTCCGACTGCCTCACGTTATGCGGTTTTATGCAATTCGATCATGCAGGGCGTATTACGCCTACCTGCGTGTATATATATATATCTCGAGGGGCCGTTGGCTGCCTCGCTTGATCTTATGATAGTTGGCATATATTTCGATGCTGTATATAGTTGTTGTTGCAAGGGGTCAGTGACTGCCTCGCTTGATTTTTATATGCAACTGTTGTCCGTCAGTATTTATCTGGCACTATATTAGTGAGAGGACTGACTTTACTTTGTTAATATCTAAATGAGGCAGAAAACCTCTATTATTTTAACTCTGGACAAGATAGCAGCTGGAGTTAACTCAGCTAATTATATCGAGCAATATTTTGACTGTGAATTATCACCACTCATGTATTTAGTATATTTCCATCTAATACAATGTATTGTGCACATATTATTCAGAGCTTTGGTCAATAGAACAATGACTACTTTTAGCTTTGTGTTAAATCACTCTATTTATATAAATATATTGACAATATTAAATACCGCACACGTGTATGTGCGCTGGTACCGAGTTCAGTCTAATTTAACGCACCTTTGTGTTATGCTTGTGATAAAGAATTAGTTACATAGTTTCCTTTTGTATATGAAAGGAAATTGTATCCATTACACAAGTTTTGTATTTGTTGGCAAGATAATCGTATTGAGTTTAATACACACATTTGTGTGGATGGAAGGTAAAACATGCCCCAACCTCGCATGTCCTCGTGCCAACCAGACCATTTTATTTTTGAGCTGGCTCCGGTCAGAGTTCAGCCAGCAAGTCTAATTTCGTATTTACATTTGGTGAATTTACTTTTATTTCGTTAATGTTACTTTAAGATAAATAATTAATTGCAAAACAAATGGCCTCCTCTGACTCCATCAATTATTTATCTCTTTCTCAGTATTTATCAACAATAAAATTAATGGTGCAAAAGTATTTATCTTTTATACAATACAGACTTATCAGTTATTATACTTTTGGTCGGCAAACGAAATTAGACATTTAAATTTAATTTTAAGGGCATGACCTCGCAGTACTAATTTTCTGAACTATTTGTATAACTGAATGTAAATTTAAAACTGGATATCTTTGATTGAGGCATGCCGCTATTCATCTCGCGACATTACAAGCTGCGACATGATATTAACTTTTAAAATATGAAATGAGCAACTTCTCTATTTTATAATTAAATCAGACCTCGATCAGACCTCAAAAAACAAAATTAACAATGAACGAAACCTTAAATTTAACCGGCTGAAAATGTAGCCGAGTTTCTTTGCAATCAATCATAATGAACTTGAATATTAATCAATTCGGTTATTCCAACCACACGCACTCTCGATTCAAACGGTATAATATAGTAAATTTATTGTTTCGATACTCTTTGGTAGAATTAACTCAATTTAAGACAGATGTGCTATTATGAATTTGAATCGTAGTTATAATCTACTATTTTCATGGTTTCGGGATAGTAAAATAATTAAATATCGAATATCCAAATGGAGTCAACAGTTGAAACAGTTATCTCTATAAAATAGAGTAAACAAAATATTAGTAAACTAAAGTCTTTGCGCTTACCTTCAAAGCAGCTCAACTAGGTTAAACTCTCACCGAATTCGGGCACACGCCAACACACCTCGGCCTAGCTGCTTGCCCCGTTCCGCCACTCCGGTCTTCGTCTGCTCGGCACAAGGGTTGAAAATCCACTACCCCTCTGCGCCCGCGTCTCTCATTCTATATATCTCCGTCTAACATGAAACCCTCTCCTATAAGTTCGCAAATCAGCACGCTCGTACCATTTTCGCCCTTATGTCTATATACTCAAAGTCTCATACCCCTAACCCTCAAACCGAAAGTTTGTGACTAAATTCCGTATTTTGACTAATTCGGTTTTCCTTAACGAGATGTCGCCACTAATATCGAAATTCACTCGAGTAATTAGTATAATTTTATTTCTGTCTTGTACTTTACAGTTAATTGTTTGTAGGTGTAGTCGTCATATTTATAATAGTCGTAACACGAGTAAAACCCTCATTTACCGTAACTTAGTCACAAAGTGCGTCTCGGATACTTTACTTAAAATCCAAAACCAAGCCTGTAATTCAAATCTTGTTTGCATAGCGATAAGGTCGATATAAAACTTTCTCCTACAGGGTTTTGTGACCAATACGGATTGAACAATATAAAATGTATAACGTGCATAATTCATTTCATATATATTTCAATGTTTTACCACAATTTTAAATCCACACAGCAGTTTTGTTTATGTAAAAGGTACACCCCGGCGTCTCTACCTGACACCGAAAAGCACCCTCGACCCTTGAACACAGATGCTCTGCACGTGATCAGTGCAACTTCGATCAGAAATCGTTTTACATCCCAACTCTCGCAACATACTAACTAACTGACCATTCGCACAAATCTCCTTCGTTTACTGTAAATACCTGCCATGTATCATTCTTCGAAACTGATATTAGTAAAAGAAATTATTATCTAGCCTCAATCGACGATAAATCACTTCACGAATTTCGCATAGCAATTTATCCAAATTATTTTGTATCGTTCCCCGTAAGGGCGCAGTCTATTGTAGTTTCGGAGAATTACAAAAAAAATTTTGCCTTGCGCTCGGGTAAACTTGAGGTCCTTTCTTAACGACGCTTTGAGAGTGTTTATCGGAATTTTTGGCTCCAAACTACCATAAATCTCAAAACCAACTTTAGAGAATTGCGTCACACGTCTGTGCTATATACTTGACACAGCTCGCTTATCAACGTCGACACGTATAAAATCATAAATTTGATCTTTTAAGCGAAATCCGCCATAAGCACTTTTGGGCTTAACATACAACATGTGAAAGCAACAAATTATCAAATTTATGAGTCCTAATACCCCATATACAACTAGCGTCTTGCCCCGATTCTGTTTGCCTCAGTTTATGGTTATTTACAGTATAAATGTATGATAGCTTATCTAAAATCAAATACATATATACCTAGCTTACACAGTTATCTATATACAATGCTGGGGCCACCTCATTGGGATCATAGGGATCATCTACAAATCGCGTAGATGTCACAATAATATGACCCCCGTGTCGTGACAAAACTTATGTAGAAGTTGATTAAAAATTACTTCCCGTGTATAGTCATATATAGTTTTTTTTCAATGCACTTCTCTTTAAAACTATTTTTGTATTTTACAAAAATTTACACTTTTTCGTAAATTTCCTAAATCATTATGTAGCGATTCATAGATTACATCTACCTTCCAAATTTCATCTATATAGTGCCAATGATTTTCAATTAAAATGGCTATGGCAGACACGGGGCAATACGGGCAGATAGACAGACAGGGCGTAATTATAAGGGTTTAATTTTTGCATTTGGCTACTGAACCCAAAAAATGGTGAAAATATTTTACACACATCGATATTTACAACGGTTTTAATTCAGAAACGCCTCACTTTGTTTCCATTACAATTTTACCTTCCAATCTATATCGGAATAATTATAAAGCCGTTCCGTGCCATAATTAGGTACAAGTTATTGATCGCGTGCGAAATTTTCCCGTTTCGACATCAATCATCCGTTATGCGTATAACAAACAATCGGCGGAATCCCCCCCGTCTACTATCCATCCCTTCCTTTATGAGGATGTTGTTTTTGTGTAAGGGTGGATGATATAACTTCGTTGGGAATATAACATTTTAATGATAGAGCAGGATTTCAATTATGATATCGTTTCATTTTATAACGGAACGCGAGCTGATTAATTTAACGTCGGTTGTTAATTTATAATCCTACATAATTATATAATTACGTAGCGTTCAACTACAACGGTAAAAGAAAATCTTAGAAATTGTTAATATTGTAATATTTAGTTAAATATGCTATAATTTTTTTTCTGTATTTGCAGAAAATTAACTAAAATTAACTTCGAAATTGTCACAGAAACTTTATTTACGTCTTAAGACATAAGAGGGGTTCGAAGGTCTTGGACATCGGCCAGTTAGATTTTCGTTGTATGATGCTTGTTTCGCGCACTATGCTCAAACGTTCTTTAAATTAATGTATGGGTCAGGGTCAATACTAATTTGGTTTACATATTTCGGTTGCTTTTATAATTGTCATATTGTTGTAAACTTAAGCTAATTTGTTAAAGATTATGCCCATTAAAGAATTTGTATTTACTATTTATGATGATACGTTCACCATTTTTTTTTGTCACGATAACTAACTGAAGCGATTCGAAAGCTGCCGTTGAAAAGGGTACTTCGTCCCTTAGCCCTTAGTACCTCAAATGACATCCTACCAACGGGCGTTGCGCGCAGTAAACGAACCCTTTTAAATGCACCCTGTCGAGGATAGGTTTTTATGAACATTGCTTATTCGCCATTATAACTAAAGATGTCACTTTTGAGAGCATAGAAACATTCCGAAGAATGGAACATTTATTCCTTTTTTCGCGCCAAAAGGTTAAAATAATGGTGCCTATAACGTACCATTTTAGGGTTCCGTAGTCTAATAAGCAACCTTTACAGTTTCTCCATGTGCGTCCGTTTGTCTGTGTTTCACGGCCATTTTATTCAGATACTTAGGTCTACGAGGTTTGTATGTTTGCATGTCGTATGCCATATAAATAAAAAAACCGGTCAAGTGCGAGTTAGACTCGCATGGGAAAGTCTCCGTACCACAAATCATCACATTACGTAATAATATATGTTTTGGTAAATCTGATACAAATTTTAGCTAGAATCTGGACACGACCCGTTTGTATAAGTAAGCTACCATAGTAACCACTTGACCCATTAAGCTTATTACTACTCAGTGAAATTAAGCAACACGTTTTACGCATTTTCTCTCGATGACTATTTTCTGTTTTTTCACAGGAATTTAAAGTAAAGATTTTCGTTTATATTTTCCTGTAAAATACAAGTATAAGCGAGGCCCTATATTCGTTTTTTTTTTTTTTTCAATATTTTAGGCTCACTAGTTTCGAGAATGAAGGGCGGAATGTTAGATTTTCGTATATTTTGTTTAATATATTTTGTACAAAAAGCATTTGAACTAATGTACAGAAATTGTTTAAAGGACAGTTCTCTTCTAGCACTCCGTTTTTGTATGGATTTTTTTTAAGTTTTTCATCATCATCATCATCAGCCCGTGTCTCAGGACTGCAGGATATAGGCCTCTCCCAAGGCTCGCCACCACACACGATCCTCCGCCTTCCGCATCTAATTACCCCCGGAATGGTGCTTCAGGTCATCAGTCCACCTGGCCGGGGGGCGTCCAACGCTTCGCTTCCCAATACGTGGCCTCCACTTGAGAACCCGTCTACCCCATCGGTTGTCGGTTCTACGGCAAATGTGACCGGCCCATTGCCACTTCAGCTTGCTAATCACTTGCTAGCTTGCTAGTTTGAGTTTTTCATTCATTGATTATGTAATACTTCATTAAAAATTGTCTGAAGTGATTTAGATGATATTACGTATCTATATAGAATTGGATACGATATGTGGTACCGTTCTACTTTTTTCAAAAATCAGAACCAAATAAAATGACAGCCATAGAAAGTTTTCCATTTTTAACGACTAAAACGCGATATCTTCGGCAGTATTGTTTTAATGCGAAAAACGATTACAATTAAAATTTTAAAACTGTACTAACGTACATTATCATCTATTTTTGACAATGACAAATATCGTTGGAAATAGCTGTTTTGTTATTAAATAAAAACAATACTACAATCAACCGGCGAAAATAGACAAAATTGATGTTATATCGTGGTAAAGAGCGTTTTCACATTTTCGAAAAGAATGTATAATTGGGACCAGGGAACATGTCAGTATAGCCATCCATAGTGGACGAAATCTTGCTCTGAACGAACGAGAAACATATAACGAAAATCCATCTCGCTGGTTTCCTGGCTGGTTCATTATGGGCTTGCTTGTCGCTGCCTTTCCATAACTCCGCCGCGTAGTCGTCTTTCTTTTTTCCATGTACTTCGATGGCAAGGGCGACAAAATCGCAGCAATAGTCACACGGAGCCTATCTCTAAGGATTTTCTGAACGGTGTTTGCGTTCGTGAGCAAATTGTAAAATTTACCTATCGATACTGTGCCACGGCAAAGTTATCGCCGCAACTGCACACCTTTTTATCCAATGAAGAATTTTATTGTATGAACGTGCGATATTTCGCCTCTACATATTTGTATCACGCGACTAAAAATCGCAGTGTGCACTTGGTCTTAGAAACCGTCGTGTAAAATTCTTTGACAATTTCGTATTGTATAATAGTACATTATGATGCAAGTACGGTAAGCTGCGTATTATAGTCGAGGTGTTTATAGGCACGAGGCGAAGCCGCGTGTTTATAATAAACCGATAACTATAATTGCCAGCTTACTGAGTACGAGCATCATACGACGTTTTTCAATACATTTGCGATTAAAATCAGGTAGATACTTCGAATGTAATAATGTTGGGAACTAAGGGCGCGAGCGGGTTGCATTTCGCGGTTTACGCATGCATTACAAACAGAATGCTCGTTTGTGATTGGTGTAAAGTAAAAAGGCCTAGTGCTGTAAAATACAACATTACGGTACAAGTTTCGATGTCATAAAGACCGTATTAATAGCAAATCTATTGAGAAATGTGTATCGAATATTCTTGGTTCTACGTTATTGTGTTCGCCCTAATAATATTACAGATTTCCCTTTTAGTTCGTTCCGGAGGCAGAAGAATATATTAATACAAATGAAATTTGTATCTCATTGAATAGTAATATCACATCTAACTTTCGCGATCTTTGTAAAAAGAAGAAAATATGTTCCGTTACACATAATACGTATCTTCGATATTTTCCATCGTCGGGAAAGCCTACCGTTGTTTAATGTGAAAACTTCTTCAGACGCGATATTCTTAAAATGCAAATGGCTGTATTGGGTTTACCCTGAATCCTTTGCGTTGACTCGACTGTATAATAAAAAAAGATTGTTTTTTATTTTATTAGTTGTCTTTTTTTTTCAATTTAAGTAATGTTTTGTTATCATTGGCTATATTTATTCTTTACTAGCGTTCTACTTCCGCTTTCATATTTCAATCGGCTAAAACACAATAATAACACAATAATAATAGGACATTCCACACAGCGCCATCTAGCCCCAAACTAAGCAAAGCTTGTATTTTGGGTACCAGATAACTAATATACATACTTAAATATTTTTTACAATACAATGGAATTGATGATGACAAATAATATTGATATTCCTACGAAATGTATCTGTGAAGTTTTTTTTTTTCGAGATTTTTTACATCTTTAGCATTCTAATTTTAGTTGGTCCTATAATACTTTAATCCCTATAAGGAATAAGATCGATGGAAGTCATAAAAAAAACATGAAAATGGTCGATTTTCTGTCTATGCCATTTCTAATGTTTTATTCCAGCTACGATACTTTAAGTAGCACTTCTTGATCTTCTGCGAATTCTAACGCTTTTTAAAATTATGTTTTATAAATATAATTCACTCAAACATTTAGTTGTATTCAAATGGTTGAACATCAAAACTATATCACAAATTATAGTGAATTTATACAGTGGATTTCCTTGAAATAATTCACATTCTCCGGGGAACTTCTCCGCGTCTAGTTAGCATTCTCGACAGCAGCTCCTCGGTCGGCTCGTTCCTAATATTTATGCCACGACCTTAGTACGCTTTAACGCTTAAAGCGCTTCATCATAAGTTTTCAGCGCTTTCATATATTGATGTATCGTTCTGTATCCAATTTATAAATCCCCGGGATAGCAGCCGAAATGACTGGCGATTTATGTGAATCATCCATCGCCTAGTTATATTAGACAAGTATATACAACGTAATAGTTGTTCGACTGAAGAACTCTTAGGAGGTGATTCAGTTTAATATTTTCTAACCTATAAAACTAATTAAATAGTTATTAGTCACTAATTTAAATTATTATAAATATTATTAGCATTCGAAGATGAGTAAAAAACGCGAATTAAATTAAATTTTTTAAGGTGTTATATTGACCGGCCGATTAGTTTAGAGATCGAAGAACCTGACTGCAAAGTCAAAGGTCAGGGGTAAGCATGAACAGGCCTGTTTCTTCCGTGTGTGAGTGTAATCTTATATCCATATATATACATTAGTGGTGTGGTTCCCCATAGCACAGGCTCTATCTAGTTTGGTACTAGATGGCTGTGTTACATATTAGTAGACGGATAGAGTGGAGAATCTAAATCTTTATCCTTTAAGCAAGTACTATTAAAGTTATATAATTTAGAGTTATGTAGTTCGAGCATGTCCTTACCTAAGCAAATTTCAAGAGGTTTTTTTTAACATGGCAACATCTTAGTTACGGTCGAATAATATCGAAGATGTGATAATTTCAGTTGAGGTATGAGGAAAATCGTAGGGGTACTACACGAGACACGTTAGGTAATCGGTCGACGGCGGCGTTGCGACGGACTATGCCGGTGCGAAAGAGAGAACGGCGCGCGCCGGCGGGCTATTGATCGCGGGGAATGACGCCCGGGGTGACCCAAATAGAGCCTCCGACGACCGCCCGCGATACCTTCCCCTTGCCGACGAATTTTCACATCACCGTCTCATCGCGGCGACCGAATGGCACATCGTGTCGTGCCCGCGTCGCCGATACCGATGTCCATTTAAGGCGATGTCATTCTAAAATGCTCTATATTTAGATTTCCAGCAATTGAATTGGATACGAAATTCCGATTTTTTTTTCTTGTTATATGATTGAATTTTTATGAATTTACAATATAGATAACTCGCCGTGACCACAAAAATGTGGAAAAAATATACACCTTTTAATGTTTTGAAATATTCGTTGTGAATTTTGTTTGACTCACATGTAAAATTCGTACTGGAAAAATAATTACACGTGCTCAAATTACAATTCATGTGTTCAAAATACATTTAAAAAAATTTTTAAAACAATCACAATGACATACGGTCTGTCTAATCGCTTAGGCTGTAATTTTGATCACCTTTTGGATCGTTTTGAAGTGTGAGACGCTCCAACTTGATAGTTATGGTATCTAAGACCTGGAATTATTGTACAAATAAATGAGTGTTTCACGATAAAAAAGAACTTTTTCAATAGATTTGCTATAAATACGGTCTTTATGACATCAAAACTTGTACCGTAATGTTGTATTTTACAGTACTAGGCCTTTTTACTTTACACCAATCACAAACGAGCATTCTGTTTGTAACGCATGCGTAAACCGCGAATAGCAACCCGCTCGCGCCCTTATTTCCCGCCATTATTACATTTGAAGTGTCTACCTAATTTTAATCTCAAATGTATTGATAAACGTCGTATGATTCGTACTCAGTAAGCTGGCTATTATAGGCATCGGTTTATTATAAGCAATCAGCTTCGCCTCGTGCGTATAAACACCTCAAATGTAATATGCAGCTTACCGTACTTGCATAATAATGTACTATTAATGTACTAACCGTAATAACTGTTGTGTAATATAAAATATGTCTCTGGATGGGCCATTGAACATGCGAAATATTTCGGCTGCCATTATAAACAATAAAAAAATAAATTAACTATACCTTTAAAAGCTTAGTGTCGGATGTAAGCGAGCGTGGCACCACCGAGGTACGTCGCCTTAACACGTCCGTGTATAAGCGACACTGGTAAGTAAACGTGTGTGCGGGTACCTTATTCGTCCCCAAGATAACGCACTTTCGGAAGTGTAACACATAGAAGCACAGTGTCAAACGTAGTATCTGATACAGGATCCTTACGTAACGTACAGCGAACGTGTCGCCGGCGGCGTTTCTCTATACTAGGAGTTATCTCTGTCACTTCATCTCTTTGTGAGTGGGACCATCGTTTGACATTTCAATTTATGCCACTTGATTTTTCAAATGTCGACTCGCCGATCCCACGAAGCCTTTTCAATCGATTTGATTATGCTGATGTATTTAGTGTCACTTGACAGGATATTCATAGTTTTTTTTTCGTGCTTCAAAAATTACCACACGATATGCAGTATCAAAATTTAAAACATTTTTATTCGAAAAAAAAAATTATTTGTAATAAATACATTTAATAAATATTTATTAAAAAACTTCATATATATTAAGTGTAAATGAATGTCTGCTATTACAAGTTTAATTATTACTATGAATATTATAAACGAAAACATGAATTTTTAATTAAGTAATTGAATTTATTTAAATTTTATATTACAGTTAAATATAAGTAATGAACAGTAATATTTTTTTACTTGGTAAAATTGTAGCAGATTGCAATCATGAACCTAGAATACCCGGATGAATATACGAACTAACTATCGACGCACCTCTGTAGTACGCCAGCTTGTTGTGTACGGACGTGTCAGCTAATAACTAATAATAACATATACATATACATTCACAACAACGTCTAAGCCCCAAACTAAGCATTAGCTTGTGTTTTAGGTACCAAACGAAGACACCACATACATATAACAACCAAGACCCGGTACCAGTATCAATATTCATCATATAAATACTGACCCGATCTGAGATTCGAACCTGGGACCTCCAGCTTCGTAGGCAGGGTCGCTACCCACTAGGCTAAGCGGTCGGCAACTAAAATAAACACTTTCATATGCTGTAGTAAGTTTACCGACCGTCAGTATCTATGCTGCGCTCACGCATACTTACGCGGCTGCCATTGCAGTGTTTCATTGGTTGTTCAGTGATAGGGGGGCTAAAGTTTTTATTACGTCTTTGATTGCAATTATGAGAAATAAAATGAGTGCCTTGAGAAATGTAGGAGATATCGTAAATTGTTGTACTAAAATCTGCCAAATCTCAAACTATAGGGGACGATTTTTGAGCGTAACGTTTAGCACAACATAAAGGCTGGATTATCTATATAAGAGATTCGCCTAGTAATCAATAACTGATCTATTCGGGTGGAATTTTCACGTATACGTATATAATTTGCGTGTCTAGTCGTCATAAATCTTACATGATTTGATCGCTGTTTTGCACCAGCACGAAGTTACGGCGAACGGAAATTCCTTAGGAGATTTATGTTCTACGACGCATTTAATCTTATTTCATACTACATTACGTCCGCGACTGCATAATGCACGTGCTGCATATAGGTAATGAGGGGTCATCTATTAATTACCATACCGTCAGCCCAAATGTCCCACTGCAGAAGCTTAGGCCTCCCCTAGGAAGATTAAAGGAGTTTGGAGCTCAATCCGCGACGCTGCTTCGATGTGGATTGGTGGATTTCAACGAGTTGTATAATCGGGGCCGACGGCTTAACGTGCTCTCCGAAGCACAGAGTCAGTAATAGTTATGTACATAAATAAAAAAAAAACTCATTGATATACCCTGGGTCTCGAACCACGACCTTCTAAACAACACGCGTGCTCGCTACCATTCGGCTATCACGACACTATTAATTGCGTCACACAAATGTCATGGTTTTTGACCCTCCTCGCCCATCACAGTACTGAGTTGTGACGTCATCATCATCATCAGCCCATTTTACCCCACTGCAGGGGCTTAGGCTAGGGTGAGGAGGGGGTTTGGAGCTTAAATCCACCATGCTACTCCACTGCGGGTTGGGGATTGTAACGACCGCCATCTATTGACAGCGTCCGGGACCGACTGCTTAACGTGCTCTCCGAGGCACGGAGTCAGTGATAATTAATGTACTTAAGTCAGAAAAACTCATTGGTACACGCCCGGATTCGAACCATGGCCATATAAATTTGAGACAGGTTCGTTGCGCTCTGGGCTATCACGACACGAGACGTTGTGACGTCAGAAAATTCTAAATTCCAAATTTACTGCAATTTTATTATTATTAAAATATTATTTTAACATTTTGAAATAATGTTAGGGAATTAAAATAATAGATTAAGATTAGTATTGGCGTACAACTGAATAATTTTTTTGGTCTTAAAATGTGACGTCACAAAGCTTGCCACTACTATCCAACTTCACATAGTATGTAGTACTTTCTGGTTGGTTTATTCAGAGTTAGTTTATTTTATGTAAATAAATGAAAGAATATAAAAAAAGGTCATCGCGTGGTTTTATTTTAAAAGCTTCGCTGTTGAATTGTAAAAAAAAAATGCAAGCTACTATCGCAGCATAGCAATTTCATCGTAACAAAAATCTAGAGGACTCGGCAACAATGAGTGGAAAATCCTTTTGTTTAACGTCCTCGACTGGCGGCCGTAAAATGAAAAATACGGCCGCAGGACGTTCAAATTGAAAACGGCGAGCACTTTGTCGCTGTCTGGGGTACCCGTCGCTACATATCTCGTCGGGTCATATCGCCCTATCACAATGTCTATGTTATTGCTGCATCCTACTTTGGCTATGTTGGTGTTAGAATTCTAAAGGGCGACTTGTCAAAAATGTTAGTTTTGAGATGTTCGATTTTGGTTTTTTTTTTAAGGTTCCGCCCAGCATATGCAAAATGTACTCTTGTCATAAAGATTTATTTTGATGTTCATAATATACTATATATTCACCTCTCAAATGGCATTAAACTTTTCATTTGCGTTTATTATATACAAAATTTTGAATTAAAAATACCGACAACGACGTCACAAGCGCGCGCCACTAAGTTTACGTTCAGCCTTGTGTATCCAAAAATATATATTTGTTCGAAGCCCTACAATCTATTGCTATTCCAATATCGATAGTTAACCTTGATATAACCCGCTTCGTGCTTAAAAGAAATTTATTGTGTACTTTATTATTTACGTGTATCCATATACATGCGTAGCTACTTTAATAATCGCGTAGTATCAGCCCTTCAAATATTCCAAGTAAAATTATAATAATACTTTGTCATCCCACACAGCGCCATCTAGTTCCAAACTAAGTAAAGCTTGTACTGTGGATACAAGACAACTGATATAAATAATTAAATAATCTTTATAATGTATGCATATATAGATAATTTTTTGAAGTTTTTATTTATAGACATGTTCATGCACACAAATATTTGTCCCGGGTGGGAATCGAACCCGCGACCCTTGGTTACGCAGTTAGGGTATCTAACCACTCGGCTAATCGGTCAGTTTATTAATTAAAGGAGTGTTCAAAGGAAATCTCTCTAATAGCGCATATGGATTGTAGTATTTAACTGTATGGTAGGTATTCTAAAAGAGTCTTATCTACAGCGATTCTGTAACTTCAGCAGTATACTGCGAAAGATTTTCAAACGGCTTTTTTCGAGTCGTTCCACATTGGACTGCATCTTTGTTCTTTGGTTTAAAAGAATAAGAAAAAAACGTCCCCAGTGCTGTCAATATTGGTAGGGCCGCTATTCTCAACGTCTCCAATAAATATTTTTTTATATTAAGTAACAAACACCTTTCCTACATGTAACAACATGTTATCGGAAATTTTTCACCATAATCCTTTATCAATACAGACATCACTTCGTTGAGAGTTCTATAATATTGTAGATAACCTATTAACACTGTGACAGTTAACTTTTACTTAAAATTTCACCAAGTAACCTTTCAATGTATCTTCAGAATTGACACAAGA
This sequence comes from Luffia ferchaultella, assembly GCA_949709985.1. Classification (NCBI taxonomy): domain Eukaryota; kingdom Metazoa; phylum Arthropoda; class Insecta; order Lepidoptera; family Psychidae; genus Luffia; species Luffia ferchaultella. Next base: position 7,238,442 of record OX453256.1, on the reverse strand, counting down.
TTTCTCTCCGGCTACGATGGGGGAAGACGTGTCTATTTGCCATCTTGTAATTGCGTTGCGCTGGAAGCGGCAAGTGCCGGAAATTAACGCCGTAGACAGGTGGCGCCCGCGCGCCGCCCTTCGCGTTCCGGAAATGGTTTCGCTCCTGACTGATCCATTCACAGTGTGCTAAATGCGAGACTCAAGATAGATGACTTTTTAACACGTTGATGTCTTTTATTTGGGCGAATTTTCCTTTTAAAAAACGTAAAAATTAGTGAAAAGTACCTAACTGTACCCGTACGGCAGTTACTGGAACCAAATTTTGTAAATGATTACGAATACTGTTTATCTACAATTTTTTTCGAATTTCGTTACAGCAACTGTTACTGTTAGAATTCCAATTTTATAGTTACCTATTACAAATGAGTAATCACCCGGGGTAGACGAGTTCTCGAATGGAGGCCACGTACCGGAAAGCGAAGCGTTGGACGCTCCTCGGCCAGATGGACAGATGACCTGAAGCACCATACCGGGGGTAGTTGGATGCGAAAGGCGGAGGACCGTGTGTGGTGGCGAGCCTTGGGAGAGGCCTATATCCTGCAGTGGAGAGACACGGGCTGATGATGATGATGTTGAATCACCCGGCTTTTGATTTTCCCTTGAAAACGAAGATATCAAACACAACATCACTATAGACGGAACAAAAAAGCAATCGTGATTTACTTTGGGGTCCAATCATGATTATTGTTCTCTAAAGTAAAATTATTTTATTACGTTATATTATATAATACCGCAAATAAAAGGCTTTACTGAAGCTTGACATGAAAGATATTTGTAGAAAATAAAAAAATTATAAATATGAAAACTTCAAAAATCTGTAATTGCTACATTTTTTATGTTAAATGCTCCCACCCTTGTCCTCGTTTTATATTGGATCTATCGATCTATTGTATAGTATATAACACGAATTATAGTAATGGTTTTAGCATACTATTTATAATCTGAAAAAAAATGTGTCGAGATTGCCCCAAACAATATAACTGTCTGAAAGGTTAGGGCAGACGTGAAATATGCGACACCAGAAAATAAAATTTTACCCTTTGAACTCGAAGTCGATGTCGTGTCCTCGAAATATTTGAAATTGTAATTATAAAATTTTCGATTATGATTAACTCTATAATTAAACCCAAAAACTCTGTAATTAAGTACGTGCTAAACTAGCCAACGTAATTTTAAAAAAAAGAAAAGAAACTGATACAATGGATTGAGTTGTAATTGAATATTTCTAATAAAATTTTCATATTTTATTTTAACTATGTTAAATAATATAATATTATAAAATAACAAAATAAGTAAATAAATAAAAAATTATTATTTTATTTTTCGTCCGGAGAGTTGTTTAATAAAATGAATAAGCAAACGCTGAATAAAATTGTAAAACGAATCTCGGCAACCATCTATCTATTCTTACCCAACTGCTTCAGAAGTAGGGAAGTTTTCTGTTTTTTTTAAGCGTTAGAACCAGACTACCATTCTATATTTTTACCATGTGCGGCGCTATAACGGTGATCGGAATTTTAGCATTTCTCCTGTTTATCTCTCGCATTTTCCATTGTCACGTGCCATGCATATTAATCGACGATCTTCCAAAGGCACTTGACGCCGCTGAATTTTCGGTCAATCATGTGTATTAAATATCCGAATTATTTGAATGTAATAATAATAGCGTTATATTATAGCAAATAATTCGTATGGTATTTAATTCGTTGACTGTACCCCGCGAAATCCCCGCGCGCCGGTCTTCAACATTACAAAATTATATTTGACATTTTCGATACTGGACTGTAGGGACTGTGTTATAATATAGCAAGTGTTAGATTATTTTAGCTAAAAAATGTCTATAATTTCTTCGACTGGCCGATTGGTCGAGTGGTTAGAGATCCTAAATGCAGAACTAAAGGTCGCGGTTGCGATTCCCGCCCGAGACAAATATTTGTATGTATATGAGTTGTATAGTAACCATATTACAGGCTCTGTCTAGTTCGGGTAATGATGTCGCAGGTAATATTATTATTAGGTATTATTAATTACTAAAACCAAAACCATATCCAGTTAAAGTATTGTTGCTTTACGTGTGAAATAGTCTGCTTTACCGTTTATTAATACCTGCATACATGTATTTCAAAATCAATGAGTATAGCTAGTATGAACAATTTTCACGTGATAAAAAATAGTACATACTAGCTTTCCGCCCGTGGCTCCGCTCGCGTGGACCGCACAGTTGTACCGGGACCCTTTTCCCCGGCCTATGATACTCTTCAGCTTATAAACTATATACAAAAAATTATAGCGAGCCCGGTACAACTGTGTAGTCCACGCGAGCGGAGCCGCGGGCGAAAAGCTAGTATCTTTATGAATTATAGACTATGTGTTATTCTGATATGTAAGCTATATTATTGTAAAGTGTCATTAAAATCCTGTCAGTAGTTTTTACGTGAAAGAGTAACAAACATCCATATACATACAAACTTTCGCGTTTATAATATTAGTAAGGGTAACACAATTCTTTCTATTTTTCCCACCGTTGATTTTCTCGGGCTGCGGTCTTAATGGAGCGTAGTAAAGGGTTCGGAAATCCTTTTTGCCGCCCGCGACCTGACCGCAACTCTACAACAATAAATTTTCCTGTACCTCCGCTATCTAATGTATTCTCAGGGATTTAGTTTTTTGAGGCGATATCTTCGCTTGCGTCGTCGCCGCGTCTACGCCGGCTGTAAAATATCTATGTTTAAAATTATGCGCCTAGTGTGACATTCTCTCAATACTAGGGCAGTAAAACTTGTTCGCTCAATGCGCATGCACTCATCGTAAACCTGTGTCGTCAGCGACCAGAATAAATCGACCAAGATTGTAAGTAACCTCGCGATAACGCTGCGTTGACATTTAATCCGATTTAATTTAACGCCATCTTGTTTATTTCCTTCTTCAGTGAGCGTTGGTTAAACTTTACTTTTACCATAGAGTAAATTAATTTGACAGGAGCATTTGATTTCAACAGAGTCACACATTTCACAGTATCGAAGTGACATTACGCAACTTTGCGGAGTTGAAGACAGGCGCGTGGGGAATTCTCGGGGGTGAAGACCCGGCGTGCGGGGACTTCGCGCACTGAAATTCGAACTGAAACTCGCTATCTTGCACTAGCTAGCTAGAGTATGAGTGGTTAGACGGTAAACGCAGAAGGCTTCTAGTCAACTCGTATTTTTATGACTAATACACAGTCAGAAATCGTTATTTGTTGAATTATTATCAGTTTATATGTACATTTATGTTATTTGCATACATTATTTCAATGAGCTTACTATAAATATATAGGCCATTGATGCCGGTCGTCGGGGGTCGAAAGTTAGCACTTAGCACGTTATAAGATGTCGGAGATTTTCGACTATTAGGTACAACGTTGTCTTTATTGAGTACCCGCCCTTCGTGCTTAACACCGTAACAAGTTCCAAAAAAATATTGGTACAATTTTTGAAGGCTGTACTCTAAAGCGGTTTTATATGGTATAAGTATATTGGCAGCTTTTATGATTGGCAGCGTTAATAATTTTTTTACCCTTAGGGATTACGCATTCTTATGTGCAGATTTAATTCTATAGTGAAGTAAATATCGACATGTATAATGAAATGTATTAGATAGGCAGCACGTGCAAGTTGAGAGGGTCGCCGGTTGCGGAAGGTTACGACCGGCGGAGCGGGTGTTGGGCTTGTGCGCGCGCTTGTGGCGGGCGGGGTCTTGTGCGGCGGCGCGGGTGCGGCGCTGGCGTCGTGACGCAGTGTGACGTCAGTGTTTGGGCGGCTCGATACGGCTCGCCCCGTGGCCAGTCGCCGCCCGCAGCCGGCTGCCGAGCGACGCGCTCAACATTCGCGAGGTTTCAGTTCGCCAGTTCGCACACCACCATGACATAGCCCCGAGTGCCGCGCGAGGCGAGACGTTCCAACGCACACCTTTTAAGTTTTTCGTTGTCACGAAGCAACCGACGTTGTTGCAGAACTAGCGGCGCCCCGACCCCCCCTCCGCCGAGGACACAGATTGCCGCCGCCGCCGCCGCCGCCGGCCCGCCCCTTTCTATCACCTTTTTCATAAAGACTAGTGAAAATGGGCGAGGTGAGTGCCGGTGCCGTTTTATCTACTAGTGCTTGCCCTTTAGCCTTTAGCGTATGCCAATCTAGTGACGAGGTGCGGACGCACGTCGCCCGTGGTAGCCAAGGTGGCCACCGTACAGGCTGACGCTGCTCACCACTCGGGCCGGAAGTTATTATGAAGAGAAGTGGGGTCCTCGCTTCTGCCTGTAGCGGAGCGATCACACCGCTTACAGTGCACGATCATTCAGCTTTTTTTTTTAATTCGTATTAATCACAGTTGTGGTAGAAGTTGCAGTGCTGTGTAGTACCGAAACACTTAGAGGTAGAATTGTATAGCTTGTAGAGGTAGAAGTGCACCTACTTATATCTGTCGCATCAAATGCTCGTCTCGAGTGATACGTACCTGAACGTTGGTAGAATTGATAGGGCATCTTAAAGGAGACTTGGCCGCTGAAACGGCGCCGGCTGAGCGGTTGCGTAACTTGCCCGTATCGATCGCGCCAGGGCGCGAGACAGTTCGTGCCGTGTTCTTGTTAGACTTCTCCTAAATGTCACTCTACATACCCTGTGTTAAACATCTGTTAGGGAAATGATGAATATTGTTATTTCGTACGCTAATATGAAAAAAATAATTAATTCAACCTTTCATGGAATCGACCATTGTTAAGGAAAACTTCACAATCGGTAAAAAAGTAGTTCGTTGAGAAAAGGCAAAATACCAAGCAAAAATGATAAATCTTTGAGTGAAAAAGTTTTTCGAATCTTTTCGAAGCTTTTCGAATATGGATTATAACAAGGGGTCCCCCACGCCGAGCCGAGACGTCCTGCCCGCGCTCGCTTATAAGAGCCCCGAAGGTTTATTAGAAAATTGCCTCGTCATTATGTCATTTAAATCGCATAGATTGCCGTCGCTTTATTGAAGTTACCTCGTATTTCCTTTATCCTTTATGACGATAGCACGCATCAATTAGGTCGCAAGACGTGGCCCTGGGGACTTTCCTAAACTATATCCATGGTTCGAACGGTGACAGCTTATTGCCATAGATTGTTTCACCTCGGGTGATAGGTTTTATCAATTATAGCAGGAAAAGTAATTTATTTCAAGCTTGCGATTCATCAATGGGCAACGCCTGACAGTGAAGAATATACATGCGATTTCTAAAGGAGCAGATATTTAGCAAAACTATCTATTAAAACGTTCTGTTATAACCTTTTAAATAATACTAACGACCGTCTGCGGCTTTGCTCGCATAGATTAAACTTGTGTTTAGTATTTATTAAACCATTTACAAAAACACGGAATCATCAATAATATAATAATTAAAAATAAATATAGTTCAAATATCAATTTTAACTATTTTTCACTTTTTTAAATGCTAAAACAGATGTTTCTTAATTTCTAAACATAAAGGCAAATTAATAATTTCGTGGTTTTAACTTTAAGAATGACAGAAGTCTCATACAATGTTTCATCCTTTGTTCAAAAAAATTTTTAACGCGACAAATTTAATTTCTAACCCAAAGGGAGAAAACCAATTTTCATACATTTAACTTTATAAATTACGGATTACGGATTCAAAAATTACCTACAAACTTACATCCCCTATTTTACACCTCTTAGAGGTAGAATTTTGAAAAATCTTTTCTTAGTTTAGGTTTATATCAGAAAAAAACCTAATATTCGAATATCGTATGAGTCACTTCAAGCGGTCTTTAAAAATTACGGAGTTCCCGTACAAACTCGTACATAACTTTGCTCCTTTAAGTATTTAACTTTAGAACTGACATAAGTCAAATACAAGCGTTTATCCCCTATTTTACTCCCTTCAGTGTTACATTTTCGAAAATCTTTAAAAAAATATATTTGTCTATAGTGCTATACAAACGCTAAATAGGGTTAAATTTTAAAAAATCTTGAATAACGTCATGTTTATTTCGGCCCTTAAATCGAAATACCAATTTACTGGCATTCAACTTAAAAAATGACATATTTTAATACGAACTTTTATAAATTTGTAAATTAGATGAAACTTTTATATTTGAAAACCGACATTCCGTTTTCTTAAATAGAATATTTTTTCTAGGTTTCAAATAAAACGTACGTCATTATACGTGTTAGAGGCTGGAGCTAATTAAAAAAAAACTCAACATAAAAAATTAAAACTATTCCAATTTAAATAGTTTAGATCTACTCTAAATTAAAAACTAATAAATAAAACTTTAAATACCTACAAATTAAAAATACTATCTAACAAAAATGATAAACGAGAAAATTTTAAAGAGACCACGAGTCCAGGATACTTGCTGCGTTGCCACGCTGTATTGCGACACTGATCCTCTGAACAAGGTATTCCTTGCTCAAAGGGTCCCCATCAACAAACACAGCGCGACACCCAAATCGTGCAAGTAATTTGACATCCTTGGACCAAGGACCTATCGTCTCGACGGCGAAAGGAATGAAATTGTAACGATTTAAAAGTTCTACGTGCTTGGCTATTTTTCTACGAGCTGCTGTAAAAAAGAAAACAGCTATAATGCTCACATAGTATAGCAGGAAATCTCAATATTTGTTTAATCGTCTACCACACTTAACGCATACTCTCATAATCTCATAAATTACCGTCCATCCACTAAGCCCATAACCACAAGCTATATTGATGCAGTTTTCATCACAGAATTTTGTAAACTCTTTATAATACCTAGTATTACGATATCTTCAAAGTGCGAATTGTTGAACGCGATGTAAAGAAATGGTACCTAAAGTCATATTGTAATTCATGAGGTAACCTATGAAGTACCTATTCAATATTACATTTGCTATTCATCAGATTTTTCATCTTTCAAGATTCACACAGGTTAAAATTAATGCAATTTTGCATGAAAATAATAATAATTTAATAGTGTTATTTACAAAATTCCGGTTTTTAGAAAATACTTTAAAACTGGCAAAGCTGTTTTAGAGAAAGACATCTACTGCAGCGCCCCCTTGTGGCCTATAATCGGTAAACATATATAAGAATCTAGTCTGAAGTGACACCTATGTAAAACAAAAAACTGCATTAAAATATTACTAACCGTTTCAGACAAACACATATTTAAGAACCTGTTCTGTATGTAATGCAACTAATAACCACATCTGGATCCTGGCTGTTTTAGAGAAACGCATTTATTGCAGCGCCCTTGGTGGCCTTTATCCGTAAAACATTTCTAAGAAGCTGCTCTGAAGTGATACTACGTTACAATCAATCAATTGAGTTTTCTTGGGGTCTCGTTGGTAACGGATAGCCAGTGGATAGATAGTGGTCTTCTCTTTTCTTTGGCCTTGTGACTATTTTCTTGATCTTTTTGGTCATAGGATCATTACGTAGCCATATCACCTCTACTGTGCTTCTAAAAGCTGGTCTTCAATAGGTCATGCATTGAACCTTGAGAACCTTGGGAAATTAACACTGTTAGAGAAGGCCAATATCTTCAACAGTTTATATCTTTTCAAAATACAGATTATAGCATATTTTCACACAGTAGAAAAAGCTACAGTGTTATAAGTTCCTGCAGTGCCTGTGAATTTTAAATTCAAGCAACACCGCCATCTAAATAATCCCGAATGGTATATTAAGCTTCTAAGTAAATTAGTTATTCTATACTTTGTCAAACAAAATGACAACATTTATCCATCTGAGCATCTTCATGTCTATGGTGTTTATTTTGGTGGTATTTTGTAAGTAAGTAACGGAGAACCATAGTTACCTTAATGAAATTTGACCGATTGGCCGAGTGGTTAGAGATCCTAACTGCGGAGCCAAGGATCGTGGGTTCGCTTCCTGCCCGGGACAAATATTTGTGTGCGTGAACATGTCTGTTTGTTCTGTGTCTGGCTGTCTATATATGTATATATTATAAAGAATATTTAAGCATGTATATCAGTTGTCTGGTACCCATAATACAAGCTTTGCTTAGTTTAGGAATAGATGGCTCTGTGTGGGATGTCCTAGGTATTATTATTATTATCACAGTGCGAGTTGTCACTTGGAACAGTATACGGCAATAGACGTTCCCGCTAATAGCAAGTGCTAACGCTAAAGCAGTAAGTATATTAGTAAGATGTTAAGGGGAAAGGATGTTATAATAAGCTTTGTATGAGTATGGTATAAAGATTTATTTTTCCTTGTGTATTCATGGTTAAAAAGGTAAATTTTAGCAAAAATGACACTAAAAATTTTACTATGGTTCTCCCTTATTGAAATGCAGAACGCACAGCAGCGTCTTTGTACATTTAAAAAGCCCTAAAAAACCGATATTTCACTTATTAAAAATGTACTATTATTATTTTATGCCACAGTATAATTCTTCAGATTGTGTTAACTCGGGCAAAATTTGAATTTTCGCTTTAAATGCTAAGAGACATAATCCAGACTATGAAAATCTTGTCTGTGATATTCATCTTAGACTTTTCATGACGGTGAACCGAATATCAGATGGCCTTTCTTTCATGAAAGATTCTTTATCAACTCAAAAGATTGACTTTCCATGTTTTTGATTTTTTGCACTAAAGCTTTTGAATTGAATGAGGCTTTAATGAAGTAAATCGATAATTAATTGTGATGTATACGTTATAATATAAAATTAAGATTTTCCGCTGAACTACTATGCACTACAATACGCCACTGTTTGGAATAAAATATATATTTTTGTTGCAAATTTTATTTAATTAATTAATGTAGCGGAAGTGGTTTTTTGAAAGGAAATAACATTCGTTACATGAAAATCGATTTGTCGGTCAGTCGATAATATGAGTCGTATTTTTTTGGGGAAAACCAAAACAAAATAGTAACTTTTTCGTTTCGTGGGGTTCTCGTGATTATTAGAATTTTTTCGTGCCTCGAAGTTCCGCTCCAGACCATCTCACCACCGGTGGTCAGTTGAAACGAAACATATCCCATTGGGAGGAATTATTTCCTAAATCACCACCAGTGATGAAATGGGAATTTTTTCGTTTCAATTGACCACCGGTGGTGAGATTTGGAAGTGAGATAACCCACCAAATATCACTAATTTCTTTTCTCAACTGTCTATCAGTGATCAAATAATACAATAGTACTCCTATATCTATCATACCATATCCTATAAAAGTATAGCTGTACTCCTTTTTGTGTTGATATTCATATTCATATGTAAGTGGGTCACCGTGTAATTCGGGAGAGTCGAATCACGATTACACATTATAAATTTACAACAAAAACGTGGCACTGCAATAATTTAACAATTAGAAATAGTATGCTTCAGAGAAGTTGCAGGTAAACCCAGAAAATAATGACAACATATCTATTATTAAAAACCATCGGTCATAAATTCACAGGATGAATTAGGAAAAAATCCAGGACATCCAGTAATCATAAACCCAATTTATCACCAGTGGTGAAATGGGACAATTTACACCACTGGTGGATGATATAGGACTACCATTGTGTTATTTGGCCACTGGTAGTCAGTTGAGAAATGGAAGTGCCAACTGACCACCAGTGGTGACTTTTGGTGGTCAGATGGTCCGGAGCGCGTTGTTCTTGTAATTTACGTTCAATAGTTTTAGTATTATAATGTGAAGCGTCTAAAAGAATTTTGAAATGAAATTATCGAGGCACTGCAGCTTCCATTCCATCAGCCCTTTTTGCACCCTACGGCGGGGGCTTAGACTTAAGATGAGGGGGCTTGGAGCTTAAATCTACCACGCTAATCCAATGCGTGTATAATAATAAATAAATAAATTATGGTCATACGCTACCTCGGTGAAAAAAAAAATTAAATTAAGAGGGTTAATATGAAACAGCGATATATAAATTTACGTAACACATGTGACGCGCAAGATATTAATAGTTAATATTCTGGCGAGCGGTAGACGTGATGGTACGCACGTCACGCGTCACGTCTCTACTACGGGCGGCGGCGTCCTCTGATTGCGTTTTAAAAATAATTGCGTTATTCATTCAACTGTAATATAGTAACCACAGTTTTTCGGCACAAAACGGTTTCGTGACCGTGACATTGGCGATTCTGGTACGTTGACTCGCGTGTTTAAGACAATTAGTGAGTGACGATCGGTCTCAAAAAGAGTTTCGGTCGCTTGCATTGTCTAATATACATTGGTGCATTGGTGCCAAACGGTCTATTCGCGGTCACCGCTGTCAGAGAGTGCTAGGTTTGATTTATTTGCACCAAAACCAGCGTCACCGTTTCGGGTGCCAATGTAGCAGGTGATTGTAGTGTAGTTATTCCATTGAATATAGTTTTTTATTTACGTTATTGGTACTAAAACATCCCGTGTCGTGATAACCCGAGCGCAACGAACCTGTTTCGAGTTTAGAAGGCTGTGAGGCCGTGGTTTGAAGCCGGGCGTGTACCAATGAATTTTTTCTGACTGAAGTACATAACCATCACTGACTCCATGCCTCGGAGAGCACATAAAGCAGTCGGTCCCGAGTGCCATCAACAGACGGCAGTCGTTAAACTCCACCAACCCGCACTGGAGCAGCGTGGTGGATTAAGCTTAAACCCTCCTCTCCCTGAAGGGAGGCCTAAGCCCCTGCAATGAAGCATAATGGGCTGGTGGAATGGAACGGACTAAAACATCTAGCACTAAACTTAATACACAAACTCTACTATTCATAGTTCACATGTTGCTGTAGATATATCAGTTTAATTAATATAATGTTGACTTGAAAATTTCTAAAACGAAATGAGGACGTGGAAGGAGCAGCCATATATAAAAGTTTAGTTTTAAAAATAGCATACGATTAAAAACCGTTTCATTGACGTGGTGTTTGACGTTCGAAGCAGATGAGTTGTCAAATATAAATAATCATAATTCATAAACTGGCACAGAATCATAACGGTAATAAAACCATATTATATTTTTAATGGTCAGCGAAAAATTTAAAATTTATTCAAATACTACACCAATACAAAATTTGATAGATTAAATAGATTCAGTCAAATTCAAATTCAGTCAATTCAGAGTCAAAGGTTTAGGAAAAAATAACGCTTAATAATATTTTAATCAACACTAAAAAATTAAAATTAAACTAATATTTTTATTTAATACAAAAATGATAATACAAAAAATAGTCGGTAAACCTCATTCGGGTTTTTTTTTATTATTGTCAGGTCAGGTTCTTAAAACTATTACAACGATGCGCATTTGATTATTATAATTTAAGTATTCGTTAACAAAATATGTTTTTTTTTTTCGCTAAGCTATCTCTAAAACGAACGATAAACTTTTAAATACTAATTAAAAATCGAACAGAATAACGAAACTTTGTAAACACTTGACACTTTCTGATTCGAAACCTTTTGTCGAGTCCTTTCCTTAAAACTTTTTGGAAAGACATGAATTTTATTCATAAGTGAAATTATTCGCGTATCATAAAATGTGCCCATTTTTTTTTCTTCGTTTAGAAAGATTATCTTTTACAGTATGTAATTGTATATGAAAAATGCAGTCAGCAGTAAAAAAAGAACTTTGTAAAATAATAATTTCTTACTTCTCTGACTACTACACGAATCGCAACTCGAAATCGAACACAAATCCAACCATTTTTTTTCCTTCAAAAATTTAAACTTTCATGTCATCAATTGTGTCTAACCATAGCTTTCCCCGTCTTACACGTATATATAATGTTTATTGGTCTCATGACACTCACTGATGACCTCAACTAGAAATACAATGCGATTTTTTCCCAGTCGGTATTTTCGAGATATACATAACTTCTTAAATCTTCGTCAACCGACAGAAAGACAGGAGCATTTCGTGATAGGAACGCTTTTCAAATTTACCGTAAATACTATATCAATTAGGTGCGATACGATAATTCAAAAAAACACCCCCGGGTGACGTACTATAATGAAATGTTACGAAATCAATTTAGAAAAAAAAAATCCTATTTTATTATATAAAATAATATCTGGGACATTCCAAATAGCGCCATCCAGTCACAAAGTAAGCAAGTATTATGCTTGTATTATGGGGTACTATACAACTGATATACATAAATGTTCTTTTTTTTATTGATAATATATACATATATAGATACTATAACACTCAGACACGGAATTATTTACCACGGAACACGTTTTTTGGGCAATAGAAAAAATTGCAAAAATATAAGAATATTGATGAAGTTCGTTTGCCATTTTATTTTAAGATTGTGTTTCTTAAAATGTAAAAAAATAAACTTTATAAAGCCATATTGTTGTCTGGTTGTCGGTCTGTTAGTAAATACCTATTTAATTGGTACAAAGTTGAAATTAATGTCAAACCTATCAAAAACTAAACAGTCAGAAACGAGCCAAGTTCGATACAAAGGACGCGCAAGATTGTCGGCTTCGTCGATAAAACAGTTCAGATCTACTAACAGGTGCCAAGTGATGTGATGTAACTTGGCAAGTTTTCACAAATAAGTCCATTATTTGTTGTATAAAATATTATAACTACTTGGCTGACACTGGTCGCCTAAAAACCGGCTACTCATACACCAGAAGTAGCGTTTTGGTGGTTGGGCAACACAACTGAAATCTGTCAAATTCCTTGCTCTTTGTCGGTCTGTGATAACTGTACATGTTTGTATAGTTTAAAACTTTATTATGTTCCTGTCATAATTTATTCTTGCCGAGTGGAGTATTGTTTTCACATTTTCATTTAAACTTTTCAAAACTATCGCTTGTAAAGTTCTTTTACAAAATTGCATAATGCAAATTATTTTGAACGTTCGTATTTCGCGCTTACCGGTTTAAAATAATATTAGTCGTGTGTTTGGTTGCATTTAAAAAAAAAACATATTTACGTATATGACAACTTAATCACTTGGGACACGCGAAAAAAAAAAACCGTCTATTACTGCTACATTTGCTACATACGAAATAGGTAGTCATTTGGTGAAATTTCACTTTCGTTGAATTCACGTTTCTCTATGTCAGAGCTCTAAAAAAACTTAAAAATGATCGACACTCTACTTTCAGCGATATTCGAGTATATTACAAGGAAAGTACATTATGAAAACTTTACGATCGTTAAATTCTCAAAAAAAAAAATTAAGTATACCATAATAAGGTGAAATGAAATAATGTAATGAAATATGTTTTATTTGCCATTTTCATTATACACTAAAAATTAAAATTACTGTCCCTCACACTAGGCATCCGTCCCCTGTCCTGTGAGCGTTAACTTTATTGCAGGATTTTTCTTTTGTTGAGGTTAACCCCCTTAAAAAAAGTTTTACAGAAAATGTCAATTTTTTTTAAAGCAAACAAAAGCAAATTTTAAATTTCTTATAATAAACAGTTTTGTATTTGCAGATGATAAGATGATTTTTTGTACAAAACCATCGGTAGATTCCGAATTAAACTTGACCTGTATTTTAAAAGCTACAAATTCAAATTGAAAAAGTTTTTATTCAATATAAGATGTTTACACACACTTATTGAAAGTCAAAATAAATTGATTATGTACCGGTTCAAAAACTAGGAGGAGAAGAACCGGCAAGAAACTCCTCCCTGTTTATTTTATTATTTTTTTTTAAATTTAAAGTGCTTATAACTATTACAATGATGTCCATGCGCACTTATCATTTAAATACTCACTAATACAATAGTAAGCTTTTTTCACGAGTTGGACTTTAACTCGCTTTATAAATTGATTAGAATTCAAGTCTAACATTTCTTTTGGAATTTTATTATAAAAACGGATACAATTAACCTTTGAGAGCCTGAACCTGAGAATTGATAATATGATGCTTATGTCTTGTATTTAAGTTGTGGCTATCACCCACCCTAGAGAAAGCATTTAAGTTTTTATGTACATAAATTATATTTTCATAAATGTACTGACAAGGGACTGTCAAAATGTTACTTTCTCTAAAGTGAGCCTTTACACTATCTCTAGATTTTAATTTATATATAGCTTGAATAACCCTACGTGATGTAAACACTAATAATTTGTATGTTGCATCCGTAGTTTCTTGATTGACTGATAATCAAGAAAAATTGTCTTATCCTACAAATACAAAACTGTTTATTATAAGAAATTTGATTTTGATTTTGTTTCACTCAAATTATTATACTTAAAATAATAATAATATACGTATTATACTTAGGTACATAAAATTACTTAAATTCAAAAATATTATAAAAAAAAGTTTTAAGTAAAAAGAGCCATTACACAATAGACAAATACGATTTTAGTATATTACTTTTGTTGATAAATTTATCTAGTCTATGATTTCGTCTTGTAATCAGTAGATTTAGATTAGAACAAATAACGAGACAGTGGAGTATCTTTTTTAAGATTTGTTTTTTGAATTGATTTTACATTTCATAATCAAAAAATTTTATAATCGTTTAAATCTCCAAAAAAATAAGTATACTGTAATAGGTTAACATAATTGCAGGATTTTTTTTTTGCAAAGGGATTAAAAAAACGTTTTATAGAAAATGTAATATATTTTTTAAATAAAGTATTCACCGATAAAAAAGTTATTTATTAATCACTATTTTAGTTTCGACAAGGATATAAGTTCTGACAATTACTGTTATCGATGGATTTGTCAACGTGGGGTATGTCTTTATATTTGTTAAGTATTACAGAGAGGAAAAAACAGTCGTTGTTTGGCCTACGCGCCAAGATATACAAATTCTCAAGTTTCAAGTTTTTTATTTATTTATTTATTTGGCTCTTCAACAATAGGTACACCATTGCAGTACAGTTTTTACATGATTGTGTAGTGAAATTAAGATATATTTTTTTTAACATACAGGTATTCTATCCATCTTCTATTTTATATATAAAAATAGGTACTGTAATGTCCACGTTTATAGCATATTGAACAACGTTATTTATCGTTACATATAAATG
Organism: Luffia ferchaultella; assembly: GCA_949709985.1. NCBI lineage: Eukaryota > Metazoa > Arthropoda > Insecta > Lepidoptera > Psychidae > Luffia > Luffia ferchaultella. Next base: position 7,223,412 of record OX453256.1, on the reverse strand, counting down.
GAGTATTACCAAGAAGTTTTCTTCTTCCCGGGCAAATGAACGGAGTCGTGTGATTTTTGTCCGACAAGTGTTAGTAAATCAAAGGTTATCACGGAACCGACGACTTCAAAGCATCGCAATGCATAATTGATTTAAACATTATGTCAGATAAGCTTACTTCTTTGCTTTAAATATTTTTTTATTTACCTATTCTACAAACATTTAGCTTGGTACACGTACATTTTCAAAAGTAGGTATTACGATTTGAATAAAAATTTATTATATCCATAAATTTTTGCTATAAACCAAAAATATGCGTTTTGGATTTAATTATGAGATAGAAAACGCCCGACTTACGGATTTCGACGACGTACGAATTTTCGTAGAGAAAATAATCGGAAAACTAAATATAATGAAGTCGCACTAGGATTTTCAGTTGTGTATTTATCGATATTGTATACGTATAATTGTACTATTTAGTTTTTTACCGTATTTTGACAGTTTGATGTAATTTATACAGAGATTCTTGTTTATATAGATGATTGTTACAGATCCAATGATTTTGACATTACAACTTGTCAGTTTAGTCCAAAAGCTCGCGGAAAATTCCATACAGTACTTACAGATAAAAGCACCCAGTATGTTCACATTACCTGAAAATTGAATCATTAATCTGGAAAAAAGGTGTATTGTTTATATGACAGAAATATACATAACATACGTCAACGAGATATAAATAAATAAAAATATAAATAAATCCCGTAGCCTGTTCGGGATCTTGTCCTTTTTATTTTTTTGTTTTGTTTTGTGGTTTGAATTTACTATCTAGTAAAAATACATGAACTTTACTTTCATATCATATTAGAATTTTTGTATGCATTTGAATTCTTCGTAAATGAAGCTTTTGCTTAGTTTAAATTTAGTTTACTTGAAAAACATTCTACAACTTGTACTCTTTCCAGTTCCAACAGTGATTTAAGGATATTTATTACTTGGTGACTGACAAAGCGAACGAAACTAAAATTAATTTCAACTTAAAAAATTAAAAACTTTAATTATTACGAAGGAATATTAGATGTGCACAGAATTACTGAATGTACCAATACTTTCTAATTTTTAGGGTTCCGTTCCTCAAGAGGAAAACAAGGTACCCTTGAAGGATAACTTCTTTGGTCCTCTGTCTGTTAAGACCTTTTTTCTCAAAAATGTGTGGAGCCAGGTATGAAGTTCAAATCAATATCGAATACACAGATCGACGGTCCCTTGAAGCTGAAAATGCCGTTCAAAGTCATTTATGCCGTTCAAAATCCATAGATTACTTCACGTTGACTTAGAATCATGAAATTTCACAAGAAGCGATGTTTCACAGCACAAGTAACGGAAAAAATCCGAAAATTATTATTTTAGTAGTTACATAATTTCAAGAAATTTTTAAACAGTATGTGTAAACTTTTAATTTGTACATTTTTTTCAAGTAAACTTTAATCAAAGTCAAGGCTTTATTTATGAAGAATATTTTTCATTCACAATATTTCACAATATTTTTTTTACAAGTTACTAATATATAGATACTATACTAATCATTTGACGACCGCTTAGCCTAGTGAGTAGCGACCCTGCCTACGAAGCTAGAGGTCCCGGGTTCGAATCCCAGGTCGGGTCAGTATTAATATGATGAATATTGATACTGGTACCGGGTCTTGGTTGTTATATATAAAAAAAAAAAATTATATATGTATATATTATAAAGAATATTTAAGTATCTATATCGGTTGTCTAGTAACCCATAACACAAGCATAATACTTGCTTACTTTGGGACTAGATGGCGCTGTGTGGGAAGTCCCACGTATAATTATTAATCATTAGTATATTCTAACCAAAAAAGAAATCAATATTTTATGGATATTATATTTTTTTGATATTATTTAATTTTAACTAAACGACTAAAATACATATGCGGGGGACAACAAATAGTCCCACCCATCATCCGGTTTTGCTTGGACGATGACTATTGGGTGACCTTTAACATGGATTCCAGTTTTTAAGATACCAAGATTCGCGAAAATTATCTAGTGAACCCCTCACCAACTATATAGTTGGCAAATCAGGTTAGGCAGAAGGAATTTTCCGACACTTATAAAGCAGCTCCTTCCAATTTTCCGCGAACTCTCCGCCTAACTGATTTGTCGAATTATAACATTATGCGATTGTGAACTAGGTAACTAGTCCTTAATAGTGAATGTGTTAAATCTGGTCGTCATAGCTGTTTTCTAGGTAAAGATGGCGGTCGAGTTAGGAAGACACGGGAACAGATAGTGGCGAGTGGCGGCAGATGCAAAGAAATTAAATAGATTACCGTATATAATAAACATTTTAATTACAGCGTAAAATGTAAATTTATCCTTTAACTTTATATCGGAAATGTTACCGCATTAGGCACGACAATAAAGATCGGAATCTTTTAACTCATTTGTCTCGCGACGATAAAAGTTAAAACTTATTTTCGTTTATTAAATACAGTTCTCTAAAATTACACTCATGAAAATGTCACCTCCTACATTAAACGAAAATATTTTATTGTTTTTTTCAGGCGTTATTTCGTGATAATAGCAAGTAAATTTACTGTTAACCTGGTGATATTGTATCCTATAGTCTAGACGTGATTTTGTGCCGGTTATTCTGAGATTAGCCTTTAGCGTGATTATAAATTCGGTCGCCAGGCCGAAGAGGAGGGGTGGCAACCTTGTGTTTAGCTATTTATATCGAATGGCAGAGTGGGGGGAACGAAGGGCAATTCCGCACTGCGCATGTGTCGTGCTTATGTAAGGCCGGGGATCTGCGCGCCACCGTCGCCGACACGGACGGACATGCGACGCCTTTGTGCCGTCATATGAATATTTGATGCCCTCGGACGACGGACGCCGCCGGTTCACGAATGCTCTCCGTTACCCTACGAACGCCCCACGAATACGACAAAGATAATCAACTGCCCCTAGCTAATTTACGCTTGCCCGTTATCTGAAAACAAAAAGGTCGACCGCTTACATAATTAAACGCGCCGTGTGGACCTTTTGTACTCTCGTCAAGAGGCTACGTTTAATGTTTTTATACATACGTGGTCAACGGTTTGACTTGAATAATGGTCAAAAACTACCTTCGTCAAACGACGGATTTCTCGAAAAGTTAATTTTTATATTTTCCAATATTTGTAAAGCGAAAGCTTGACAGAAAACTCGTAATTGATAAAAGCTGCAAGACCAAGAAGACGAGTTTTCTGTCAAGAGTACAATCGAATTGAAAACATCTGTAAATCCTTATATGACTGAAGATAACAGACAAAACAAACGTCGTTGCATACTTCGCCTAGCTATATCCTGCCTGAACGTTAAATTAACCTTGGCCGGAGAACCATACCTACGTGGATATACGTTTTTATAGAAGTGGGTTATTCCCACAACGATGCCAATAACACTGAAACGTGTCACGCAGCTATTACTAGCGGCAACCTTCACGGGAATACAGGACGCCGTTTAATGAGAGGGCAGGTAGCGTTCGTCAATTATCGGGAGCGCAACGACGACGATGGTCGCCATTTTGCCGTCAATAACTAACTATATGTATACTGTTTTAGATATACCGTACTATGAATGATAAATATATGTTACAACTTGTGTCTATTTCTAGATATTACCATATAGTATTAGGTGAAATAGGTTAGAAATAGATTTTAAAGCTTTCGTTTCAAAATGTAAACCACGATTTTTTAGGTTTTACAAGAATAATGTTCTCGTATTTAATTTGTATTCTAATGTCGGTATTTTTGTAAGAAATAGAATAAAGCAGTATTTTACAGTGTTGCATGGATTGCATTTTTTATGCGTCGACAGTTTTTATCATGCTTGTGATTTGGGAGTTTTATGAACTGAATAATTCTTTGAAACTATTTTAGATTAGATTCAATTTCGTATGACTTAGTTACCTGATTTCGCTGTGTCTAATTTCATTGAACATTTAAATTAAAATGTATACAACCTGTAACAGAATTATCCAGTAGCTAGAAATATCTTTGTTCAGAATGATTTTTAACTATTTCTAATATGTTCACACATGTTGGCATAATGGAAAGTAAAAATAATGCGAAACGCCATGAAGCTCATTTTTGTTCCAAAGCTAGACAAGCTTTGTTACAAGCTAGAATTTTACAAAGTATCTTTTATTAATTTTTTACCTATAAAAAATTATTATTCGCTTGGATGAATTTTCTAATTGATTCTGAGACAGGTTGTAGATTTTCATATTTTTATTGTTTTTTATACATTCATTTATATCGAGAGTGAAGTTTATGCATTGTATTTAAATTTATAACAAATTTTAAAAATACTGTCTATTTCGTAATTTTGCTCGTTTTTTTTTTGTGCATACACTTCATTCTTGTTTCTTTGTGGTACGAATATATTACGATAAAAAAAAGATGAATTACTGGTGAACATTGGCCTCCAACGTTGTACGATTAAAAAAAAAACTATTTTCTTTGTCTATGGGAATAACGGTCGAAAACATAAGTTTGAACTTCGTCTCAGTTATCCTTCCATTGAACTTCATATAATACGTTATATACCATTCGCTAAGGATGAGTTGCAGGAAGTCTATTTGACTGTTAATACAGATCCAGCTATGGGGGAATATTTAGCACATAGTTTTGTGCAAACCATTGTAATACTAAAGGGTTCTTATAACCACAATAAAATTGTTAGAACGTGATTTCGATAGCTAATAATATTTATTTATAAAGAGTACATATAATGCGATGCAATGCAATACATGTGTTTTTCTATTGACCGACCCGGCACCGACCCGAAAACCAACGAAGCAAAAATGTATGAAATGGTCGTCACCGCGGGGCGTTGTGAGAAACCCGATGTGAGTAAAAAGCCGGACCGCTATCGAACCCAGTGGAAAACCGTAGCCCCGGCGTCATTGTACAGGGCCGGCCAATTGAAAAATGCCCAGTAATGCCTGACCACCTCTTTTCCTTCCTTTCTCGCTCTTCTGTCACTTCGGTTCAATCGTAGTGATGTGAAACGTCGATAGTGTTGTACTGCATCACATCAATATCACTCATTAGTTCGGCCGTCCGACGGTTCCCTCGTCCCCGAAAGGCAGTTAGCATGGCGTTGAAATGAATGTTGTTAGCACACGTATGCCAGAACACGCCACATATAAACGCTGTGATTTACATCAGAAATATTACTAAAATTTTTTGAGATTAAAAGCTGTGGAACTATATTTACCACATTTTTTTATTACAAAGGGGCATTAAAAACGAGAATAATAAAAATATATGATTGTTTAGCATATTAATAGATTTATGATCCTCTAGTTAACCGACAGCCTACGCAATTAAAACGATTAACCAATGACATGTCTTGCATTGGAATTTTTAAACCGAATTCTGTTCTTTAATTGATTAATGGCATTCCTTATGTTATCATCGACTTTGAATAATCTTCTTGCAACTCGTTGTAAGGACATGAATAATTTTATATACCCTCATTTGTTTCTTATTTATAAAATTAAAAAGTACTTGATTAAATTCTTATCAAGTATGTAAAGTCGTAAAATGTCCAAGCAACATATATGCTCATGAAAGGATTCCCCCTTCCATTTTACTGTCGTCACCGACATAAAATATAACATTCCATCAAGTAACTCCAATTTCAATCAAGCTTCAACTCGTAATTTGATTCGTTGACTCGCTCATAGCGACAGCGATTCTTCATCAACCCTACCGCTTCAATTACAACCCTATTGAGTGCATGCGCGAATAAAAGGGTCGGGTACAATACAACACTCAACCCCAAACGATCAGTCAAGCCTTCCGCCGACTGTACCTATGCGAGTGGTAACATATACCGAATAGTAAAGTCCAAAGACGCCTTAACGATTCGCCAGTATTCATCTCGGTACGTTAGGATAGGTATTGTACTCCAAGACATCTGTCCCAAATCACTTTACGCCAGAATCGCTATCTTTTCTCATTGCCTGAAATTGCTGCCAAAATTATTATGTGAAGTACGTACAACATATATACTTCGAAATATTTGTAATTTAACGATTCATAATCTATTTAATGGAGTAATGAAAAAAAGAAAGCGCTTTCAAATTTGGCGCTCTAGTATACGGGCATCCTTTTTTTTAAATACATATTAAATATACGTTTCTGCAAATACCAGCTAAATGGCAATTCTTCATCTGTACATTACCAGGTATCCCTCGTCGCTTCATTCAGATCAAGAATTATAACTTAGCCGGTATTTCCAGCGAGCGGACGATACTCTCTTAATAATTTTAATGAAACATATAACGTTAGAAACGACGTAGTTACTGTGATAGCGTAGCTAGTTGCATCCCCTGTACTACATCCCCTCAATTTCCCTATAATCTGACCCTTGGAATACAATACTTGTATTATAGTACCATGATATTCATATATGGTGTTACTATCTAATCAAATTGTTAATAGGACTGGGAATTTGGAACTCGAGAGTGTGGAGTGAGGGTGAAGTTCGCGCGTACCTAGTGTTTTTGGGTAAATCCGACTGGATTCACATCTCAGATCCAGATCGAACGCTCAAAACTAGACCTGTTGTATCCGGCATATGCAAGTAATGACTCCGGCTATGAATCCGCATTTCGTCTCGCATCGCAATTCGCGATATTTAAATGTTAATGGTGTCATTGCATCCGTGGGATCAACAACTCCGTAAAATCCGCGAATGACAGTGCGTTCGCCACTCACATTATGTAGCTGGAGCTGATTCATGAATCCAGCTCCATGACCGGGTTCATAGCTAGATTCACGGGTACTTAAAATCATCGGAGTTATCCAAAGACTTACCCAGTCATTTAGCGATTTGATCGGATATGCACTTAGTACCATAAGGCTATACGCTAGTCGCTCCATCACCTTAGCCCATAGGGCGTGCCCGTAGACTGTGTTTAGCCCCTAGTTGTGTTTGCAGCATGGCCGCACGGACTCATACCGCGTCGCAACCATTGGACCCATTAAGGACGATAATAGAACCGCAGATGGACAATATAAGGTTTTTCTTTCTAATTTCACCTCACTGTTACATTAAAGTCTGTTTCATCAAAGAGTCGCTTTCGTCGTAATGTTGGTTTGTCATCAAACCTTGCATGTGCAGTGTTGCCACATCGAGGAGAAATTAAGCACCAAAGGGGTAAAAAGTAATAAGAGCTAGAAAAGGGGAATTAGGCAAAATAAATTATAGAGTATGTTGATTTATTTCTGAAAAAAAAAAGGCGAGACCTGAGCTTTGAATTTGTGGGAATGGGGCATCATAAGCAGTGACGGCGCGTTGTGACAAGTGTGGGGACACAAAGGACAAACGGCACCGCATCGCGGTTCTAGTCGATTGTTAAAAAAAAAGACAGATTTCACTTTATATAATATCGCTATGCGCTTACGCACACACTAAGCCCAGGTGTCGCCTTTATATTGCTAACCGTGTTGAAAATCAACAGTAGGTGGTATGCAATGCTAAAGTATGATCAAATCTAAGAGTGTATTTTTGTATAAAACTATGCGACGTTTTGGTGAAACGGTCTCTAAGTTACCTAATTGACCATTCCCAAATTTTTGATCTGAAGTCTGTTATTTTATTTTTCGTGAGTAAGCTATTTCAAGAAACCAATTAGATTTTTTTTTGGTTTTAGATCGATATTTACGTAGATATATAATTTTGAAAATTCTTATAGCGTGACGTCACAAGGTGGAAGTATAAGGTCAGGCATTGCTGTTGCATATTCATAAAAATAATGTCACTCTCAACTCTCTGTGTGTTAGCTGTCATGTCATCCAACTGTCATTATTAGTTCCATGAACTGTCATTATTCCAACACTGACTGAAAGTGACATTATTTGTATAAATATGCAACGACAATGGCTGACCTTATAATTCCACCCTGTGACGTCACGCTATAAGAATTTTCAAAATAATATAACTACGTAAATACCGATCTAAAACCAAAAAATTCAAATTACTTTCTTAAAGTTGCTTATTTTTTCGAAAAATAAAATAACGGACTTTAGTTCAAAAATTTAGAAATGGTCAATTTATGTTGGGCGATCGTGTCAACGAATATTTTTTTTACTATTTTAATTGGATAATGTATATTTAAGAAATTTAAGATCGCCGAACATTGACAATCGTTCATTTACGAATTGCATTTAAAAAAAATTTTTCTTACTTACTACCTATCACATTTTTGCATGCAATTTGCTGCTACAGAGTCGATTTGCATTTTTATTTTTTAAAATTAAGATTCAGTATTTAATGTTACAGGTTATTGAATAACTCTAAAAATTATGATTAATAATCTAAACTTCAAAATGAAAGATTATGTTATAAATTGACATATTTTTTTTTCTCATTTCAGTCACGCCGAAAGCCCCCCGCGAAAAAACGGAAAGCAGGAGATTTAGATGACCTTAAACAAGAGTTGGATATTGATTATCACAAAGTTACACCTGAGGAATTATACCAAAGATTTCAAACACATCCAGAAAATGTAATTATACTGTTTATTCTGGACTGTGAACACTTCATAATCCGACACTAGAAAAGTTCAAAACCTTCAGATTATCGATGTCTTATTTCTGATTTACCTTTACTATAAGAAAAAGGAAAACGCTTTTATTTTTATTACCCGCATTAAAAATAAATATAAGGAAAACAAATAAAACTCAGGACCTTAAAAAAAATGTTTTTATAAAATGGCTGCTTCCTGAACTTCTACAGAACGATTTCTCTCGAGTACCTAACGCAGAATTTTAATTGGATCCGGATAAATGTTACTTCTTCTGCAAACGTCGAGTTCTTAGTAAAACTGAAATTGCTAAAACCAATTCAGTTACAGAGACCGTGAAGAACCGGATCACTGGGCATCCCGCCTAATGAATCGTCGGATTAGGAAGCGTCCACTGTATTTTTTTTTTAAATTTATGTCCTTTCTACAGATGTAACATTTTACTTCCGCAGGGCCTTAGTCACGCAAAAGCGAAAGAAAATCTTGAAAGGGATGGTCCAAATGCGCTCACGCCACCAAAACAGACGCCCGAATGGGTGAAGTTTTGTAAAAATCTGTTCGGTGGGTTCGCGTTATTACTGTGGATTGGTGCTATTCTATGCTTTATAGCTTATGGAATCCAGGTGAGAATACACTATTTGATTACTCAATACAACAAAGCTGGAGATGGTAAGCCGCTTTGGAAGTATAGATTGTCGCCTAAAGTACACGCAACTCATCATCATCATCTATACGTCTGCTGGCCTGTTTTCAGTGGGCTTGGATCAAATTTTTTAAGTTGTGCTGATGAATATTAATAATTTTAATTGGGAGAAATAAGATTCTAGTGTCGTGATAGCCTGAACGCAGCGAACCTGTTCCAATCTATAATGCCATGTGGCCATGCTTCGAATCCGGGCATGTACCAATGAGTTTTTTATGACTTAAGTACATTAACTATCACTGACGCCGTGCCTCGGAGAGCACGTTAAGCAGTCGGTCCCGGTTGTTGTCAATAGATGGCGGTCGTTACAATCTACCAACCCGCATTGGAGCAGCGTGGTGAATTTAAGCTTCAAGCCCCCTCATCTTGAAGGGAGGTGTAAGCCCTTGCAGTGGGGTATAAAAAGGGCTGATGGAATGGAAGGTTCTAGAACAACGTCTCAAAATTTTTATTTTTTTTATTTACGAATTTGCCAGGTATTCATGAAAATTCTTCTGGCGTTGAAATTAAATTTCCATGTGACGGCATCTGGACGGTTGAGTTATTCCGCCTCTTTCCACAGTAAAAAACAAAAAGTGAAATACAAAATATCGAGGTTAGTCACCATGTCAAATTGAATTGTACTCCTCATGAATAAATCGAAATATTACGGCTTATTAGTCTACGGTAATGCAAACAGAAAACCTCTGCCCAGATGACATCACAAGATTATTAAGTTAATCGAATTTTTGAAAAAAAAATACCAAAAAATTGCAGTCATATTTTCAAGAGCAAGATATATTTAATCTGCATGTTCGGAAAAATATAAAAATAGTAAGTTAAAAATTTTGGTCCAAATCCATTATTCGAGGCCAGCAGTGTGTCTACTTTTTCCATTCATCCATTTTATTCGTCGCTACTCATATCATCTTTCACACGGTCCATCCATTTTCTGCTTGGTCGTCCTCTCCACATATATCCTTTTCATCACGTGTACATCACGACAAACAGCTCTTTTCTCCTTTCAATGTACACCCAAATATGTTTTATTTAAGAATCACAAATTTTACTATAATCTGACACTATATTTAAAATAGTACTTTGTTTGAAGAGCGTTGTTTCGGACAAATTTTATTTTCAAAGCATCTTTCATTGTACCTGACATATGTTCCATTTGAACATCATTCATATCAATCAGGCATACGAGATCTGCCCTCTTAGTTAACAATTCTATTTTTTTTTGTGTGTTACTGTACGAACAACTCGATATATCATAATATGAATAATATATTATAATGACATTTCGTTTCACAGCCGTGTTTAGAAATGTCTAGGCTTTTGAAACAAGTGCCGCGGGCATAAACAAGTTCTATCACCATCTTTATGTCATTGTTTGTCTCCACATCCACTGTATCGGGTCTAGTGAATCAGCTGTTATTGATTTGTGTCGACTTCAAGAAATTTTTACATTATTTTTTAGTGTCTATCGAAAACTTGGCAAAAAATTTACATTCTCACAAACGCTTACATTCTACAAACGCGTATTCTATGTAAAGGAACAGTGTCGTGATAGTCCAAAGCGCAACGAACCTGTCTCAAATTTATAAGGCCATAGGGCCATGGTTCGAATCCGGGCGTGTACCAATGAGTTTTTCTGACTTAAGTACACAACTATCACTGACTCCGTGCTTCGGAGGGCACGTTAAGCAGTCGGTCCCGGACGCTGTCAATAGATGGCGGTCGTTACAATCCCCAGCACGCAGTGGAGCAGCGTGATGGATTTAAGCTCCAAGCCTCACCCTGGGGGAGGCCTAAGCCCCTGCAGCGGGGTAAAAATGGGCTGATGAAGTGAAGTATTCTATGAACGCGCGCAATTCTTTTGACAGTACTATTCTTTTAACTATGCTATTCTCAGGCATTCAAGTTTTTCTATCATGTCCAAAAGAATACCTACTCCTAAAAAATATTTCTAGTAGCACAAATCTGCGTCAATTTAATACTTTATTTTAGAGGGTTTTTAGTTTATATGTCTATGTACAACTACAGCAAACACAACCATGCCATTTTTAGGCATAAACATTTGACAGCTGGGTTTGGTTTTAATAGTCATAAATGTCACTCCGTGCTTCGGAGGGCACGTTAAGCAGTCGGTTTCGGACGCTGTCAATAGATGGCGGTCGTTATAGTCCCCAACCCGCAGTGGAGCAGCGTGGTGGATTTAAACTCCAAGCCTGGGGGAGGCCTAAGCCCCTGCAATGGGGTAAAAATGGGCTGATGAAGTGAAGAAATGTCACTTTATAGCATGTAAAATGTTAAACGCAATTAAGCGGAAGTGAAGACGGGCGCGCGGGGATTTCGCGGGGTTGAAAACCGACGACTGAAACTCACCATCTTACACGAGCTAGCTAGAGTATAGTGGTTAGACGGTAAACGCAGAAGAGGGCTTCTAGTCAATTCGTGCTTTTATGCATTTCTGAGTATGTGCGTGCGTCGTATTTGAATTCAGAAGAGTGTGTCCAAATAAATTATGCATGTACATTTCCACCATTTTTTGTGTGTGCTTTCGGAATATGTGACCTTACATAAAACTCTAAGTGAAAATGTAACAAAGTTATTTAAATTTCGTACTTCATGTTTTTTGTTGTACTACGTCTTAACTGATAAATCTATGTTCTCGAACAGATTACTTTTTAAAAACCCACATTAATCGAAAATTCAATAATTTTTAATAAATAATATTAAGAAAAGACTGTTTAGGAAGTAAAATGTAGAGTACATGGAGTTTTTGAACGTTTCGTGGACTAATGAAATTATAAACGTAACTTTTCTTCACCGAGTGAGCAAAATTTACTTGCTGGTTGATTTTTAAGAAAAAAGCCAGATTTTCGAGGTAGTGACACTAGTGACGTGAAAACATAATTTCCGATACAACGACAGTCTGTTCTATTACATAGTTTGAAAAATCAACATACTTGTATACTCATCGAACGTTAAATGAATCAATTTAAAAACTGATGAATCTTTTAATTTTGCGACTGTACATTTAAGAGTGTCGCTTCAGATAGATCCGTACTTTACATGAAATGGAATTGAGCAATAAGCACTTGACAACGTTTTGTTTTCATACATTAATAAAAAAAAAAAATCCTTCAACAGGCGAGTACCGTAGAGGAACCTTCTGATGACAACTTATACCTTGGCATCGTGTTAGCGGCTGTAGTGATAGTAACTGGTATTTTCTCATATTATCAAGAGAGCAAGTCTTCTAAGATTATGGAATCGTTCAAAAACATGGTGCCTCAGTTCGCTACCGTCATACGTGAAGGTGAAAAACTGACGCTGCGCGCTGAAGACCTCGTGCTAGGCGATATTGTTGAAGTAAGTGTCTTAATACTCTATTGTACCAATTTGATTGAATTGGCATAATGTAGCATTTAAAACAACCTGTAACAAAATTAACCAATTCAATTCGAGTCCAACTAAGTAATTATATTTTGTGTCATATAAATATACAATAGGGAGTTAAAAATTTTTAATTTAAAAAAAAAAATTAATACAATTAGAGAAATTATTTATATTACTATTGTCGATAAAATTAGTTGCAAATTGTAGCACGCTATTTGGCCTTGTAACCGCGAAACATACTGTATTTATAAACTCGGTTTTAGTTATTTCGGAAATTGTGAAATTGACAAGAAAGCGCTTCAGCGTGTACCGCGTGAGATTTTTTTGAATAAACAATTATTTAATTTTAATTTAACTGAAAATATAACGCATTTAAAATATTTGCGATGAAATCAGGTGTTTATGCTTTATAGTTAAATATGTTACAGATGGTATTACTCACTCCTTGACACACATATTACACTGGCCTCAAATTTGTATTTATTTTTGAAACTGTTTAGAGGTATGAAGTTTTGCGAGATGGAACTAATAAAAAAAAACATATATACAATCGAATTAAGAAACCTCTGTCTTTTTTGAAGTCGTTTAAAAAGGCTCGCGTTTTCCGATTGGCCGTCAGGTGCACGCGTGTTAACGGATTAAATGCCAGTTTGCGTTAGCCGAAAGAGTGTAGCACGTCTTATGTCAGATTCCTGTCTGAAATTGTATCTGCGCAACGACCTTATATGGTTTTTTTTTTTTCTAAATAGCGTATGTGGAGTGTCGTACCTTCAGAAGTAATCTTGAAAAAAAAAACTCTATATAAACTATACAACGTTATCTTTTTTTGTTTGATTACAAATAAAACCTTACTTAAACTTGACAATGGCAAAATCATCGAACCCTCTATAATTACCAAAGATAAAATATGAAAAAAACTGCATAGATAATAAAAGTCCCTTTTCATCCTAACTAGGTGAAATTCGGCGACCGTATCCCAGCGGACATTAGGATTATCGAGGCGCGTGGATTCAAAGTGGACAACTCAAGTTTGACGGGCGAGTCGGAGCCGCAATCGCGAACTGCCGAGTTCACGAACGAGAACCCCTTGGAAACAAAGAACTTGGCATTCTTCTCGACCAACGCCGTTGAGGGCACCGCCAAGGGTATCGTCATTTGCTGCGGAGACAACACGGTAAGTCTTACTCACTGATGATTTTAAAAGTTGGTGATGATAGTCGGTTCCATCAACATGACACATTTTAGACATTGCAGGTAATTCACTCTGATTTAGAATGGATGATTGATGCGTCAATGAAATTCCTATACTTATATAGTATTTAGTATTGTTATTAAAGAAATTAAAAAACTTTCTAACTTAACCAGAGATGATTTGGATTTCACAAAATCTAGAGTTACTTCTATCTCTAGCTCGCGATTACTTCATAGCTATTGTTGTTCCATTTGGAACTACTCAAATTATCCATCAAGGAATTATTTTCCACTCTCTCCGTGGATCAGTTAAAATTTCTAAAGTTTTCAAAACATTCTAATAAATCAAGAACATAGCAGTTAACAAACTCAACGAATTTTGTACAAGATATGTTTACGAGTTTTTGACATATCCCAATTTTTTATTACCAGCAAAAAAATTATGTGATTAGGAGATTAAAGATAATTCATTTTTATTTCTTTATTGTTGTTCGGGAGACTTACAGCCAAATAATCTACAAACTTGTACAATACCATACCATCAGCCCATTAATACTCCATTGCAGGGGCTTAGGCCTCCCCTCAAGATGAGGGCTTGGAACTTAATCCACCACCCCGTTCCAGTGCGGTTTGGTGGATTGTACAATATTTTACTCTCATGCTAATAATAAGTCTCCACATATAATTGCATGTATATGCTACAAAACTCTTTAGTTACGTAAGACACGCACTTGAACGGTTTTTTCTTCTGCTCTCTTTGCCTCTACTATGTATATAAATGCAGGTCCTTGCATTTCAGAGGCATCAAGTGCAATGTATATTAAATTGATTCAAAGGATAATGCCTACAGTTCTAATTTATTAGATCCATCGAATTATCCTAGTTATGTAGTTTATAATTCGAGACCGGCATTAATTTAAAAAAAAAACATTATAATTAATTTTAAGCATAATTAAAAAAAAAAATATTTTATCTTTCTAAAAACACGGTGCAGCTTTCAGCACAATATTTCAGAAATAAAAATACAAATAGTTGAATTCACTTCACTACAAAAACACAATAAACTAAAAATGTTGACGAAATCACAGTCGGCCCAACTAAAAATTAATACTTATTTTTCATCGTGTTTTTTTATCAAAAAGTTACGTCAGATCAGTAAATTTTTAATAGGAGTAAATTGATAATTCAGTAACCGAATAATATAAATTTTTAGCCATTACTTTTTGTTTTAATTCACTGAGTTGCCATCTTGTGTAAATGCCTGATCACAAATTACAACCAATATATGTTGCAGTAAAATTATAACATTAGTAAAAAATTATTTATTTTACTTGTGAGTTTGTAATTCCTGTCATTTATAATAATTTATGACAAATATCGTATTTGTATAATGTTGTAAACCTAAGAGGTAGTACAGTCCTTTATTTATGACAATCACGTTTAGTATTTTGTTAAACGCACGAGCCCGTATTATTTTTTTTTCCTAAGGCTAATGTTTGACTTCTTTCTTGAAAAAAAAAGAAGTGTCTTATGTTATTAAATGGTAACAGGTGATGGGCCGCATCGCCGGACTGGCATCAGGTTTGGACACGGGCGAGACACCTATTGCTAAGGAGATCCACCATTTCATTCACCTCATCACTGGCGTGGCCGTGTTCCTCGGCGTCACTTTCTTCCTTATCGCTTTCATCCTCGGCTACCACTGGCTCGACGCTGTCATCTTCTTGATTGGTAAATATTATCTGTTCTAAAATTAAGGTTCTACTGATGGTTTGTTTCAACAAATGTCAAGTTCTGAAATGCTGATAGAATCCAACTGATGTGAATTTAAATATTTTTTTGCAATTTTATTACACTCGTTTTGTACTGTCTTACAATTACATGCGTAATTACATGCAGGCTTATGAACCTATTTTATTCAGGTATCATTGTCGCGAACGTACCTGAAGGTCTATTGGCCACCGTGACCGTGTGCCTCACTCTAACCGCCAAGAGGATGGCGTCCAAGAACTGTCTCGTGAAGAACCTGGAGGCGGTCGAGACCCTCGGCTCCACTTCGACTATCTGTTCCGATAAGACCGGCACCCTAACCCAGAACAGGATGACCGTCGCTCACATGTGGTTCGACAACCAGATCATTGAGGCTGATACCACTGAGGATCAATCCGGCGTACAATATGGTCAGAAAAAACTATCGATTTTTAACTAAATTTGTGATTTAAAAAGGAAAAAGTATTTAAAATGCAACTTTATTACAGATCGTACTAGTCCCGGTTTCAAGGCCCTGGCTAAAATCGCGTCCCTTTGCAACCGTGCTGAATTCAAAGGTGGCCAAGATGGTGTACCGATTCTTAAGAAGGAGGTGGCCGGTGACGCTTCCGAAGCAGCTCTTCTCAAATGCATGGAGCTAGCCCTCGGTGATGTTCTTTCTCTCAGGAAGAGGAATAAGAAGGTCTGCGAGATCCCATTCAACTCTACTAACAAATACCAGGTTTCCATCCACGAAAGCGACGATCCCAGCGATCCTCGACATCTGCTCGTGATGAAGGGGGCTCCAGAAAGGATTCTAGAACGTTGCAGCACCATCTTCATTGGCGGAAAGGAGAAAGTGAGTAAATTTAATCCTCATTTTCAGTAATATTTCTACTTCTTATGAAAATGTCAATTGTTGGGCACTTTAGAGCGTTTGGAACGGGTATTGTCCAAAATTTTTAGTATTTGTAGAAATAGGTCACCGCCCATTGTAGATAAGAAGCCGTTCTATTCTTAAGAGCGGGTGAAACTAAAAATTACTGTTTTTACACAAATATATTTTTTTCAATATTCAATAATTTTATGTGTTTAGGGAATCTATGTCTAGACCTTAGTTTGACCGCTGACTGTTTTCAAGACGCGTTTACCTTTACGAGTTAAGTATAGGAGTTGCACAAAAACTTACAAATAGGCCTATATATAGTGTCTATCCATTGGCTATTTGATCGAAATCATATTTTGGTGAAACCAAAAAGAATCTCGCTTGCCCGCGGGACATAATCATATTTTAAATCCACGTTTGCCCATTCACATCGGCTGCCTTCGCTGATCGCGATGCATATCCCGAAAGGGGTACAAGTCGCTTTACTTGCTCACTGAAATCATATTTTGCTATTTTCCGCGTTATTTGTTCTATGTGTTGCGGTTATAACGAAGAGCGGTGTAATTAGCGTGCAATCGTAAGCTTACCTTCGAACGATTATTACTCAAATAGCTTGTTATATTTCAGTCTCTTGAGAAAAAAATGTGCGGGTTGGTGGATTCTAACGATTGCCATCTATTGATTGCAACTGGAACCGACGGCCTAACATGCTCTCCGAGGCACAGAGTCAGTGGTAGTTATGTACATGAGTTAGAAAAAACTTATTGGTACATGCTTGTTTCTGAGATTCGAACCACGGACTTCTAAAGAAGAAGCGGGCTCGTTACCACTTGGCTATCGCGACAGTATGTAAACATTATAAACATACACAAAAAAAAAATAAGCAATGGATTTTACATCCACTAAAATCGTATTGTATGCAACATAGTGGATCAGTGGTCTTGTGGCAGGGAGATTTATTAGGACTTGGAGAAGTCATTCACCGATCCTTAATTAAACATAAATGTAATTTAACTGAAATTCAAATATGTGTAATTAAGATGTTAAGCGATCTTGATGAATTTTCTCCTTCTGTACATCGTCGTGTTTGCGTTAAACTCGAAATTCCTGCATAGGTGCTGGACGAAGAGATGAAGGAGGCGTTCAACAACGCGTATCTGGAGCTCGGCGGTTTGGGTGAGCGAGTGCTCGGCTTCTGCGACCTTCAATTGCCTTCAGACAAATACCCGATAGGTTACAAGTTCAACACGGACGATATTAACTTCCCACTTGACAACCTGCGTTTCGTAGGCCTCATGAGCATGATTGATCCGCCTCGTGCTGCAGTGCCCGACGCCGTCGCTAAGTGCCGATCGGCCGGTATCAAGGTGAGTCAAAATCTATGCCCATAGATACAATATATATTCATAATATTCATGTGTGAGTTCATTTTTTCAATGAAAACCAGAAAATGAAGTAGGTATCTCTTTACACATACCGGTTAGCGAGTATAGGGCGCCGGCTTTCTAGTCATATATTAAACCAAGTGACTAGATTTCGTAGTTCGTCTAGACTATTTATACGAATAATGACTTATAGAATGGAACGCGATCAAATAAGTAAAGTGGATTTTGTGTAGAAGAATACACCAACAGATACTGAATTCAGGACAATATTGGATTCATCCAATCAATCTGCAAAGGGTTGTGTGGTGTTTTCATTCAAGTTCTTCAAGTCACTGTTTAATAAAGGAAACAGTTTTTTAATGTTTTTCTGTATTATAATATTAATGTTGTACACATGTTTTGTCATATATAACTGGAATAGCTTCTACTAAAGCTATTAGTTCAGTAAGTTTTTTACATTCTCCATAATGCCGTGCTAAAAGTTCGTTGGTGGTTGTTGTCCAATTGATTGACTACTATGTGCATTTAAAAAAAAAAGCAAAATGAAGACTTTTAATAAATCTGCAAAAAAATTATCTTATTATTAGTAAATATAAAAAGGTGATCTTTTAAAACCAACGAAATAATTAAGCAATAGTATTTTCGTTTCTTAAAACAATACAATTTAGATTAACCATCGTACTGCATTAGTTGTCATCGTGGCCACGCACCACGATTAATGAAAATCTTAAATTTTACTATTTTAGGAATAATTCACTACAGGATACCATCACCACCTTATAATTTTTTTTTTTTTATTTACTACTATTTTAAAATCTACTGTAGCGCCCGTACCGACATAACCGTAAAGTAATCTAGGAATGTGCTCTAATGTGATACCTATTTAATGTAAAAAACAGCATCAATTTCGAATAAGCCATTAAAAAAAAATACATCAACTGCAGCGCCTCCTGGTGGACTATAACCGTGAAACATGCCTAAGAATTTGAAACTATTGCTTTGAAAACCTACGTAATACAAAAAACTTCATCAAAATCCCAGCTGTATTTCGATATGCTAAACCGAGTCAATTGTAACTAGTGTCGTTTAATAGGTTATCATGGTGACCGGTGATCATCCGATCACTGCAAAGGCTATCGCCAAGTCGGTCGGCATCATCTCTGAAGGCAATGAGACGGTCGAAGATATCGCTGCGCGTCTGAACATCCCCGTCTCCGAAGTCAACCCTCGTGAAGCCAAAGCTGCTGTGGTACACGGAACCGAGCTCAGGGAACTTAACTCTGATCAACTTGACGAGATCCTCAAGTGAGTGATTCGCATTCATATTTACCCGCTACACTATGTCATAACTCATCATCATCAGGCCTTCAAGCCTTCTATTTGGTATTATATCAACCTCATATTTGAAATTATATGGAATCCACCTAGCTAAGAAATATAATGTCAAACTAAATATATGGATGATTCAGGGTTGCGGTACGCTCTATAGTTCGCAATAATTGGGGCAATGACTCACTCTCGCTCTTCGAAAATAAACAACGCAGATTTTATGTTAAATGACTCTATTAAGATAATGCCTATTTGTTAATAATCAAGAATTGGACAAACTAAGCTATTTTTTTGTATATGATTTGTAATAAGGAATACACAGAATTTAATATAAATCATAATGATTTAAGGAATTAGTTTAATCAGAAAAACTATAAAACATAAAAATATATTGAAGGAAGATCATATATGGGTCGTACTTCGAATCCAAATCAGCACTCCAATTCCTAATTCTAAAACACTGATTGACGTAACTCGATATGATCACCAGGTATCATACGGAGATCGTGTTCGCACGTACATCGCCGCAACAGAAGCTGATCATCGTCGAAGGTTGCCAACGTCTTGGCGCCATCGTGGCTGTGACCGGTGATGGCGTGAACGATTCTCCTGCCCTGAAAAAGGCCGATATCGGCGTCGCTATGGGTATCGCTGGATCGGACGTATCCAAACAGGTACGTTATTACAAAGGATTTCTAATTGGTTTCTATTTTAAAATATATATACGTATATTTCCCATCGATTGGGCTTTCTTTAAGTTATTTTAATATTTTTTTTTCCGAATAACTGTACAATCCACAGACGTTCGTCCGTACCCTTGATATATTTATTTATTTAATTTTGTTCGAGCCAATTTTCTTATCTATTTGCCTCCACTCCGTTTTAATTGTGATGAGTTTGTTGACTAAACTACTTATTCTACTTATTCTATTTTTTTTTTATATTATTTTTTTCTATTTTATTATTATTATTTTTTATTTTTTTTTTTAATTTTTTTTCTCAGATGTGTTCTTTTATCTGTCTTGATACTCGTTTTTTTTTGTGTGGGTTATTTTAGTATTAAAATCGGTTACTTTGGGTTTTTCATAATCAGGCCCGTTAATGGAACATTGTGTTCTAAAGTAACATTTTGCGTAAGTTACATTCCCCCCCTTTAACTCTTTATGAACCACTGTTATGAAAAATCGGAAAAAAAATATACTACATACCACAAATATACCACATAGTACAAAGTTACTCTGAGGTTAACTAGTTCATGAGTTGTGAACAAGTTATTGATTTTAATTTTAACGAAATTTTTATGTTTGATGTGGCTACAGATCTTACCTTATGCATGACCCGACTCGTACTTGACCGATTTTTAATTTGATTTTATTTTACTATCACTTATGTCCAACAACGCCTAACGAAGATAACTTTAATGACTTAGTTATTGAACTGCTAGTATATAAAGAAGACACTTGATAAATTTGCAGGCTGCCGACATGATCCTACTGGACGACAATTTCGCATCGATAGTTACCGGCGTGGAAGAAGGTCGATTGATTTTCGACAATCTCAAGAAATCTATCGCTTACACCTTGACATCAAACATTCCAGAAATTTCACCCTTCTTGGCTTTCATACTCTGCGATATACCGCTGCCTCTTGGCACGGTAACAATCCTCTGCATCGATTTGGGAACTGACATGGTAAGTTTCCTCTTCATTTTCCTGTGTGCCGTTTAAAATTTACGTTTAGTGCAGTGCAAGGGGTTATCGTTAGGATTGTTTTAATGTAATGAAATAGACACTGATTTTCTTAATATTAAAATTGATTTGTTAATTTACTTTAAAAACAAAAACCAATATTTTGAACCCTATATGTATAGTCAGAAATAAATTGGAATTTATGACAAAGAACAAAGTTCAGTACTGACCCACACTATTGAATAGATGCAGTAAATAAACTGAAATCGAATTAGTTGCCATACATTACTACAGATGGCTCTATACTGAATCGATATAAATTAATTATTAATCCGTTTTTAACAAAAATTACAAGCTTTCAAATACGTGACATGTATTGTTTCGGAAAAGTACGTATTGTTTGAAATACAAACATACAACACCGTGTGACATATACAGATGGCGGCATACGTACAAGTTTTTATATACGATATCAAAACAGACGATCTTTTCAGTGACATGTGTTTCAGTTTAAGACAACTTATAGTCATGTAACAATAATTTAGGTCAATTGTATATGGCGCAACGTTAATTGGTCTTTGTTTGTCAATTTAAAATAATGTGACATGCTTAACTTCGCCATGGGCTGCATTCAATTATCTTTATAAGTTATTGTGGCATTTATATAATTTTAAATATAATTCCAGTGATTTGTTCAAAGAAAATTGAGTCGCGTCAGTTTCTATTTTTGTGCGAAAAAAATTTACTTATTTCGAAAATGAAAACGTATGTTTCAAACAGTATAAAATGCCATAAGTTAACTTATTTACAGATTCTATTACGTTTAGTAATTATGTTTTGAATAAACTCGTAAATACAAAGAAACAGACAATATATTTAAAAAAAAAAAATTATGAATATCATACAAAGTGGAGGGTTTATTCTCCTTTGAGAACTCAATTTCGAGTCTCTATCACAGAATCTTTGTAGGTATATGAAGTTGTCAAGAAATATATGATTCCTATTTTTTTTTCACATAACATACAATTTTAATGATAAACTCTTGCACACTGCATTCTATAAAATTATAGTACCCACGACGTTAAATACATTTTATTCGTAAACTTTTTGAATGGACAAATGTTTATTATCTCACGATTTTTTGTCATGAATTAACAATAAGCAATCTAAAGCGTGTTATCTGTAAGATATTTAAATAACAAAAAAAAATACTTATTAAATGATGATTTAGAATTAATTATTTTAAAATATTATTTAAATTAATTGTTTGATTCTAACTAATTATTTTAGTTTGAATATGTTTTCTTTAAATATAATATTCTGACAGCCTGGATACGAGTAAGGAATTTGAATTTTAAGTATGTATTTAATAAGGATATGACAATAGGTACCCGCCATCGCTCTGGCGTACGAAGAGGCTGAGTCGGACATTATGAAACGCCCCCCTAGGAATCCGTTTTGCGACAAGCTAGTCAACGAGAGGTCTATAGTTTTTGCAAAATGCCAAGGCTCTAACACGAACAAAAGCTAACGAAATAACAATAAATGTTGTCTCGATATTGTGTCAATAACGTGCTATTTTTAGGTGTTCATCGTTGTGCCCCAATTTGATATTTGTCGCTGCGGTCGACAGTTAAACGGTTGCATCTTAACGATATCCGATAACGGTTGCAGTAGCAGTTAACTGTCGACCGCCGCTATTTGAAATAATACGTGTGTGAGAGTGAGGAATCGTGCATGATTCTGATATGATATAACAAAAGCCTTGCTGTAACAGATCTTAATTGGGAGTGATTTTGTTTTTGTTTTTACTAAAATATGAAAACAATAGTAGATGAAAGTGAAAAAATAATTTCAAAAAAAAAATGGAAGAATATATAAAAGAAGACGTGAATTTAATATCTTAACAGGGATGTAATTTTAGGCAATTCAATATTAGTAAGTTTACATAACAGTCGATGTTCACTAACACGACACACCAGTTAGTCACTTCATCATCATTCCCATGCCATCATATCAAAATATAAAGGATTGTAAGCCTTCAAGGAAGAATGATCCTAAATTCTCACATCCACCCGTATGTTCCATAATCCATGTTCACATATTCCACATTTTATAAATACATGGTCGCCCGCCCACCCCTCCAGTTACAACTGCCATATACCATTAACATTCAATTATTTTGTGTTACTGAGTTCATTTTTGTTGTAATAGTGTTAAGAAATTTTAGCTTTTGCAATTGGACGCTCTAGTATTAAAGCGCTGTTCGATACATAAAAATAAAGGATTATCGGAAGACGTGCGGCCTTGCGCCTCGGCTACTAGATAAAGCATGTGAAAACAACGAAGCTTGTACTAGAATCGTTTACAATTAACATCGTATATTCTGATTGGATTAGCGTTTGTGTGCGTGTCGCAGGTCATGGATGGTAGTGTAAATTCTGCGCTAGCCTGCGTTAGTAAAAGACAGACGCTCTATGTTTGAATATGGCTTATCTAGTGGTAGGGGCGGCCCCCCGGTCCCCCGCTCGTATTTCGGTCGTCTATGATAATAACTGTGTTAAGGCGATACTTAAGTCTCATACACGAATTTCGATTTCCGTTTTGTCGCATTCGTTGAGTTGCGTTTACTTGTGGCGCGCCAGGGGCGGCCCTAAATCGTTTTCTGCTGAGTGCGACATGTCTGATAGACCCCCCCCCCTGTAATGTAAAAACTCTTTCTATGCCGTCAGTGAAAACAAAAGTCAAAACGACAGACAGCGACAAACATTTTTTATGTCTTCATAGGATCTAGTAAAAAGTACGATAGAAAGAAAATAATCTTTGTGCAATGAAGGTATATTTGATTCGCTGACCATAGTATTAGCTCGAAATGATCTCTGCTTCGATTAGTATTTTTAGGGATTTTTAGCACTCTTATTAAGAAGGCGTCCAGAGCGGTCACACTGCCCTAGGGCAGCCCCTACGGCGCGCCGACCAAAATCGGCAACCGTAAACCTTTGGCGATATAACGGGAAACGAAAGTTTAGAGGTAGTTCAGCTATGTTACGTGAGTGTCGCCTTTGCATGGTTACCTACTGTTACGGAGATAGTAAAAGTAAGATGCTAGCGATCCGATTGCAAGGGTACGATTATATGTGTTGGATGTTGTACACTTGCGGTACCGATGCACCTCGCTTTGTGCGCCAACCGCCATCGGTGCTGTGCGGTGAACGGGGTACGGGCGTGCCTCGCTCACCGCGCCAGTGTTTGCCTAGGTTCCCGCCATATCCCTGGCTTACGAGGAGGCCGAATCCGACATTATGAAGCGACAGCCGCGTAACCCTTTCACTGATAAACTAGTTAACGAGAGGTAAAAACAACAGTAATAATAACATATTTCACACTTTCTCTCTCAATGATATATATCTTTCCGCTATGTGCTTGCTTTTATATACGTGTTAGCCCTAACCGGAGAACTGAGGTCTGGTTGTTGCCCGCTCGTATGCAGACGTGTCGTTTCGAGTCTATGGCGACTAAACGCACAGCTCGATTTTACATACGCCTTGCATCTTTTTTGTCTAGTTTATTGTATTGAATTCTCTCCTATGTGTACTAATAAATACTGACTTCCTCTTGCATAGTTTTCTTATTGCGATAGAACAACGTAATTGTGTGGGCCACATGGGTGTACTGAATACGTTGGTCTATCGGTCGATGGTATCTAATTGTGTGATTGTGGTGTTGGTGTTGGTGTAAGGTAAGTGTTCGATGTCGTTTCGTTATCACCGTGTCGCGCATGCTCAGCAATCACTGACGTCTACCGACGGAGACCGTTGTGTGTTTTTTTTACTTATTGTAGTGATGTATCTGTCATAACTTCGTTACTTCGTCTCATGGCCCTTCATGCACACCATGGCACACGTTCATTTTTATTTTACATACAGATATTGTCACTCTCATCCAATTTATTTACTACACTATCATATCGACACTATATATCATCGCTAGGATTTCCATTTTATATATTTAAACTGACACTTAATACAGTAGGTATATGCGTATCTGTTAGTCGAATTAGACTATATTTTTATTATTAAACTTTTGTCGCCTGTCATATATGTAGACTTCATCGACACTTTAATAAAATCGTTACAATCTTAAATACATATTTAAAAAATTATGCTATACTTTTCTATTTCGAAATTATATCACGTAAAACGTATTTTATTTATAAGTAGTGTTGTTTTTTTTTTAGTGTGTACTAAAATCTTGGCTAAATGTAGATATTTTTGTGTATTCCAAGCGTATGAGAGCGATGAGCGATGTATACTAGGAGTGTATGTCGTGTGTATATGTGTAAAATCGGTGATACGTACCGTATGGTGTCGTGGCCCTGATTGCTTGGTGTTACCGAAGGTGCCTGCTATATCATTGGCGTACGAGGCACCAGAATCAGATATCATGAAGCGGCAGCCCAGGGACCCTTACCGTGACAACCTCGTCAACAGAAGGTTGGAGCGTACCCGACGCAGCGAGGCCGGCGATGCTTATAGTTTTACCATTATGGATGTTGACGCGACGATATATCCCCCTGTTCCGTATATAGAACCGATCGGAATAAGAAATACCATCTAATATTTACGGGGTGTAGTCTGGTAGAAATGTTGCTAAAATCGATGTATTAACAGAAAGATATTAGAAACATGTATAGTTGTATGGTAGATGTATTTTTTTTCAAAGTCCGTGAACATTACTGCAGTTATCTTCTTGTAACATTAAAAAAAATCATTTGAGTCATTGATATACTAAAATTTCTACAGACTTAGAACCAGCAAAAAAATTACTAGAATAATAAAAGTGTATTTTGCGTCGGCACCGAGCTAGCGCCTGTTCGAAGACAATACATTCTATAACAATAATAACAATACGTCTTTAGCACGAAATTAAATATCCATTCCTATTGATAAGATTTCATATTTAAGTACCGCTGGTACTTGATAATTTTAGTGTAGTAGTTTGTCGTCTGTCCGTTCGTCCATTCGCGTTCTAAAGTCGTTATTTTTAACGATTTTTTTTTGGTAGTGCCGTTTTCTTTGACCTCCTAGTTTTGCTAGTGAAAAAAAAAATCTGCGGTATTTACCAAAATTCTCACTTTGGTTTGTAATAATAGTCTATGATTTCGAATGTATACCGTTTTTATACCTACTTAATTATAGACATTTGTCAAGAGTCGGATATTTTCGACTATGTTGTTAGCAAATGTGTAAACTTGCTTATTATTAGTATATCAATGATTCACTTTTAAATTTCCGTTTGTTTTAGTGTTTCCATTCGCCCTGGATAACGGTTTACTCAATATAATTCGACAACGGTTCGCGCCTTTCTTACAGTGCTAACTTGAGCCCCAAGAAATTTCAATTTAACGAGATTCCAAAATGTTTCATTTACTACGTACGAAACAAAAAAATCATGTACAAACATTGTAAATCTTGTAAACTTGAAATTCCTTTTTAGATGGAATCTTATTCTGAAAGGTTATGTCGTAAAAAAAATTACTTTCATGCATTAATGCAATAAAAAAATTAACAATAAGTGCAATATGTATTAATGGAAAAAAAATATATAATAGATATTACAAAATGGAACAGTGGGATTGATTGTGATTGAAACAGTACTATTTGCAAACAATGATGTGGAAGAGTGATAAAAAAAATTTTTTTGGGATATTTATTATGTGGGTTCGTCAACTTAACATTTATCAAATGTTTATTTATGATAACTTCGTTATTATCTCATATTTTTTTATATATCTGTCATCCAACTTTAGGGTGTCATTGAAGCTGTTTTCAATCGGTCATATTATATGGATGTTTGTTTGTTTGTACTCTATTAAAAATTTTAAGTAACAAATTTGTCACAGTGCTTCTACCGAAATAAATACCTAAATAATAATCTATTATCGAAATATGAACTGGACATTATATGTATCTAGATCGGTTCAAAGGATGGTCGGAGATAATGTTTTTACTTACTTTATTTAAGCAGACTTGGCAATTCCAAAGGATATATATTTTTATAATAAAAAAAAAATGTATAATTAAAATCAACCTCGCCTTAGTTGATATCTAGAAAGAGGATAAAAAAAATTACTACATATCGTATGCGAGATTAAATTTTTGAACGAAAATTTAAAAGTTTAAAATTAATTTACGCTACGCAATTAATTTCAATAACTATTTCGTGCATTACAAATAAATATCTCGCCAGCATTATGTCGGTGCTAACTTTATGTCACTCCGGTATAACAGAAATACAATGTTTAAATGTTTTTAGTTAATAAGGTCACATTTACCATATTTCTTTTTAGAGGGCTTAAATAATTTCCCTAAGGATCGCCAGTTTGATGCGATACAAATTCAAATGTTGCCAAATCATATGCAACCTTTTCTCACAGAATCACTAATAGTTTCACACTATGCTATTAGAGTTATTGAGATTCGAAATTTTTAACTTCTAGATATTTTATTCTTCGGTCGAGCCTAGAGCAAAATAGTTGTTGAAATTTCAAAACTCTTTTGGTTTTTTCTATTATTCTATTCTATAATCTTCACTCTTCCATATTTATTACAAATTAGTGTTAATTAACAGAGTTTAGTGGATATGGGAATAGAAATGAAAAAAAAAAAAATTAATGCACGTATAGAATTTAGAGAGTTTAGTATTAGTGGTTGCTGATTGATATTATGATTGAAATCTTCACTACTCAACCGCGTTCATTAGACGGCTTTTTCACTACTCGACC
The DNA here is from genome assembly GCA_949709985.1 of Luffia ferchaultella. Taxonomy (NCBI): domain Eukaryota; kingdom Metazoa; phylum Arthropoda; class Insecta; order Lepidoptera; family Psychidae; genus Luffia; species Luffia ferchaultella. The sequence continues at coordinate 7,195,723 of OX453256.1, read as the reverse complement.
TTCACGCTTTGTCGTAATCGCGACGTCGACTACCGGACGCGTAAATGATTGACGCGGTCTAATGTCTGTGGTTGAGTAGTTGTACGTCATGTGTCGGTATTGTCTTGTAGATGGTTTAACTAGTTGTTTTATAGTTTAGATAAGCGAACAATTAGATATTGTCTATGATCATCACATTTATAATACTATGTCCTAGGTGACGACTTAGGTGTCATGGGTCGTCTAGCGGTGTCAATACGAACGTTTGTTTGTCTTGACAGTATTTTTTTTTAAATTTTCTTTGAGAGCAATGTATATAGTTTTTTACAGCCACAAAGCACAGCTATATAACAGCAGTTACACGATGCTATACAGCTTCATTCACGACACACGAACACGCCAGTTTTTTTTTTTTTTTTTGTAATTAACACTAACACGCTAAAAACAATTTTGTTGCCAATTATTTCGTTTGTGATATATTAATAAAAAGAACTAGCTATGAAAGCGTAAACCTTCTTGCATGGATGTTAAATAGATTCTGTATGCTTTATTCCATAACCAATAAAAAAACGCATGTATTTTTAATTATTTTACGGCAGTCTGTCTGATTATAAAAATTTAAAGAAATAAATATAACAATTTTTTATATATTCAATATTATTAAATTCCAATCAGACCGTCTGCTGTTGTTGCTTCACTGTTTTATAACTATTAACTATAAATGTTGAAATTGTTGAAAAATTAAAGTTTGCCTATATTAAAATTCACTTTGGTAAAATAGTAACAGAATTTGCTTTTTGAAGTTTAGTGTTTCAAATCAACAATTTACCATAAAAAAAAAGTTGTATTTACTCATCGATACACCACTGATACATTGTAAACGTCAACAGGCTGATTTCCATGGCGTACGGTCAGATTGGTATGATACAAGCCGCTGCTGGTTTCTTTGTATACTTCGTGATCATGGCTGAGAATGGATTCCTGCCGTTGAAGCTGTTCGGGATAAGGAAGGAATGGGACAGCAAGGCTATTAACGATCTCTCGGATTCTTATGGACAAGAATGGGTCAGTGTGATATTTTTTATTCAAAAAATTCGTAACCCCCTCCTGCAGGGCTAACATGCACACCGCTGTCGATAGCTCTATGTGTTACATAGAGATATTTTGTTTTGGCGAGATATACGTCAACAGCGGTGTGCAGGCTAGCCCTGCTGTAAAGTTTAAAACAATCTCATAGCTCACCGTACATCCATTGTCATTGTTATAAGACGTTTTTAGAACTACAGTTATATTCATTATTGTTGTAATCTAAAACAACCGTAATATGTGTCATAGACCGTCGACCGAGGCCGTTTTTCTAATATAATGTATGACGTCTAATGACGTAATTCGGCAGAGTTGCAAAGCCATCCTATCATCACATGCGCCTTTCTTTCTCCCTGTTTAGGAAGTAACGGTGTATAAAAAATCTGTTTTGCATTAAATACATAAAACATTTCATAAAGATTATTTTTTAGCATTCTGCTCCCCTACTCCATGAATGGAAACTCGGAATCGTTAACGAATTATATAATTTTTCCCATTTAAAAATTTTACTTTTATGTCGTCTGTTTTGACCGTAGCTTCCTCCATACAGTCTTATAAATACTTATTGTGTTTACTGGTCTCATAGGGGCCTAAGACAACCGCAAGTATAGTTCCAATCAAGCTTTATGGCGGATCCGAACGTAGGTACAAGTCGCGTCGCAGTAACCAGTTTCATGTGAAGCGGGACGCAGTGGAGCGAGGGGTATATGACTGTACCTGCGCAAGAACGCTGAAAGCGTTGTATTCCGATCCGCCATAAAGTTTGAGGGGAACTATACAAAGCTGACGCGATACATTTTTTGTTTACTTCAGTTGTCATTTTTGAGATGGCCATAACTTCCTTAATCTTTTTAAACGAACAGAAAAAACGAACAAAAAAATAGGAAAGCTTTTTAAATTCACCGTATTATTTCTATGTTATGTGATGTTCTAGTATGAAATTAATAACAGTTTTTCTGTTGTTTAATCGATAGAGTCGCGATTATACGCCAACCACATCATATTATTCGAAGTTTAATAATATTTGGAAACACTTAGTGCAAATATTTCCTTATTCAGGGTGATTGGTACTGGTTAATCCATATAAATTGGTTTGTTTTAATCACATCAGACTTACCGCGACCGCAAGGCCCTCGAGTTCACCTGCCACACAGCATTCTTCGTGTCCATCGTGGTGGTCCAATGGGCGGATCTCATCATCTGCAAGACCCGCCGTAACTCCATCGTTCACCAGGGCATGCGCAACTGGGCCCTCAACTTCGGAATAGTGTTCGAGACCGCTCTGGCCGCTTTCCTTTCGTACACGCCAGGCATGGACAAGGGCTTGAGGATGTATCCGCTCAAGTACGTACAGCTTATATTATCTGATCGAATTGTTAAGAGGATTGAACATGTTGCAGATTCTATACAATCAGCAACTAGACTAGACGCGTAAAATTTATGGCCGCGACCGACCCCCACTATCACTACGGGTGTAAAATAGAGTGAAGTTCGCACGTACCCAGCCTTTCTATCAATTCAGTGGGATAGTAGCCTATTGATTTTCTTATAAAAGGCAATATATACCTAAAGCAATCTATAAATACTTCAGTAGTTCACATTTGTATAAAGACAAGACTGCTCAGAGCCTGAGTGCGTTAGTACACGTGACAGCTCAGAGCTGACGTAGAAATAATCAAAGCTTGTGATTGGCGGTTGCAAAATATTTCGCGTTTTTGGTTAGTATTCATAACGGCTACATTTAAAAATCGATCGTACTGTTGTAATAGATTTTTAAAACATATGTAAAATCGTTGTCGTTAGAACTGTAACGGATAACCTATAACATTCGTTATATCGAAAAAGCAATACAACAGTTGGACTAATAATATAACATGTCATCGAATAACAGATAACGTATAACTGAATAGACAACAGACAATGGGTGATATAATTTTATGAACATAATTTTTATACAATATAAATATATATATTACTAATCCAAGATAATAACCATGTAGAGACGACACTGAAGTCACATAGCTCTAACATTTGATTGTATTTTTTGTTCTCAGTATAACCAAAAAGCATTCATGTTTGTTACTTTCACGTGCTCGCTTTTTTGATTCAATCAAAAACAAAAAACAACCGCGCGTTCCGCTTTGTAACGTTAAGTGTTGCCTCTGCATAGTTATTCTCTGCTCTTACGGTGTAAATAAGGCCCACGATTGAGTGTTTGAACTGCCATATTAGTACGTCTTCCGAAGATCTGCACTTCAAAACATAATGCAAAATGATGAAGGATGTTTATTCGATTGCCAACAGGTTTGTGTGGTGGTTGCCCGCCATCCCGTTCATGCTGTCTATTTTCATCTACGACGAGATCCGGCGCTTCTACTTGCGCCGCAACCCCGGCGGCTGGCTCGAGCAAGAGACGTACTACTAGACGCGAAGCCTCCTCTCCCTTCTCCCCCCTAACCCTACTTTGTGTTGTCACCGGCCCCGGTCTCTGTGTACTCAGTTCTGTCGCTGTCGTGTAGCTTCCCACAGCTTGTCCGCGGCCCCTGCCTCGCCCGCCAACACACGTTTTATGAACTATGTATGTATATATGCACAGAACAGAATGAAGTTTGCGGTTTGCGGTGATAAAATCTTCACATGTTATTACTTTTAGACGATGTGGAATACTTTATTTTCATATTAACGATGATTGAGTCCTTTGTATGATTTTTACGCTCGTCGCGTGTTCGCCGTTTGTGAGTCTGTCGAATGATCGATGCGTTTCGATTGAATCTCACTAGTTGTGTCTCGCCGTACAACTGATTTTTGCCCTCACATCGCGTGATGTACCGGAGGCATCGTGTAGCAGAAGCGCCCCGTGGCCCGATGAGCTCGGCGGCCAACGAAAAGCATTTGTTGTACTCTACAAATTAAGCCATTATTATTATAATTTAAGTGGTTAGATTAAGTTGAATTTGGGAGTGAGTAAAGTTTAGTTATCGATATGATCGGGTGTATGGCGTATGAGAGTCGATGTGGAGTGCCTGCGTTTAGTGTACTACCGCTTACTGTTAGGTAGGTAGTTGAATTTTGAATCCATATTTCAAATTGTGCGACTATAAGTAGTTAACGGGAGACATTCACCGACACGACGCGAGTCGCGTCGGCCGGCCGCGCCCCTCTGCGCGAGCGCCGCCGGCCGCCGCACACCGTTCATATAGCACTGCCGTCAATATTGTTCGTTCGTTTGTTCGGTTGGATCGGTTTGGAGTGTAGCGAGTGTGTCGGGCCAATAAATGGAAGAAGCGAGTCCAGGGTGCGTCTGGAAGGATTCGAAGGTAGTTCATATTCAGATCGCTCGGTTTTCTTTTCTCGAAGTATTAAAATTTTTAGCGAATTTTCGTCAAGTTAACTAAAATAGGCTGCTCATGGTAATTGTGTAAGATTTGATTTCTTAATTAAAGGATAATAACAAAATGTAGGGATGCGTAATTAGAGATTTTTAAAATTATATACAGTTACTATAGTGTCATCTTGTGTTTGCGTCACCCGGCCGGGACGCGGCGCCCCCGCGCCTCCGCCTCCGGCCGGGGGGCGCGTCGTTTGCGATTTTTTCCAGTAACGAATACATATTACATTATAATAATGGTTACAAAAGTAAAATATAACATTATAGTATCTAATAAAGTCTAAATTATATGAAACGTTTATAGAATAAAGTGTTTGTTTTGTTTAGACGAAGTATCTGTGCTTGTTTGGGTAACGACACGTGCATCTCACTGACAATAGTCCTTGACGAATCAGATATGATTAAAAGTATTGGAATATAAATGTAATTGAATCTATTATTTATTTAACGTACACCGTAGGACTAACTTTGTTTGCGTTCTACAGTTCTTTACACGTTTCAGTTTATTTGTAAGCTATTTTATTAGTATTACTCTGTTGGTTAGGAGCGCTGTAAAAATGTAAGTGTTATTAATAAAAAACATTTTCAAAATATTAGGTATATGTGGTTTTATTCTTTTAACCCTTTATTAATGGTAACAATTTTCCTTTATTTGACACCGACATGGCAGAATTAAGATCAAATTAGAATGAAGTGACCATTGCATCTAGGCAATAAATACCTAGCATGTTATTGAATATCATTATAAAAAGTAAACTTCTAATTTTTGGTGTTCCAGAGCTAAAAGCAAAAAACGGAATCGTTCTAGATCCGTCATGTAGTCCCCCTATCCGTCTGTCCTGTCGCCACATCCTCGAATATTCTACATTTATAGACATGGTGAATTAAATTTTGCACAAACGGTCCTCAATATTGCTGAGACTGATTTGGTGGTGGAATGACTTCATTTTGACGTACTATAAAAATCCATAATTTTGCTACATGTATCTAGTAATTTATTTTGATCCCAGTTAACATTCAAGATCTACCCCGTAACAAGTTTAAAACTACAAGAAAACGAAAGCTTTGTGCAAAAGCTTATTATAAAGTACCGGACTACTTAGATGATAAATATCCATGGGTATAAACTGCTCACCTATCAGTATGTTTCAATAATATTAATCTTTAAGCACTTATAGTTAAAAAAATGTTTATAATTTTGTTTAAAAGAGCATCTCTCAGAGGAACCAGCACTTTTGAATACGCCTTTGTGACGACGTTCTTCCACAAAGTAATAAAATTCACTCTTGTGACGTATTTCAAGATTATGTTACATAACTACGAAATAAATATATTTGACTTAGTTTAAATACCATAGACTTAATTATGTTTTCATCATGTTTTCATAGTTTTGTTACAAAAACAACTTGAATACGGGACACGGGGAAGTGTAAAGAAATAAGCGTATATTTGAAATTAAAAATTTTTGCTTTATATTTTGAAATAAAATTTTAACAAACAAAATTTAAGGGCCGTTCGTGTGTCCCCAGTAAGGTTAAAACAGTTTCGTCTCAGGGTAGAGTTAAGCAGAGCGACTCCCATTCATTTAACGTCGGGAGGCCTGCATACTAAATAAACATCGCCGATATTCCTGGACCGTTTCCCAGCAGGTCGTATAAGAGGGATAGCGGACAGGAAAGGTCGTACGACAAAGATATTCCTAACGCCATCTAATTACGCAACAACTAGTAGTAAAGGTTGATTACTTTCAGTGATTAGATGTTTCGTTTTTTTGATATACTGTAGTGAAATCCTGTTGCAAGTAATCAAATATTTTGAACTGTCTCGAAGTAAACATATAGAATTCGGGTTTTTAAAATTTGTAATGGTTACATGTTACATTATTGATATGAAAATTACGCATATAGTGCTACCACACCATACTATATCGTGTCTAGAGACATATTCAATAAGACATATCCACTAAAGAGTATATCCACATTATTAAATTTTTTATTATTACTATACTATTAGATCATCGTCGATTGAATTGAACTTTTAGTGGGCCGTACCGAAGTTGCTGTCTTTCGAGCCGGTGACACCCTAGTGTGCCTCCTGGTCACTTCGATGAAGTCTTTGGAGCATTCGGGCTAACGAAACACGTCCTTATTCTGCTTCAGGCGGTTGTTTAGTGGTGCAACTCCCACATACCCCGAGCGCCGGGCGCGCGGTAACTAGAGTTTAATCCGTCTTCCCACCGCAAGGGAAAAAAAGCATGTGTCTTATTAATAACCTATTCAGTCAGATGCATCCACTATAGACTACATCAGAATCTATAATACTATTCTGTTTTAACAAAAATGTTACCTAAATTAGATTATTGTATCTGGAGGCTTATTCAGCCAGATGCTTTCACTACTAATACAATATACTTATATAAAAAATATTATGTATGTACTACCTTAGAATGTTAAATAATTGTATAGTGCACAATATAGTGGTCCGTAGCACGTCTACAGTACTAAGGCGTTTAGCTCAGAGAAATATGGAGGGTTGGACCTTGCATTCATTCAAAACATTTTTTTTTAATATTTTATAGAGCTGTTCATGAAGATAAGCAAATCATGGAGAGTTCGGCGCGAAATCTATAATTTGTGGTCTAAAACAAGCCCGCCCAAAGAGAAAAGAAAATAAACAACACAAAATACTATCGGCAAGTACAGTAAGGCTATAAAAGAGAAGAAAGAAATTACAGAGAACTAAAAACAAATCACGAAGTGAGAAAAATGAACTGGCAGCACTATATAAAGTCAATAAATATATAAAAGCTGACTACGCAAAATATAGACAAGATACAATAAAAGAACATCTACAAAGCACTGGAGGTACAAAGAAGGCCTATAAGAAACTCAGAACTAATACAACGCATAAAAGGACTAAGAAAAAAAGATATAGAACTGTACACTAGAGGCGATATCATTACTACCGCAACAGAATTTTACAGAAATCTATACAGCAACAGAGACACAACAACCATAAATTTCGACACAAAAACAGATGACACACAAGAAAGAAATATTACACCAATAGTACTGTTATCCGAGTCATCCCTTCAGCTACAGAACATGGTAGAAACCCTACACCTGGCTAGTGTAAAGGTGTGACTAGAAATGAATATTATAAAGACTAAGACAATGACAAATAACTTGAAAAGACCTATATTAGGCAATAACAAACCATTAGATTACGTTGAAAAATATGTCTATCTGGGAAAAACTAAAAGTTTCGCCAGGAAAAGTAAAAACACAGAAATAGATAAAAGAATAAAATTAACATGGAACAAATACTGGGGTCTTCAGGACATTTTTAAAAGTTACCACAAGCCATTAAATCAAAAGTCATGAACTCGAGCTTCTTGCCATGGTTGACATATGGTTGCCAAACGTGGGAATTCACTGCTGAAGTAAGAAAAAAGATAAGCGTCTGTCAGAGAGGACTCGCACGAAGTATGCTAAAGATAAGAAAGCTATATATAATACGACGCACAAAAATAAGAAAAATAACTAAAGAAACAAACGCTCTGACTTCCGCACAAAAATTGAAATGGAAGTGGGCAGAACATGTTGCGCGGCTAACAGATCATACATAGATGGACCAAAAAAGTAACATTCTGGAACGGCCCACTAGGCAAAAGAAGAAGATGTAGACCTATTACAATATGGGAAGATGATATTAAAGCAATAGCTGGTTCAAACTGGAGACAAGTAGCTGAAGACAGAGTCAAATGGGCATCACTGGAGGAGGCCTTCATCCATTTTGGGGTTCCGGTAGCTTAAATAAAAATTAAGTAATTATAAATACTATGAAAAAGTACATAGGATACACAGGATACATAGGATAAAATTATATTAAGTAAGAGAAAAATAAATAACATAGAGTATTTATTAACTGGAAATAAAAAAGGCTTTTTATTTATTTATTTTATTATATTTTCGAAACGCTCAATCGCAGACCTATCGTGTTGGTACTCAAACTTCATGTTTTTATGAGATTTATGTGACCATATGACCAAATTTTTAAAAGCTTATATTTTCGAAACGATCAACCGCAGGCCTAACGTATTCGTACTCAAACTTGATGTTTTGACGAGATCTCTATGTGACCACATGACCAAAATTTTCCGAAAGTTTTTTTTTTAAACTTAGTCGCAGCTTTATCGTTTGGTACTTAAATTTCACGTTTGAAAGATATCTACTTATAAAAAACCGAAAAATCCGAACTTTTCGGTTTTTGGTGCTTTTCTGTTGAGAGAATGAAACGCAAAATCTAAAAAGACTGGATAACACTTGAAACAACAAAATTGAATCGAAAAACATCAAATTAGACCAAAAACAACCGGAAACAATAAAATTGGCCCGAGTCGGATCAAGTTAACCGACTTGAACCAAAAAGACCAAAACACTTAGATCAAAAACGACTGAAAAAGACAAAGAAATTGAAAGGGACCGAGTTGGATCGAAAATTACTGAGTTTGGCTCATGTCGAACCAATTTGTTCAGTTCATTGTTGGGTAAAAGATCAAATGGGACCAAAAAGGGTTGAAGAGAACCGAAAAAAAACGAATAGAACAAAAAAAAACAAATTCTGACGAAAAATACTAAAAAGGGCGGAGTTGGATCGGACAGGACCGATAGCATTGAATAAGATCGGGTTGGACAGAAAAAGACAAAAAGGATCGAGAAGAACCGAAGGTACCGATAAAGTTAGAGTTAAACCGAAAAAGACCAAACAGGACCGAAAAAAAAGGATGGTGGGACAAAAAACGACTGAAACAAAAAAAAAAAACAGAACGAAACTAAGTTAGTGCGAAAAAGATTAAAAAGGCCCTGAAATGATCGCGTTAGACTGAAAAAAACCGGACAGGACTGAATAAATCGAACAAGATTGTGTTGGACTGAAAAGGCCCCAACAAGACCGAAAAGTATGGAATTAGCCCGAATCGGATTATTAAATTGGCCCGAATTGAACTTTATTGGACCTATTTGGACCGAAAAATACCTAGTTGGACCGTAAAGAACCAAAGAGTATCAAAAACGAACCAAAAAGGTCAAAAAAAAAAACAAAAAAAAAATGAGTTTCACCGAAAAAGACTGAAAAAGGCCGAAGAGGACCGAGTTGGACCGAAAGGATCGAAAAAGATCGAAGTGGACCGAGAAGAACCGGACAGGACCGAAAACTACCGAGTTAGCTCGAGTCGAACCAATTTGGCCGAGTTAAATCGTGTTGACCCAGGTTGGATCGCCTTAGACCGGAATGGATCCAAAAGAATCGAGGAGAACCGAAAAACCAAGAATGACCCAGTTGGGCCGAAAAGAACGAAATAGATGGAGGTGGACTGAGTTTTACCTGTACAAATGCCAATAGAATATTTTCAAAACGGCAGCCATTTTAATTTTGACATGATATTGAAGATTCTAAGATAAAATCGTGCAGATTATCAAAATGGCGGACCTTTACTTCCTGTTGCATATTCTAAATTGGTCCAACTAAATGCAGCGTATCGAAGGCTAAGATGTTTTATACACATCAATAAATAATAATTTCATCAGCCCTTTTTATACCCCACTGCAGAGGATTAGGTCTTCCCTTATGAGATGAGGGGGCTTGATGCTTAAATCCACCACACTGCTCCAATGCGGGTTGGCGGATTATAACGACCGCCATCTATTGACAGCAACCGGGACCGACTACTTAACGCGCTCTTCGAGGTACGGAGTCAGTGATAGTTAATGTACTTAAGTCAGAAAAACTCATTGATACATCCCCTGATTCGAACCACGGCCACACAGTCTTATAGATTTGAAACAGGTTCAAATCTGCGCTCGGACCATCACGACACTTAATAATAATAATAATACATGGGACTTCCCACACAGCGTCATCTAGTCCCAAAGTAAGCAAGTATTATGCTTGTGTTATGGGTTACTAGACAACTGATATACATACTTAAATATTCTTTATAATATATACATATATAAATATTTTTGCAAAGACGCCACACATGTATAACAACCAAGACCCGGTACCAGTATCAATATTCATCATATTAATACTGACCCGACCTGGGATTTGAACCCGGGACCTCCAGCTTCGTAGGCAGGGTCGCTACCCACTAGGCTAAGCGGTCGTCAAATAATACACTTCGTCGACACTTAATAATACATAAATAATAATATCAAAATAAAATTTTGTTTTCTTGTGACAACCCTGATACACTGTCGTGCCCAGACGCTATGTCGGCGTTTCCCGAAACATCAAAGGCGTCGACCTACTTTATAATATTTATGCTATGCTACGGTACTACGACGTACGTAGAGGTTTATTCAATTAGGTACATCCATTACAGAGTATATAAATATATGTATATATAATGTTAGATATATCAAAGTTACGTACCCTACAAAATTGAATCATTGATCTGATTTGAACGTACTTGTCCGTAGTAAGTTTACGGTGCTACGGCGTATTTAAAGACTAATTCAGTCAGACGCATCGACTACACAGTATACGTACAGTATGCAATTATTTCAAAAATATATCTTGAAATTAAACCATTGATTTGAATTTACTACGGTATTACGGCGTCTGTAAAGGCTTATTCAGTCATACTCAATCACTACAAAATATAACCATATATAGTGCATACGATTATTTCAATCCTAATTTGTATCGTATAAACGGTGTGCACGTGCGTTCTACTTCGTCTGGTGAGGCATGTTTGGGCAGACGCATCCATTACCCAGTATACCAGCAGTTTACGTTCTTTGTTAATGTTACAATAGGTACACGCCACTTATGTAAAAGGTCGGCGGCTGTACACACTCGCCGAGGGGTGGCAAACGCCAGAGTCAGCGATGAGCGGGTAAAAGAAAAAGCACCATCAGTGTGTACGGCCGGCGGCCTTTTACATCGGTGGCGCGTATTGTACCTATATTAAGATTTGATCATACACCTGATTATGTTGGGAAACAACAATTCCAACTTTTTTTCTTTACCATATATATTTCAGTTATATATAAGGTTTGCTAAACTGAGCAAACCGAACACTTACGTGAAATTTTTATGTACGTTTTTGACGCTGACTATTCAACATTATAGACGACCGCTTAGCCTAGTGGGTAGCGACCCTGCCTACGAAGCTGGAGGTCCCGGGTTCGAATCCCAGGTCGGGTCAGTATTTATATGATGAATATAGATACTGGTACCGGGTCTTGGTTGTTATATGTATGTGGTGTCTTCGCTAGTACCCAAAACACAGGCTAATGCATAATTTGGGGCCTAGACGTTGTTGTGATGTATACGTTAAAAAAAAAAGATTTACCCATAAGCATTCACAGCACCTTGGGTATAGCATATCCCAACAACCGAAGTTGGGACAAATGTGCGTGTCCCTGCATTCAATTAATATAAATAGTTAAATAACAAATGTTTATTCTACCTTCATGTTCCTGTATTGCTTTATAAGTTCTAATATTAGGTGGGTAGAGATCGCGTCAAACTTTATGGCGGATCTGAATAGGTACAACGCTTTAAGCGTACTTGCGCTGGTACAGTCATATTACCCCACCCTCCATTGCATCCCGTTACACCTAAAACTGGTTAACTTTCGGATCCGTTATAAAGTTTCATTCTAACTGCGAAATTTCAAATTACGTTACACGGTTTCCGAAAAAATCGTTTGTAGCAGACAGACCAACACAGATGTGATCGTATAAGGTTTTTTTCCAAGTACCAAACCCTAAAACAACATAAGTAGGTACGTAAATAAATACATAGAGCGTTTCATACAATGTAATCTCTTCAGCCTCATATATAGGCTATGCGGTTACATCGAAATCGATAGACGTGTCTAAGCCTCCAAATGACGGACATTTCCGGCTCACTACTGCTATCACTCCTCTAACCTATATAAGCATAATAGTCCGGGTGCCTGTGACCGGAGATGCTCACTAGTTATTAAAATCTGAATTTTTTATAGTTGATAGTACTTACGTGGCTTATTATTCATGTAGTTGGCGTAAGTGCGTTCGTGCACGGTACGCCGTCACTAATATTTAGCATTAAAAATAAACAGAAAATAGCAGTGCGTTGATATATACTTCATAAATACATGGAATAATTAATAATTATACGATCAAAATGTAAAAATATAAACCAAATTATAACTAAATTATATAAAAAGTAAAACTAAAAGTATTTACAAATTAAAAAATACTAAGTAAATTATGATAAATGACAATATGTACTGCTAGCTAGTAATATGTACTGTTAAGCAAAAAATATGGTAAGTATAAACACAAGCTTTAGAAACACCTAGAAGTTGCAATGTACAAGAAAGCGTTGCTGCACTGCACGTAAACTGTAGAAACAGCTGAGAACATAAAATGGGCCCACAACTTTAACAATCTTTGTTGTGCGCTAAAAGAAATATAACTTCAAAAAATTAGATAGTAAAAGTGCACTGCATTATGTACCCATTCTAGCTGACTGGCCGTTAGCGCTCGAAAGAACTCTTTAAATACTATATAGAGTGTCGTCATAGCCGAGTGATTGCGAGCCCACTTCTTCTTTAGAAGGCCGTGGTTCTCACCCGCAGATGGCTCGAAAACGCATGTCAATTTACAGAATTTAAATATACTAAAAATTATTTTATGTCACAAATTAACCATTTTCGGATGTTTTTCCTTTACTTGTAATGTCAAATCTTGCTTTAGTACCTTTCATGATTCGACATCAAGTGAGTAGGGGAGTGTGAGGTAATTGGAGCTACTACGTAAGGGGAAGCAACATTTAAAAAAATTTACTATCTAATTATATTCATTTTTGGCACATTTTGACTTTTTTCGTTATTTATGTTTAATAATTCTAATGATTTTTTTATTAAATGAACAAAACCCACCCATCGGCTAATAAGAGCCACCACTTTCCCATATATGCAATGGGTCCCATTGATATAACGTTTTAAAAATGCTAACTTTTAACATAAAAGATTTAGGAACGTAATTGACCCTTCCCAAATTTTTGAATTAAAGTATATGATATTTTATTTCGATAGAATAGGCAATTTTGAAAATGTAATTTTAAAAAATCTTTTTGAATGATATTTACGTAGATATATTTCAAATTCTTATAGCGTGACATCACCTCACCATTGCCTCGATTGAGAAAGAAGAAAGAAAGCAATTTAATCAGAACCACGGATACACAATTCACAAAGAAAACTACAAAAATAAAACACAAAAAAGAAAGTCTCTGCAGCCATGACCGGGGCTGACTCAGCACCCGCTGCAGTTGTGTGTGACCACGGCCACAGCACTGATTTTCAGTGAACCCCTATGCATCATCATCATCATTAGCCCATTTTTACCCCACTGCAGGGGCTTAGGCCTCCCCCAGGGTGAGGAGGGGGGGCTTGGAGCTTAAGTCCACCACGCTGCTCCACTGCGGGTTGGGAACTGTAACGACCGCCATCTATTGACAGCGTCCGGGACCGACTGCTTAACGTGCCCTCCGAAGCACGGTGTCAGTGATATTGTGTACTTAAGTCAGAAAAACTCATTGGTACACGCCCGGATTCGAACCATGGCCCGATGGGGCCAAATTTGAGACAGGCTCGTTGCGCTCCGGGCTATCACGACATTACCTCCCTATCCCTATCCCTATGCATACACCAAAGCAAAAAAAAATAATTTATTCTAAAAAAATTCATAATAATACCTACAGTGAATACTTGTCAAATTATGGGATAAACTACAACAGTGTATTACAAAGAGTACAAAAAAATACACGAATAATGTAAGAAATAAAGAAAGACAGAAATAAAAAAACATTGCATATACATACACACTGATATTCTACAGACTATATTAAATTACCTGCATATAAACTGCATCTCCCTTCCCGTGCTTACATTTATGTAGTCACAATACGATATCTTTATGTACATCCATTTTTACACCATGTTATTATAATACACTATATGTATGAATATATTAATAATAAAAACAATTGGTATTGCTTTAGTTAACTATCAATCAATCAAATCAAATCAAAATCGTTTATTGCCAAAAAAAAAATAATATATACAGAGTTCGTTACACTACTTCTTAATTTTTTAGTTTTAATGGCAAACGGGATCGGCTCAGCATGTTGATGGCCTGCCACAAACAGGCATGCCCATCGCTAGTATTCTGCCGATCCCGAACACAAATAAGTTTATTTACATTTGTTTTTTTTTTTAGCTTTCTACCCTCCCCTTCTTAATGCTTATTTCCCTTTTTTCCTTTCTTAACATTTTGATTCTCCGCACCCATTCCACTGCTCTTCCCTTCCCACTTTCCTCCAGTAATTCTTTTATTTCCCATTCTTTCTTCCACCCTGCGTGTTCCATCACGCGCTCCAAATCTCCCTCTCCCCCGCATATTTTACACCTTATATCTTCCTCTGCCATCCAGTACATATTCTTCTCCTCCAGATTCCCACACCTTAATTTACCTGATTTTAGATCGTTTCGAAGTATGATGAAGCTATAATGCTCCATCTTGATGAATCTGCTATCTAAGTTTGTAGGTAGTAACAATAGTGACCATTCACATTCTGCCTGGCATCATTCCATTACTCTTGGATCAAGTCCAAACGAAACGTACTTTGAATGTGGTCATTAATTACTGCTACGAGGAAAGTGAATACAACAAATATTATATATTTTATATGTAAAAGTGAGATGTTTTTTTCAAGTGATCAGAAAGAACAAGATTCATACATAATACTGGTTGGTATACGTGACCGGTGATCAGTCGCTATCGCTCTTGAAAGCCACCTACGACCTCATTTCGCCCCCTTTTGCCCCATTTTTCGGGTAAGGGTTGGGGTGTTTCGGCACGTGTCGCCCTCGGCCTTGTGGGCGCAGTCTCGCTGTGGGGCACTCCGACACCTGTAACCCAGTCTCGGTATCTACCTATCTCTAACTATAAAAGCGACATTGTTAGCTACGTGTGGAGAGTGTTAGTAATTTACTGTGGAATTTACACACTTTAGAGTGTGTATATATATAGCACACAGACTCACAGATTTCAAGTAAGTATCGTCCTATAACTACGCAGAAGGTTCCACACGCCCCGCCGCGCCTCCAGCGCATGCGTATTGCATCTGGCTTTGACAGACCTAGCCAACACGACTCCAGTAATGTTTTATTTATTCTATAAGTTAACAATCTTTTATGAAATAGTGAAGACATAGATGAAAAAAGCTAATTCACACATCGGGCGTTGAAATGTGCGACGATGGTGGCTAACGTGGGTCTCTTAAACTCCAGTAATGGTAATGGTGTCATGTTACTTTGCTATTTGTCAGAATATTAAGTGATCATTCATATTCAAGGGGAATTAAAACCTCTTAATGGTTTACTCCAGTAATTACACCTTGTACGCAAAAAATATGAGTAATTAAAATTAATCGTTAATTTTGAATTTCTGAAGGAAATCACGGGTATTTCATATTCTAAATTCAACATATTTGTCTTAATCCATTTTTGCTCCATAGGACTTTTTACTTAGGAGGTATCCGTATAATTTTTTAAGTGATTATTGAGTGAAAGTACCCGTACATATAGATATGCCTACAACATGTACTTACCTAACAAAAATTGTGTTCGAAAGATAAATTCATGAACAACGTAAGTTAGCATAAAAAACCGTTTACAAAAAATTCAAAGCGATACGCCGCAATGTTTTTTTTTTTAATATTTTGTTAATCTACACCTACCTACACTAGAATTTTTGTTTTGTATAATCCAGTTTTTGTGTGTACAAGCATATTGTAAACGCAGAAGAATTTACTTCCTCATAGTTTGTTTCTAGGGGTGAAACATCACATTAAAATGTCGATTGTAAATGATGCTTACAGTGCTTATGTAGTGTTTTTTACAGCGGAGGCGACGGCGTATATAAGCGCCGTAGCGGCTGCAGCGGGAGTTTTGCTTGTCTTGCTGCTTTTCTTGGGCCGTCGTTGGTGTTACTCCGCGTTGTTCGGCAAAGCGAAGTGCTGTGACGACATTCTAGCGGTCAACACCGTCGGTGGCGCCCTCGACAATGCTCAGTTCGGTAAGTCTATGCGTTTTTCTTTTCCAATGGCCGTCATTAAACTATATGTTTAGTTGTCAGTTTTTGTTAATGTTCAGTGAAGTTTTAAAATTAGAAATATGATAAGCAATTAGTAATATATTTTTTAAATATTTCATATGAGGTGTTCCGCATAACTCGAGTGACTTTATTTGTTAAAACCTTGGGAGCAAGAAAGATGTTAAATATTTTTGTAAATAGAATTTTTAAATTGCTGTAAAATAATATTAATAAAATTGAAACTGTAATTAAAATTGACAACATAATAAGTAATTATAACAAGTTACAATAAGTAATAATTTTGTAAAATAAATGGAAGGACATTTTGAAATTACTCGACTTTTTGACGAACACCTATATACATATATATTTTTTAATTAGTTTATAGCAAATAAATAACTTTTCTTTTCTTGTCCTATTTATAGTATCGGTACAGGTTAATATTTTAGAATTGTTTTAATATAATATAAAATTCTGTTACAATCTGTAGTACTTACATACGTTTAGTGTCAACAAAGGACACATGTCTATTTATATAGTTGATGGTGTAGCCAAGGCCGGACTTGGGGTGACATGGCCAAGGTTATAATGGTAATGTTTGTTTTTTTAGTATTTATTATTCGTAAAGTTTGTCTAACTAAAAAGTGCTCGTAGGAAGTCTGGATAAAATTATCTTTAAAATTTAACACGCTCTTAATGTTTTTCGTCGCTACCTCGATTCGATTCCTTTACATTTAAACAACACTTATTAAACAATGCAAATGTCTTGTTTATTACAAATAGATGTACATGGAGATACCACGCCATGACTACAATAATGTGAGTAATAAAATATACGCCATAGAACAAACATACACCACTTGACGTTTCAACAAATTCACTGTGAAAGTAAAATTCGCTCTTAAAAATCAAATAATAATTCTAGAACTGCATTTCACGTGTAATTCAACAAAATGTTTAATACAAACAACGAAAATGAATGACGAATAGTCTGCATAATGTCTGTTTGTTATTTTGCTCACGTTGTCGATCGTTTCGAAGTATGACACGCTCGATCTTAATGGTTCTGCTATCTAAGATTAAAGCTTAAAGAGAATTTTAAGCATAAATTATCAGAGATGGAAAAGTAATAATTTATTTTAAGCTACCTACTGCAAATCGGGTATAGATGATTTCGTATGTACCTACCTACCTACTGGATGGAAATAAAAGACGGGACTTGGAGGGAAATTACCTTAAATATTTATGATAGCAATTTTAACTAAAAAGAAACATTTCTTTGCATTCATAAATAAGTAAAACTGTATTCAAAGATGATGTTTGATGAAGAAGATCCTTTTTGATGAAGGATCTGCAAGCAAACATGTGAAATATGAAAGAAATTACAGCCTGTATTTTTATAGCACGAATTGCTAGTCAATCATAAAGATCTATTTCTTTTGAATAACATAGTAGGTATTTTAAATAAAAGAAGATCGAGAAAAATAAAATTTCAATGTAAAATACCTATTTATAAGCCTTTATGTAAATAGTTCACTTATTTGACTTATGAAAACGATTTCCACCGAAGGATTAATCTATGCATTCGTGAAAATGGGTCTCACATTTTCACGAATGCATAGATTAATTCTTCGATGGAAATCGTTTCGTGTCACCTTTTATTGTCTAAAATAATATTATTAACTTCGGTTTTTAATTCCTCCACTGACCGGTAGTGGTTCTTATAAACCAAATGTATTACATGACACCCACAAAAAAAATATCTAATGAAGTTAGATCTGGAGATCTCACAGGTCATCTAATGGGCCCGTTAGTACCTATCCATCTTTTAAAACAATGAGTCAATTTGTCAAATTTAATTTCATATTTTTATTATGTACATCAATTGATAAACTTAAAAATCTCTGTAAATCTAAAAAAAAAGTATTGATTTTACGTAGGTACTTACGTAGATTTGATTTCGCGTCGACCCAAGCGCGATCAGTGTAAAAGAAAATGCAATTGAACTTTATAGATAACTTTATCCAGACTTTTACACCACGTTTTACACACTACACACGTCATGATCGTACGAGCTATTACTTATCAAAACTGTTTTTTTTTTATTATGTCTTGATAATAGGACCTTAAGCCAAACAGCCCTAATGCCGACCTTCTAGTGTTGTTTGTAGCCGAGCGAGCCCGGCCCGCACTTTTTGTATTGACGTTGCGCGTCCGTGTTGTTTTAGATGCTTTGTCGAAACCGATCCATTATCCCGAAAGAATTTTCACGTTCGAGGCATCCGACTCGGACGAGGAGCTGCGTTTGCGCATACAACAGGTAAAAAAGTTCCTAGCATATAACTACCATATACCATGTCCATACCATATACGAATATCAAAGGAAAACGCGTAGACAGTCGCTCCCATTACCGAACTAAGAACTTTGCACGTTAAGCAAGCTATACTGACCATGTTAACCTAAAACAGGCCTCAAAGGAACTGTACTGGAGAAAAGACAAAGGACAAAGGAACAAAGGAACTACTGTATAGAAAAAGTCCTATAACAGCCGTAAACACCTTTATAAAGGGAACCCTTCTCTACAGCTTGGTTACAGCAATCATTAGAGTAAAAACTTTGTATAATAGCTGTTCCTTGGTGTCTGCGTTGGGTTTCAGGTCTATACAGCCTATCACTTAACCATTTTACGGTTGTTAGGTGTATGGTGCAAGTGTTAATGGAAATTATGTGCATACAGCAGAGGAATTTCACCAGCTCCCCTCAACTGGCATACTGCATAGATATAGACCGCCCAAAGCGCAACGAACCTGTTTCAAATTCATAAGGCCATAGGGCCATGGTTCGAATCCTGGCGTGTACCAATGAGTTTTTCTGACTTAAGTACATAACTATCACTGACTCCGTGCCTCGGAGAGCACGTTAAGCAGTCGGTCCCGGACGCTGTCAATAGATGGCGGTCGTTACAATCCCCAACCCGCAGTGAAGCAGCGTGTTGGATTTAAGCTTCAAGCCCCCTCACCCTGGGGAGGCCCAAGCCCCTGCAGTGGGGTAAAAATGGCCTGATGAAGTGAAGGTGTATGGTACGTCAAAATAAAGGAAGCTTCGCCGAAGATAGTGCATGTTACGGGGAAATGAGAGGTAGTGTTAATTTTACGCTAGTGTGTGTAAGTCGTGTCGTGATAGCCCAAAGCGCAACGAACCTGTCTCAATTTATAAGGCCCCATAGGGCCATCGTTCGAATCTGGGCGTGTACCAATGAGTTTTTTTGACTTGAGTACACAACTATCACTGACTCCGTGCCTCGGAGAGCACGTTAAGCAGTCGGTCCCGGACGCTGTCAATAGATGGCGGTCGTTACATTCCCCAACCCGCAGTGGAGCAGCGTGGTGGATTTAAGCTCCAAGCCCCCCTCCTCAACCTGGGGGAGGCCTAAGCCCCTGCAGTGGGGTAAAATGGGCTGATGAAGTGAAGAAGTGAAGTGTGTAAGTAAGCGACACGCTTGATTTTAGAACATGGGATATTTAGCAGCGGGGGCCGGCTTGTCTGCGCGTTCTCCAGTGTGTGGTGCCATGCAGCGTATCATAACGCAATGCGAAGTTGTAAAGGCGTCTCGCGCATACGCACCAATGGCCACCGCAAGCTTATTAACATATCGCACCTCTGCTCGATAAAATCAAAAAAGCAAGTAGTCGAGCACGAGACGTGTGAAATTTATTCGAACTTTTTTTTTACGTTTTGGAACATAACTCAAAAACAATATTTGCTTTATAAGTTTTTTTTACTTTCAAAGGTTTTTGAAGCTTAACAAAACGATATATAAGACAGTCTGATATAAAGAAAAAAAAAATCAAAAATATTAAGTTGTGACGCAATAAGGATTAAAAAAAGAAAATTTTACTAAATATTGTTTAATTTTGTCATTTTTTTGTAACGTTATATCGGGTAGACGAGTAGCGACCTCTTTTTGTTAACCCCTGACGTCGATGACAAAGGCGTCTGTAGAATCGTAGCTCCCAAATTGATGAACCGATTTCGATGTGTGTTTTTAAGATTACTGCTTTCAATTTAAAAAAAAACCAACAAAATTTATCTTTTTTTTTAATCGAGACGATTTCTGTTTGTCTGCGGCAGCGTAAATCTGAAATGATTGAACCGATTTTAAAGCAGTCTTTTTTTATTTGAAAGCAGGTTTAATTTGGATGATTTTTAGGTGAATTCTTTATCAAGATTCCATAAACTTGTAGGTTTTTTAAATTCATTACAAAACTGTATAGTGGATGACGACCAAAGCGACTAAAGCCTGCGTGACGTCCCTGTGATCCGTACCTATGGTATGTAACCAATAACCGTGTTGTTTAGTTACAATTAGTAGGTTTATTGACGGGTTGCGAAGTCTATTTAAAAAAATTTGCTGACCCGCAGGCCATCCCTGAAACTTCCCGCTATTTTTGAGATCAAAGCGGTCGATAGAATTAAATTAAATCCCTATTAGAAAGCTATTGAGCTTGAAAGCTATTGCTGAAGCTAAAAATATCGATGTTCATGGTTTTTTGAGCTCTTCGAGCTCACAACGTTTATTTTCTGACCTCTGCGAGCTCAAAAATAGAATCTCTATGCATTTAGAGTTCTTTGAGCTCAAAAACCAGGGACATATTCAAAGAAAACGGTATTTTGGAAATTTTTTAACTGCGATTTCTTTTGAACGCTTCATTTGATTTCAATGCAATTCACGGCGTTATATGTAATTTTATAAGCACAAAATTTTTGTGTAAAACCAAAAATCGATTGATCTTAAAATCTAAAAGTTATGTTAAAAAAACACGTTTTCGGAAATTTGTGAACTGCGATATTTTTTGAACGCGTCGTTCGATTTTGATATTTTTGGCGGCACTAGACGCAGTTTTTTATGTACAAAAAAGGTATATAAGGTTTTAAGTAGATCGGTTGGAAAATCTCAAAGTTATTAAAAAAAAACGTTAAAATATCAATTTTTTTTTTTTGAGGTTTATTTTTCGAATATTTATGAAACAGCTCGACCGATTCACTTCAAAATCTAATCAGATCTAAGTCTCGATGAACCCTTTCAAACGCCGTATTTCCGTAAACTTGCTGGCGAAGTTAAGGGTTTCTACGGCGTGGCGAGATAGGAATCAACATAATCGTTAGTTGCCCGCACACTCCCACACATCATATTTCAATTAGTAATAAGCATCTAAAAAAATACGTATTTTATTATTTTCACCAAAAATGTAAATATTAAAGTCTCTACTAATATAAATGCCTAAATTAGTCCCTGACTTATAAATAAGCAAATTCGTACATTTAAATATCGTTCAAAGACAACTTTTTCAGATTCATTCAATATTTTCCTTCCCCATTCTGCTTGTTTTAAATAGCATGAATATAATGATATATTTCATTTGTAAATATGTTTTTTTTTATATGTATAAAATTTTGTGAAAAGTTGATTAATTCATATTATATAATTGTATAAAAAACAAAAAAAAAAACAAAGCATGACTATAGATAGTAGATTCAAAAAAAATCTCATGTAGTATTTTTAAAGTTTTTCACAGTTAACCTGATCTATCCTCTATTCTAATCAAATTACCTCTTTCGTTTCCAGGATAAAGAGGACGTGGAATGTCACTACGAGGAAAAGAACGAGAACTTATCTTCAGGTGGGGCGAACCAAGTGGCATCATCGGCGGCGCCATCTGACGATATCCTCGAAACAGCTTTAAGGGAGACCCGGATCGATGATGTGGCTCCACCTCGAGCCAGATATCTGAGCGCCATAGAGCCACAGAGTAGCGTCGATAGCGATGTCATCGCCCACAATGTCAGTGTCTCTTGATTGGCTCTTGATCACATTTGATATACAGGATATAAATTAAGATCGGGCGTATAATAAACTTAGATATATCCCCGAGATACACTGGAACACTTAATCAATTTTAAACAGTTGGAAAAATACATTTATATATATATATATATATATATCTCTAAAATACTTGGTGCATTTTAGATTACACAGAACAAAAAATAAACTTAAATATTACAATGCACTTTATTGCGATAAACTCTTTCACGAAATCACAGTCACCGAAACCAAACTTGGAAGTGTTTTTTTATTGGTTTTATTTAACAAAAAACTATGTCACATCCACATCGGTCTATTTCTAAAAAAATAAGTACCTATGTGATAATTTAGTAATCCATATAATATTCGCCATTATTTTTATTTTACTTAACTGTTTTACATTATTATTTATTTACTTACATTACATTACACATTACATTACATTACATTATATTACATTATTTACTGTATTATACGGGCTGTTATTATATTGTCTGCCAGACTAAGGTCGCGGATTCGATTCCCGCTCTGGACAAATATTAGGGTTGCTGTACGAGTCGGGCTCGGGCGAACCAGTTTCAAATCTATAAGGCCATATGGCCGTGGTTCGAATCCAGGCGTGTACCAATGAGTTTTTTCTGACTTAAGTACATTAACTATCACTGACTCCGTGCCTCGAAGAGCATGTTAAGTAGTCGGTCCCGGTTGCTGTCTATAGATGGCGGTCGTTACAATCCGTCAACCCGCATTGGAGCAAGATGGTGGATTTAAGCTCCAAGCTCCTCGTCTTGAGGGGAGGCCTAAGCCTTTGCAGGGGATTATAAAAAGGGCTGATGGAATGGAATGGAACGGGTCGGGCTGGCCAGGGTGATCCAGCGTACCTTTGTACGACGCCGATTGTAGCTATAGGTTGAAGAACAGTGAGACGCTTCAGTGTTTCAGACTTGTTTGCTCTCCATCTTGTAGTACTTGTCTTATTTTCTATCTGAAGTCATATCGTGTACATTTGTTGTTGAGAAGTGATTCAATGGTAGATTGTTCGCTCTTAAGTATGTACTATGTCAATAGCCATCTTCCCGCGTGTTTTATAATTTTCTCCCGCTTTTTTGAGTCGACCAACCACTGCCTTTCCTGAAAATTTAGGTATCTTCTAAAAAAAGTCCACTTTGTTGAAATTAACTTTCTGTTTTTAGATACGTACTTTTATAATACTTTTGATTCAACTTTAATGTCATAAATGGATCTTTGATCATTATAATAGCTGTACAGAATCTGTTGAAAAGCGCTTGTACTAACCCTTTTCGATGGCAAATGTACAGATGTTATTATGATTATGTATGTAAACTAGTTGTCTTTTTTGGAGTTACACGACCTTTGTATATTTATTATACTCTTTTTTACAGTCATTGTGCCATAGTTACATATTAGTTCTAGAAAAGAGTTACTAGTTCCGTAAGCCTATTTCTGTAGTAATTGAACGCGCCCTAAACGAAGACACCACAACTTCTTTGTTCAAAGGATACATCTCTTCTCTGCGGCGAAAATGCGAGCTCAGAACGCGGTACTTTGGAATTGACTTTATTGTTCGACGCACCAGTTCGTAGCATGACGGTACACGTCCTGCAATCACGCGGCCTGCCCAATAGAGCTACTGTAGCTTTACAGAGCCAGGTATTGTAATATATTTTTCTAGAACGTATGTCCTATTCGTGTTTCTAAAAATAATCATAATTATCTTAAAATTTCTAGATTAGATTAGATTATTAGACTGTGATTTCTAGATTTATACCTGAAATGCTACGTTGATTTAGGAAAATAAAATATTTTATATTATATATATTATTGCAATTCTTATTATTATTGCATACAATTCCTGGAAACTTTATATTCTTCTGTACAAGAGAGTTAAAGAAGATTTCGTTTACAGGTTCGAGTAGTTTTGTTACCACTGAAGAAACAGAAATACAAAACGAAAATAAGATACGGCGAAAATCCACAGTATATGGAAAGCTTTGTATTCCATAAAATTAACCCAGGTAAAATTTATCGTCTGAAGTAACTATGCAATGTTTTTGGCAGAATAGGTTGGAATAATGTCACCTGGGCGTTGCACGCGGGGCAATCACATGTTTCAATTTTTTTATGGTTTTAAAATGCAATATTTTTCGGCATAACTAATTAACACTAAAAGCTAAAAAGATTAAAAAGATAAGCAGGCTAAATAAAGTGTATATTTGCTTGCAATGCGGTAAAGCTTGACTAAACTTTACCGCTTTTGCAAAACAAATAAAAAAAACAAATTTTTTATTCAAAAAAACTATTATGATCTGAATTAATTCTTTGAACAAATATTACAAACAGAACACAGCCTAAACTATAAGAAGCATAATTATAACTTTACCAATTCCAAATAAATAAATAGTTAATATAATTGTTGAAAACAAATAAGAGTCTGAAGTGAAAATCACGAGAACATAAATATGTATAGTAAATTAACTTAAATTGTAAATATGTATCTATTAATATTTTTTTATAAGTAAAAAATTTTGTATATAAATAAGAATTTGGGTAACATCAATTATATAAATATGTTGTTCACTTAATAAATTGTAAAAGATAGTAAAATAAGTTTCTATACTTGTGTAAGATATGGCTATAGTTAAAACTCCCTTTAAAAATTGCTATCCCGTACGGGGTGTCACTGCCAAGCAAGGCACATTGGTGGAAGTGACGTTGCAATAAAGAATAAATAAATAAACCTTGCAACTACTTAATTTTGTAAATGAACCTCTCACTTCTTTCAAAGCTTCGTGGTACGAAACGGTCCACTATCGCAGGGAATGTCAACATCAATCGGTATATATTTAACTCAAATGTACTTTTTCTTCATATCGTGACGAGCGTCGAAACGGACTTTTTGCGATTATATGCAGTCGAAGGGACGGAAAATAACATATACTACTGTTTATTTTGGTTAAAGCTTCCCACAGGATACAACCCGCACCGAGATTCTAAATACTTATAAGCAAAGTTATGAGTTGTAAAATTAAATATACATTATACAGTAATAAAGAACGCTGCGAAAAGGGGTCATTACAACATGGTTAGAGAGATTATTCATGTCAAAGCACAGGCGGGGACTAAATGCGGGCACATCGGGCAGAACCACGGGCAATGGTACTTAATTTAAAAATAAACACATCTCAGGCGTTATTTCGTAAAAAGTCAGTTGCACCACGTAACGCCCACATTGGTAATTGTGAATGCATTTGTAAAAAATTGGTTTTTTTCAGAGGACGTGCACAGTTTGGGTATACGCGTGCGCGTGTACGGTTGCGAACGCATGCGCCGTCACAGGTTGATCGGTGAAGCTTTGCTTTCCTTTGCCAACCTGAACTTGGAATTGGAGAACAGTCTGTGGTTGCAATTAAGACCGCGACACCACCAACCACATTTACAGGTGAAACTATCTGTACACATAATATAATAAAACTATAATGGAGTTGATTCTGCCTATTGAATATTTTTTGTAAATAAGATTCAGGCGAGCGTATGCGAATCGGCTATTTTTAAAATTTTTGTCGGTCTGTATGTGCACGCGTCACGCAAAATCTTCTTCTTCTTCTTAGTTAATGGTGTTTTCTGCTTATAGCTATTTCGCCAGAGTCGTGTTCATTACTTTGATAGTTTCACAGATTATTATGTACATTAAATGTCGTGCGGTTTTATGATTAATGGTGCCGCCGTCGCGTTCAATTTATGAAAAAAAAAACCCTTCAGCGTAAAAAATAATAAAGCAACGAAACAGTCAATATAGGTTGAAGAACAAAAATTAGATTAAGTTAATTAAACAGAAAATAATATAAAATAAAACTAAATTCATAATTTCAAAACAAATGAATAATAAATAACAATTATACATAAAGCAAAAATATTTACAAATTTTATTTTATTCTGGAATATAAACATGAAAAGGAATATTGAGGACCGATTTAGAGGAATAGGAAAGAAGGGTAGGAATACTAGTAGGTAATAAAAGGAATATCAATTTCTAGGAGATTTTTTTAGAAAGGAGCGACGGTCATATAAGGGACAAGACAGAAATATGTGGTTTACCACGCAAAACCTACTGGGCGGGTTTGAATGAAATTCGGTGTCAAATAGAAGAAGCTAATATATGACTTGTGTTAAAGCCGAAATAATACAAACGTGTTGTTTGTTTGTATGAATTTGTAATCCAATCTTTTTGGTTGTACTGTTTGTAACTAGCTGGCTATAATACAAAGGTTTCATTTGAAGAAAAAAAAATGCACAAAAATAAATTGATTCCCGCGTAGATTCTCGCTATTGTGCAATTGTTTTTCTATTCAATAAAATGAGTCAAAATCAAATCAAATCAAAATATCTTTATTTCGTAGTTATGTAACATAATCTTGAAATACGTCTTAAGAGTGAATTTTATTACTTTGTGGAAGGACGTCACCACGTCACCACCAGTGAATCCAACGAAGAAACTCGATATTACAAAAAAGGGTGTCTACAGTGATGAATTAAATGCAGTATTAGTAAGAGTAGAACTTGGTTCCTTTTCTGAAAAAGGGAGCGATATCGGCATATTAGTCGTTACGACATTGTTGAAGAATTTGTGCATTGACCATGTCTGTTATACAAAAGCTCGATATTTGGATGCCACACTGAAATTATTCGTTGATAATCTCAGGAAAACCCCTTCTTTAATTATCATTTACTTGTTTTTAACGGAATATCTTCGCATGAACTAGTGATGAGAAAATGAGCTAGTGACGGGAATTCGACAATCGGTGTCGATGATGTACATAATAATATTTAAAATATTTATACTACAGTTACCGAAGTTGGACCCGGAACGAGCGATGACAGGAGTCCTGGCGAGTCCCGGTGCGACTACTCTGGCTTCCCCAAGCGGTACAGCCGGTGGTGGGGAAGCTTGTAGTCTGGCACGTTCAGATTCGGCTTCATCTTGCTGCAGTGCTCGGTCTGCTCCTGAACTGCTTCTTGGTTTACAATACAATTCCACGACAGGACACATGTCTGTTGAGGTGGGTTCTTAGTCTTACGTTGTCCTTTATATGTTTACTATTTATTTACTTTTTTTTAGATAATCATAAATATTAAAATTATTATACAAATTATAATGTATATATATAGACCTCCACTTTGAGAATACTGTTCTACATTTAATAAAACTTATACAAGTTACATCATCAGATTTTGTAACCTGTTAGCCTAATGAAAAATCTTCTCAATTAGTACCTGTAAGCTGTAAAAAAAAATTTGCAGTACATCGGCTGTACAGAGTTAACTAATACCAAAAAAGTCGTGATTCTCCAGTTTAAAATGTCACGTAAAATTCTATACCTTCACCTGCAGTAGTTCTTGTATTTAATGTATTTTACAAATAATTATTGCTTGAAACGTTATATAACGTGTGTGTTCTTTAAAAAATGGGAGCGGCATATTTGTCTCGTGTTCTCTCTATGTTGTTAACTCTATGCATAGGTCACTCGTATCTTCCAGAACCGCTAATGAGGACCATAGTTGTTCCCATAGTTAAAAATAAGACGGGTGATGCGTCTGACATGAGTAATTATCGGCCCATCTCACTTGCTACTACGATGGCCAAGGTGCTTGACTGTGTGTTGAATAGTCGCCTCACAGAGCAAATTAAGTTGCACGATGCCCAGTTTGGGCTTAAAGCAGGAGTATCAACAGAAAGTGCTATCCTAAGTCTAAAACACACTGTTAAGTACTATACTGCTAGGAAAACGCATGTATATGCCTGTTTCCTCGACTTGTCAAAAGCATTTGATCTTGTTGCTTATGATATGCTGTGGGACAAGTTACGGAATGCGGGTGTGCCGGCGGAGTATACTTCCCTCCTCAAATACTGGTACTCCAATTAAAGGAACCAGGTGAGATGGGCGGGTACCTTGTCGGACGAGTATAGACTAGAGTGTGGAGTGCGACAAGGGGGGCTAACTTCGCCTCTTCTGTTTAATTTGTACGTTGACCAGCTTATCGGACGGCTGAGCGGCACACATGTCAGATGTCACATTGACGAAGTATGTGTTAATAATATAAGTTATGCAGACGACATGGTGCTGCTTAGTCCATCGATGGCTGGCTTAAAACAGCTACTGACGATTTGTGAGACATATGCGATGGAGCATGGCTTACAATATAACGCAAAAAAGAGTGAAATTCTTATATTTAGAGTGCCTAAACAACAGCCGCGGTATGTTCCGCCCTTGTGTCTCGGTAGTGTAGTACTCAAAGTAGTAAGTAGCTTTAAGTACTTGGGCCATATTGTCACGAGCGACCTAAGGGATGATGAAGATATTATGAGGGAGCGTAGGGCGTTAGCGGTTAGGGGCAATATGCTTGCCCGCAGATTCGCTCGTTGTACTGCAGACGTCAAAGTAACTCTTTTTAAGGCTTTCTGTCAATCATTTTACACGAGCGGTCTGTGGGTGTCATACATGCGTCGAACCTACGGCGCTCTGCGCGTCCAATTCAATAATGCTTTTAGGGTGCTGTTGGGACCTACCATGGCGTTGCAGTGCCTCAGGAATCTTCGCAGAGGCTTGCACTGATGGTTTCCATGCCATCATGCGTAAGAAAGCGGCCTCTCTCCTGCGACGTTTGCAATGTAGTAACAACAGCATCCTGAAAATGATCGCTGCTAGACCAGACTGTCCCTTCAAAAAATACTGGGTGGGCACAGTTATTGGTCTCATTAAATAATATTTTACTAACCGGTTGGCTGAGTGGTTAGAGACCCTAACTGCGGAGCCAAGGGTCGTTGGTTGAGTCACGCCTCGGACACATATTAGTGTACATGAACGTGTTTATTTTTTACGTGGCTGGGTGTACAAGTGTTAGTATATGTATATATGAAAAAAAAAATATTTAAGTATGTATATTAAAGTTTTATTTTGTGATATAAGATAATATTATTTAATTTGTGTGTTTACTTTAGCTTTAAGATAATTCGTAACTCACGAAATATGGACCCTGGTCTGAAATAAATGTTTATTTATTTATTTATTTATTTATAACGGATTGTAGGATTCCGTGGCCATACGGCAAAATGGAATCCTTATAATTTCGTCATATCCGCCATCTTGCTGATGATTCTTGTGAAAATTTACCGTTAGATGTTTTATATGAGCCGCCAAACATTCAAATAAATAAGAAATTAAAACTACATTCTTTAATAGGAGTGACTCTCCATACATTGAACTAAAGAACTAAAGCATAGATTTTATTTTCACGCCATCGATCCTTTGCGGTATCGTTGGACAGATCTTTGAAAATTAAATAAAAGTTATTAAGTGAATATTTCATTTATAAGGAAGTATAATTTCGAACATTTCTGAGATACCCGCAATTGACCATTCCCAAATTTTTGGAACTAAAGTCTGTTATATTTTCTTTTGAAAGAACAAGAAACAAATTCTATAATTTTTTTTATAACGTATATCTACCTACATCACAACAACGTCTTGGCCTCAAACTAAGCTTATGTTTTCGATACTAAGCGAGGACACCACATACATATAACAACCAAGACCCGGTACCAGTATCAATATTCATCATATAAATAGTGACCCGACCTGGGATTCGAACCCGGAACCTCCAGCTTCGTAGGCAGGGTCGCTACCCACTAAGCTAAGCGATCGTCGAAGCGGTAGGCTAAGCGGTTTTGAATCGGTATTTACATAGATATGTTATATTGAAAATTCTTATACCGTGACGTCTCAGGGTGGAATTATAATTTTAGCCATTGCCGTTGCATATTTATAAAAACAATAACGCTATTACTATTGACAGTTCTGAGACTGAGATTGTTTTTATAATTATGCAACGGCAATGGCTAAACATATAATTCCACCCGGTGACTTCACGTTATAAGAATTTTCAATATACTATGTATATATTCGTTAATATTGATCGGCGTACCAAAAAGAAAAAAAATCAAATTAGTTTCTTAAAATTGCATATTCTTTCGAAATAAAATGTAACCGAGCCCAGCGTGATAGCCCAGAGCGCTCTGTTGTCGCGCTGTCTCAAATTTATAAGGCCCCATAGGGCAATGGTTCGAATCCGGGCGTGTACCAATGAGTTTTTCTGACTTATGTACACAATATCACTGACACCGTGCTTCGGGGGGCACGTTAAGCATTCGGTCCCGGACGCTGTCAATAGATGGCGGTCGTTACAGTTCCCAACCCGCAGTGGAGCAGCGTGGTGAACTTAATCTCCACGCCCCCTTCCTCACCCTGGGGGAGGCCTAAGCCTCTGCAGTGGGGTAAAAAAATGGGCTGATGATGATGGTGAAAATGTAACGGACTTTAGTTCAAAAATTTGGGAACGGTCAATTTCAGGTTACCAACAAATTTAATTTAGCGTGATTAGTGATTGTAAGGTCATTGCTTCTACATGCTAAGAAACCTTGATTTCAATAAATAAATACAAGTGATGGGAATTAAAGCATATAAAAAACTACTCTTTAATTTCTTTTTTAGGTAATCAAAGGCACCCATTTTCGTAAGCTGTCGCCCAACAAAGCACCAGACACGTATGTCAAACTCTGCCTAATAAGTTCATTGGGCTTAGAAATGGCTCGCTGCAAGAGCACTACGCGTCGTGCACAGTCCAATCCACTTTACAAGGAACTTTTCATATTCCAAGTAAGAACAATATTTTACTAATATATATACACATTTACTAAGCATAAGAATAATCCGAAGGTGCGATTTACTATACAAGGTGAGATTTTAGTAACCGGCCAAAATTTTTATAGATGTTCGGTATCACCAATAGACCTCATTGCGTAAATAAAAAATATGTGTTACATTTTCATAATAAATTATTTTATCTACAGTGTTATTTTATCACGTTTGGTTGCCTTCTTAACGCTATAGTAAACGTACGCGCCCGAGGCCTTGAAACGGAATGGGGCGGTGGGCATAAATGGTGACTAGAGTTATAGGTTTTTTGCGGAAAGGTTTATGTAGTCATATCTCAATATTTTTCTGTAGAACAATACTAAAAGGAAACAAGACGGCTATCGGTTTTTTACCAAAGATCATTATATTAAAATTTGGCTGGTCATTAAAACCGCAATCTATATAATCGAAATGGGCTTGAACCAAACTTTTTACCATAGTAATTTCTCTTTTTATTTATTATTTTCAAGAATATAGACCAATACTTATATGTTCCTCTTAAAATTTTAATATAAAAACAAATTATGTCTGTAATTTACTTATAATATTTTTCCAAAAATTTATTCATAAAATATCCTTTTGGCGTCATCTAGACAGATGTGAGCTATTTACATTATCTTAGACTAAATAAAGTGATAATATTTTTATTGAATTATGAAGAATAAAATTTCATTTGACATAGTGATTTTTCCTCAATATATTTATTTACTTTTAGCTTTGGTTTTTTACTGTGGAAAGCAGATAAATTCAACCGCTCAGATTACGTTACAGGGACGTCAGATGAATTTTCATAAATATCCCGCAAATATGTATACAGAAAAAAATTATATTTTGATGGGTTATTCTAGAACCTTATTACTTTTAATTTTAATTACCATCAGCGAAACATTAAAATTTTGATCCAACCCCATTGGGTGTTTTATTTGAACTATTTTCCTTATATACTTCTATTAATATTTCACGTGCAACTTTTCTTTTTTCTCTTTTGACCTTCTTTGTCATTTCACTATCGCCTTTAGATTACTTTATTCTGAAACTGACACCTTCGGTTAAAAAGTATGCTTCTTTGATACTTAAGAACACGCTAGTCAGCCCTGAGTCAGCCTAACTCCATACAATCCAAATTCCAAAGATTACTAGTAACTATTCGTTGTACTGAAAAATTTTAAAAGACCACCGTTTATCTAGTTCATAATGCGTGCTAGGGCCGAAAGTTTTTAGATAAATACATTTTATCTAAAAGTTATACGTCTCAGAAACTTGTCGATTTTATGCGTATTTCAAGCAAATTCAGAAGTGAATATTTTATTGGAAGCTCAATATAATTTTATAGTTTCGGTATCGGTATAGGTATCTACCCAGATAATTTAAAGTAGATTTAAAATAAATTTACTTCAAGTTGTTATTCTAAATACTCTTTTAATAATCGTGGAACTCGTGAAAGCAGTTTCGTTTGATTTGACGATAGAACTTTTCAGTCTCGTTATGTCTATCGCAACTGACGTATTTATCGAACGATGACGTTAGATGAAACAGCATGCGTTCACGCTGACTGGTGCTGGTGCTTCGTAGTGAAGTCTATTACTAGTGAGGTCTTAAAGTCCTATTAGATTCAACAGTCATTTGTTTCTCAACAAACCTAACTCTTGCCAGGTGATGTCAAGAGTCGCTACTCGCTAGCGACACTTGACGGTGTAAAAGATTTGTATGGTCGTTTGTTCACGTCAGTATCTCTAGAGATGGTGAACAAGTTTACCGTACAAATAAATAATTTGTTTCTTCGCTAGCAATATACGTCCATGAACACACGAAACTCGTACTACAGAACTATCTATTTGTAAGTAAACGAAGAAGACAATAGAAGAAAATATAAAACCGGTTGGTCCATCAGGTGGCGCTTTTCCAGTTAAGCGAGGTGACGCTGATGGTGTCAGTATGGTGGAGACGTAGCGTAAAACGCAACGAAATGGTGGGCTGGTTTTCTCTTGGTTTGAACGCGTCTGGCAGAGAGGAAGCGCGACACTGGCATGAAGTCTGTGAGAGACGTGGAGAGCAAGTAATTATATATATCTTGTCTCATTTTACCATAATTATAATTGTTACAAACTTGCCATTTCCAACATTACTAACACACGTTCAAATAATAATAAAGACGCCTTGACACACATATTGCATTGGTCTTAAACTATGATTATCAGTGCAACTGATTCAAGAACTTCTCAACACGGGAATTGAACCTGTAATCTTCCGTGTTGCAGGCAGAGTGCTTTTTATTAGATATTATATTCGATTTTTTTTTTCTTAAATAGTCAACTATATGATGGGTATACTATAGTTGACTATTTAAAAAAAAAATGTTAAAGTGGGTCGCTGTCTGTCTAGTACGGCTATTTAATAAAAGATGGAGCCACTTTACAAGGAAATGATTTAAATTTTTTCATGATCACATTTCTACGTTTCAATTGATAAAATATGACATGCGACTATAAAAAATATTTCTCTTTAATGTTTCTAACTGACATTATTGGTCGTTTCAACAGTTTCGACGTGTTTGTGCGAAAACCTAAAATTTGTGGAAAACAAGGTTTTTCTAACTGATTTGCACAAACGCTTCGAATCTGTTGAAACAATCAATAATGTCAGTTAAAAACAATAAAGAGAAATATATTTTATCCACTGAAACGTAGAATTGTAATCATGAAAAATAAAAATCATTTCTTTGTATGGTGGTTTTATCTATTTTTAAATAGCCGTACTAAACAGGCAGCGTCCTATACCTTAATGAGTTTTCGAAATATATAACAGAAGTGAAATAAAAAAATAATAATAATAATTAATAAGAAAGTGTCGTGTTAAACAAATAGGGCAATACCGCACCGTGTGACGTTAGGCCATTTAAAATAATGTTAAATTTCTTTTTTCAAAAAAGAGACAGAGACCAGCTTAATAGCTTATAAATTCGATACTCTTCGACCGAATACAATTTCGTATATTTCCTGTATTAGACAAATCAAATACCCTATTAACTGACATCGGAGAGGAATAAATATGTCAACTGATAATTAACTTATTTTTTACATTTTAGTTTCTGCGACCTGATTCTTAGTAGAGGCGACGTTCGGCGTCACGTAATCAGACAGCTGACATTCGCGAAAAACTAATACGAAAACCGAGGTCTACATTTCAAATTGAGTGTAGGGTTTCGTGTTCTGATGGCCATGCATGTAGCGGGCAGCAGTGAGTCGGCTTTCGGATTATGTCACGTTAATGTCATCTCCACGTAGTTCGTATGCATAGTAGTTGAGGGCTAAAAATGTTTCTGTTACCAATACAGATACAGCGCTGGCACGTGTTACTGGACTCCTGACAATCGCCTACCTAGCGGCTAGAAGACGAGGCACCAATCGCGTAAATACACTACGGCACCAACCGTGTCCGCTCTCACAGCACTAAAGCGCTAGATGGCTAAAGAAGATTCAAAGCTACGAGTTGGTCGCTTTAAAGCAGATCTTTTTCCGCGGAACGTCGATAGTTCATTACGGGCGCCCAAATATTGGCCAAAAATGCCAAACGATCCAATTCCCGTAGTAAGGGAGATTGCTCTTTAATGGATAATTTGTCTTGGGAATACAATTCCCGTCGGTGTATTTTGCCGAATCGGGTCCAATATTCAATGAGTAGACGGCTATTCGACTTGCCTTGGCTTAATTATCCAACTAAAGCCAAGCATGGGTAAATATGGGTTCGCCTTAAGGAGAAAGCCACACCATACACCACTTTCGGTGTACCGTGAGGCAGCGTAATGGTCCCTTGTTTGAAGTACGATTTCGGCACCGTGTGTTTGTTTTCAAAATGTTTTAAGCACGGTTTGTAAAGTATATTGGTCATAATGCCAGTCCACCTATACTATAAACGCCGACTTATAATCGAATGACGATATCATCTCTGTCACTTTGGGTGTCACCACATCCAAACACGTCAGAATGATTAAATCCAATAAAATAAATCGATTTGTGTAGCAGCTTTGTTTGATCGCAGATACTAACCGATCGACAATTACCGATCAATGTCAATTTATTAGGTTAGTATCCAATCGATTCGTCCATGATCGATTGATACTCAATGACGAATCGATTGAGTTCGAGCAAATGGTTAATAGCTGTCGATCGAAGTCAGCTGATCTCATTTTTCTATCGATCCGTCGATCGTGTGGAAATGGTAGCACTCTTTCATTTCGTATAACAAATGGAAAAAACAGAATCAGTTTGGGATAACGATTCGTTCCAAATGATTTTTGGCCAGAATTTCCAGACGAATTCATGTAAAGATTCGTTAAGTTTTGATGTGTGTTATGGAATTACAATTTTATCGATGAATCGGTCTGTATATTGCTGGAATTTACTTGCTTATATTATATTCTAAGGGTATTTTGATGACGGGCTGTATAACAGTTCCCATATGAATATTTATATGTATATAAGTATTATGGTAAACGATAAATCTCTTAAATTACTTACAAGTTTCTCATAAATTGACGGACAAGACGATGATTTGGAGCGCACAATACTTGTGAGATAGGTTAAATTAGGTATATCCCGAACAAAAATCAACTATACACCACTTTTTATATATATTAAAGGTTTTTTTTAATAGGCATAGGGGAGACTGGATAGGGTTGCAATAGGGTACGATTGCACCACAAATTAAACTGAAATAGAACGTTATAAAATTCTTGTATTGCTTTTAGAATAAGTCTGTTAAAAAAATTAGCGCGTTCCTTAACCGTATCTTGTTACAATGATAACCAATTACAACAGATTAGTGTCATGGAAAATAATTTCCTGTCTCTTTGTGTGTTGGATTCAACATTTTGTAAGTTGTATAACCTATGATGTTTTTTGTGTGTTGTATGTTGTCTAGTTTTGTATAATATTTGAATTTGGCTAGCTTAATGATAGATAATAAAATTGTCTAAATTATAATAAAATTGTAAAATTAAACATCAAAACGTTACTTGTCTGATGATGATAGAATGTGAAAAGAAAGAGGGTCTTTTAAAGGTGTTATTTTTGTCGCTGTGTTTATAATTGAATTTATAGTACGAGAAAATGCCTGATTGAGTCCATATGAAGAATACTAAACTTCTATAATGTATTGTTGTAGTGTATATAAATTGTAAAAAAAAGTATAAAAGTTATGAAATTCTTAGAAAATGATTCGTTGATTCGTCTACTTATTCGACTACTACAGTTACAATCAAAATTTATCTAAATGTATTATTTAAAGCGTTGTATTCAGATCGGCCATAAAGTTTGATGGGAACTATACTTCTACAATTTGTGATCCGTTCAGCCACACGCCACCGCCGCCGCCGGCGCCGTGGTTTAACAACTACTTTAGATAACTCGTTTGATTAGCCCGCAAATCGCGGTTTATTATTTGTTTTCTGATTTTTTATAGGTTTTTAAACGCATCTACCCTTAAAGTATTGTTCATATAGATCCCAACACGTATATGTATTTTTAAAAAATGCAATTAATCATGTTAATTAAAATTATAAATACTCCCTAATCACCAACGAAGTAGCTCAAATAGATTATTTATTTTATAAGTTTTTTTTTTTAACAACGTCTCTATGAGGCTTGTAGTGAGCCGTGCTTTATTCAACTTTTACAACATTCAGTTGAAAATTTTTGAACTTTGAAGGTGACTATAGCGCAATGTTTTTTTCTTAGTCATTTTTTCGTCAGTTTTGCAGAGTCAGATCTTACAGTTTTCGAGAAAATCGTCTCTAAAATTTGGGTTAAAAACTTATCAGCTCATATCAGATACCCTGTTAATATGGGCATCTAATACACGTCGCTTCCATAGCATAGTACACACGTCGTCGTCACGACACGTACAGTACGTGCAACTGATCATGCGACTCTTAAATGCAATGAGCATGCCCGTTTGCGAGGTCCATCATATTTCCCGCCACAACGCTGCCATGAAATTATGTGTGACGTCTTACTGGCTTACTTAAAAGCCGCACAGATAGATGATTCTCGGAGCGCTTGACTTTATGTCTCATGAGACAATATCAATGAAAAAATACTTCTTTTTTCTAGTGAAAACGTGATTCTATAATTTAAAATAATGACTCTCAAAAATATTTTATATTATTTTTTATGAGAATCATATAAGACATACGACTTTTCATAATACACAATTACATTGTCGCTAGTAAAAAATTGTTCTTCAGTATTGTCTCATCTGTCCGCATTCTAAAGTGTCTGCGGAGAAAGCCTACCAAAACGCAATAAGTCCACCAACCGGCTTTTATTCAGTGTAATGGCTTAGCGCCGAATAAACGTCCGCGCTGCCGACTTGTGTCATAAAAATTCGTAAAACTACTCGTTAAAGACGCAAAAAAGAGCTGAATATCATATTTGCCGTACATAAGTAAACATTTAAATTTAACATTAGTTTACGCTTGCAGGCGGTTATTTCATTATTTTTCGTTTTAATTTGAACATTATCATGATTTCATTCTCATCACATTCTCGTAAACAGTGTTACACGTCCGCCCCGTAATAAGTATTCGTAAGAACCAGTTGGTAAGAACTGACCGGCCGATGCGGCCCGCGGCCCGTCTGAAGTATATAATAATGTAACAAACTATAGGTGAATACGCACGTTGGTGACGCTTATATTTCGCTTTTGTTTACCAACTACGCATCCTTATTAGAATTGGTAAATCAATGCTCATGCGACATAAAGTCAAACGGCCCAAGAATCAACCCCAGATCGTTTGCTCGTCACGTACTGTAATATAAATAAACTTTTTTTTAAATATTCACCTAAAAAAGAATAGGTTTGTAAAAAGCGGTTGCTCTTCCGTTCCAACCTGCATTTTCAGCTACAGAGTTTATATGATACATATTATAGGGTGCATTTTACTCAATAGCGGTGATATGTGGTTTTTTCTTGTCTGCTTGTCAATTGTATCAACTAAAAGTAGTAAAGTTGGACAAATGCACGACTAGTTTTAGGCCTAGTTCATATAACAACTTTATCGATGACCATTAATTTCATGTCGTACCTATACGATACAATTTCGTATCGATTCTTGTCGTTTGAACTTGGCCTTATTTAGTATTTGATTGTCAATTGATATTAATTAACAGTATTCGTGAAATTGATAAATCTTAAATTTTAAAAAATAATAATGTAAATATACTTACGTTTATCTGCTTTAATGGAAAAGAACGCATACATTTTAAATATGGATAGAAATTAGAAGTCACTTCTCAACTAGCAAAAAAATTTCATATAAAAGTGGCGGCTACGTTACTTAGTCATCATTTTAGTGTATGAGTCATATAAACGTAATGATTACGTTTATATAACGCGATTTGGGCCCATTTTATTCAGTATTTCAGTCACATAAACATCGTCTAAAGGTAAGGTAATCAGCTTAACGATCACGTAATTTTCGCCACAGTGACTGTTACAAGCTTAATTTGTACTATATCTGTAACTTAAATGTTTTTTATATGTTATGTTTGTATTATAAAAGCAACCTAGGACACAAAACATCTGAAAAATTTTTCAAGTGAACAGCAATGTTCAATTACCTGGTCAATAAATCTTTCAGTATCGATAAATACAATTTTACACATTTATTTAGCAACTAAGTTAGTTTTATAACTTGCACCAAATGTAGGTCCGTAAATTCTAACATAGGTTTGCAAAGTATTGCGAAGGTCAGTTTTCTGATGAAATTTAGTAGGTTCTATCATAAATATTTAACGCTCCCCTTTAATTCTTAGTTATATGAATATAACAACAATTTGTTTTTTATCAATATCCATTTGTACGCCATTTTTACTGCTAATAAAATATGTGATAGTTCCTTATGTACAAAATTAGCTATTTAAGCGCCATGACGCCATTATATTATAGGGTTCCTTAAACCTCCTAAAAAACTTCTACCTTTTATCTTTTTTCTCGATAGAATCATAACCTGAAATGGTTGTTGTAGCTGAAGTTAACTGACTTGACTAATGGATCTATAAGACCATTATGTAGTGTAGTGTAGTGTCCAGTATCCACTGAAGAAATATCTATCTCTTTGTTGTTTGTAAGCAATAATGTTTTAGGGTCTGAAAGCAAAACGTGTAGCATTCTTTTATGTACTACGTGGGCCATACTGAAACTTTCTGGATTCCTATAAATAAGACCTGATATTTTACTTATGATACATTTATTGTTTTTCAAAGTATATTCCACCATAAATAACATATTTTTGTAAACGGTGGAACCATTGTAAAAAGCAGTTGGACCAATTTCTTTAAGGACCTTTTCAATAACTTCATGGAATGCACTCGCCTCAAAGTCTTTTTTAATTTTCGCGAACAAAAAGAAGTCGCATGATGCGAGGTCTGGACTGTATGGCGAATGCGTCATCAGTTTAACATTTTAATCCTTCAAATACCCTTCTGTTACCTTAGCGGTATGTGAGGACGCATTGTCGTGATGAAAGACGACTTTGCTACGAGGACACTTTTCCCGAACTTTTTCTAAGACATATTAATCTGTAGTTACTGTTCTTTGGTCTCCAAGTGACACTGTTGTGCAATGTCCTGATTTGCCGAAAAAGAAGCAACCATTTTTTTTCCAACGGTTCGATTTTTCTAAACTTTCGTTGCCAAATCTTCAAAAAGAAAGACCCATTCTGCCGATTGACTTTTTCTTTCCGGTTCAAAGCAGCACACCCAGGTTTCATCACCTGTCACGATATTATAGACAGCCAATGATTGCCCTCCATTAAACTTTGCTATCATTTTGCGACATCACTCTATACGCAGTCGTTTCTGGTCTTCCGTCAAATCATGCAGTATCCATCGAGTGTAAAGCTTCCGTATCTTCAGATGCACTTGTAAAATCTTTTGCACTTGACTCATTCCAATGCCTAATACTGTACGAATTTGCTGACATGTAATTTTTTTATCAATCTCAAATAATTGACGTACGATATCAATCTTGAATTCGGTAACCGCAATCGCTGGTCGATCTTCACGTCCATCGGCATGGAGATAATTATGTCTACGTGTAAAATCACTGAACCACGTATGCACAGAGCTTTGAGATGTAGCTTTATTACCGAATGCCGATTAAAGTTTCTGGCAACTCTCTAACTGACTTAAGCCGCAGCGACAATCATAAAAAATCATAGCGCGAAAAATTTCTCTAGTTAAGTTCATTGTAATTCCGACTCACAATTTTCAAATCGACGCCACAATTAAGAAACAAATGACTATCTCGCAATTTAAATAGTAACGTGTTCCCAGAGAGTATCATTTTAAAATTTTATAAATGGCTTTCTATTTTTTCGGTTCTAAGCGGCCATTTCCAGAGACTTTAAGTATGCCCTACTTATACTACACATTCCTTTCAGCGCTGCATGCGGAATATTAAATTATCAGGCCCATTTTGCAATATTATTATTTCGTATACACAACTGCTTTTTGCTAAACTACGCAATTCATTTTCGAATTCCAAGCTATGACTTTCCTCTGAGGTAATTGTTTCACCTGCGGAACCACTTACTACAATGCTATTTGCCTTTTCAATTCTTAAATAATCGTATAAATGCAACGTACATAACATAATAGCAATATAATAGCAACGGTGTTGCTTTCACTCGCCTGAGTCAAGCTTGTCATAAGAAATCTATAGAAGTGTCGTATACTAGGGATTTAATCAGCATAATATTATATGACACTATAGTTATTTAAGGAAACAAGGAAGGAAAGGAAAGTAAACACTTATTCAGCATCATTATATGACCGTAATTCTGAACTAAAATACTGAATAATATGATTTTATACGACAAGTTCTGTATAATTCACGCTTTATACATGATTTTTATAAAATCGTAAAAATGAATAAGCTCAACCTTATATGACTAGTTTGCTAGTTGGGTTTTATTTAATTAAAATGAAATGATAATGAATTCATGATTTTTTTCCTCTAATTCGCATTTAACTTGTATTGCTTCGTATATTATATTCATTTCTAATTATATATATATATATATATATTGTAATTATATAGTATATAGGTGTTCTTAGCAAAATTAATACTGCCTTATATGTGAATTGTCAAACTGTAAGTGACTACATGGCGTCGAATGGGGTGCTAAGCTATTTGCTGGATTTGTATAGAAAGTCGTTGCTAATGTGTATAATATATATGTATATCACGAGTAGATTGGTCAAAACGGCCGTACTCAGTGCGTGACAGTAATGTCGTTACTGAGACATCACGGTTACGAAGGTTCGTAAAACCATAGAATAATTTATTAGATGTGTCTTTTCCATGTATCGGCTTCCACTTTTTTTGTCTTTCAAAAACGAACCCGTTGTTTTATCCAATGGTTAGTACCTCTACTAAAATAGGTTAAGATTCTATAGGTAAGAACATCTTCGCGCTAAATAGGCGACACGAGTGAAAAGACGCCAATTGACTTCGAAAAAGACGATTTAATAGCGCAAAATCTAGGAAATCTTGAAATTTCATTATCAGGGAAATCTTGGTAAAATGTTTTAGGATCGGTCAAGTTTTTAAAAATGTAAT
Organism: Luffia ferchaultella; assembly: GCA_949709985.1. NCBI lineage: Eukaryota > Metazoa > Arthropoda > Insecta > Lepidoptera > Psychidae > Luffia > Luffia ferchaultella. Next base: position 7,153,854 of record OX453256.1, on the reverse strand, counting down.
CAATAACAGCAAATATTTTTCGCGTCAGTAAGTTATGTGGACATTGTGGTTTTTTCATTAAAAACGGCAAATTTCACAGATATTAGTGTCTCAAATTTGTCAGTACGCATGTTGTTTTGTATTGTTTGTCTAGTCGAATTTTTTATTACATAATTTATATTGTACAAATATTATATATTTAATTTTAAAATTTTTGCATTGTTGTATTGAACTTGGACTGAAGTACGAATGTTTTAAAAGATTTCGATTTTATTGAATGAAATAAATAGCGCCTATAGTAAAATTTAAAGAAAATTATATAAATTTGTACTCATCGAGCTCTTTTATATGATACCCTATACGATTAATAAAAAAAAAAGGTTTTTATTCGACATATTGACCCCCATATAATTTTTAATATTTTTGAACGGATTGACATCGAAAGACGTGAAAGTTGACACGATGTATAAATAACGAATATCAATCACATTTCTACACCAATCAGTTCCTGAGATGAATGCCTGTGATTGATAGACTTACTACATGATCTTTTTAAAAGTTCATTGCGTTAGAGGTTAAAACCTGGGTCTCAATTTTGTCAATGTAATTCAAAGCATGTATTTTCGATAATAACACGAGAGAAACATATATGTTTATTATAATCTTGGAGAAACGACGAATAAACACTAATAAAGTAATTAAAATATCGATTACAATTTTATATAAAAATTACTTTTATTTTCATATAAACTGTAATATCTCTATGCATTTTTTTTTATTTAAAACAAAAAAAATAACTTATTTACAAATAAAATTTATCATTTAAAAATTATCTGGGGTCACGATACCCAGAAGAATGGCAGCGTTACCTCTTTGTACAGTCAGGCTTATCCGTTGACGGAAACAGCTGCCAGCCTTCCGGTCGCCGGACACGTCGACCAAACGCACAGACACTTCCCTGGCCAGCTGCTGAGCCTCTGGACCCCACGACCCCAAGGCTTCGGCTCAAACGGCGCAAAAAAATACTGGTCTCCTACATTTAAATACTTGCGCCCTTGGAGTCCTCAGCAGGACGCAGCTGCGCCAGCACGCTTGGAAGTCACCGGAATGTGGGACGGAGCCAACGTATCAGCACAGGTAGCGTCTCACACCAGCGGCTTGCCAAGTTTCTACGGCTCGAGCGTCATGCCATCGGGCCTTATGTTGTCATCCCGAAGGATCCCACTTGGCTCAGGATAGCCAGGCGCCGAGCGGAGGCTAACGCCCTATCCATGACGTCGTTAAGGGCCGCATGGCGCGACCGACGGCCGGCGGTGAACTTACAAGAAAGGCCGTGATGACCAAACTGGTCAACCCTTTCTCCACAACGACAAATATGAGGCTGCAGCGTCCTAAGGCCCAGACGAAGGCAGATAGCCAATGAATCTGTCGAATCGAATCTGTGAATCGAGTCTGTCTGTCAAGGAGAGTACTCATAGTGGCGGATGGCAGGGCTTGGACCCAATAAACTGACGCTCTCTCTGACACGGCAAGCAGCGTGCTCAGTTTCTTGATGATGATGTTTCAGATAGCAGTGAGTCAAAAATGAACTTGCATATGGGGCCATCCCACAGTTTATGTGAATGAGAGGAGATCGGAAGATCAGTAGATGGACACGCTTCTCCCCAGGCCTCCATGGCCTCTCCCAAGTAATCAACCTTCAAGGGGCCCAGTGTAGGTCCAATTATATTACCGTAAAGAATAAACGAACTATGGGTAGAGGACAGAAAGGCCGGCAAAGAGGCAGCGACGATGCTCCGGATTCCGAGACCGCCGTGTCGGATAGGAAGTGAGGCTTGAGACCATGCTACTTCATTTAGGGGACAATTAAGAATTTCGGTTAACATGTCTTTGATAAAGTCATCTGTATTAAACAGAAGAAGACGAAATTTCCAAAGATGTGAACAGTGGAGAAAGTAAGTGAACTTTGGAACGAAAAGGCACACTCTAATAAATGAATGGGCCCTGTGTGGATTAATCTGGAGAAGGCGGTCTTGGGTGTTAATGAAATTTTGAATTTTTACCATTAATAAAAAATGGAATAGAGTCGTCCAAAATTGATGCTCCAAGAAGCCGCAAACTTTCCTTATACTGTATTTCAATGTTAGGGGTCACACTACTAAAATTATCGATTTATCGATCGATTGTTGTAGCCCTATCAACGGATTTTACAGAACCAGAAATAAAAAGTTCACATTTCGAAAAATTTAATTCTAGGCCGATAGAGTTGAATTTTAAACTGAGGATCCGAAGGCCTTCAAGAACGCATTTATTATATATAGTATTTTTTCCCTAAAAAATAAGTAACACCACAAGATATGCAACAATATATTAATAATTTTTCTCTTTTTAATTCCAAATCAATCAATATTGAAATTAAAAAAAATATTTTACGCATAAAAGAAGCGACAGCTGAAAGTTATTCGTAACAGTTGGTTAATAACAGTCTCTTTCCATAGGGTAGTGTGAGGTCTCGTAGGGTTTTTTCGTCTAATTTTATTAACTCTATTCTAATTCTAATTAACGAGGTACTTTAGAGCCCGTGCGCTCGCCATTTTCCACACAAGCACAAAAAGGGTGTACGGCCGTTTCGCCATTCTATATATTTAAATTGTGAAATTCCCTTGACCTTATTGGCTGCACATGAATGGTAAAAGCGTGTTCAAATCTTTATAATGTTAAAATGTAAATAAATCATTTTACGTCTAGTGCATATTTATACGTATATTCGTGTAGCTCTGTATATGTAATAAAAATTATTTTTACTTAAAAAAAAAATAGGATCTCTGGAGCCCTTAACGATTTTCAATGCTTATTAAGTTAAGATGGCCACGCAGGACCTCTGAAAATCGAACGCACATACATTGGTTATTTTTCATGGGAGTGCTCGAGCGCCATGGAGTTTGGAATGAGCGAGAATTGTAATTTTTACATTTTATAGAAATATTTATTAAGAAAAACTATTAAGTGAAAGAATTTCATTGATATCTCCAAAAATGCTAAAGATACGAATTTTTAAAACAAATCGTGCCATGACGTCTTTTGGTTACCTACATTACTATGGGCTACCGTGGATAACTTCTACGTAACGGCACCGAGTTACGTATGGTAGGTACTCTAACGTATGAAATAGCGTATGATACATAATTTTGTTGAAGAGGACGTGCTCATTGATGTAAACTATAACCGATCCAGATTATGAATATAATTTCTTTATGTAGTTTTGTCCTCGTTTCATTTTAATTTTTTATCAATTTTTTTTTTATGGACATAGGCCGTAAGTATATCGGAAATAGGTGATTGATTTATAAAAAGTGTAAATTAATGAAAAAAATTGTTCGACAAAAATATACCATCGTTGTAATAATATTACCTTTTTACTATCGGCCGGGCGGCAATTTTGTAGCGGACGTCACAACAGACTGTCGACCGAGGCCTTTTTTATATATAATATTTCACATCGCGACTAATAACTTTGAACAAGATCAAATGTGTTTGTTTCTCAATGACCTATATCTTTAGGATGTTATTGCATAAGTTAGAAATGCCGCCTGTAGTAAAAAAAGGTTTCTTGTGGCTGTCGGTGGCTATGAAACTGGTAAATATAATATTTACGTATAAGACTATTTGGAGAAGGGTATAGTCAGAACAAACGATATAAAAGTCAAAATTTTTGAGGGAAAACAATCGTTAGATTTTCGATTTCGAGTTTCGATTCGTGTAGTGGGAGTCGGAAAGCTATGAAATAATTGCTTTACAAGGTTTTTTTTCATTGCGAACGACATTTTTATATAGCATTACTTTCTTAATGTTCCTAAACAAAGAGAAAAAGGGGTATATCTGATGATAGAAACTAGAATACGCAATACGATACATTAGAAAAAAGACCTCTGCCGACGGTCTATGAGGAGTATATATATATATACATATATAACAATTTCTGTGTTTCACTATTGGTACACTTTACATCTAAATTCTGCGCTTTCGAATACAATATTACAAGAAACTTATATACAATTTCTCATGATTAGGTATAAGACAATTTATTCAAGTATTTAGCCACATGTGCATCGAAATCGATATTTATTGCGCCACATTGCCAGGTTAATCGAAAGTAATTATCGGCATCTATTCACGAGTAAATTAAAAAAAAAAAAAATTATTTGACAGATTCCAAAATGTTCCACATTCTTTTTTGTAACAAATCTTATGTACCCGAAGTTTGCGGTAATAATACATTTCTCTCTTCTCGCTGTACAGAGACGATGTTAGGCACATATGACTGTTAGAGAAATCATGTCTATTTTCTAAAAAAAAATTGCATTTTCATTTTGTTTCGATCATTTATTTTTTTATGCTTAGTCGATTCTTTGTAGTCTGCATCAATTTGGTCTCACATGTAAAATACAGTATGTAATGCTGATAGATGTGATAATACACATGATATATTGTATTATATGATGTTATTTCTCTATAGTATATTAATAATTTTATCAAAACGAATAATATTAGTTTTTTGCACAATAAAGTGCGATATTTGAATGTACCTAATTAATAGAACTCTTTGTATGAAATACATTTTTCTGTGCTTTAATAGGATTATCCAAATAAATATATTTGTGTTATTTTTATTATAGTACATATATTACTTAATAATTACCTACATAGATATTTATTGGCGAACTCTATACAGATGTATCAGAAAAGTAATGTCACTGGACGTACCTGCAATTTGCAATATGCAAGACGATTTGAACCGAACACATTTAGTAATAAAGTCGTTTTTACAGTATTTTCGTTATAATTTATGATTTTCTCTTATTAAACTTATTTCCTTGGATAACTTCGGGCAAACCTGCGCGTCCGATGTTAACCGATTCCTATTAATTTTCTGATACATATGTACTCTTATATATCTATTTATAATGTATCCAAACCAGCACTAAGTTCTGTAATTTTTAAATTATTTAAAAGTATTTGTTGTATACCACTTTAAACTGTTATGGATATTAACAACGTTATTAAATCACAATCATTTATACAACTTTCTTAATTATTCGTTTTATTTACATAAACCCTTACTTCACTCGTTCAATCAAATATATATTATATTGGCCGTTTACGTTTCGTGATTCACTTTATTTACGGCTGCAATGAGATTGAATTGATTTAACGTGCCGACACTCGCTAGCGACTCGGTAAAGGATTCGTATAGCGCCTCTAGCGGTACCGAGAAGAACTGAAATTCAGATACAAATCTTTTACGAGTCGCTAGGCAGTAGAAGGAAAGTAACATAGAGTAAAATTTGTGTAGTTTAAAAACTAAACGCCAATCGCGAAATTCAAGCAGTCAATATAACTTAAATGATATTTGATTGAACGATTTCAGTCGTTACGACGCGGTATCTCTATGTCTCTATAGAAGTAACAAAATGCGCCGTCCCTCCCCCCACTAGAACTACAGCACGCTATGGACAGGGCAACCGCTCATACACCCCGCTAGCAGTGTATGTCGGTCACCACCGGTCGTTAGGCGAAAAAGCCGAATTGGTCAAATGAAATTTGGTCTTGAGTGGTGTAACTATCCGTATGTAAGTATAAAATTGTGTAGACGCTTCCCCCCGCAAACGCGTCTCACAATCCCGCTAAATGGAACGCTTCGTTTCGTACAGTAAATGTCTTACCGTGTCTCTATAGCGGGAAGGCGGGCGGGGAGCTTTACTATCTCTATGCTATGTGCATTAATGTATACCAACGACCTTCAATCTTTTATTTATAAATGCCAAATGAAAAATATTTAATTTTTCAGAGATTTATTCAATCAAAATCTAACAAAGATATTGATTTTGGCAAAAAAATACCAACAGTGTAACAATTAGTTTGATTTTTGATGTTGCCGGGTTTCCACCAAATCACTAATATTTGCCTCTCTTCTTGAACAAAAGGTTTTTAATATATTTTCCAGGTGGAAGTCAGAGACACGGTTCCGATATTTATTTTTTGGGTATTTATTTTTTGAATATGCAGCCTCGCAGTTATATGTTGAACCATAAAAGCTCAAAATAAAAAAAAATCAAATCAAATCTTTTAAATTTGCAAATCAACTCAACCGCTTAGCCTAGTGCGTAGCGACCCTGCCTACGAAGCTGGAGGTCCCGGTTTCGAATCCCTGGTCATGTCAGTATTTATATGATGAATATTGATACTGGTACCGGGTCTTAGGTGTTATATGTATGTGGTGTCTTCGCTTGGTACCTAAAATACAAGCTAATGCTTAGTTTGGGGCCTAGACGTTATTGTGATGTATACGTCATTATTATTAAAAAAAAAAACTTTTCAAGATCAAATCTTTTATAGTTTGCAAATTATCTGGGACCATTTTCCAGAATATTTTTTGCTGACTCTTTTTTCCACGAAGAAAGTTTTATACATAAACGAGTCATTACCTACTTTAATTATAATAGTCTAAGGTTAAAACTACTTTAGGGCCGCAATATAACACAAAAAGGGCCGCGTGTTGAATACCAATGATGTATACAGTTAAATTTGTAAAAAACAATCATTCCATAAACAATCCCATTTCAATTAAATATATCGACACTTATACAATGTTTTATAGATTACAGTACAAAATCACAATTATCTTTAAATAAATTTAGGGTGATATGGTAAGTTTTGAAGAGGAACGATTTATATCACCTGTTTCAATATTACAGTTCCCTTAAAATAGGTTTAGTTTAGTTCAGTTGGTTTCTGAGAGTCTAAACAAAAATACTAACAAATGAACAGGGAAAAAGAAAAAACGAAATTTGTTTTAAAAATTAAAAAAATTATACCTCAATCAATAGATTAAAATTATCGCTAGATGTCAACTCGATTTTATGTTTAATCACAGTAATTATATTCGCGTGACTTACCAACGATTCACTTAAGTATTTATGATAATCGACTATTTACCACTAAACATGAAGCTGTATTGCTAATATAATTCCGCGGGAAATCAACCTGATTACAGTTCGTATTTGATATCACTGGTAAAAATATGAAGGCAAATATAAAATCTGATTTAGGTAATGTAATACGTTTCGGATGCCTCGAAGGTACTGTTTTAGGTCTCAAATATTTTTTTATTTATCCAGATAGGATATCGCGGTGAGTATTACCTTTTTTTTCGCATGAAGATTTGGTCATGAACTTAGTGAAAGACTATTTTAGCTAATTTGAACGCCATAAGTCGCTGCCCAGCCGTTCACGCGTGGTGCCGTGACCAAGCACAAGAAGGATTCATTCATCTTATATATAAAAATGTAATGAAGCTTTTTACATATCACACTATCAATCGAGAACAATCTTGGGACCTCTATTATTCATTTTATTTATTACTTACATTAAATCTTGCTTCACATACTGTAATTTTTGTTGTACGCTGATGATCTAAAAATATATAAAACCGTACAAACTAATAAAGATGCTCTACTCATGCAAGACCATTTGAATAGACTCCATATGTATTGTATCAAAAACAAATTATTTTTAGCTTACAACAAGTGTAAATATGTAGCGTTTACCAGAAAAATAACTAAACTGCGCAACTCATACTTTCTGAATGTTCATACACTAGAATACACTGGGGTTAGTTCTTGATACTAAGCTGATATTGGATGCCCATGTAGACTATATTTTGAAAAAAGGCATATCAAATGTTGGGTTTCATAATGCGTATTACAAAATCTTTTAAAAAGAAGCAAGCACTAATCATTTTATTTCAATCCTTAGTAAGGTCCAATCTAGAATACGCTTCGGTTGCATGGAATCCATTTTACAACATATATTCTGACAAGATAGAAATGGTACAAAAAAGTTTCCGTTAGGTACCTTAATTTTAGACAGCGGTCTCCGCAATGTTCTTATTTATGAGTCTTGTAAAAAATTTTAATATGATGTACCTCAAAGACAGACGAGCCGTAGCAGACGCAGTCATGTTGCGCAATATTTGCGTCGGTGATATTATCTGCCCGCAACTCCTGACAGATCTGCAGTTTCGTATTTCGGGCCATGTAACACGAAAAAAGAACTTATTCTGTCTACCAAGAACAAGGACCAATGCTGGGAAACGAACTCCTATGTATAGAATGTGTGATCACCACAATCGGTTTCTAAATGATGTTGATATGTTTTCTTGTTCCCGCGCCCGCTTCAAAAATGTTGTCAAAAAACAGTATAGACATAATTCTAAATAATAATATAATAATATTGTTATGAGCCTTATCTGTTTGTAGTTTACGTAGATAGCATTAAATTTTTATTAATTTTTTATTTGTGTTCATAGTGAGATATGTCTAAGGATGCAATTGTAAATACAATATCCTAGTATATAACAGCATATATTGTAAATTTATTGGTTCTGTATTATCTCCAATAAATAAAATAAAGAAAATAAATAAATAGAGAACGGCTGGACCGAATTGGCTAATTTTGGTTTTGAAATATTTCTGGAAGTCCGAGGAAGGTTTAAAAGGTAAGGAAATATGAAGAAATTGCAAGGAAAAACTACAAACAACAACTTCTTTTTCCCATACAAACTGTTCGTACCTACCTGTCAAATAGGGTGCATTCAAAGATCAATGTCTTTACTCTTTTACAGGCTATCTCAGAAAAGGCTCAAATGTTTTATATGAAATTTTGTATTTAGATAGATAACATTCCAAAGCGGGTTTCTAAATAGGTTTTATGCTTATTAAGCACCAGGGGGCGCTGCAGTAAATGTGTACCTTCGAAACGACTGGGCTGATTTTGATTCAGTTTTTTGCATTACATGAGCATCACCTGCGAATAGGTAATTAAATAAGTTGTGCAGTTATGAGCCACCAGGGGGCGCTGCAATAGATATGTATCTTCAAAACGGCTAAGACGATCTTGACTCGGTTTTTTATGTTACATAGATATCACTTAAGAGCAGGTTCTTGGATAAAGATTGCGGCTGTGAGCCACCAGAAGGAGATACACACATTTCTCTAAAACGGCTGGGAGGAGCTCTACGTGGTTTTTTGTGTCATAAACATATCACCCAAGAGCATGTTCTTAGATAAAATTTGCGGTCATGGGCCACCAGGGGGCACTGCGGTAAATATGTTTTTCGAAAACAACTTTGAGGATTTTGACGCGGTTTTTTGTGTACATAGATATCATCAGAAATAGCAGATTCTTAAATAAGGATTGCGGCTATGAGCCACCAGGGGGCGTTGCAATAAATACGTTTCTTGAAAACGGCTGGATGTGCAAGTGGTTTTTGCGTTATATAGATGTCATCTAAGAGCGTGTTCTTCGATAAAGTTTGCGGTCATAAGCCACCAGGAGGCACTGCAATGGATATGTTTCTCTAAAACGTTTAGCAGGATTCTTACGTGGTTTTTCGCTTTGCATAGGTATCACATAAAAGGAAGTTCTTAGATAAGGAATGTGGTTATAGGTTATAGGCTACTAGGGAGTTGGGAGGTTGGGGGGGGGGGGGGCTACAATATATATACGTCATAAACTGTTCTGAGGCGGTACGAAGTTCGCCTGGTCAGCTATATTATATAAATACGTACGTCGCGAAAGTGTAATTTATTTAATTAATTTTAATTAATGGAAAGGGGAAGAACGGGAATAACTTACGACTAACAGAAATTGAGACAATAAAGCATTTGTGTCGCGGGAACGAAAACGGTAAAGGGAAGAACGGGGATGAGTTAAGACTGAGATAAAAAGTTATTCTTGATGAGAATGGAAACAAAAACGAAACGACACCAGGGCCAAGAACGGAAACAATAAAGTATTTTTGCGATGGGAACGAAAACGGGAAAAGAAGTTCGGGAATGAGATAAGACTGAGTTAAAAAAGTGTTTCTCATGAGAAACGAATACTACCCGTGCGAAGCCGGGACGAGCCGCTATTATATATATAGATATATATGTACTTCTCAATTAATTTGTTATAGGTGCTTTTGGACCATTATCATGATGCTAGCGTGTTTATTAGCAAGCGTACTGACTTTGTGTCTGTGGCAGCGATTCATTACTATGCCAACGAGAATAACGATAGAAGAACAAAATGCACCAATTCAGGAATTGCCATATCCAGCTATAACTATCTGCACGCCCAACCAAATGACTACCGCCAATGTAGTACATTTTCAGAGAACACTCGTGTAAGTAAAGCCTGTTAATAACTTGTTACAAATCATATTTAGTACCTACTTACGTAAAATCGATTTATGAGATAAAATAAAATAGGGATGCCATGTCTTTCACTTTCGATTATTTTCCCCGAAAAATGATCGATACAGCGTGATTACTAAATACTGTAGATTTGAGGGCACATTTTCAAGAAAGCAATATAGTTATAGTCCCTTAAGTGTTAGTACATTTATGAAAATTGTAAATTCATGAAAATATTATTTATGTACATAACAACTTAAATGCTTTCTCTAAGGTGGATGATGACCACAACATAAATACTAGCTAAAAGCATAAAGTTAATCAATTCCCAGGTTCAGACTTTCTAAGGTATCATCACAGCAGGTGCTGACTTCAGAAAAAGTTACGTTTTGTATGCGCTATTTCAAAGGTTAATAATTATTTCATAGGAAATTGTAGGTAACCTATTTTATAATAAAATTTCACAGAAATGTTACACTTAAATTGTAATTAATTTAAATGATAAAATGTGTCAAAGTCCAGTTCATGAAGAAAGTTGAGCAGTTCTCCGGGGTCCCATTGAGTTGACCCATTAATGAATCCACGGGGAAAAAATTCCCCGTGGTTCTATTAGCTAGTGATGTAATTAAAATCATATTTTTATCGAAATTATTTACATTGTTGTGTTTATTTCGCCGTCATAAACAAAAAAAATAGTGGGGTCAGCGGTATTCATACTACAAAAAATTATTTGACAGACAGACGGACGGACGGACATGGCGAAAATATAAGGGTTCCTTTTTTGCTATTTGGCTACAGAACCCCAAAAATTAGGCTTGAATCAATTTTAATATTTTTGAATTGCTACTTTCTAATAAGTATTAGGTAGGTTGAATTGTATGTTAGCGTGCAGTATAATACCTATTTACATTTTACAGATGTCATCGACAGCGACATAATATAGCAATTGGTTAGAGTTATTAGGTCCATAAACCGATATGTCTTGATTTTCGCACTTCCAAAAACAATGTGTACCTATGGTTCGTGCGTAATTGTTGCGATTGGGGAATACCTTCAATAGTACATCATCGTTCGTTATAATTTCATCGCCATGATCGACAAGGGCAATTAGGTCGACAAATGTATTTAAATTCACATATAAGCAAATACACAATTCAGTATCTATTTATTCCTTTGACGTAATAAAAAGCTTTTTTATCTTAATTTGTTCAAGGCGTGGCCAACAGATATATAATCTGTAATTAACTTCATTTCCACATGGTTATAAATCGTCACTTTCAATTGCAGATTTCGATCTTGACCGAACATTTGTATTTTGCGCTGAGTTTGACAATTTTAGCAACACGCTTAGTAAACGCATTAAATTCGTGTTAGGTACACTTCTTTAGATTTTATTTATTTAATTATGCCAGGACACATTGTTTGTTCGGTGTCTCTCTCCAAATATACTAAGGGTTTGGACGATATTTTTTTTTATCCAAAAACTTTAAACGTATTCTAGAAAAAGTATTATTTTTATATTACACTCTGACTTTATATAGTCCCACCCATCCAGAAGCCTTTCACTTGGCAATAAAGGTAAAACTGAGCACAGTGATACTACTCTTTTTTCGGGTTTACTTTTTCTGGTACCTACCGAATATTTTTTTTCCATTTCTTCACATAGCCTGAGACCAGTGCGAATAGCACCCCTTGATAGTGATATCGGGGAAAATTTCGTTAACAACATTTATACCTGCTAGTTTGAAATCACAATGATATCTTGAAGATCCCCAGTTGGGAAACTGAGATTTTATAAGCCTGAACAGCGTGACATATGTTTCAGTTTTCTTGTCGCTAAGCAGAGCGTAAAGTATTGGTTTGACTTTAGTCGTAGTAGATGTACTGCCTAATTCGGCATGAATAGTAAAAAGCTCAACAAAGGGAAAGGACAATACTTAAAAGTCGCATCACCAATAATTTCTTTTACATCCTCAATTAACGTTCTGTCGTCCTCCATAGAAAAGACCAATATTTTAGTGTTTTCCCAATATTTTACATTTGAAATGTTAAGATTAATGCTACATTTATTTTTGCGTCTTTCAATACAATTCCAAAATGAAGATTTGGTTTTGTATTCGATGTGCCTATATTATTGAAAGCCATCATATAATATAACATTACCTTTCTTTCTCTACACGGATAATTTTAATATCGCTAGCGCTAGCCATTTTAATCGTCGCTTGATCACTTGACGTCAATTCCAATATCACATAGACATATTTTTTTTCTCAGAAATAGTTCCAGCTGCCTGAATTAATATTACACTTCTAACTCTTTTGGCTCTATTATTTCTGTTGTCCATTACGATGAAATAAATACAACGATATAATTTCGATAAAAATATGATTTTAAGTACATCACTACGTACTATTATCCACGGGGAAGAAATTCCCCGTGGATATTCATATTTGTAATCGTTTTTTACTATTTAAAAAGAGTAAAATTTTGAACCGGTTATACCTTATAATTACATTTTGATAATTTTCATCTTACATTTTGATATACTTCAATAAGTATAACTTGTATTGCATAATTTCCTTTTTATTTGATTCGATTGCTAAGTACAACATACCCTTAATAGCCGTCAGTTGCCCGCGCATCTCCACGGTATGCGTTAAGGCGATGAAACGATTGGGGCTCATATCTTTATACCTACTTTAGTTCTAAGTGATCATTATTTTTTCTGAAAATCATTATTATAATTTGAAAGGTGACAAAAAAAATCACCGGTACATGTAAATTTATGTCTCAATCTGCAGATAATACATATATTGATGAATTTTACTGAGATAAAAAGAAATAATTGTTTGGTATTTTTTAGATCGAAAGTTTTTATAACACAATATTTATAATAGACAAAATGCACCTAATTTTTGAAAATTATCTAGTTCTACTAAATTAGAATTTAGCAGGAAAATATTATTTCCATAAAAGAACTAAAAGCTACCTTTTTCCTGCAACAAATACAGTTACAATAAAAATACAAAAATAGCTCTAAATTAAAATCTAATTAAAAACTAAAATTAACTACCTATAAAAAATAAATAATATTAAATAACTAGGAACTTAAAACTTACTCTAACTTAAAAGCCCACCTCACAACTCTTTATGTTATGTTATGAGTTATGAACACTTTTGTGCTCATCACGCTGGCGGCGTTACATACTGCGCTGTATGTATGGCCAGCGAAATACACTGCGTAAGAAACAAGCCGGAACGCTTATCCAGACCCCTCTGTAAACTTAACCCCACAGCATAAATAAATTAAAAAAACTCCGCGGCCTTACGCTTGCAGGGGCCTCACGCAGCAACCAGAGTAAAAAGAAGATAGAGGGCAGGCCCCTTTTACAATCAGTGCATATTTCGGGCACCTGATTTGACACCTAAAAATGCGCGAAAAATTACTCCTTAACAGTTATTTTTGAAAGATAATAAATAATATGACCTTTGTCGTAGCGACGGGAACCTAACTATCGACCTAGAAGCTGAACTTCCCCAGTTACTGGCTTTCTACGAAGAAGTGGCGGAGATAAGAGAGCCCGTGCTACGGCAGCTAGAGGAAATCATACGACTTAATAGACACAATGTTAGTTTCTACTGAATAATTGTAAGAGTTGTAAGAGTCCGCCACAAAGTCGATGTTTCAACGAAACCATTAACCAGAACCACACTTAAACGAAGTTAAGTTGATGTGCCGCGTTTGACACAAGTGCGAAATATCACTGTCAAATGATATGGGGCTGCTAACATAATAAACGCTCACAGTACTAGACGTCTACACAACTTGGTTGTTTATATTTTCAATCACCTGTCGTCTAACTAAATTTCAATATTATTGCGTAGGCGGTTAGTACTGTGGTCATTCCTTAGATAATATGGCTATGCAATCAACAGTGTTGTAGCTCGAACGATCGCCTCGGCTAGACGATGGCACAATGCGTGACCCCACTGATTCATCAACCCCCGTCCAAAATACATATTCTAGAAATGGAAAAATTTACGCGCCACCTATCTAAAAGGCCCCTTGAAGTCGGCTACACACAAAGTCGCGCAGGTACAATCGAACGTAGCAATTAAATAAATCAAATATATTTAATTATTTTGAACTTCAGAAATCGTTTAACATAATAAGCATATATCGTCAATCGTAACTGCTCATAAGAAGTCTAATAAATAGAAATACAACATATTAAAAAAAAAATTAAGATAAATTAACGAATAGGGTAAAACAACTTTTTCATGGTAAATAATGATGGTGAAAATAGACCTCGGTTTTTTTTTTAAATGTACATACGAATTACTCATATACAAGAAAAATAGCTTAAAAATCACTTAATTTAATAAACTTATCACTGTAAAAAATAGAAGCCAAAAAATAAACAAAATTTTTTATGTAAATTGAATTGTGAAGGCAATAATTCGGTAACAAAACGGAACGTGGGTATATTGGGTGTTGATTAACTGCAGTGTGACCACTGTAGTACACTTATTCTCATTAGTAAGTTTTTCGACTCATGTATTAAAAATGGTTTTTAGGTTTCGAATGCCATTGCAAGTGGTGACTTATTTGCAATAAAAATAAATACACACAGACCCCAAAAAAAGAAGTATCTGAGTTTTATTCACTTTAAAAAGGTTGTCGCCTTGAATATCATTTACACGGGCAAAAAAAAACAGACTTACGTAATAACAACATTAACGCTCCGTTTGCTTGTATGTAGAACAATTAAAATAAGCAATAAGGAATTGCAGTTTCATTTCATCCGTGCTTTACTTGCATAAATACGACCCCAAAGTATGAGAAATAAATAAATAAGTTCAGTAAGTATACGTGTATAACCTGAAAACTTCAAAAGAATTTTATTTTATTTTTGTTGTGATTGAGTCCTGCTGATAAACGTGCAATCAACGTGCAATTATCCCGCTCCTCCCCGCAAAAGAATGTACTATATAAAACGTAATAAAACAAAACGAAATAAAAGTGGACTAGTTTACAAAAAAATAGTTTATTTATTTAATCATAAACATCACCACAATTCAGTACCTACTTAAGAATAGTCCAGTAATAGTCCAATAATTTCTAACTCTATAAAAAAATATTTAATTACATGCGTCAATGACCCATAGTGCATAGCGAAGTCATATTCTCTCATTGAAAAGAAGGCAAAAGGACTATGCCCATACAGCCATGTCTGAAGTATTTTTATAAGATATTTATTATTTCTGACTTCGTATCGAAAATATTAATATATGATTATTTTTATTACACCTATACTCATCTAAAAGATCATTAATAATTAATCTACCATTTATTATATTTATACAAATACCCTAAAAATGAGTTCCAAGCTAGTATGGGATGTGACCGGTGTTCTTTAAAATATTTTGTATTAGTTTTATTTCACTATTCGAATTTCTGACAATGTCATATATATCTGTATAGTTTTTTACAATGGCCTGTATTCAATGTATATTTAATTCGATGTAACAAAACAATTAAAAATACTAATTAACGACAATAATAAATTCACAAAACAACGGTAACAGAATATAATTAATAATAACTGACGCGGCGTGGGTTAAAATTACAAAAGTAAGTTAGAGACTGATATACGCGACTGTACACAGACAGCGCGGAGTCTGCGCGGGGTGCGAGGGACGCGACCTGCGGCCGTACTCTGTTAAATTAACGCAGCGCCGAGTTAGCGCCGAATACGCGCTATTTCGAAAATCCGAACTTTCGCCCGGACTAGCGACCGAATTTTTGAAACGGAACCTATTCGGCGCTACTTCGATGTCGTAAAAAGTAAGAGCAGGGCCACGGCTCTCGCTGCCGACCCGTCTCGCCGCGCCAACTGCCGTTACCGCCCCTTGCCCATATTTTTGGTGTTTGCGCAAGTATCTGGTGCTAACTTGAGAACCTTTTACTTTGGTGGCGCATATAGTACACGCTATAGAGAACGATCTCTCTTTTGTGGATTTGTGGACAAAGAAGGAGTTAGTTGTTTTATTAGGAACTAGTCTTTCTTCGTAATAGATATAACTAACACGTGACACAAAATGTGAAATCTAATAAGAAAAAGAAGGTGATGATTAGCCAATCTAATCATTACCTTCTTTAAAAAATGAAATTTATTTAAAAGAACTAAATTGTCATTGGCTTATCTAAAAAATGGTATTGTGATTTTATGAAGACGAAGCGGGCTATCACAGAAGTACATATTACCTAATAAAATCCGTTAAAAACCGGCCAAGTGCGAATCTAACACGAAGGGTTCCGTATCACCATACGCGCGACGTTTATCGAACTTAACCATTAATCGTTATTATTCGTTATTACAATCGTATTAGACAATCGTATCCGACTATCGTATCCCACTATCGTATCCGACTATCGTATCAGACAGTCTTATCAGACGATCGTATCAGATGACGTATCAGACCATCGTATTAAATTATCGTATTAGACGATCGTATCAGACAATCGTATCTGACTGTCGTATCCGACTATCGTATCAGACTATCGTATCTGACAATCGTATCTGACAATCGTATCTGACAATCGTATCTGATAATCGTATCAGACAATCGTATCAGACAATCGTATCAGACAATCCCATCAGACAATCGTATCAGACAATCGTATCTGACTATTTTATCCAACTATCGTATTTGACTATCGTATCCGACTATCGTATCAGACTATAGTATCCGACTATCGTATCGGACTGTCGTATCAGACTATCGTATTAGACTATCATATTAGAAAATCGTATCAAAGAGTCGTAGTAGACAGTCGTATCGTATCAGACGATCGTATTAAACAGTCGTATCCGACTACACACACAGGGACACAGGGGGACACAGGACTCTAACAAAAATTAGGACTTTAGGGGTGCATATCTCAACAAGTGTTGACATAAATAAAAAAATTTTTTGAAACCTTGACATCATTTTTGAAAACCTATCGTTTGGTAGCCCTCGCGTTAATATACCTACGATTAATTTCTTTTCGTTCATTTTTCGTCGTTGTGTAGCGGTTCATAGATTACACCTACGTTCCAAATTTCATGTGTATATTGCCAATAGTATCCGAGAAAACCCCAGACAGACAGACAGACAGACAGACGGACGGACGGACGGACATGGCGAAACTATAAGGGTTCCTTTTTTGCCATTTGGATACAGAACCCTAAAAACGAATACGTTTGCTTCCTAGTGTTCAGTCATGTGTCGTGCACAAAACGTTAAAAAATAAAACGTAAATTCATTCAATCAAAGCATTTCTAGATTTAAAGTATCGGATTGTATTTCTGTAAACTTTCATATTAATACATAGCTATCTGAAAACTTCGTTTCTATGAGTTTTCACTATTATTGGGACCTTAAGTAAAGCCACGTTCACGATATTTTAAAAGGGTTTTTACACTATCCCCTCCCTATCGAAAAAAAACGACGATGCTGGTTTTTGTATGAATAAGGCAAGTAGGTATAATAAGCCAATCTATCTAGATACTTACATACCTATACATTTCTCCGATTACCTGTACGCACGTTTATTTACCACGCCTTCCTTAGTTTAGTAATTTCACTGAAATTTTCAGTACTATAATTTAAGTTTTTTTTATCAGGAGTGAAAAAGAGTAAATTATTGTCGTTGGCAGATACGCGATGTCATGGCGTCAGTGTCACAGCCATGCGAGCATTTCCTTCAACACTGTTTGTTCGAGTTACAAGTGACTCCTTGCCGAGAATTGTTCCGGCCGCTGCTGACGTCACGCGGTCTGTGCTGCGTTTTCAATAGCCCCTATCATATTCACGACATGAGGTTAATTAATACTTTACCCGCTTTAATTGTACAAATTATCTCCAAGTTAATTAACTGGGAATCTCATAAAATTGGTTTCGCTAGCGACTCGTAAAAGATTTGTATGTTAATTTTAGTTCTTCTCGGTACCGTTAGAGTCGCTGTCCATAAAAATGTTTCACGAGTCGCTAGCGAGTGTAGACACGTTAAACCAATTATATTCAAACTTATAGTGACCGTGCTGGATACAATTATTGAAATTCAAATTCAACTGATTTATTTGCCAGAGACATAGTACATAAATAATGGTATTTTAAAATTCTAACATTCCAGCATGCTCTTACTTGAATAAAAGTGTGCAAATATAAAGTAAGAGTTAATGAAGACTATTAACATGTCAATTAATAATATAACATACATAAATTATAGTCACAAAGAATTTAAATACATTTTCAATCCATTAAAATCATAAAATAATAAGAATTAATTAATTACATATTATTATCATTTAAAAATACACTAATATCATAATAACATTTGCTTAAAAAAATGTCTTTACATCGTTTTTGAATTGTCGATTCTTTCTATCCTTGAAAATATCAGGTAAACGGTTATAAATTTTAATGGCCGTACAATAAAAAAATTTCTAATAAACTGTCAATCTCTGATTTGGTACTTGAAGAGTGTGTTTATATACTTCTAACATTTCTTACATTTTTAAATAAATTTCAATTATTTTGTACAAAAAAACACATATTTCAAACATATATAAACACGGAAGAGGAAGAATATTACTGGATATAAATTTAGATTTACAACTGTCCAAAAAACCCATGGCGTAGATTGCGCGCAAACACTTTTTTTGTGTGCTAAATGCTCTAATAGATTCTGTAGAGTAACCCCATAAAATAATGCCATATCTCAACCTGGAAGACACCTGACCGTGGTATGCTGTCTGCGCTGCTGCTTGGGAAACTGTAAGTCTCAACTTATTCAAAACGTATACATACTTATCAAGCTTATTACAGAGACAATTCATATGTGACCTAGTCAAGCATGTTTAGTTTCCAAGTATTTGCCACTTAGTTACATTTCACATTCATTGTTTAACTATAAATTAGTTTTTATGACTTGGTGATGGAAACCAATGAAGATATGGTTCACATTTTTGTATCTTGACTCGATATAGATACTTTAAAAAAACTTAAAAATTTTAAATGTAATATTTGTAATACATTCTGTAAAAAAAGTACCGGGAAAAGGTTAATAAAACATGAAATGTTAATTATTATTCCAAATTTATTTTATCACCTTCAAAGTATGCCCCTTCCGAAATAATACACTTACGCCAACGAATAATCCAATTATCAAAACATTTTTTAAACGCATTTTCCGGAATCGACTTCAGTTCTCGCCGCGAATTTTCTTTTATGTCTTCTATCGACTGAAAACGGGTGCCTCGAAGTGGTAATTTCAGTTTCGGGAAGAGAAAAAAGTCGGCCGGAGCCATATCCGGTGAATATGGAGGTTGTTCAATGGTATTTGTTGAGTTTTTGGCCAAAAATTCGTTCACAATGATGGCTTTGTGCGATGGCGCGTTGTCATGGTGCAAAATCCACGAATTTTCCTTCCACAAATCTGGTCTTTTTCGACGAATTTGCTCTCGCAAACGCCGCATAACACTCACATAATATTTTTTATTTACCATCTGACCTTCTGGCAAGAATTCCGAGTGCACAACACCGCGATAGTCAAAGAAAACAGTCAACATGACCTTTACTTTTGATCGACTTCGGCGTGGTTTTTTCGGTTTCGGTTCAGTTGGAAGGCGCCATTCTGAAGCTTGTTGACTAGTTTGCATGTCAAACTCGTAAACCCATGTCTCGTCACCAGTAACAATGCGTTTTATGAATGTAGGGTCGAAACTGACTCGTTCTAGCATGTCTTCGGCGACTTTTACGCGATTGAGTTTTTGAAGAAAATTCAGATCTTTTGGGACTAGTCGAGCGGCAACGTGTTTCATGCTCAAGCGATCGTTTAAAATTATACGAATCGATGAGTGAGACACAGAAAGCTCAGCGGCTATCTCTCTCAAACTTGAATGAGGATTTTCAGTCACCATTTCCTTCACTTTAGCGATATTAACTTTAGTTGAAGACGTTGATGGCCGACCAGAGCGAGGCAAATCTTCCACCACACCCCGACCGCTTTTGAATGCACTGTACCACTCATATGCACGTGTTTTTGATAAAGTCGATTTACCGTAAGCTTTCTGCAACATTTTCAGCGACTCGGAACACGAAATTCCATTCGCAATGCAAAATTTGAGACAAACTCTTTGTTCAATGTTTTTATCCATTATAAAAATCGCAAAACACACTTCAAATGACCTAACAAAATCGAGCACTGTACACAAACTAATTGACAGATGGTGCTCAAACTTCGCGCCAATATAGAAGACAGTTGAGGGAACTCACCGACAAAAAAGAATTTTTCAATTGAATTTGGAATTAGAATTAAATGAACAATTCCCGGTACTTTTTTACAGAGTAGTATTATAGTAAATGTAGCATGAGTTTTCATGTGCTATTTTTTTAATTTCTAGAACCGTTCAAGATCAAAATTTCGTTCCGCGATTTCCTAAAATATCGGGCATAGTGAGTGGCTTGACTGTCATCACGGACTCCAGACCACGAGACGCTGTCAAGAACACCTTACTGAACGCTGGATCGATCAGAGTAAATGATTTATTTTAATACGCTACAAATAGCGCAGCATCTGTCTTTAAAAGCAGTTATTATATTTTTTTAATTTTACCATCAGATAATGTTCAATGACTGGACGGAGTTTCCATCTGACGACGAATCTGTTATGATGCATCTTAATACCGAGACTTTTCACCTGATGCGTGGCTTCCTCACCTATTGCTCGGAAGACGTGCAAGAGCTCGATGTCGACAGGTCATTAGCACACAATTTAAAAATAATTAGGAATGTACAAATATAACGTTAAAAATAAAAACGCTAATAATATAATGACCAAAATAAATCTTGAGGCTCAATGCACTCCTACCAAAAAATTATATTGAACACAAAAAAAAACCGAGACATTTACGAAACAATGCAAGCCTAGAATTGCAATGGTTCTAGCCGTTTTGGTTATATCTATCCTTTAAATTGTATCATCAGACCTTTAACAAAGAACAAAGTCATCTTCGGTACTAGCGCCGGTTTACTATACGAACAAATTATTTTTTTTCGTAACTTCGCATATGTAGCAAATCTATTAGATACACACTCAGAATACCAGAAGTAGCGTTCAATTATGATTACACATACCGCGTTGTGTCCAAAAACATTACGTACGTCCCGCTCCTGCCCCACTTCCCGCCCGCGTAATGTTGCTAGCTCGGGAGAGGTTTCCTACTGTTTTTGGGATAATCATATAAAATAAAAAAAAAGGTGTTTAATAATAGTTATTTAAGATACACGTGCGGAAAGTAAGGTTTTCAGGCACGCATTCGGATAAAACCTTTTACGCTCAAGTATCTTACAACATTTTTCAATGCATTTTGCGAGGAAATACAACAAAAAAATAAGTATAATAAAGAAAATTTATTTTATTTCACCAAACCCTATTTACAACGAAATGGCGCGCTTTTTTTACAGATCGCGCGTTTCATACAGTTTTTTTTTCTCGAGACAAAGGTACAGTATACGTACAGCCAATAAGGGAGCGTTCAAGTATTACGTAACGCAATTTGGGGGGGAGGGGGGGGTCTTGTAAAACGTTACGGTGCGTTACAAGGGCGGGAGGGGGGTATTTAACAACGCGTTACGTAACATTTTTTTTATTTTAATAAAAAAACTAAGGAATCAGGATCTTCCAAATCGGCAACCCTTTTCGTTTATGTTTTACGGGGAATCCCTGGATTGTATTGTACGTTACTTTTATTTCTGTTTTCCTAAATTGGCAACCCTTTTCGTTTATGATTATGTACTTTTACCTGACCATGACTGGGTTGTAGCAGAGCGGCACAAATCTATTCTGTCTGTATATGCCGGCGTCAACGTGGATCCTGACGGTTTCGGTAAGGAAGAAGCTGTTGGTTACAACGGTCCGACACACATATCCATAAGGAGTGGAAAACACTCATCCTCCACAGCGAACACGCATGCTTATGATTTCGAATCACTTTTATCAGTGTCTGCATTTAAACCCTTAGTGATGACAGAATCGAACACCGTGAAGCCAGTGATAATCATCTTTGTAGACGGTGGACCGGACGAAAATCCGCGCTATCGGGAAGTCAAGAATTTTGCCATTCAACACTTAAAAAAATACTACCTGGACGCCCTGTTCATAGCGACTAATGCTCCCGGGCGGAGTGCATTCAATCGAGTTGAGCGACGCATGGGCCCACTCAGCAAATGCGTGTCAGGTCTTATCCTGCCGCATGAACATTTTGGTTCTCATCTCGACGACAAGGGAATGACTGTTGATGAAGATTTGGAAAAACGCAATTCCCAGCACGCTGGAGAGTCACTAGCCAAGGTCTGGAGTGAAATGAATATTGACAGCTACGATGTTTCGGCGGAATATAAAAAGCCTGAGGATAGCATGCAGGATCCAGGAGAACCTAATCTGGCGTGGTATAGCGCTCACGTCCGTGAATCGCAATATTTATTGCAAGTGATGAAATGCACGGACGAATCTTGCTGTTCCCCCTCGAGGAGTGCGTTAAAATCTGTCTTTCCAGATAATTTCTTGCCGCCACTCTGCCCACCCCAAGCTAACCCCAAGTAAGCTCGTGGTACCTAGTCAGCTAGATAAAGGATCATGCAAGTTTTCACCATTTCTTGTGAGGTTGTCCGTTGATCTGTCGCCTCCACTAGAAGGGTTTAAGCAAATGCCTTATGATTTTTGTTGTTTATCAGTACAATCTGATCTCAAGAACAGAATTTGTGCAACTTATGGGATCTATTTCACATCCCAAAAGAGTGTGCAAACGCCTTTACGTGCATGGCAAGACTGCCCAAAAACCTCATGAGAGTAGAGTACGGCCACAGCGACTTGCTGCCAGAAGGGCAAATGAGCTGCTTTGCATTGTGCGCCATAGTGAAGCATTGTCTGAGGATGCCGATTGGCTCGATGAAGACGAAGTTGATGCAAATGGTTTAACAATACCGGAACCTTTTTCGTCTGCTCTTCGATTACCAGCAATGAAAGAGACTGTGTGGCTGGCAAACCCGTGGACAGAGGAGCAGTAATTGCAATTGAATTGTGTTTTTGCGTACATACACTTATTTGATTTATGCCTAAATGAAAACATAAAATTATCTCCTTTTGTTTATTATTACTGCAAACGCAATATTACAATATCAAAGGTATTATACTTTTTGACTTTAAACTTTAGTGGTCACTTAAATGTTACGTAACGTTTAAAGAGGGGGAGGGGGGGGTACAGAGAAACGTTACGGTGCGTTACATGGGGGGGAGGGAGGGTCTAAAATCTTTAAAAAATGTGTTACGTAATACTTGAACGCTCCCTAATGTAAAAAATATTTTTGTTTGCGGAAACAAAACACGTATTTTTAAATGAGATAATCAAGAATCTTATGTTATGGCGTTTATCATCATTTAATTATTGCTAGAGTGCGCATACTTATAAATAATTGTTTTTTTTTTTTCGAATATCAAAACCTCCTTGCATCTTTGTAATTTTTTAAATTTTATGACTGGTGCATGGTGCAGCACCATAGAGTCAAAAAAATTACTTTATTTCAGGCGTGAAATAAAGGATTTCAGTACTGTTTTATTTCACGCGTGAAATAAAGAGTCGGTTTCCGCAAAATTTTGTTACACAAAAAAGAAAACTTTATGAGCAACTACATTGAAAAAATATTAACAGTTAGGTATATTTAGGCCGCGATTATATAACACAAATTATTTCTTGCGGGGCAGCCGTACGGTCGCCGCGTACTTGTGTTCATTCATAGTAAGTTTTAACTATATTAGGTACTAGGCCAAAACTCACAACAATCAAATTTCCTTCAGGCGCCAGGTGTTTACTTGAGTTCAATGAGTTTTTTAGTACAATACGAGTATAATTATAGAAAGGAAGTAGCATGACCTTCTGACACAAGTGTTCTTCATTTAATAGAAAGTTACTCACTACAACATGAAATGCATACATACCATTTTAGTTAAATAAAGGAAATAAACATTTATTTTTTTATACCTATTACAATTAATAAAACCCGGCTTCAATAAGGTAAGTTTTTAAAGGTAAGGTAAGGGAAGCAAAGTTTTTATTAAGTACCCTTTTGTTGAGTAAGCTTTTTATAATATTTTCTTTTAGAATTTGAACTGATTTGCAGAATTTTACGTTTAAATAAATAATGTAGGCACCTAATTTTATATTTAAATCTTTTTCAATAACCGCCGTTTCTATGACTTTCACTATTTATGTGGTCATCATTTACCAGGAATATATTATTTTTTTCAATGAATTTCTTGAAAATTGAAAGAACGATTGCTAAACGTTCGATATTTGAACTTATAACAAAATCTTCATTTGAAATTTTTCGGGCATGTGCTTCTCAAATACGACATTCATGTAATTAAGATTTTGGGGAGGGAAATAAAGTCTGCCTTTATTTTTCAATCCATATCACAATCCATACCACACCTGAGGCCAATTGCTTCTACACAAAACGAACATTTTATTGATTTCGACAGGTAATAAGCAACAGTTCCCGATATTAACCTACGATATATTTTGACAGATAATGAAGCTGAGGCAATTCTAAGACAATAATTTTGCAATGCTACCACTATTTTCACTATTATAAATCATTATTGAGTAGCTTTCTCGTTGTATCACATAGAAAGTCCAAATCAGAAATATGGATATCACCAATTTCTGAGTTTGATCGTGTAGGCGATTGCGGCTGTGTATCCTGAAATGAAATACTTTAAGTCTATCATAAAATGAAAAAGCAAAATGCTTAATCAAAAACAGAAAATCAAATGTAATCAATTAAACATAAAAATTTTAGGTAGGTAAGTAGGTACGCAAATTTTCCGAAATCGAAGGTCCAGATGTTTCTATATGTGACTCAGACAATTGTGATGTCAATACCAAATGCCGAAATAGCATGCCATTATTAGATAATTCATATATTACTCCATTCACCAAAATTTAATTTTAATCGGAATGCATAGAAGATTCATTAACACGTATACAATGTATTCATAAAGGTATATCCTTTGTATTTTCTAGGAAAAAATTAAATTTTTGGTATAATATCCACCGAATTTCCAGTTACTAGTCGTGAATGAATTCCGCATTTATCAGTACGGTATTGGATTACCCACCAACCACCTACCCGCCATCAACCCGCTTTAAAGCAGCTTGGTGGATTAAGCTCCAAGCCTCCTCATCCCGAGGGGAGGCCTAAGCCCCTGTAGTGGAGTATTAATGAGATGATGGAATTGAATGAAATTGGATTATTTCATAATATAATTATGACCTACATAATGAACAGGAAAGGTCCAATATGAATAATATTTAACTAATATATCTTGACTAACTCTACCTTAGTCGGAATAGCTGATTTCTTTAGTTTTTTTAAACCACGTTTTGTGTCACAAAAATATTGCTCGTCAAAGTGAATTAAACAAATTACGTTCCGCTCTGATGGTCTCAAAAACTTATTTAGCCGTGCTCTTTGTATGACTTTCATCTAATTCAATTTTCTTTGTTCTTTATTGTTCACACAGGTGCTTTATTACTCAAACAATAGAGTATTCTAAACAGGTATTAAATAAAAAGTAGATAAAATTTTCGATGGAACTGGCAACACTCACAAAATGAACGCGCCTTTTTTTAAGTCAATCACAATATGTAAAACAAATTCAATAATGAAATAAATCCACTTTTGAATACGTTACTTACAGATGAAATGTGATCCCATCCGATTTCTTCGTAAGCCCAGCAGCATTTTTGCATGTAGGAATGACACAAGACGACATTTTAAAATTAAAATTGACACTTGTACTGTACATTATAACTCGGTAAGTGCTACGGAGTGACTAATCGCAACAAAGTGAAACCACTCTTTTTAAGAGTGGTTTTTGTTTCTTCAGTTTCACACTCGCAGGGGGTTTCTGGTATTCTGAGGATACACATAAACTTCTGGGACATTACAATACCTTTTTTTAAATTAATTAACCTTTTTTGTCTGCTCGCGGTAGTGATGGCTGTGAAGTGTCCTCTGCCCCACCGCACCGCTTCTTCCCACTTGTGTCGCATATTTATGGCGAAGATGTTCTACTTATAGAATCTTAACCTATTCTGCCTTTAGTAAATGACCACCTAATCAAAGCGAACAAAAAGTTCAGTTATGTTTGGCTAAACAATTATTTACTAGTCATTTTATTTTAATAGGTTAGCGGATGTCAAACATTTAGGATAACTTTTTTAAATTAAAATGGGGCATATATTTTTGCAGGCATTTGGCGATAAAAATATTTTTTATATCTCTACGTAATTTTTTACTATATTTCGTAGTGTTACGGTTTCTTAATACATAAAAAAAAACTACATTTGTATATAGAAGTTATCTTCTTTGGCATGATTAAAACACCAATGATTAACGTTTTGTTTTACTAATTTTAACGATTAACGCCTTCGAACCTGTTATTATTGTAAATTAAATCAAAGGACAACAAATGTCGTGATAGCCCAGAGCGCAACTAACCTGTCTCAAATTTATAAGGCCATGGTTCGAATCCGGGCGTGTACCAATGAGTTTTTCTGACTTAAGTACACAATATCACTGATACCGTGCTTCGGAGGGCACGTTAAGCAGTCGGTCCCGGACGCTGTCAATAGATGGCGGTCGTTACAGTTCCCAACCCGCAGTGGAGCAGCGTGGTGGACTTAAGCTCCAAGCCCCCTCCTCACCCTGGGGGAGGCCTTAGCCCCTGCAGTGGGGTAAAAATGGGCTGATGATGATGATGATGAAATCATAGGACATTTTATGAAATCATAGGCAAAACCAGCATGTTTTGAAAAACACATGCAACTTAAAAACACAATTGTTTTTTTCTGTATCTAGCCGTATGTGTCTGCTGGAAGGAGAGAAAACGCTGCGTTACTTCCGCGGCTACCGCAATGCGGACTGCGATGCGGAGTCCGTGGCGCGTGCGATGTACGGCAGCTGTGGTTGCGTTCCGCTGCACGTGCCGCGTCCATTCGGACATCCGCTGTGCCAGCTCACGGCGCTGCCCTGCTTCATACGTGTCAAACGTCAGTGATATACTAAACCCACACACTGTCATACGATTGCAACAGATGTTCACGTCACTCCAAAGTTAAATTGTGTGTACTCGTATTTCATCGCGTAGTCACAATATATGAACGAAATAGTTCTCCGTCGACACATTGAAGGGTTGGCGCAGCGCTGCTGTAAAGTAGTGTAGAATGACAAGATTTGGGAACAGTTGATATTGGTTGATACAAGGCGCATCACGCCACGCCACTCAAAAATCGAACAATTTCAACACTCGCGTTATAAGGTGGAGAGGCAAACGTAAAAAAAATACACTCATTATTTTTTAAAGCATTCAACTTTAAGGAAATATAGAAATAATGTATCGTAACGATAGCAATCCCGTGAGAACCTGTCGGCAGAAGGTACTTACTACCAATACGAATCGTAATTTAGTTAGTGATTTCTAAAAATTAAAGATTTAAAACAGCAAATCGTAGTGTCCAGAAAACTCGATTATAATATAAATGATACCCAGTTGCTTTAACAAAACATGATCAAACTTTTATTCTTGACAATACATAATTTTTTTATTTACGTAATCCGCTGATTAGTTACAGCATAAATTAATAAAAATTAAAGCTAAATTTGTCGTCTAACAGAAAAAATTTGGTTGCCTTCTTTCACATAAATAGATTATCTGGCTTAACCTCTTTTTAGAGTAACATAAGAAGGGAGACCCGCTAATGAATGTGGTTTTTTGACATGATGAACACTACATATTGTTAGGCTTAATATTTCATCTTTCAACAAATGAGCTCCACTTTCTTACTGTCGCCGCTTGGATCAGGAGGTGTTGGCGGTTGTCTCTATTGGCAGAAGCGGAGCTAGCCCTTGCTGAAGTTACATGCTAACGGTGCTACTACGTATCGCCATGAATTTCATTAGTTAGGGAACCCATAGTTGCACGGCTACCATGAGTTTGAATTGGGTAACGTGTCGACATTCGCTAGCGACAGCTCACCAGATTAGTATGGAAAGCGCCTCTAGCGGCACCGATAAGAACTGAAATTCACATATATACAAATCTCTTACGAGTCGGTATCGAGTGTCGACTCGTTATAATAGTTTAGACTCATGGTAATCGTGCTGTAACTTACGCGACGATGAGCTTTCTAGACGAGACGCCCAGATACCGGTTTCGGGTATTAGCGATTTAGTATTGGCCTTCATTCCAATAGCGGAAAACGCAAATAAATTTAAACCTGCTAAGGAAACAAAAATGAACAACTTCTGACTTCCCTCCGTTAAAGCGTTGCAGATCACATTGCTTTTCAAACAAATTATGGAGTACTCAGCGGGAAGCTAACTTTTTGACACCTAATTCATTGTACAAAATAGTTTGAATTGGACTCATTCCAATATCCATAGTTACCCAAATCTGCTTGTATGTCACATGTCGGTCATCTTGTATGATTGTTTGCACAGCAGCCACGTGTTCAGACGTTACCGCTGTTTCTGGTCGACCTACAGAAAATACGGTGCCGAGAGAAGCCGACCCCGTCGGATCTCTACATACCAGCGATATATTGTCGTTTGACTATAGGTGTTCCAACATCATAAATAGAAACAAGCTCAACAAGACCTTCATCTTAAGATAACCCTTGGTAAAAGTTGTGACAAATTATGGCAGGGAAATTTACACGCGTGAGCTCCGTTAAGCTCCATTTTTCTATCGAGTTATGAAATATGAACCAAAATTATTCTTTTTTTTTTAAATTTCTTTACGCATCATCACGTTTTCAAGTGATACAAGGTTAACTTCCATCGATCGATCCATCCATTCCATCCATTCCATTCCATTGATCCATTGTTCGATTGGTTTAATAACAATAACCATCCCAAGTTACATCACGAGAACGATGCGCGAATTCAAATCGGACTCAGTTGAGTTAGTCTGTGGTATTCACGTATTTCGTAGAACACGCATGAGGGTTGCCGTAAACAAGAGTATACTCCAAGACACTGCTTTGCAATTAACAGGCAGATTGACATATGTAGATAAACAGACATAGGACACCTGACTTTACAATATATCAAAATTTAACCCAACAGAAATAAAAATAAGTTAATAGAATAATAAAAACAAAATCCATAGAACTTCGTCTTTAACACCCTTGAACGACCATATAATCCAAAAGAAAACTTTTTGCAGGCGAATTGAGCCATATAAACGTGTCCGACGAAAAAGAGAGCTGTCCACGCGAATGTCACTCACGAAATTACAAGATCGAAACAAGCGTCGGCAACGGCGGCGCATATCGGCATATCATCAACTCTTGGCAATAGTAAGCATAACAAACTGTAGTGCCTTTGGAAAAATAAGTAAGAACATCCCGGCTTACCTTCACATTTTACGTTCTTCGCTGATCATGAGATCATTATCATTTTTCTCCCTCTTTTGCTCTTTGGTTATATCTTTGAGTGAAAGAGAGAGAATTATAATAAACTGGTCAAATGGATCTACCTTTTGAAAATAAAATGCGCACCGGTGCAGCTTATGTGTCTATGACAGATTTAGTCTATTATAGAATTACACGAAAAAATCATATGAGGCCCTTCGTGTCCAGTACAATAACGCGTTAAGGGTCTTGATGGGGCTGCCTCGACATTGAAGCGCTTGTAGATGTATCTCTGATGCGCCGGGTGCGAGGCAGTCCCAACACTATTCTGGCGATCATATCAAAAAGGTATGATTGTTCTTTAATTGGTCGCTGTTGCCGCCTTCATATAGTGCATTGGGTGCATTGATCGTTTCGGAGAGGGCATGGGTCCATGAAAAGAATAGCCACTTCCTACGTTTCGTGAAAATTGTGACTTGTATTCTCTCTCGGATAGCCATTTCATATAGGGTCGATATAGTATAGACATTTTGTGTATGACTTAGTTAATTTTTACAATTTAATGTTGATTTGTGATTATTTTGTAGTTTGTTTTAATTTTGACTTTTAGGTTGTAGTGCAGGTGTTTTACTAACCAATGATTCTTTGCTACTTAATATGAAATAATAAATAAAGATAGCGACTATAACAAATGTAGCCTTATGAAGTGTTTAACCCATAACACAAGCATAATATTTGCTTACTTAGATGGCGCTTAGATGGATCTCCCATGTATTATTATTATTTAACTTTATTGTTTTCTATCTTAGAAATATTAAAACAAACTGTTTTCACTTTTTTCGCTTACATAAAGTTGTCTTCAATTCTACCGCAATCAAAATAATGTATTTTATTCTAGGGTTTGCATGTGTTTACTTAAATTAAAGTTTATTAATTTAGTAATAAAATTTTATTGTCTGTTTCAAAGTGCGGACGTGAATTTGACCAACAGCAGCAATATTCTTCATATTTCGTTTATCAGCCCCTTCTATCAGCGGAACAAGCAAGAAACGGTTATGTCATTCATTAATCTTATCTGTGAGTATGACTGAAAAATATAAATTTACTATAAATAAAACAAAAAAAAATCAAGAATTAATTTAAATAAATAGATTTAATAGAAATGTCTTATTCTGAAAATTATATAACATATATATTAGACTAGGTACGCCCGCGTGGATTACATCCACATTTAGCGTACATTATTACATACATTTAGCGTAGGTAGGTATAGGTACTTATTACATCCAAAGGTAATTTTTTTTCATCATAGTATTATTATCACTTTTTAATGTGAGAATGTTCAGATTTTTTTCTTTCCCTTTTCTCTCATTATAATAAATGCGAAAACGTCTGTTTGCTTGCTCTGTTTTCATGGCTAAAGTGCTGATGATGAAGAATGATGACCCATCTTAATGAAATTTTGTAAGCAAACAGACAGCTTGAATAAGACCTAGATTATATCTAGACTTTCAGTAAGATAAACCTATATCTAACTCAAAGCACCGC
Source organism: Luffia ferchaultella (assembly GCA_949709985.1). Lineage (NCBI taxonomy): Eukaryota > Metazoa > Arthropoda > Insecta > Lepidoptera > Psychidae > Luffia > Luffia ferchaultella. The sequence goes on along the minus strand of OX453256.1, from coordinate 7,122,560 downwards.
ATGATGACTTTTTTAGGGTCTTTAGTTTTAGGAAAGTTATATTTATACTTATTGATGGACATTAGAAATTATATGTAAGCGATAATAGCCTGAAAATTTCGTCGATTGTAGCAAAGTCTGAGTTTCAGTGCGACCAAACATATCATAGAGTTATGAATATGTATAGAAGATTTAGAATCATGTAATTTAGTTTTGAATACGCATCAGTTTTGTCAAAACCAGTTGTTGCTAGAAGGCCTCGATTAGTCTCAAACTGTTACTATTTCTCGTGGAGGGTCGTATGCGATAGAGATAGCGAACTATGTAAGTCGTCTTTGCAGGGTGCCCGTCAATCTAGAAAACGGGTTCTTTCCTACTTACCTGTTATTCGACCCTCTAGAATCTGTGCCGCCAAAAAGTGCATTAATTTTTTTTTCTTTTTTGAAAGTGCTTGTGGATGTTCTTGCTTTTAATTATACATTTAATTTTTTTCAGCCAATTTAGGTGGAGTTTTCGGCCTTTGTATGGGCTGCAGCGTGTTGAGCGCACTTGAGCTTTTGTTCTACGGTCAAGTAGCGATGCGCCGAGCTTTAAAGGGGTTTGTGCAATATAAAAGACAGGTTACAAATTGCGCTATTGAAACATATTAAGTGCCAGAGCAGATTTGGCATTTTATTGCCAAAGATATATTTCCTCCCCTTTTAACATACAAAATTTGAATTTAGTTTTGTATTCGATAACAACAAAATGGCATTACACAAACAAAATAACTTATTTTCTATATTTAAAACAATTTATCATTTAAACAATGATAATTAATGGCAGTTATCAGCACAACTTCTAAATATCGGTAGACATGTTTCGAAAAAAATACAAACACTTACCTATATGTCTTGTTAACTATTAGTTGCTATGTCTATAATATGCATATAGTCGCATAACCTACATGATTTAGTAGCTAAAATGTCGATTTTCCCTTTTGCTAATTTTTAAGATTTTTCATATAAATATTAACTTTTTGCAAAAAAAGATTTCATAGAAGTTAACAGAGTTTTGTAACACGAATTTTGCAGTGGCTTGCAGTTTGTAGAATTGAAAAAATCATATATGGTATCCCCAAATATAACGCTGACAATGGTCTGGATATACTAGTTTGTTCAAAACACTAATTTCTTTTTGATTTCTATAGCATTCTTATAAGATCATATTATAGGTATGGGCCATGTTGAAAGAGGTGAATGTATTCATTATATATATACAGACAAGAACCGGCAGTAGTTTTAAAAAATTTGCTGTTCAGCAGGTTCAAGTGTATTAACGGAACTGCTGGTTTTTTTAGTATGGATTTGTGCTATTGGATTTAACATCCACCCCTTTTAATACGCTCCGTAACTTTAAAAAAGCCGTTTAAACAAATCTTGATTAGGAGACGAGTTCATTACACAAACTCAGGCGTAAACGTGTACATTTAACGTATACGTTTAAATATGGGAATATATAAGTACTTTTGGAAAAAAAACAATTCATTTTTGTATGAAGTAGGTTTCTGGTCAATAGCAGTCTAGGAATAACTAGGTAGACTATGTTTTCTATACATATTAGGTATATACTTGTATTTCTACTTATATCTCCCTCGATTTTCTCAAGGCAGACAAAAAAGTTCTATACGGAACCTTTTATTCAATTGTATCACCAATGAAATTCGAAAGGGGGCGTCTCCCCCTCCACCAACACATATAATTAACAAACAACCCCGGGATACGGTTGCTAGTATTTGTATCCATATAACTTAATTGACAAACAAACAATATTCTTTATATAATTTTCTATCGAGAATTGATGAAACCGTAATAATATATGTATGACGTATATAATTATGTCAATTATATTGAATATTTTGCTTTTAACATTTAATGAAAAAAAATTGCATGTTATTACGTCAATGACATTTAATAATAATAATAATAATTGTTTATTTCAGACTTTACAGTCCATATAGGAAATACACAATATTATATACACTATATACATTATTAGAATTACAATTATTTAGGATTTAGAAGGTTTTTTTTGCAAGCACATTTAAATGTGTTTTTGTCCAATATTGCATGATCTGTGAATCATAGTCCATTCTATTACCAAGTAACTGTAGGTAGATGTTAGTGCTGGCACGAACTCTATGCATCAGAGACGCTATTCTTTTACGCAGTATCGCCGGGTAACTGTCTACTCTTGCATCAGCAAACATTCCTGATGCACTACAGAAGCGCGGCAACCCCACCATCACCCTGAACGCATTGTTGTATTGGACTTCCAGGGCCTTCCAAGCCTTTTGTGTGTGTTTAACCCATAGACTGCACGTATAGAATGATTGGCAAAACGCTCTAAATAATGTAATTTTTACTTGCGTAGTGCAACGCGCAAATCTACGGGCCAACATATTCGCCCTGACTGACAATGCCCTGCGTTCCCTTTCTATATCCACATCATCTGTGAATGACTCAGTCACCCAATGACCCAGATATTTGAACTGTGATACTTTCTTCAGTTCAATGCCATTCAGTTTGACGGATGGTACAATATTATAAGTTTTTGTACCAGCTTTAAAAACCATTATCTCGCTTTTACTAGCATTGTACCTGAGGCTATGGGTTTCCGCATAGCACTCACATATTTTCAATAGTTTTCTTAGGGCACTTATCGATGGGCTCAGCAGCACCATATCGTCAGCGTAACTTATGTTGTTAATACAAACTCCATCAATCGAACATCCGATTTGGGCGCTGCTAAGCTCACGGATCAGTCTATCTATGTACAAATTAAAGAGTTTAGGGGATGTTAGTCCTCCCTGTCTCACGCCACACTCCAGACTGTATTCATCCGACAGCGAACCCGACCACCTAACACAATTCTTTTGAGTACCATACCAGTACTTAAGTAGTGCAATCAACTCACGAGGAAGATTACTTTCATCTGCAAGTTTTTTCCACAGCCGATCGTAAGCTACGAGGTCAAAGGCCTTTGATAGATCCAGAAAGCAAGCATACACAGGGGTGTTCCTACTAGTGTAGTACTGGACGGTATGCTTGAGACTAAATATTGCAGCTTCGGTAGATAGACCCGATCTAAAACCAAACTGGGCATGATGCAGATCCAAATGGTTTCCTAAGTAGCTATCAATCACACCATCCAACACCTTTGCTATTACAGTTGCGAGTGATATAGGTCTGTAGTTGTTTACGCTGGATGCATCACCATTCCTATTTTTAATTATAGGAACTACCACAGTCCTTATCATGTCCTTGGGCAGATACGAGTGCCCAATGCAGAATGTAAACAACATTGCGAGCACCCTTGGCAAATGAATACCCGCATATTGCAGATGCTCAATGCTTATTGAATCATGGCCTGGTGATTTTCCTCGCTTCATTTTCTTCATAATCCGTACAACTTTTTTTGCAGTAATAATTAAATGCTTTTCTCTTTTCTGTATTTCATTTCTCTCTGTCCCCCCAAGGACATTTTGTGACGACTGTACTCTAAAATGATCCTTAAAAATATTGGCAATCTGGACGGGATCACTAACTCCCTCGACACCAACTGGGATGCACGGTCCTGGATTAAGTTTTTTAGTTTCCTTCCAGAAATTACTAAAATTTTTATTTGTGTGTTGTATCGCTAAATTATCTATTTTTATTTGTTGTTGATTGTTTTGGCACCATCTAAGTTTAGCCTTAAAATATTTTCGTGAGTTTCGCATTTGCTCATAGATTGGACCCGAAGAAGACTTACCGTTAAATACCCACTTTTGGAACCAAAGCCGCGCATCGTCATGGGCTTCTCTTACGTATTTATTCCATCCAATGACATGTTTTTTCAGCTTCCTTTTTAAAGAGCTTTGACTCGAGGTATAATGTGTGACCGTCGCAGAATCTCTAAGTATGTTTATAATTTGGTTGTACATTTTATCTATTGTTTTTTTATGATCTACATTTTGACAAGTAACATCTGCACAATTAGTAAATAATTAGGTTTTGTAGATGCTTTTCCTTCCAAAGTACTAAACCTATTTCTAGGTCTTTTCTTCTTTACTAAAACCCAGTCCTCATTTGGCCGTTTTTCCTTCCAAATCCCATCGGAACTTACAATTTTCGCTAATGTTCTCTCAGTAACTGGAGTAGATGTCACATGATGTTGATTATTACGCCCACTTATGTAGACAAGGCCTTCTTGTGAAATATTTTGCTGCAACATAGACGTAGGTGGCTTATGTAACGCAAGCGGTGTAGGTAACGCAAGTGGCGAAGATAACTCAGGCGTTGCAGGTGACGCAGTCAGGATACCAGTTTTCTGTACCATAGGCTCATTGTTTTTATTATCTGCTAAGCAACGCCAATTCTTACTACAAGTTGGTATTTGAGGTGGACTAGGTATAGTGCCACCAGTTTGTATTGTTAACGCTTCTGATGGTGTATTTTCAGTTGTGCGATTATGTACATGGATACCATTTTCTTCTACATGTGTTGAAGCGATAGGCCCGCAGGCCATAAGGTAATTGTTCGAAATATCGTCACCGTCGCGATTTTCATTTGTATAACAACTAAAATTATTTTTCATAGGTATTTGTTTTAAGTCATGGATTTCATTTTTTATTACATCGAGTTCCTCAGTCGATACATACGTTTCTTTTATTGTCTTGAGCTCTTTTTGTATTACAAGTACGTCTTTCAACAGCCTCGTCGCATCGATGTGATCAAAAGTAATCGTGTGTTTGTAATATTTTAAAGTAAATGTTTTATAAATATGCAAGTCTTTTGTTTTAATCGATAAAAAACCTTATTTCTACCAATTAAACAAAATATACCAACCTTTATAATTACTATATTCAATCATAATCAATGAAACAATATCTGATAATTTTATGATAGTAAACTAAGTCCCCCAGCCGCGTCTGTCTGTCTGTCTGAGCGCGATAAACTCAAAAACTACCGAACGTATTTTCACACGCTTGTCACTAATAGACGGAGTGATTCAAGAGAAAGGTATTTATTTCTGTGTAAATTGGTTGAAATATGATGCTCATTGTTGAAGAGGTCGAAAAAAATCAAGCCGGCTGGGAGCTTTCATCGAAAAAACTGCCTTAACTCCGTTGAAATATAAAAAAATAATGTGTGGAGGAAGTGTTCCTCATTAATGGCATAGGTATGCCTAACTTTTAAGGATAGCTGACCATACCTCTCTTAATGTTTAAAAAAATTGTCACATGTAATGCGGTGATTGGAAAATTATTTACACGAATACGATACTAATCTTTATCGAATTAAATACGTTAGTGGCCTTAAGCATTTCCTGCACATTATAATTGCCTTTTTAAATCATACCATTGTAAATTAATATTTTAGGAGCTAGCGCAAAATGAAATTATCGTGCGACAAAATAGATTCAAGCTTTATGGATTCAAGCGGTTCCACACCGTCGCGACACGCGTGATGTAATTAGGCAAAAGTTGTACGAATCATGAAGGTCTAAACCGGAACAGTATTGTGTGTAATAAATGAATACTGTTTTTTTTTTTAAATAATTGTATTGAATGTGTCGTGATAGCCCAAAGCGTAACGAACTTGTCTCAAATTTATATAAAGCCATAGGGCCATGGTTCGAATCCGGGCGTGTACAAATGAGTTTTTCTGACTTTAGTACATAAACTATCACTGGCTCCGTACCGCGGAGAGTACGTTACGCAATCGGTCCCGGGCGCTGTCAATAGATGGCGGTCGTTATAATCCCCAACCCGCAGTGCAAGCCCCCCCCCCTTCACTCTGAAGAAATGTGAGCAACGTCTGATTGATTCGTTTGGTACCTATATGAAACAAAAAAATATAAATCTTAACAATTTATTATTTTTCTTTATTTTGTTCTTAAATTCAGCACGTGATGTCAAGATTTATTTTACAATACATATAAGTGCACGTATGTACTGTAGTGCATGCATCCACGATCATCCACGAGCGCATTGTCAATGGAAGGAGCGCCATCGTCTCATACGAACAGTTATTATGCACAAACCGGGACATATTAGTAAACCAGCTGGGACACCAAAACCAGTCTCAATCCGGGACAGAGACAGGGAAGAACCCTATAGAATACAAAGAAATATTTTATTGCAAAATTGAAAATAAAATACATTAAAAATACTCCAAGTGGAATGAACATATGTTACAGTTCCAATCAAATTTTATGGCGGATGTGAACATAGGCACAAGTCGCGTCGCAGTAACCAGTTTTAGGTGGAGCGGGACGCAGTGGAGCGAGGGGCATATGAGTGAACCTGCGCAAGCACGCATAAAGCGTTGTATTCCGATCCGCCATAAAGTTTGATTACAACTATACATTTAAATCTAATCCATATACTCGACGGAACAAGCTGATAGACACTACGACAAAAAAAATGTAGGCATATGATCTGCTACCCGTGCAACGTCGATGCAGGTCGCCAGTTTACTTATTAAAGAATGGACATATTAAACTATGCGTTGTTACGTTAGGATTTTTATAAATATTCCGTTATCAAAAGAGCATGAGTTTAATGACTGAAGCTATCTATTTTTAGTAGTAAACATTGTCATTTGAATGAGTAGTCGAAAGATATGTGTTGGTTTCTATTTTAAGCTCTCTTTGAATTCTATAATATCGTCGAAACATTTCCCCTAATAAGTAATATTGAAGCTGAGATATTTAAATTTGAAAAATAACCATTATATTTTTTTTATATGAACTAGGTTAGCGTTTAATTACAATCTCAGGGGTTCTCAACCAGTAGGCTCAACTTGGCAAATGTGTTTCTTACTAAAAAATTAGGATCAACGGGGCTTCCTTCCAATTTACACACTCAGACCTCCTGTTGATGGTGGTCCGCCAAAATCTTCAAAAACAATCAGGTGGTACGCAGTTGCTAAACGTTGGGAACCCCTGATCTATCTCATCTATAAATCTTATTTTGTATGTAAGATAAACTGGTAAACGAAGCACTAAGTGCATTTGTGATAAATACCCCAATTCAATTTATAGGAGTTATAGGAGATACTAAAACGAAATAGGTAGTAATAATGAAAACACATTTCGGGTGTATTGAAACAAATTTTATTTTTCGATTTACATAAATATTTTCACTACATCTGCCCATCTTTTACAAATTTATCAAAGATATTGCTTCAGTAATCCTCTTTTGCAAAAATACAAAAACTTTATTGCGATTAGAAAAATTTCAATAGAAAAAGTACATCTCTTCTTACAAAGCTACAAACGTTAAGCATACATTTGACAGAATACTATTTTTATTTGTCGTCAATACGAAGGCTCGGGCAATATACTACTCGAATTGCACTCAAAAATTATTTTGTATTCGAACCACGATAAAAATATAAATAAATACCTCACAAGCCCCCACCGATCGGAGCTCACAATAATACTTTAACGGAAAATGGCGTCTAAAAACTAAAAATCTACAACGTAACGACATAAAAATCAATATTTGGCTTAGAATTTAAAAAATATCTCTATATATAAGGTAAAGCACATAAAATCAATAATTTTGGTCTAAGTTACGATTATATTAAAAGAAAATTATTCATGGTTAAGTGCCCTTACGCTAATACATTATTGCCTAAGATTAATAATAATTAATTTTTATTTTTAATCCAGTCATCTATTTCGTCACTCGCGCCCAACAATCGGGCATCGTTGGCACATTTACGTACCGACGACGCAGGCATTTGGGCAAAAGTGACAAATATCACTGGACTTATCACAAACTTAAATTACAAATCACCCTACATTAACTAATCCAATGGAACGGTAACACATTATCAATCGATTGAGCTATAAAACTTACTTTCGAAAAACTAGTTTTTTTTTTTAAAGTTCCGTAATTACACTAGTTAATAATAAGTATTCGTATTGCTATCGTTTTATTTTTTTTTAAACTGTCAACAAGAAGCGTTCGTATAGAAATGGGTTCTCGGTTTTATAAAATGGCACGAGGTATTGATTTGACGACACACATCGGATATTTTTGAAATTACCATCGAGTAATAGACCGCCGCGCGTTTTCTGAGTCCTTTTCTAACTTTACGTGTTATCATATATTATTTTAAAATCACTAATGCACCATCTAGCCACGCTAGAATTTCATCACACTCGCATACATCCGAACACCTTATATAAAACTCGGTTTTATTTTTCATCGATCACAACTCGTATATATAATTATTTTTTTTTAATCTGAACGGAATAATATTACATTCCTATGAGTAAGCATTTTATAAAAAATATTTCGTCTAAGTAAACTAGAGTACGGCTACACGAATTGACTTTGATAGGCGACGAAGACGCCGTATATATTACCGCGTCATTCAATAACAAGCGTAAAGTGAGCAAGTATTACAGATGTATCTAAAAAACCAGCTCGTAACCGGTGAAAGTAGAAGATATAAGAAAATCAGATAGATCGTTAGAAAGAGTAATAAATATTAATATACACCGATGAGCCACGAACTCGGTTCGCGAGCCGTTACATGTCCAAACTGACCTAATTTCGTAACGTCTAAAAACTGAAACTTCATTAGTAAAAGCACATAGCTATTTCACGTATGCCAATGAACTCGCGGCACATTCGAAGAGCAACAAGACTTTCAGTCACAACACTTACAAAATTCTCAAAATACAAACGTATGTCACAAGACGTTAAAAATGTAATCGACAAAAACTTTTAAGTACCAAAACGGTGACTGTACCAAAATTCCTTTCGCAATACAGAGTTCTACAAATATAATTCTCTTACAATTGATTGTAGGTGAGGTGCTCCATCTGTAGTCAAAATTAAAATTTAAGTATCTTTTAATTTTGAATAGAGTTATTTCAATCGAACAAATGAAACAACTCCCTTTAACAAAGCCGTCCCTCTCTTCTTTTTAGTGGGAGAGGGTTTTATGCGAGTACACACAAGGCTGGTGTTTACTGTAAACCTTAATTACTTGGTATTTGGTCTCAGAGGCTGACGAGCGTGTTGGCATGGGTGTCTTGCGCGGGCGCAGGATCTGGTGCGATGCGTTGCTGAGCGGCGCAGGGGTGAGGATGGGAGCCCACGGGAGTTAGTCCGGTGCCCCCCTCCATTAAACTCTCGAAGTTGAACGGGATGCCGTTGCTCGGCGTGCTTATTTCCACGCCGGCAATCTTATTCACGTTACCCAACTTGTTGTTGTGCACCTGGAATTAGAGGTTAATTGTTAGAATTTAAATTATATAACTATCGGCGAAAGTCATTTTTGTACTGATAAGATGGTTTTTTTCCAATTTTTCCAAAACCACCAAAGATTCGAACTTAGATCTAATTTGCACAGAAATCGGCAACACGTTTATTAAGTCAGTCAGTTTCTCTTATTAGACTAAAACTTTTAAATCCTTTGTTTGTTTGTTGGTAAAAAATCTTTTACTTTGTATATCTTCTTGTAATATTTGTCTTAAATGCGTATGTTTTTACTTTTCTATTTGAAACATATTGCTACAACCTCGTAATTCGCTTGTTGTATATTTACGTATGTATAATGAATTTCTATGCTAAGAAATAAATAAATATCGCAAGCCACCAGTTTTAATTTCTGAAAGGACAAACAGTGAACTAGACAATCACGTAACCTGGTTGAAGGTGCCCATTGGGTAGAAAACTAAACCGGATTCGAAATTAATGAGTAAAACGGTTGTGAAGTGGAGTAGTGGTACTGATGCAAACCATTTTTGTTAAATGAATATATTTTTGTGATGTCCGAGGGTCTGTTTCATGCCTATAGCATATTTTATTTTTATTTACAACATCCAAGAATCATACAAAAACGTCAATTTTTGTAATTTTGTTCATGATCAATTTGATCAACAGCATGTATTTGGGTTTAAACCTCATTTTTGAGGATATGCTATTCAAAAAGGACAATATTATGCGGGACGGACAGACGAGCGCTATTGTTTTAAAAGAAAATACATCAACAAACGAAATGTCCCGAAGCTTATTTTAACTAGACGATGAAATCAAGTCACGCCCAGTATGCACCAACACAATATTGAGACTTAACCAACTGTATCCAAGGAAGGTCCAAGGAAACTGGGTCACTCGTAGTCAACTTGTGGCATAACGTCTGAACACTGATATCTTAATTAAAATGCAATACAATCGTTTAAAAAATTACCTGAGCGGGTGAGATGCTAAGCGGAACTTGCAGGAAATTGGGCCTCGATGGCCGCACGGCAACCGGCGGGGTGTCGAGTGAACCACCCTCTGAGACAGACACCGCCGACAAGCTCGCCGAAGATAACATCACCCTGTAACAAACGAATACGTCACGTAAATAAATAATCATATTATATGAATTTATTTATACAATTAAGAAAGAACAATCCAACAGTACGAAATAATATGAAACTATGCCAAAGAGATACCAAAATGTCAAGATAACCAAAATGGTTTGAATCGAATCGCTCTGCTGAAGCGAGAAAATTATTTATTGATTTACATACACAGACCAGTCAACCTATAGACCACACTTTAATAAACGTCAGTACGAAAACGAAATCGCCAAAAAGTGGCGGGGTGCGGGGAGAGGGGGAGAGGTCGGCTAGTTTTCATTGGCTCGTTCAAAATTGACAATTTAATGGCTTCCAACGTGCTTCCAACTGACGGCTCACTAGTGACTTAGTTATGTAGTGTCACTACTTAGCCTTGGCGAATGCTACTTTCTGACAAAGCGTGGTCTATAAGGTTGACTTGTCTGTGTTTACATATAAGAAGGTACTAAAAACTAATATGTCTTTTGTTATATGTATGTAATCGACTTTTATCACGTGGAACTTTTGTGAGACTTTCAATGAGCAATACCGTATACCAAACATTAAGATGATTCGATTTCTGACGAACATCTTCTATAGATTTTATGTACAAATGTAACTAAACTATAATATTCTTTTCTTTTTTTTTAACTTTTAATCTATGCTTAAATGGTCAACGTAGCCTCCTTTTCCGTATTGTTGTATGTAAAAACCTTTCTTAAATACGCCTAAAAAAGCGGCACATGTTTGTACTTTTTTTGTTTTTTGGCCGTTTCCATTATTAGTTTGTCTCCTAACATTTGATAATAATGTAAATTTTTTTTACAAAGACGAAAAATGTCAAAACTTAATTTCCTTTTTTTTGTGTGAACTTAATTTTATAATATAAATTTTTTAAACAAAGTCTGTGAATTGTTAAATTTTCTGTTTCTGCCTTCCTGATACACAGGGTTCTGGTTCTGTAAACAGACAAAAATCTGGTGGCGCCCTATTTTTTATTGTTTTATGAACTTCACTTTATTATCTATTTGAGTAACATTGATTGTGGATGGTGTATGAAGTGGCTACAGTAATCATGTCCAAGGAGATTTTTTTTGTAATGTGCTCACGCTTAAAAATCAACTAAACTTTTTATCTAATGCTGGCACTGGCCAAAAGACATATTTCTAAATTACCATAATGATTACACTAAATATATGATTTTCAAAGCCCAAATTACCATTAAAGCCTTTGGTTGTCATTTCTAATCATTTGGCCATCACTTTAGTTTAGATAGATTACACCACTAATTTTATCTTTCTTGACAATTTGATACACACATACTGTGAATGACAAAAATCTTCAAACATGATGACTGCCTTTTTATATTAATTAAATATTAAATGGTGCGAACAAAATTTAGAAATCGAGCGGCATAAATAATAATTTAATCTGTTAATTAAATATTTCATATATTGAACTAACATACAAGTTTAAGATATACCGGGGAATTTTTTTTTGAGAAATTCTGAATTTTAATAATACGATTTTAGGGAAAAATACTGAAATACGTTTGTCTTTAAATGTCGCTTAGTACTAAAATGTTGAATATTCACCTTTGATTTAGTAACCAACACAAGCTGTAATAACAATTCTTTCGGGAAAATATTTTCTTTTGAAAATTGACTTAACTATAAATCCTACCCACTATTTTTCAAAAATAAAGTCTGAGTATGGCCGGACAGAATTTGAAAGGTAATAACAAACTTAGATAAAATAGGTATGTATGTGTTTTTTACCTTCTATCGGTAGCGGGTGATACAAATATGTCGCTATGTAGGAGAACGGGGTCGACTACCGGATCGATATGTTCCGTTTTGATTTTAACACCATCGTCAGCATAGTAGGGCTCCTGGAAGGGTTTGACGTCCACCGGACTAGGCGAGCGACGACGAAGGCGGCAATCTAACCGATGATTCTCTAACACAGCTTGCAACTTTTCACATGTGCGGCTTAACTGCTGGTATTCGTCTTGAAGGCGTTTTTTAGCTAATTCCAATTTGTCGGTTTCTTCTTGTAGTTCGTTGGTATGATCGAGTCTCCTTTTACGGCACCTAGCCGCCGCCATCTTGTTTCGCTCGCGTCTTACTTTGCGACGTTCTTCTTCCTCAGGAGATATGTCTTGTGGTGCTTTGGTGGGCCGACGGCCGCCCATGTTGCGGCGTTTGGGAGCCGATACTGGCAAACCTGGGCTACTGCTGCTGTCGCCGCTGGCGGATAGAGGCCCCGGCGACACGTGCAAAGCGCTCATGCTGCCCATGCTGCCCGGCTCACAGTACGCCACCGAGTTCAACATGCCTGGAAATATAATCAGATACGTTGTAACCAATTGTAACAAAGTAGCAACAAAAGAAAACAACGACTGATCGATTGGCCGAGTGGTTAGAGTCAAGGGTCGTGAGTTCGATTCCCGGCCGGGACAAACGTTTGTGCGCATGAACATGTTTATTTGTTCTGTGTTTGGGTGTGAAATATCTATGTATTATTATAAAGAATATTTAAGTATGCATATCAGGCGTCTGGCATACCCATAATACAAGCTTAGCTTAGTTTATGTGTAGTAGTTAGTAGGATGTCCAAGGTATTATTATTATTAAACAAATATTGAGTATTACAAAGCACGAAGACCTTAATTCGTCTGCATAGTCTTTCGAAGTTCATATGCAATGTGGCTTCGATAAACATGTTCTGTTCAATATTTACAGCGTAGGTATTACTAATAACAAGAAGAATATTATTTATTTGAGTTGGCTTGATAATTTTCGAAATTACGTCTATGATTCATTTGGTACTCGTAAGCTGGATGCTCGCGGGCGCAGCTAATTCGGCACAGTAATCTAGACGAAACAAGATCAAAGACGGTTGATTATTGTGCCGGTTACCGCTGCCGCGCCGGCGAGCTGCCGTCATACAAAGACCATGAACATTATACATGTTTACATGTTGCGTAATACGAACCAATACCGTATAACTATGATGAGCACATACAAATACGACATTGGTTCGAACCTCGACGTCGGTTATCCACACTTCCCCATTGCTTGTTTGGTAGGTGGAACCTACGGTCAAAACTAAACGATAAACATTTCAAATTAAGGGGATTAATATGAAAAGCGCGAGAACGTCTAAGCCATCTAATATACTCGTATATGACAGGCTTAACAACAGACAGGAATTGTAGCATTAACCACGGAGCGAAAGCCAATAGAAATAAATTAATTGTGAGTGTCGAGGTGATGTGTTGATAAAAACATATAAATAAAAAACAGAACCGCACAGAACTCGATGGCGCAAGAATCATCTTCCCCGGAAAATTTATTACTTGGCAAGTAAAATTTTCAACAAATATCGACATTTGCGTTCAATTTTTAAATAATTCATCGACGTCCACTATAGCAACCGCATGTCACTTTGGCACTGACATTTTGACTTCGTTTTCAACACTCTACTCGTTAAGAGTACCAATAAATAGTACGTTACCGTAGTTGTTGGTGTGTGCGACGGCTGGCGGTACGAATCCCACGTGAGTGTTTTGGTCGCCGCGACAGTTGCTCAACTCGATGTAAGTCTGCTCGAAGTTGCGCAACTGTGTCGGCGTGATGGTGGACGTTGTTCGGGTCGGCACCCCCGAGTTGAGACCCTCGAGGTTCGCCAACTGTAATAAAAGAAAATATATTTTACTATTCAATTATCCAATTGTTTTTTGGTAAAATTGCTGAGATAACTTCAAAGAGCAATATTTGTTATGAAGGCGTGTTGGGGATGTTGTTAACATAGTCAACCTTTTGTAATATAGATGACATTATGAAGTTAGCCATGAAAATTTACCAGTAGGTATGCCTTTTGCAACCTATCAAAATCTTATCAGCTAATGATTGGTTAGATTGATTTGATTGACTATTTGTTATGACGAAGCTTGTTTTAATTTTTTCTTATGGTATTGTTTTTTTTCCGTTTTACAGCATAAACCGGTATTTTGACGTGGCACGTTAACGTCAACACAGACCACGAGAGGACGCAATCGAGACTAACTCCGTGTCGAGTACGCCGTATTCGGCGTAGTTATAGTAGTATGTTCTTTGTGCGCTGCAAAACAATCTGTATAGCCTGCGATTAAATCTTTAAAGTTATGATTGTAAGTACGTTTTCGACCATATTACCTAAGCGAAAACTTATACCTTAGTTTTTTAATTAGATTTTAATTTAGAGTAGGTATATTATTTAATAAATTTATTCGATTTGATTAATAATTACGCTCTCACTTTGTTATTTAGCTTATAGAGGTATTCTTGCTGATTCGATTATTTTGCATAAAATTGCACATTTTGATGTATTTTTCATACCTAACGTTATTAAATTTAAATTAATGAGATTGAACATTGAACTTTGGTATTTCTATGGTGTTTATTTACTGTTTACTTTTAGTTAACTTATATAAAATTTTCACGTAAAGACTTTTTTATAATCGATTACTTAAATAAAAGCTCTCCTTATAATGAAGTAGTTTCAGAAGTATGTTTTCGTTTAATCTAGTTTCAGAATGTTCTAGAAAGCCTCACAATGTCCTAGAGCGTTGCGTCCCTTTAGCGGTCCCGGTACGTATCGTCCACACGGGCGAAACCCTGGGCGGAAAGATAGTTTTAGTAGTAATGGAATGTGAATGAGTGGAATGGAATGTATGTGGAATGGAATGTACGATCGCCCAAACAATAATAATAATCGTTTATTTATTTTCTCACTACAATAAAAATATTATTAGAACTAAAAGCCAGTAGATAAGACTTCAGGTAATTGTGAGAGACTGGAGCCTAAACTAAGTCGAACCTGTTCTTATAGGTCTCCAGACATCCAATCTGGGACAATGGTACGGTAAATTATTAATGTTTATTTAACAATAAGATATATGTATGTAGTTTAAACTATTAGGAACTTAATGGAAAATAGTAAAAGTTACAAAACTATTAAAATAAGATAGGTTGTATTTGGGAGAGTATGTGTGTGTATTAGTGTGATTGTGAGTTTACGTCTGAATATAATTGTTCCGTCGTCTGTCTGATTGTTGATGGATTATTGTCAAAAATTAAGTTCTTTTTTGTTATGTTTAAAAACAGCCAGTCAGTCTATGGTCAATCGCCGTCGCCGCGACAGTAATCATTACTGGTCTATTGAGAACCGAATAATCAAAAAGATTTTCGTTTAACTATTGGTGTGGAATAATAAAAAAACAAAGTTGTTTTGATACACTTGCATGAAAACGCCATAATATTGAAAAATATCTTTAAATACTGGCGCTTTTCATAACAGTTCGATGGATGTGTTCTGAAGAAGAACTACGCAATATTATTTTTCAACAAGAGGGTGCTCCAACCCATAAAGTAGAATTTCCACCTCTACTACTATTGGATTCGGTTCCCGTAGCGTGAGAAGCTGTTGAATTTTGTTGGAAATTGATTAAGCTTAGACTTGGTATCAGGTTTTTTGCCAAATCGGGTCCAATGTTTCATTAGGTCGCTACTCTGGTAAGTTGACTTTATCATACAACTAAAGATAAGCATGGGGTGGAGCCTGCCTTTACTCCTACCTGCTGACACCAGAGCTCGGTGGCCAGTATGTTGGCTATCTCCAGTGCATCCATGTTTTGCATGTCGTCTGCTCGTTTAGTTATTATTAGACGCTTACTGTATTGCGGTGCGTTTTTGCGACACACCTTCTTGCCGTTCGATTTTGCTTGGTCGATTTATTCGTTTACCGCCCTCGCTAGGGTCGATTTGATTTTCAGCTGACGGTCCGACTTCGATTACGGTTTGTATGCTGTCGAGTTTGGTTGCGTTCGCAGCTAAGGCGGGTGCAATGTCGGACGCGTTCGTTGCGCAGGAGTGCGGTTCGTTCGTTCGTTGCGCGCGTTTCGGTCGACGGCGGTCGGCCGCGGCGAGTCGCGCGCTACTGACAGTACTGACTGCCCGCCCGCGCTCGCCCGAAAACTTCGCCCACGAGCGTCGCGAAGAACGTACGTCTTTATTTATAGAACACTCCTTCAACTCCGGAAATATTTCGCGTCATTTCGCATCTCGGCGCAACGGGTTGTATAGCGCTATCCCTTCTTGCTTGCAGCCACCTGCTCAGTCTACCTGGGTGGACCACGAGCATTTTTTCTTGGACTTAATCCACCTAGGTGAAACGTGAAGCCACTAACTTTATACATGACTTTCTAGTTTATTCACCTTCTTCTTTATTAATCGACCGACCGATTAACCGACTATTTCGACCCTACCGTTTATTCCGCTGGTATGCACAAGGACCTCTTCCGCTGCTAATCGTAACCCCCTAACCCAAACAGGTCACAGAATAGTACCGAGATCAAATATTAGTACCAGGCTGGCGAAAGTACATGGAGTCCATGGCTATCCTTTACGTCTATCTTTCAACGCACTTTGAGTGGCTTTTTTCTTAAGTTCCGCTAGCGTCGGACAGTTTTACAGAATTTATCATTCCAACCACAACTTCATATAATTAGTTTTTAATTCAAAAATGTACTAGGATAGCAGAAAACACGTGGTGGCAGATGTCATCAGATCGTAACTGTGGGTGGCGCTAGGACCTTGCGGCAAGGCCGCCCGCCCGCCGAGTCGCGTGCACCGTGGGCGCAGAGATTTTCGAACACACTTTAAACCAACACCGCCATATCTGGCTATATTCTATATTATAATATCCTTAACGGGTATGAAACTACCACAGAATGGGAAAAATTCATTATTGGACACCCAGCAAACCTAACAAATATTATCAATACAAAACTGTGTATATTTATTTGTTTATCTTTTCTTTACGTGGTAACAGAACAACGAAACGAAATTGTTGTTGGAGAGTCTGAGGCACGGAGAGTGACATAGTACAGTAACTTCGACGCGGGCAGGGCCACAGCCAAAAACTGGTATCTTCATAGCGACAGGCGCTTACGTGGTTACCAGAGGCTATTTAGAACCGCTCGTGCATTTCGTTGCACGTAAACTTTGAAGTAAGTAGGTATTGTACGTTCCGACACTTCAATTGGATTAAATTAAGCCGTGGCGATGGCTCGTGCGCTCCGGAAGGCAGGCCGGTCAATTACCGCAATTGCTTAAATGAATATTCGTCTCAACTCGGCTTGGACGTTGGATGCACCCGCTCACAGTAATTGGTCGCGGTTCGTTACATTCTAAAAATTTTTTAGAAGCTTATAATATGATAGGGATTTACCAAAAAGGGGTCGTCCATCAATGAGAGATACGGGACCTTTTTCTTTCACCACGCGGCAGTGCCAGTTTATTCATAGATATCTGTCAAATTCTTACGATTGTTTGCTTTTGGTGATATTCATTTCTAAATTTTAATTGATGAGCATAAATGAGCAAAACAACTGAGGTATGTAAATGACAATATATGTAGAGAAGTTTTCATTTTAAAATTACAAAACGGGCTGCTTTAACTAACAGTAATGGAAAAGGGGGTCATACAAATGTTACTTGTAACAAAAACTCATGAAAATGTAATAACGTAGTTTATCGATGACCCCTTCTATACTAAGTCATATCGTTTACTGAAAATTGGTAACTTGTACTTGTTCTCCTCGATAGTACAGATAGTACCTACCCACACAGGCATAAAAAAAATTCGGTTCTAAGCGTAATGCACACATACTTGTGTACGCTTGAAAAAAATAGTAAAAAAACTGTGAAAATGGTGAAATTGAATAAAAATATTTTAGAATTGGTCTCCTTTTTGCGTTGTAAATCAGTGACATCGACTAGAGTTCTTCGCATTTCCGTTTGATGAAATTGTTCATATGCTACGTTTTATAGAAATTATACCATATCAGCCCAATATGTCCCACTGCAGGGGCTTAAGCCTCCCCTCGGAATGAAGTTGTAGCTTAATCCACCACGCTGCTCCGGTGCCGGTTGGTGGTTTTAACGACTGCCATCTCATGACGGCAACCGCGTCAGTGATAATTGTGTACTTAATTCAGAAAAAAACTCATTGGTATACTTGCGGGTTTCTGGGATTCGAACCATGATCCTCTAAACAAAAAGCGGACTTACACCACCACTCGGCTAACACGACATATAGAAATTATCACTACATAGTATAAAACAAAGTCGCTCCCCGTCTATCTGTCCCTATGTATGCTTAGATCTTTAAAACCACGTAACGGATTTTGATGCGGGTTTTTTTAATAGATAGAGTGATTCAAGAGGAAGGTTTATATGTATATAACATGCATAATATAGTAGAGAAACACTGATAATTATAGAGGTTTCTAATGTAATGCCGTAAATAAACACATTTTTTTGCGCTTACATTGCAAACGCTGGCTGAAACCTACGAGATAGACCAAAATAATGTACTACAGTATTGTACACCTTAAAAAGGTCTACAAAAAAGTCCGAGATGGTATATGTATATCTCTTAGGGATAATCCATTAATATAATAAATATAAATAATAATAACCATTTTTTATCCAAAAATTGGTGTAAATAAGTATTCGAGCACAGAAAAGATTTTCGCGGTATCCACTTTATTGTTACTTGCCACTAGATGGCCCTGTAGCATGTCTTTTTCTATAAGCAGAAATGATATAAAACTGTAGTCCACGAGAAGGAAGCCGGGGTCGGTCGCTAGTACTCGATAAATACAACCGATAATCGACACTTTTGATTGTTAACAGAACTGTATGAAGGTGGATTTAGTCATGAGATCAGCACTATATGCAGAGACGTGACGTAGTCTGCGGCGGCCGTAAATACGTAGGTATCGCGTCGCGCAACACACAGAGATAGTGCGTGTTACAAATTAACACAAACGTGTCTAGATATATTATCTATGGTTATTGTATTAGAGATACCGTATATATCGTATTGACGACCGCTTAGCCTAGTGGGTAGCGACCCTGCCTATGAAGCTGGAGGTCCCGGGTTCGAATCCCAGGTCGGGTCAGTATTAATATGATGAATATTGATAATGGTACCGGGTCTTGGTTATTATATGTGTGTGGTGTCTTCGCAAAAAAAAAAATTATATATGTACCTATATATTATAAAGAATATTTAAGTATGTATATCAGTTGTCTAGTAACCCATAACACAAGCATAATACTTGCTTACTTTGGGACTAGATGACGCTGTGTGGAAAGTCCCATGTATTATTATTATTATTATTATTATTATTATTATTATTATTATTATATATATATATATTATTAAATAGCAAATATATGTACGAGTATCAATATTACAATGGGTGTAAAAAGAGATCTTATTATTTTAATATCATATTAAGGCGCCTATAGATAACACAATAATCAGGATGGAGTGTCTCATATTCTGAAACGATCGAAAACGTGAAAATGTCAGACTCAGTGATTAGACAGACTATACGTTATTATTACTGTTTTAAATAAACGTTTTGTTAAATCACACACGAAATGTTATTTCAGAATTTGCATATTCTTTTTTTTTCCAATATGAATTTTACATTTGGGTTACACGAAATTCTACTTCAAAGCGAATATTACAAGACATCAACTGGTGTATATTTGGTATACGGCGTATATTATATTGCGATCATTTTGTCGTCACAACGCGGCATCTTTATGAACATCCATAGTACGCGCCCTATACGACGCGTTTCTGTATAAATTTTTTTATATGTCGATGTACCTACATATAAAATGCAACACAACAAAAATACAAAAAGTGTATTTCATTCTAAAGTAAATATAAAATTAATAAAGAAAATATATTATCTAGGTATCCACATAATTCATTTTTCTATTGTAAATATACTTGTATTTTAATATCAAACACCCTTAAAAAATGTACATCCTTTTTAGAGTATGCATGCAACCAAATATAATGTAAATGTATTTTTTTCACACTTGGCCAGAAATAAAGCCTACGTCATATAACTGATAACTGCTTAATAAATAGCTTTTATTTATAAACTATTTATTTATTTATAAACTATTTATTTATTTATTTATAAACTATTTATTTATTTATGTATAAATGATTTGTACTAATAATCAAATAACGAGGCACAAAGGCCCTGTACTATGATATGCATTTTCGCTCTTCTACGTAATAGCGATAACTCATATCGCTTAAGAATAAAGCAAAAATCGTGTCTAATATCATAGTAAGTCGAAATTTCGCTATACAAGAGTGTGACATTGTACGGCACTGGCTGTACTTAGTCTATAGTTATATGTATATACCTAGTATAGAGACTCTAAAACTTTTGTGTCTCTTTATTTGACTTTTGCTATTAGTTCCACGCTTTTACTACACTCGTGCATTCATACAGTGTGAGTGGACGAGTACAATCACAATACATATCAGATAAGTGTCCATTATCGAGCACGTGTACATCGGCAGACACGACACGTCGTCATTTAATTATTGTTTACGTTTCGACGGATATTCTACGTGCTATCTTGGATGCGGATCAGCAAAATATTTTTGTTGTTGTTGAGGCTTTAATCGATTAAGTCTATACTATAAAAAGAATTACAATTTATTTACTGGCGTGATGTATTTGTGGCGTGATTTGAGAAGTTCATTACAGTGAGATCAATAAACAATATTTATTTCACACGCACATTGTTTAAAACTGATTTTTCAAAATGCACTTTTGTGCAATTATTCTTTGAATACCAATGTTTATAACTTAATTTTGTTAAATGCTTTTATATTTTGTGTCAATTGTCAACAAGACCACGATTGTCTATTATATTATATATTAATATATTATAATTTATTTTGTAAAATGTCTTATTTAAGAAAATTGTAGTTAGAAAATTTAGTATAATCGAATAATAAGAAAAACTACATATCTAATTAATAATAATCGAATCACAAACAAAAAACAAATATATTACCATTTGTATATAATATCGAATTAGAAATATTCTCAATATATATATAAGTAAATCGTTCGACTAACGGCAATAGATCGTAAGACACAAATTAAAGAAAAAAAAGTTTTCGCGTAAATCGTTTCAGTTGTATCCCACAAACCCACCAACAAAATATCGTAAGCCACAATTGGCCAATTATTTTGTAAAAAATGTTTTAGTAAAATGTCTTAACCAACATTGCAAATTAATAGTATAAACTAAATGTCGTAACCCACAGCTAACTTTAATATAAAGTTTTACTTTTGAGTAAAACTTTATATTAAAATAAAGTAAATTACGGATTAAAAGTAATTTTAATATAAGTAAATCATTTATTTAACCTATTCTACATTTTAATTTAGTAACAAAAGATATCTAACATAGCACAAAAACAGTTTTTTTTTTCTTTTCCTGAAAAATTGGGAGTTTGTTGTTTACGACGTATTGCCGTTAGTCGAACGCACATACCAGTCAACCTATAGACCAGGCTTTAATAAAACGAAATCGCCAAAAAGTGGCGGGGTGCGGGGAGAGGTCGGCTAGTTTTCATTGGCTCGTTCAAAATTGACAATTTAATGGCTTCCGACGTGCTTCCAACGGACGGCTCACTAGCGACGTAGTTATGTAGTGTCACTACATAGCCTTGGCGAATGCTACTCCCTGTCAAAGCGTGGTCTATAAGGTTGACTTGTCTGTGGTCGAACGATATGATCAATTGGAACACAATGAGTAAATCTAATTAACATCCTTTCCCTGTCAAACCCGGCGCAAAAGTCCCCATTTAATACATAAAAAAAACCTAATAAAATTTAATCTATGTATAATAAATAAATAAATCTATATATTACTATATTACATTTAGTATATATCATTAATACTAAATATAAATAGGTCATTACCTACTGTAGGTAATAATTATGCATTTATTATTTTACGAAATCGATGTATTTTCCATATGACCAAACTATATGATATTCAGTGATATACGAAATAATTTTTAATTCAAATATTTGCTAGAAAACAGTTGTAAATCAAATTGTGTGTTTAATTTCGAGAATCGAAATGATAAATTATCATTTGAACATTTGGCAGGCGCCTCTGGTGGTGTATTTGTCACCATAGTTTTCCGTTTGCCGTCGACCGTTGCGTTCATGGTTTTATTTAGATGTGGTATCAGCTGGTTTTCCGGGAACGCTGGCCGATAGCAGCGCGGCGCCTGCCGTCTGCCGCCGACACGCGTTTTTCGCGACACGTAACATTTCCGAGCTATAGCTAAACGCGTTCATATAGCGATGAATATTAGAAGATACGGGGTATCCGGCTGAACGTAGTCCAAACCTATAGAGCGTGTAGAGCTTACCAAAGTAATCAAAAAGTTCCAAGTGAGCAGATGGCGCAAACTAACGGTTACCGAGAAAAACAGCTCTAAGGTTAAATTTTTTTATCACTTTTTTTGAATCATTTTGTTCGGTTCGATAAGATCTACACGTTCTGTAAGTTTGGACATCGTTCATGCGAGCTATATTACTGTAAAGTTTCATCAAAATCCGTTCAGTCGTTTTTGTATGAAAGAGTAACAAACATCCATCCATCTTACAAACAGTGGGATTAAATACATTCTCCGAAATCGCCGAATCCACTTCTCAAATTACTTTCATGGTAAAAAAAAAACAATTAACAGGAAATATTAAAATGTTTATACTAACTTTACGAGTGTATATTATAACAGTGTAGCGCTAAAATAGGTACACCTATATAATAAACAAAGGTGTCGGATGACGGCGACGATGTAATCCATTACTACAAGTATAAGGAGCAGCCTGTTTGGTCATATAAACTGTTATAAAATATGTATTCTTTATAATCGTATAACATAAGAAGCACGCACGTTTCTGTTAGGTTTATTTGGGTTTAGTCAACAATACTTAAATATGTACAATAAATGGGGATTTGAAAAGGAATTTTTATGGGTGTAATGAGTTATCTAAAAAATTTCAAATTCAGGGTCTATTGTGTGTATCGAGTGGATGTGGAGAAATTGGTATCAAAGGACATCAAATATATAAATTATCATTTTTATGGAATTTAAAAAAAAAACACTTATTAAACAAATTACGCTTCGTCACTCGGGTGACGAAAGCTTTGTGTTTTTTTTTTATTCTGACCCAGATTTAAGGTAAAATTTGAATTCAACTTCTTCGTATAATTGATTATTATAGCATATGGCCAATAGTAATCATAAACAATACACTATAAAAGCATTTTCGGTTACGATCATTTTTTTTTGTTTTTTTTTTCGGATTTAAAGACAGGATTATTAGATAAGTGAATAATGTCACTTGATGTAGTGGACAAAAAATATTTTTTTTTTAATTTGACCCCCTGAAATTAAGCGTATTAATTATATCCGAATTAAAATAGCTGGCTTTAATTATTTTTTTTTGTCAGCTGGTTGTCGCCATTTTGACTTTTAATTACTGTTATGTCTTTAGTGACCCTCATAAGTTTAATATCAATCTATTGTAAAAATCTTAAAAATCAGCCCACGCCTTTCGCGTCTGAAGCGCCACAAAGGAACAATTATACATATCGTATATATACTGATGAACACATTGCTCCCCCTTTGCGTCACGCAGTCAGGAAAATCGGGCAAAGCCGACGCACGTACGAGTATTTACATGAAAAACCTGGCCATAAGTCGAAAATCCAATGTATAGTAAAACTCAATGCAATCGTTTCTTTCTAACGGCTGGATAACGTGTTTATAACATCCCGTCCCTTTTGCATCTTAGTAGTCGGACCTTAGTCGTCGACGGTCTATTAAATAATACATCATTAAAGATATTGAAACAAACAACTAGTGTTATTCGAAATGCCACCCCATTTCTAGGAAAAGCGACGCGACGGCGAGACTGCCCGAGGTAACGATCGATTTCATACAAACCTAGACAGCAGCGTTAGTAAAATATTCCAATTTTTGGCAACTTTTCAGGTATTGTTGTGGTAAGTTCTACAGAAATTTATACATCTTGCCTCAGACCGCCTGAACCTTCAATCAGGTGCAGTACAATACAGTTTAATCAGAAATTTGCTTTTCTGAAGAGCACATGCACTACCTTTGAAGCGGAAGCTTTTCTTTATGGAAAGGACATATCTGACGATTTAAATCTATGGCCGTGTAAACTAAACGTGTGAAACCGCTGCCAGCTCTAAACTAGTACGGCTCATTAACACTACTCTAATCATGTTCTAAAAGGCAACACTGTTTCAACAACGGTGCACTATATAACCTTGTACAAGCGTTTACTAATTTCAAAATAACGTCTTGTATAATGAACTTCTACAATAATTTTAATAACTTTTAAAAAACATGAAAATAAAGGGATTGTCGTAGTTTTAAGTTTCATTCGTTTATATTAAATTCATAGTTTTTTTTTGTAGTGATATTTTTAATTAGTGTGACTTTTAAAGAGCCTAAATTATTATCAAAGTAAGTTTAGTTCCCATTTCCAATCTATGTTTAACAATTGAGAAATTTTACGAGATTTTTGAAAAATTTTAGAACGGCTTTATTTGGTTTTTTTTTTAAACAATGTAATGGCATATTCCCATACATGTTTCCCACCTTATACCATAGTCTCTATCTTCTATATTCTAAAAGTTAAAGTAGTTGGAAGCTATAGTATTTAAAAAAATTAACTCTATAGGAAATCTGTATCAGTAATAATAATAATATCCGAGCCATCCCACACAGCGCCATCTAGTCACAAACTAAACAAAGATTGTTTCATTAGTTCCAGATAACTGATGAACATACTTAAATATTCTTAAATAGATATTTTACACCCAGACACGGAACAAACAGACATGTACATGCATACAAATATTTGTCCCGCGTGGGAATCGAACCTGTTACCCTTGGCTCCGCAGTTAGGGTCTCTGACCCCTCGGCCAATAGGTCAATCGGCCAATCAGAAATCGTCATTTGATAAAGTGTTCATTGGTCAATCAGTGCTGAAAACTTTATCGAATAACGTTTGACTCTAATTTGCGTTTTTTTTTTTAAATTGTTAATTTGATTAAATGCACTGGCGTGGCTGAACTCTACAATCTTTTATAATCCCGATTAATATCATAATGTTTAAATAAAGCTATTGGTCATTGTACCTACTATAGCGTCATGGCCATTATGCTAGCGCGAAAGGGCCGTTTGGCCCTACGCCAGTTTTCGATTTACTTTATTTCCCGCGCCGCGCCGCGGTCAATGTCGCGTCGGCTGGCGCCGCCCGCATATGTTGCACTTACTAACAATTACACTAAATGTCATCGATATTATAGTGCTCCTGTTTGACACGCACGGTAAAACTAACGGCAAGTTCTCAACGCTTTTATTTCGCTTCATAACATTGCATAGTGATAATGAAACTTATATCCACACGTCACTTTACCAATCAGCGACAATTTATTTAATCTTTCTCTACGCTTGTTTTTGACTTCGATGTTATCACATCGATCTGACCTTCGCCTGTCGAGCGTGCTTATAATATTCGAAGGTTCGATGGTTCTAACGCTTTCTAGAAAACGTCCATCAAATTATATTTTTTGTCTTTTGTTCTTACAGTAGATAAGTCCACCATACTTGCCGATGCAACGCGTCTATGAAAGTAGCTTATTTCTACGTTTTTATGCTAACTAACAATAACTTAAGACATCACTTGATAAAGTGTGTAGGTGTAAAATATCTAAAAACTATATGTACGTATATCAGTTATTTGTTTTGTAAGCATTTCAAACAAAATCTTTCTTTCTTTCTTAGTTATCTGGTAGTCATAATACAAGCATCATACTTGCTTACTTTGGAACTAGATGGCGCTGTGCAGTATATCCCAGGTAATACATTATTATTATAATAGCATGATTCCCTATTTTTTTAACATAACTTTTTTACTAGATTAAGGTATCACGTGCTGAAGAAATACGTGACTACTCCATTTTAGAACGCTAAAAGCTCCAGTCTAAAATACTAAAATAGCAACTAAACGTACATCACTTCTAGCTAATTGTATTTTTTTGTAGGAATAGTTCATTATAGTAACATAGTGCCTTTATATCCTTAAGTCTTCAATTAGATAATTATTATATAAATTCTTATTACATATCTTTTTATGGTTCCGTATCCAAAGGGCACCAATGGAAACCTTATCACTAAACAGTCTCACATGTCCGTCCGTCTGTCGTCTGTCACAAGACTGTATCGTCTAAACCGTTATAGACAATTTAAATTTTCATAGAGTGTGTATTACTGTGGCCGCTATGACAACAAATAATAAAAATAAAATAAAGTTAAAAATAAAAGGGGGTCCCCATTTAAGAAATGTATTTTTTTATATATTGCATGGTGGTACGGAACCCTTCGTGTACGAGACGAACTCGCACTTGGGCGGTTTTTTTTTAATTAATTCTTGCAGCTACAGACATTAGCCGAATTAGCCTATGTGCTCAATATTTTTATCTACTACTTGTACCTATCTTCAGCATCAATTACAAATCTTGGTTGTTTTGATATAATATATCTATGTGGTGTGAAGCAACGTGCATTCGATCAAACTAATGGCTGCCCACAGTGGCCCTTATTGCTCTAACGATAAGTTAATGAACGGAAACCTTGGCCAACAGGTTGAGTATATTTTTAGATCATTGACGTGGAAAATGGAAATGGACGAAGGAAATGGAAAAGTTTTTTTTTTTTTTTTAATTTCTATTACCTTCAATACGTAAAGAAAATTGAACCAGTAATTATCTTTCTGTGGTATTTATTTCTGTTGCGTTAACGTTTCTCGAAAAGTCCATTGATTTCGATTTTTTTTAAATATGGGACGAAAAAGGTTTAAACCTATTCAGTCTTATCAATTCCGTCGACTTAGTAAATTAACATAATAATAATATCTGGGACATCCCACACAGCGCCATCTAGTCCCAAGTAAGCAAGTATTATGCTTGTATTACGGGGTACTACACAACTCATATATATATACTTGAATATTCTTTTTTTTTAATAATGTATACATATATAGATACTTTCACACCCAGACACGGAACAAATAGACATGTTCATGCACACAAATATTTGTCCCGGGCGGGGATCGAACCCGCAACCGTCGGCTCCGCAGTTAGGGTTCTAACCACTCGGCCAACCGGTCAGCCAAACATGTATGTTATAAATGTCTTGGATTCACGCCATAGGAGAAAAATAACTTCTAACGCGTATTAATTATCATAAGGCTCTCATGCCTCCACAACTGGAGTACAGTCCTGAGCCTTTCTTCCTCATCAATGAGTAAAGGAGTTTGGATCATGAGCCCACCTGGCTAGTCCGTGCGGATTGGGGGTTGTTACAAAACTGAAGATGTCGGCGGAGCTCGTGTTATTTAAAATTAAAATTACAATTTTAAATTAAAATTAAAATTACTAAAATGCTGAAGTATACGCGTTAGTTACAACTAACGCGTATACTTCAGCATTTTAGGGCTGCACTTATATTAAACTATTTTTGCGGCCCTGAATGCATGCCCAACTGCGCAGGGTCTCACTTCACGTCGCAATGCTTCTATGAAATTATATAACTACAATGTTTTTCTAATTAAATTCAGAGCCGCACAGATCGGTTGCACGTACATATTATACGAATGCTAAATAAAAATTTTGTACTGATAAGTATTCTATGTCCATAGCGTCAGATCGATCTTTTTAGGAATATTATTTTATTACTAAAACATAATTTACTTACATTCATGTTAGCATTAACCAAATTTTCAGCATCACCATAACAATATACGTATATTATAGGTTACATAAAAACGAAAGCGTTTAATTCGATAGTGATTCGTAAACGGTACCAAGCGTCCTTCACCATTTTCATGAAAACCCTCGTCCATTCTTCGGTTCGCGGAAAACCCGCAGTGACTCATAACATGCAACGAGCGCGACACGCCGCCGATACACCGTTCTCTTATTTACGCACTACGTCGACCGGCCGATTCGAAAACTATGTGAATCACACCTAACGTCCGTGAATCATCTGTCGTAAAAAGAGTTTTCACTTTGGGTTGTTGTCATCCTGAGATAATAAAAAAAATTTATGCAAGTTATTATAATAATAATAATACCTGGGACATCCTACAGAGCGCTATCTAGTCCCAAAGTATGGAACCTTACCTACTAGACAACTAGTATATATACTTAAATACCTTTTTATAACATATCTATATTACATAGATAATTTTCACACACAGACGGAACAAATAGATCATGGACACAAATATTTCTCTAGGGCAGGAATCGACCTCGCGACCCTTGGCTCTGCAGTTAGGGTCAGTCAACCAGTCAGTCCAATATCTCTTAATTTCTAATTTCAGGTTAAATAGGTATGTCAACAATATTGAAAATTGATAGCGCAAACCCATACAGAGTTTGACTTGAATCCCACCTGTAATACAGGAAAAGAGGTGAATGTTTGTTGTGTATTGGAAAACAGAATTGACCAATATAATAGAAGAGGACCTATGCATATACCTTTTACCCCTTCAAGTTAACCACATTTTGGTGTGTTAAAAAAATGCGAATAGAAGAGTTAAAAATATAGTTTAAAATGCGTACATGTTAGATACGCGTAACTATACGTCTGTTTAAAATAGAAAAATAACAAAAACCAAAAAAGAAAAAAATCGTAAATTACTGATCCATTATTTCTAAGTAGCGGGTCTCTCGATATCTAATCTAAAGTATTCTCGAAAAAGAAACAATAGTCCAACGAATAAAGTGGCCGGAAGCATAATACAGTCTGTAAGCACTATTATTTTCACCATAATAATATTATTAGCCGCTTCTCAAACTACGTACCCAAAGGACGTGGCACAAAAAAAGTTCATAACTCGTATCAGAGCCATTATAGTACATTATCTAAGTGAGAATACATTTCGCGGTTCGCGGCCGGAAGAGCTCCGGAAATGTTCAGCATACCGCACGGCGCCGCAAGCCAAGACGGTCGCGTCAAAAAAAAAAAGATTACGAAGATTACGAAGATTAAGAAGACTCGATTTATCAAGGCCCAACAATCAGTTACTGCCTGTACCTACTATGGGTACTAGACAACTGATATAAATACTTAGATAGGGATTTATAATACATTTAAAGATCACAAATAATAGACTATTTAATATACTTTATTACAATTAATAATAAACAACTTATTAAGAACCCATAATTTTAAATTATATAAAAAGTAAAACTAAAAGTATTTACAAATTAAAAAATACTATGTAAATGATGATAAATGACAAAATTTTAAAGAGACTATGGGTTCAGGGTACCAAGGATGCTTGCCGCGTTGCCGCGCTGTATTGCGACACTGATCCTCTGAACAAAGTACTCCTTGCTCAAAGGATCCCCTGTCAATAGACACAGCGCGACACCCAAATCGTGGACAAATGATTTGGTATCCTTGGACCAGGGACCCATCGTCTCGACAGCAAAATTGAAACGACGACGAACCACAAAGTAATAAAATTTATAGCAACCGGCGTATGGTTTCTGTCAAATCGCACAAATAGTCAGTGCGAAATCTGTTTTAATGGTGCAATGAGACTGACTCAATTCTGCGGGTGTGACGGCGGGGCGTTGGGTCATGACAGTTGTTGTCATCTCACCCACGTTCGTTTTATACATGAACAAGTCATGCATATTTGGACGCGCGAGCTGTATGATGCCTCTGACAAGAGCGCGCGGATTCACGTCCAAAATCATGAACTCTGTGTAATAAACACGAAGCTATACACGAGTGTCGTTTCGCGGTTTCACTTAAAACACTTGCGGTGATCGCCATATTTGTTAGCTATTTTACCTGCTGTTGGGTTGTGGACAAGTTGTAGATAATGTTAGTTTAGTAAATAATTATCAGCATTAAATTGTTTGCAAACCTAACATGGGTTTTTTAAAAGACTTCAAGAAAAAAATCCCCGCAGTTGGGTGAAAATTAAATTATGAACCCTTAAGTGCGTTTTTTATATAACCTTATAAACACTATCACAATAATTATTTAATTGTGACATGTCATATAGCTAGCTGTATGACATGATTGGCCAGAGTGCAATAAATTTGTTTATAAACGAAATTATATCTTAATAAACTATAATTAGCCACAAAACCGACATTTGTTAATAGTGTGCATTAGATAATTTGCATTAAATAATTTGCATTAGTGTGAAACCGGTGACATTCGTTTCCGTCATCATCATCAGCCCATTTTTACCCCACTGCAGGGGCTTAGGCCTCCCCCAGGGTGAAGAGGGGCTTGGAGCTTAAGTCCATCACGCTGCTCCACTGCGGGTTGGGAACTGTAACGATCGCCATCTATTGACAGTGTCCGGGACCGACTGCTTAACGTGCCCTCCGAAGCACGGTGTCA
The DNA here is from genome assembly GCA_949709985.1 of Luffia ferchaultella. NCBI lineage: Eukaryota > Metazoa > Arthropoda > Insecta > Lepidoptera > Psychidae > Luffia > Luffia ferchaultella. Next base: position 7,091,771 of record OX453256.1, on the reverse strand, counting down.
GTGATATTGTGTACTTAAGTCAGAAAAACTAATTGGTACACGCCCGGATTCGAACCATGGCCCTATGGGGCCTTATAAATTTGAGACAGGTTCGTTGCGTTCTGGGCTATTACGACTCCATTCGTTTCCATACCAACATAAATTTCAAATACACTAAATTCATTGGCCACTACAATGCTAGCTTTACAACAAAACTCAACACAATGTTTTGTAATAATTATAATGTACAATGGGTTAGACTATCATGATAATTAAATACGAATTATTATTATTTTTTTTGCGAGATTTTCTATGTATAACAACGATATAACTGAACTGGTTTTCAACAAGGATGTAACATTCAAACTTTTTCACTCAACTATTAAAAAGGATTGGAGTAAGATTTATAAAAGGGATAGTGATGCAGTACAACAGTTTCGGTTAAAAAGCACGTAGTAGTATTGATGTTTCAGAAAAAAGCTAACTAAGATCAAAGTTCAAAATATCTAATAATCGAGACAAGAGAGAGACAAGTGTCGTGATAGCCCAGAGCGCAACGAACCTGTCTCAAATTTATAAGGCCTCATAGGGCCATGGTTCAAATCCGGGCGTGTACCAATGAGTTTTTCTGACTTAAGTACACAATATCACTGTGCTTCGGAGGGCATGTTAAGCAGTCGGTCCCGGACGCTGTCAATAGATGGCGGTCGTTACAGTTCCGAACCCGCAGTGGAGCAGCGTGGTGGACTTAAGCTCCAAGCCTCCCTCCTCACCCTGGGGGAGGCCTAAGCCCCTGCAGTGAGGTAGAATGGGCTGATGATGATGATGAATAATCGAGACTGTCATAGCTTTCCACATGGGATCGATTCAGAGTGGGTGCTCCTATCTCTATAGTTTTCATAAACGATAACAGCTGCCGGTTTGCGGCAGAACAAAGAGATACTAGTCGAATCTACTAGACCATGAACTACTTAACTGACTTCAAGACAAGAAAATTATACTATTAACAAAGTACGTAATAATCGATGTTGGGTACATTGATAATAGTATAATTTTACGCTACATTTATCGATATAAATACGATTAGATCTTTCACGTGTGGTATATTAAAATAAAAACAATAAAATGAAAAAAAAAAATAACAAGTCAATGACGACATCGTTACAAAGGACGTCGAATCCTTTCATCGCTTGTGATTAGAGTCAAAAGATTGATCAGTTAATGTGAATTATTTACTAGGTGATGCTAATTCAAAAACCGTTTCTAGGTATTTTATTGAAATATACTTTTGTTAGTTATGTGTAGAAAAACTTGTCCTTATTTTATTATTGACCTTATGATATCAGAAGATAGGCTAACTTTGAATCTAATTTACTCCGTAAATCAATAAGAAAATAAAATATGAGTTATGTATCAGTTTATGGTTCACTTATCAAGGGCGTTATTTTTATGCAGGCAAACGAATTATATACAGCGCACCGTGTGACGTTAGCAATCGAAAATTGGAAATTTCTATTTGATCAGTATCTATTGAATAGAAAATTATAACCCAAGATTGTATAAAAAATTATCATAAAATATTTTACGTACCTTATTGAGATGGGACATCCCACACAACGTCATCTAGTTTCAAAGTAACCAAGTATTATGCTTGTGTCATGGGTTACTAGACAACTGATATACACAGAATTGTAATACGAGTAAGAGCAAGCGTCACATATCTACAGAAAACAGGCGGATTTAATACTATCCAATTTACGATGAAACTGGCAGAATAGAGCTATAGAAAATAGAAAGTTAATTCATTCTTGACGAAGTTATCTTAAAAAATACAAGCAGTAAAATAATCTACTGAGTCTTTGCCCGCATTCATTGGGCAATGTCATATTGTTATAATGATTATTTAATAGCTTTTGTCGCAGCTACTTTACAATGAACGTAATAGTCGGGGGATTTGTAACCGAAAATTGTTATGAGTTTCTAAATTATCTGAATTTTGGACAATCGATAGTAATTGAAGAGCTGATTCCGGTGGCGTACATAGTTAGATTAGGGTACCGGCAGGCAGTAAATTTACTTCAAAAATTATTTAATAAGGCCAAGTATTCACGTTTTTGGATGAAATTTTTTCTTTACATACGAAAAAGATAAGGCCTCATCACAACAAAAAGTGTAACATATTAGGTAATTTTTAGGCATAGTTATTGCCTATGAACACTAATCGAACTCTGCACGCCACTGGTTCAGTAACGTACTAAATTTACGGTCAGTCATCTGGATATAGGTGCCATAAGACAAAGCGCAATTTTAAATATTTAATTATTTTTTTTAAATAGCTATTTTATAAAACCAATTTTTTTGTATACTCTTAGTTGTTATGCAAGCAAAAAGCTCAAGCAGTTTTGTAAAAAAATTAAACTTTTTTTTAAATATTAATTTATCAAATCAAGGTTCATTTTCATTTACAATTTTGTTAAAAAAAAAAACATTGAAAAACCACAAAGGTTTGTAATAATTTTGTTATCGTCATCGAGATACATTCACTAATTTAAAGCCTGCGTTTTATTGTATTGTTGAATCGCCACTGACACGCCAAACACGATATGGTTGAATAACACACTCTTAGCTTTTATGTAAAAAAAAGCCGGAAAATTACTTTTAGAGGAATTTAAACTCAAGTAACGTGAAAGAGTTCTGTAAGAACTAAATCCAAATTTTAGACACGCGTGGCTATGTTTCGTCACGGGTTCTCGGACTATAAGGTATACCCGCAACAAATTAACTAGGGGACTTTAAATTTAAACTTTAACTATTAAAGCTCTGTTCTACTATACTAGCAATAATACATCTATTTTGTTACGGATATGTAACTTGAATATTTGTAGAACAATATGAGTTCAATTCATCTTCTAAATTGTTTAATTTCCGGCAATCAACTAGCTAATTACAATAAATACCTCCATACCGACAGGCCATTTACACTATACATTTTGTGATGGGACTATTTCATAATCTTTTTACGTAATATGTTCCATAAATTGAGCAATAATGTATATCCATAGTAATAATAATAAGATGATAAATGCATGGCCCAACCACATGTGGCTAAAACGTTGCACCATCGTTGCACCTATTCTGATGAAATTTGCTATAGAAATAGCTTTCACCCTAAGGTAGGACAAAAGCTACTTTTTAATGAGGAAATATATCTGTATGTTTGTCGCTTTTTCGCCACTAAACCGCTAAATCGATTTTGATGAAATTTTTCTGAAGACCGATATTTGGATATAGGACAAATTTTATTGTGGAAATGTCCGTTTGTTTGTGATCCTATCCCTGCTAAACAGTTGAATCTGTTTTGACAAAATTTGGTATAGAAATAACTTGAACTTCGAGGAAAGACATTTTACTAAGGAAAACGTGTCTGTATGTTAGACACCCCTTCACCGCTAAACCGCTAGCAGCTAGCTCGGTGACATCGATAATTCGTAATTTTTAAAAAACTGTTAGTAATTATCTCTTAACATCAAAGAATTGTTAGCTTTAAATAAAATGAAAAATGGTAGAGTTTTAGGTTGACTTCTGAATTTTTATATTATTTTAAACCTTAAAAGTCCTAGTTTACGTGTATAACATACATGTTTTTTTTTCAACTCAGTATTCCTGAATATATCAGTATTCCTTTTTGTTTTAAATTGATTTCAAAATAAGCAAAACTCGGACTTAAGAAAAATATTAATACTATGTGTGAAATGGAGTTATTGGGGTTATTCTTTAAGGCGCTTGGAAGCGAAAACAACAAATAAAAACTGGTGGGAACAAAAGCTAAAAAATAGTGGTTATAAGAAACACCATGTATGTACGATATAAACCACGATCAATTGTTATTGTAATTAACGTCATAATAAAATACACACAAATAAGATTCAACAAAATTAGGCTTTCGATACATTATGTATCTACTGTCGATAACATCTAAGATAAAAATTAATACAGATGTGAAATAAAACGCAGTTTCAATCGCTTTTGTTTAGGCTATTGGCGAGTTTACTTGATTTTATCTGACGTTCTCCAGCAGCGCCGCGCCGGTTTGTACTTTTTAGCCTTCGATTGAAATGAACGTGGAGTTTAAAAATTAGTGTTACTGCAATAGATCTTCCGATAAACAAAGAATAACTTATGTAGCATTTATGAAGAGTCGTCAGTGCGTGATAAACCTCGACTTCAGAATGAATACATTCAAATATATTATTTAAGGCCCCTACCATAGCTAGTTCAAAATAAAAATTTCACCTTAGCTTTGTTCTATTCACAGACCAGTCAATCTATAGACAGACCACGCTTTAATAAACGTCAGTACGAAAACGAAATCGCCAAAAAGTGGCGGGGTGCGGGGAGAAGTCGGCTAGTTTTCATTGGCTCGTTCAAAATTGACAATTTAATGGCTTCCGACGTGCTCCCAACTGACGGCTCACTAGTGACGTAATTATGTAGTGTCACTACATAGCCTTGGCGAATGCTACTCCCTGTCAAAACGTGGTCTATAAGGTTGACTTGTCTGTGGGTCTATCTAAGCTTTAATATTCAACTCTGTGGCCAGACCATGACGCCAGCACTAACTTTCGCAAAGTTTTAAAATCTTTTTCTGTAATATTTCAGATTATCAATAGAAAAATACGTGTAGGTATGTTTTTTTAATAATTTTTAATTTTAAACATTTTTTGTTAAAATGCATTTTTTTTTAGAATACTAAAGCCCATGATTTGAAAAAAATTTTTAACCACGATGCAAAAGTTTCAGCTTGAGACATCATTCAAAATGGAATAAATATTAACTTTTAAAATTATATAAAATTCAAAAAGTGGAAGAAATTTTAAGACGTCTTTCGCTTTTTAAAATATTTTTAAAATTCATTTCGAAAAAAATAATTCTGTACACTTTTCATATACCAGCATATAACAATACAAAGCCAATCATACATATTGCACTGACCTCAAACTAATATTATTTGTATAATGAGTAGGTACCTACCAGTGCAACGCGTTTCGCATTGCAATCAGCGCTCGCCGACTAAAAACCCACCTTTTCCACGCACAAAAATATTATTGAAAATAGGGGCGCCCTAGAAAACGTACGTCACCAAATTAGGGGTAAATTGTATGCATCCAAAATCGACGAACCTGAATGAAACGAGCAGTTCCCCGTGGTCCCCATTGAGTCGACTCATTAACGGGTCCACGGGGAATTTTCTTTCCCCGTGGTCCCATTAAACGTGATAAATGCCAATAGGAACTATGTCAAGTGTAGATTCATATTAATTACGTATTTGCCTAGGAAAAACTTTGCAAGTTTATGTATGCATAAGTGTAAATGAAGTAGGTATATCTAGACATTGAATTTTTAAAACAGGCACGCCGGCCTTCAACCTCGCCGAGGGTGCCGACTTGCGCGTGGGCATGTTTGCTTGCTTTAATGTATTAATTGCGTCGCCAGCCCGCCCACGTGGGTAAGCCGTGGGAGCCCTCTCGTTCCGTCCGTTACTTATGTTATGACGTTATTTACTACGGACCAACGAGCTGACTTTGAATCCTTAACCATATATGGTTATCCATCTTTATTAATGAGGCTCATTTTTGTAGAGGACGTTTAGTATAGACAGTAATTAAACAGGTATTTATACATACACCGGCAATGTGTGCTATTCCGGCATTCTATAGATTGTCTAGGCACTAGAGATTACAGGAGATATTGGACTCGGGTAATAGATTATAACGTTCGACGTATTTTTTTTATAAAAATACCTACTAGGCTCACCACAACACGAATAATGGATAATTGTTTTTTTTAGTGTCCATTTCCTACATTACGAGTTTTAGGAGGTTAGGCATTCTATAGAATGTCCGTATTATACATAATGCCGATAACATATTATGATTTCAAGGCTGTATGCCAACAATTATGTACATCTGCAAGAAAAGATTATGCCTACATAATATAATGCATATATCTAACATAGGTACAATACCTTCGTAAACTTAAAAGGTACGTTTCCATGTTTAATATTTGTACTGTATAGCTGTACAGATAAACAACCATCTGTATTGTGCGATAGTGCTTCCATAGTATAGTTAATATAACTTAAGAGGTACAAAGAACCACATGTCAGTAAATATTTGATTGTGTTTTTTTTTGCTTTTACTAATGAGCTTATAAAACATTTAACTATTGGGTCGGACTACAAAACTGTTACATATGCTCGAAAAATTAATGTCGATGGACTACATAATATTCAATGAAAATAATTAAATTAGTTATTGGCACTAATTTAATTTATTCATTAGGTAAACAAGTAAATTTAAGAAAATTAAATGAATAAAAATGCCCATATCACTACAGAAATTTATATTAACACCATGACACTTGATAGTTAAGTAAAATATACTCCTCGTTCATTCAGTCACAAAACCTACAAAGAAACGCGCGCTACTTGGGGCTAACCAAAATATTCAAAAAAAAAAAAAAATTATACATTGAATGACACTCTTCTTATTTTTAGGGTTTAACAAGACTTAGTCGATTGCATTAAATTTTCCAGCATATATCCCATACGTTACAAAATTACCTAGTATAAATAAATGAATTCTAAAAGAAACAGAGAGAAAGGCAAAAAGAAATATTTCCTATTAATTTTAATTTCCATACAAATCCCGTCAGCGAGCGTAACAGTAATCGCATACAAACATTCATTTTGTACGAGTCGTAAAGCAACAAACCGTCATCAAACTTCACGCCATCCGACTTTGTTTTATGACTTAAAAAAAAAAAGTACGTTTCGAGAATCGCAATGTACCTATATTTTCGCTTGGCACTCTTTGTCGGCGCGCGCCATTACATTGTAAAAAAAATATAATGCGAAACAGTTATACGTCGCGACAGACGGACGGACGGACGGGCAGACAAAGGCATTGTTCGAGGCAGTGGCGTCGCTGCATTTACTCGTGCTTATGCTAATATCTATTGAAAGGCTCGACGAACCCCGGTGGTAAGTTTGATCGTAGAAAATAGGACGATTGTAAAGTTAAATCGGATTAAAAACCACAAAGGATCTTGGTGTCAAATGATATCGGATATCAGTTTTTTTTTATGACAACCACTGGAACTCTGGTAATCGTTTTTTGTAATGTCAAATAAATGTTATACTTTGAAATTGGCACTGACTATAGATATTATGCGCTTTGCAGACTACCTATCCAGAGTAGCTTTCGTCTACTCATTAAGTTTTGTTTGAACTCGGAATGTTAGGGTATTACATTAAACGCTGAAATCAGTGTCTTTTTTACGGTGTATAAAAGTAAACCAATCTATTATTTCCTTATATCAATGGCTTGTCTGTCGATGTCATCGAAGTTTACAATGCATTTATTTTATAGTGAAACTTTGTACTGAACCAATTGGCCGAATGAATAGAGACCCTAACTGCGAAGCTAAAGATAGCGGGTTCGATTCCCGTCCGTGACAAATATTTGTGTGCATGAACATGTCTATTTGTTCCGGTATAGGTGTAAAATATCTATATACGTATATAATATAAAGAATATTTATGTATATCAGTTGTCTGGTAAGTACCCATAATACAAGCTTTGCTTAGTTTTAGACTAGATGACGCTGTGTGGGATGTCCCAGGTATTATGAACTGAAAAACGTACCTTTTCAGTCAATATCTATGGTATTATGTTATGTTAACTTTACAGAATTATGTGTCATATAAAATTACATTTTATATTTTAGTAACGGCGGCAACGCACAAACAGTAAATTACTAATATGTACTTTAACTAATAGATTGGTTAGGAATTTTTTTCCATTATCACCGACCGCGGCTACGGGACTATAGACAGATAAGGAGCGTCCTTCGGACCACATGCGTGCTAACACAATACAAGTAATACCAAAGTAGTTATTGCGACTATCTACGTTCTGTTTAGGTACAAACCTAAATAGAGTTACTAGTGATTATTTATTGACTACAATACCTACTTGAATTTATTCAAACCTACATAGTGTTTTAGTTGAGAAGTGTGATGCTGACATGTAGTTTTTTAGACCTGGGTATAATACACATACTTCCTGGGTATGGCACACATCCTTCTAGTTTTTCAAATTTACTTCGTACAGTCCGCTAGTAGTAAATGTGAACTGGTAGCAGCCTTTCATGATCAGGTCAAACCTCATCACGATGGCAAAAAAATTTAAGTTATCAATCTAAGCATTTTGCATTTTTATTATTCACCATCCAATGGAACTAATACAAAAATCAATCAAACCTACACCGCAATTTACACTGTGATTCAGTTGAAAATAATTGGAATATGTACACACCAGGTACGTCTGAGGAGAGACCAGAGCAAGGCACAAAAACTGTTAAAAAACATTTTTTTTAATGTAGTGATAAACTACAGCATTTCTTTATACTCAGTAATCAGGTCTACGTATAGTTTCAATAGTTATTCGTTGCCCTGGCTATAGACACCTTCCAAATATCAGCATTCTTACTGTAATGCTGTTCGTGCAGTCATCAATTCTTCATTGCCTTCCTTTTATGGCCATGGCAAATCCCGTTCCCGATTGCGAAAGTTGCGGCCAGACGCGGGCGACAAGGCTCATCGCTTATCGCGCGATAACGTCCGAGCCGACGACGACGCCTGCGCGTTATCGCATTTCCACGAAGCGGTCCGCAAACACTTTACAATCGAGCCATCGTCAAGTGTTTCACAATGAACAAAACTATCCAAATTGTTACAATTCCATAATAAAATACATGGACAAACATTATGATAACCTATATTGTGATGTCCACAGGTGTTATGTTTAGTAACAAGACAAAGATGAAAAAAAAAAGAACTAAATGTCATAGACATTCAAAATCCTATATAACTTTAAAGTTATATTTCGTTAGTTTCAATTTACGTTTCTACAAAAGAAGATGGTCTATAACAGCACATAACTTCTTTAAAGGCTTTTGAGACAAGAAGCGTATTTTATTAAGGTATCAATGGGCATTGATGAAGAATTTGGGAATTATCTTTCAATAATACTTTTTAGGGTTTCGTCCCTCAAAAATAAAAAAAGAACCATAATTAGATCACTTCCGTCTGTCTGTCAAGACCCTTTTTCTCGGGAACGCGTGAAGGTATCAAGTAGAAATTAATATCTTTAGCCTACATACAGTCCCTTTGAGCTATGAAAAATCAAGCTTCTGTGCAACGGCATCAACAAATGCAGTTATTTATGCGGCATATTTTGACGCTCGCTAGTAAATGAAAATCCTATAAACTACTTCCCGTTGACCTAGAATTATGAAATTTGGCAAGTAGCAAGGTCTCAACAGCACAAACAAAGGAAAAGTCCAAAAATTATTAAATTGTAGTTATAGCACATTTTTTTGGTAATTTTGAAATTGATACATGCGTTTACGTGCCATATGGTGGTAAGCACGGAACCTTCGGGGTGCGAGTCAGACTCGTAGTTGGCCACCTTCATAAAAATTCAATTTTTTTCGTGATGAGTGAAACCGTTGCACAACATATACACAACGTTTAGGACCATGTTGCAGAATTTTTAACACTGTCCGTTGCCTACTTACTGTATGGAAAAATTTGATACAGGATGTTGACTTTTTTATTAGTTTTATTATTGTTCTTGCTTGTTACTCAAGTCTATCATAAATTAACTTGTGTGTGAATAGCTTAATATAAAGTTATTTTTGAAATATTTTTAAAGTTTATCGACATCAATATTTTTTGATAAACTTAAAAAAAATACTTCGTAATAATTACGAGTAGTGAATCCTTTCCCAGCTAATTAGTAAAGGCCGTTCTAATATATAAATATCACAGAAACTATAAAAATTATTAAAAACAACTTGTATGTTCTGTACGAACAATTAACCTATAGTGTTTTTAAGTGAGTTCCTGGAACAGTAACATTTTACTTTGGAGCACTATCGCACAAGATACAATCAATTTGTAGGTACAAAAAAAATTCTTTTGAGCAGAAATGTTTGATCATCTTTCATCACAATCAGTTGTAGTTTAGCCATAAACACTTGACAAACATACAAACTCACTTTTGACACCACATAACCAATACTAATATTTAAAAGAGAATGTTTTTGTGAGTTTGTATGTGGAGGGTTATCTCCGGAACCAGTGCACCTGTTTCAAAAATTCTTTAACCATTTGAAAGATACATTATTCCAGATGGATACACGTTATCTCTATATTTAATATCAAAAAGAGAGGATGCAAATTTTGTGAGTTTATATGTATGTAGAGAATAACCTCTGGAACCAATGCGCCTATTTCAAATTTTTTTTACCATTTGAAAGATATTCAAATATATATATTATAGTATATTATATATAGTATAGTTATATATAGTATATTATTCAAAATAAACAGGCTATATTTATATATAACACATAAGATAGATAATTGTTCAACTCGGACAAAGTCGGGGCGAGCCGCTAGTACCTACCTACCTTATATTCGTTTCAGGGTTTCAATGTATCTCTTTGTCAATCATGAAAAATGCGTGAAAACGAGTTTAGCAATTTAGCTGTGAAAAAAGTATCAATGACCAAATGCGCCAGTGCACTTTCGTATTATTAATATAGACGGAAGGTTTTCCCCATTTTCAGATAAAGCCAATAGTGATTATACAGTTAAAAAAAAGTTGTTTGAAATTGTGACTAATTTTAAGAAGATACATAAAGACGCTACGACCACCGCTGGCGTTACGCCATCATTGTTTTGAAATTTTTCAGGGAAATCTAGCAAGTGCAATTATGCGTGCGGGTATTTGGCGATTCGCCCAAGGTGAAAACCGGTACATCGATCATTACTATTTCACCAGATTCGGATGTTTTGCTTTTAAACGTAATCCGTTGGGTATAATAAATACTACGGTCACAGGGAAAGCTACATTCATAAAAAAACATTGCAAGTTACCCAGAAAACAAAAAAAAATATGAGCTTTTATTTTTTCAGATATTTGGCAAGGATGCGCACGAATTATCTTTAATACTGGTACAGGTACCAACCTACCGGTAGGGTTACAGCAGTTCGCGTCAAACTTCTAGTTCGTCTAGGACCATTTTTCATTTTTCCTACTGTGATTTCCCACTAATCGTTTCCATTTCACAGCGAACTTAAAATTTTGTACCGTCGATTTTACACAATATTAAAGTTAACCTTTACAATCAGCTTACTAATGGGATTTATTATAAATCACGTGTTTTTTTTTCTTGTTTCATAATAACATGTTGTTTTCCTTGCCGATATAAAGCGTTTTTCCTTTTGCGCTCTTTATATTATAATACCATATAGAGTTGCCCGTTATATTATATACAAACAATAAAATGAACGTTTAAGTGAAATATGTTATTACAAAATATTTATCTATAAGGTGAGTAGATAGTATAGGTATTTCCAATGAAAATAAATCTGTTATCACAAACGTTGGACGGCGGCGATAACAGGGTCAAAGCCTAACGAGAAAGGGATCCTCGCATTTTCCACGTGGTCGTTATGTGCCAGCTGTGACATTTAGAAGATTTTCACTAACAGTTTTCTCTATTGGAGATCTTTGTTTAGGAACGTTTCCGTATTTCGGGTTCCGTATATAAAAAATGTTCTATTTTTTTATGTCTTACGTTCATAAGAGAGGCGAGTCCTTCTTCTTTTCTAATGGACCTTGTGCAGGTAAGGTTCGAAGCTAAGCTAAGCAGTTTAGGATATTACCATGCTATCTAATGTCCTGAACAGTATTTAGACATTGTGCTTTAGAAATTGGTTTCTACTTCTTAGAAAATTTACGAAATCTTTTAAAACTTAATAGTGCTTTTCGCCTCCCTTGAATACAATATTTTTTATATTTTTATATAGAACCACGCGATACAATGATGAGGAAAAAGGGACTAACTTTTATATGCTTGTGTTTGTGATTAAATAGACCAGATGTTCTCACTACGCCACACTAATCATGTACAAACTATCTCTGTGTGCGTGAATTATAATGGAACAGTTAATACTTTTTAGGTATAATTAGGAACAGTTAATACGTTTTTGTCGCCGAAACTCTATATGTATAGATAGTTAACGGGAATATACATATATTTTCGATTATTTCAGGCTAGTTAATAGCTTAGTGACTATACATCATGTATATTTCATAGTGGTGTCATAATAAGATCTTATACATTTGATTTACAAGCGTAAATTAGATTGGTGCAAGATTTAAGTAGCATTTTGTGATTTTTTAAATTACTGTTGATGTTTGTTTGCTTAAATGTAAGAAAAGTTTTTTTTTTTAATAGAAACAAACAGTCAGTGACGAGCGCCTGGCCTTGGGTAGCGATCCTGCCTACGAAGCTGGGGGTCCCGGGTTCGAATCCCAGGTCGGGTCAGTATTTATATGATGAATATTAATACTGGCACCGGGTCTTGGTTGTTATGTGTATGTGTTGTCTTCGCTTGGTACCCAAAACACAAGCTAATGCTTAGTTTGGGGCCAAGACGTTGTGATGTATACGTCATTATATTATATATATTATTTACATCTATGTTCATACAAAAAGAACTTAATATAGACCTAGAGTTTCCTATTAATTAACATAAATAACTGTAAAATAAATAATTCTTTTTTTTAGTTATATTTGAACATCATAGTTTTATAAGCTTGTCCAATAATTTATTTATTAGACCAGGAAAAGAAGTTAAATAGATTGCTCGCCCAAAAGACAAAACTTAATTTTTCCCCAACCTTACAATCCTCGCTAACAATTTCTAATGAATTTGCTTAACCAAAGAGCAACATTTTGCTTAGCTTTTTTTTTTGATAAATAAATAAATAAACATTTATTTCAGACTAAGGCCCATGGTTAATGAATTACAATGATCTTAAAGCTAAAGTAAACACACAATGAAATAAAATTATCTGATAACACAAAATAAAATAAAACGAAACTACCTAATATTAATAATATATAGAACATCCCACACAGTGCCATCTAGTCCCAAAATAAGCAAGTATTATGCTTGTATTATGAAGTGCTAGACAATTGATATACATACTGAAATATCCTTTTTTACATTTTTATAACACGGAACAAATAAACATGTTCATGTACACAAATATTTGTCCCGGGCGGGACTCGAACGTAAACGTAGCGTTCAGTGATTCGGTAAAACATTGTTCGGTTAGACATTAAATGTAAATACTGGCGTTTAACTAACCGGCTAGGCGTCCAACTAATTGACCTCGCTTTCATAAATAATCCTACATCATGGCTACATCTATTACTTACGAGTTATTCAAAAGAACGCTTCACAGAGACTGTCATTGGAAAAGTACAGAGGTAACTGATAAAGAGGTTCATGCCTTTGCTTGGTAATGAAGATTGTTCGAGATACAATAAAAGAAAATCGGTGTTTTTCCACGGGACAAGGTCTCGGCGCACCTTTCAATGTTCATCGAGAAGTCATTTTTTATTGCATTTTGTAATGTTGGCTTTTCTTGTAGTTTTACTTGTATTCAAATTGCCAATATGCATCGATGTACACATACAGATATATCTTCGCATATTATATTCACGAAAAGTTCAAAGTTAAACGAAACATTCTAATAATAATAATAACGAACACATCACAACAACGTCTAGGCCCCGAACTAAGCATTAGCTTGTGTTTTTTGGGTACCAAGTGAAGACACATATAACAATCAAGACTCGGTACCAGTATCAATATTCTTCACATAAATACTGACCAGACCTAGGATTCGAACCCGGGACCTCCAGCCAATAATTTATATGGTATCCCGACATAACTTTAGTTTTTCCAGGATACAGTCCGTCCCCCTCATACTGGACCACTTTTCTATATGTTTAACGAAAACGTATAGTTTAGAAAATAAATAGATAATTTGTTTATTTGTTTCATTTATATTTTGACAGTGAAAATATTTATCAGATCGTTTTTGTGGGGGATTGTGATTCAGCTATATTTCCGAAATTAATGATGGTAGATAAAAGACAGCACTATCACAAGATGCAGGGGCTTGTGGGGCATCGTATTATACCAAATTTTCTGAAATCGGTCTTTAACTTTTATCGGAAAATCGAAAACGGTAAAAAAAAAGACGAAATTCGCCGATTTTCCGGACAAAAAGTGAATAATTTCGAAAACGAAAGCCAATAACGAGAAAAAAAGCTCTTGAGGCAGATAGATTGTCTACCGTTAGGAAAAAGAAATTTTGGAGTCGGTCGAAAACTGTGGACTGCGACGAAAGCCAATATCGAAAAAAAAAAGCTCTTGAGGTAGATAGATTGTCTACCGTTTAGAAAAAGAAATTTTTAAATCTGTCGAAAACTATGGACTGGGCACGCCTTTTTCACTGACTGATTATCATGCCAGTTACCCCGGAGAGTAATATGGTGAATTTTACTCTCCGGGGTAACTCTCCTCCGGGGAGACCGATATTTGAAAAAGTTATAAAGGTAGACGAAAGGCAGTAGTGTCAAAAGATGGAGAAGCTGGCGGGGCATCGTATGGTGCCAAATTTTCGAAAATTGGTCCATAACTTTTTTCGAAAAAAAAAAATTGTTTAACAAAAATGTGTTATAAGTTTTTATTTTTGATGTTCATTTTGAATGATTTTTTTTTTATTTACGTAATAAATATTTTTTATAAAGTAAATTGAATGATTTTAGGTAATTTCAAAATAAAAAAAGAAAGAAATACTCAAAATAAAACGTCTCCGCCCACAGAACAGAAGTTTCAGTTTGAGGAATGGCTGTCCTTGAAAAACTTCGAGATATAGGACACGTAGTAGTATCGGTAAGTTATGAAGTAATTTAACTGAAATTATTAAGACACAATAAACCACAAAGATGTAATAGCTATAATAAACGGAATTTTATTACACTTAATTACATTTTAATTACATTTGATATTAATTCATAAGTATTCAATGATAAACTCATCATATCGCATTGATTCGAAATCAGTGTTGTTTCTTATTTCAATCCCATTATTTTTTAATCATATATTTATATATCTACATATTACAAAAAAGAGCTCGTTCAATTAAATTACTTCTGAAGTGCAGAAAGGGTAGGGTACACAAATTATTGTAGGGTAGCATGTCTTGTAACCCACTCTTACTTAGCTAAGGCTCGCCGCGCACTATCTAATATCATCAACTTTGTTACAGCCTTGTGGTTAAATACAATTAGCCATAGAGTACGAATAATAACAAAGGGAATTATTTTTTTTCTGATTTGGCCCGACTCACTGGGTTTAAGACCACAGAGTTAGTCGGTGTAAAAACTGGCCAGGTAGCATGGCTAAATGTGTTTTTAGGCAATTGTTGTATAAATCTATCTAATGTTGTAATTATGTTAGCAGCGGGTCTAAAGGCACTGAATGGTGTCATGAGTTTGTTATGGGGGGAGGGAGGGGGGTGAATGTTGTGGTATATCGAAATTCTCCGAATGCGTGTAATTAGTGTCAGAATGAAGGCTGCGTCTGCACAATGGCGATGCAAATAATCTCGATTATGGCGTGGTCTGCGTCGCAAGCGGTGTTCGTTCAACCGTCCCCCGAGCGATGACACGCCGACGCCCGCCAACCAAGCGGCGATCGCGTAGTCATATGCTCTCGGAGGTTACCATTTGACTAAATACATGTAGGTAAGAAATCACTGAACATAACCTAACAGACAACTTTCCGACAGTAACAACACAGCGCAGCACGTCTCTTACACAGAATAGCAGACGTAGGTACCTAATGCTTTTAATGCGGGCGATTTGCGTTTATAAAGATAAAAGAGAGCGAAATATTTTCTTTTAAATAGAATGGTCATATGTGGTAAGTTAGGTAAT
The DNA here is from genome assembly GCA_949709985.1 of Luffia ferchaultella. Classification (NCBI taxonomy): domain Eukaryota; kingdom Metazoa; phylum Arthropoda; class Insecta; order Lepidoptera; family Psychidae; genus Luffia; species Luffia ferchaultella. The sequence goes on along the minus strand of OX453256.1, from coordinate 7,075,853 downwards.
ATATGGAAAAAAAGTGTTTAAAGCTCTGACATATCTTAAAATAGCCAGAAAATAGAATTGCATGGTGAAACATGGTAGGTATGCCTAATGAACCAAATCACGACTGACACTTTAAGATACGATTGCAAAACGTAATATATGTAATGCTCAAGTAGAATATCTATCTGTACCGATTGTTATCGGCCAGTTCTCGAAAGTATTTTTTTTTAAATTCCTACTTGCATTATAGCTACAATTTTACGACAGAGTAAAGTGGTGCTTCAGTAAGAGTCGACCACCAATTTTATTGTGACCTTCACTATAGTTCTGTTTTTATTTCAGTATCTACTAATTGAAATTAAGACGTACCTACATCTGGCTGGGTTTTTCGTATTCCGAGGATTTTTTTTTTAATATATCCGGCAGGCTTTTCGTTTACTTAATTAACCAAATAATTTGAAAATCGTTTCAGGTACCTACATTCACAACAACATCGAGGACGCCTGTCCGAAACTGTAATGACTGAAGTAATAATAATCACTGCACGGAGGTCATGCGTTAGCAGAAAAATTATGTAGCAGCAAAATTTCCTTAGTTTTTCTTTTGTTAATGAAAAATATAATTTATTTTTTTAGGAATCTGTAAAAATTGTATAATATAGATGACTCATACCTTTACGAAATGGTAGGTAACTGATTTGCTACAATAAATGTTAATATGTAGGTTAAGATATTTTGCCTTTGTTTCGGTTAGGAACGAAAGTCGTTAATGATTCGTTAAAATCGTGTGCTTTTATTAATTTTATACTAATAATTACCTAGCTATATGACGACATAAAACTATATAGCTATGAAATAATAAATAGGTATATCGGACGAGAATGCATCCGTGCAACTTTAAAAATTATGACGCAATAACAAAATAGGTACCAACTGTGATTTCGAAATAACTGCGGGCTGTGTACTGTATGCAACATAAAAAAAACATATAACGGCTTCGTATCCTGTTTTGAAGGATTGGCGATACCTAATACTACAATCAAAATCGCTGGAAACAGACAATGGGCACAATTTCGGTTTGGTGATATTTATTGACCAAGAACCACTCACCAGCACCAAGATCAACGCGCAGAACAATGCAATCCAAATAGCGAACGAACGCACTTCACAGTTGTCAAACTTTGAAACAAACTTTTAACAAACTTGTCCGTACTTGACGGGACGGGAGCACGCGTGCGCGAAACCAAAACAACCGGAGGACGGATATCGGTCGGCGGAAAACCCCTCGGAAACTACGTCGCGGCGGCACGGGCGCCACGTGTAAATATTATGCTTCGGCTGGACAAAGGTTTTTGTTATCTAAAAACCGGTGTCAGCGAGCTGCGGCGCGCCACACGAACCTCCCGACTGGCGGTGGGCAGTGGAGTGGAGTGAGTGAGGCTCGCGCGGTGGCGGGGCGGTGGGGGCAGTGGAGCAGCCGCTGATAAGGCTCACGACGCCCCCCGGCACTGCCCCGGCGCCGCCTACGCCACACCCGCCACCAAAGCGCAGCCATCGTTGTCGTCCCAAATGCACTACTATGCACTTCTGCAGCGCCTATCACACGAGGTCTGGCTAAAATGGCTAGGAAAATTACTTGCTGTCACTTGATTTCCTGTAATGACTGCTTCAGACTTTGCTGATTGATGGCACACTGACTGAGTCAACACAAGCCCCAACGTGTTGAGGGTCGACTTGCCTTGGTTCGTCATAATGCGGTATGTAGAGCATTATTTGGTAGAGCATAACCTAATGGCTTGCCGCTCCTGCCGACAAAATACCTTGGTGGGGTTGGACCAAAGTGAGCAATACACACTTTTTGTGGGCCAGACAACTGGACACCAGACAATTCAACTGACAGGTTATGCGTTGACCTGTTCTAAAAAGTATTTTTTCTGGTTATGCTATTGACCGCTGCCGCCCGTCTGAATCTCGACATTTTGAAACACTACAAACCGGTCGACGCCACTTTCGTTCGAACCCTTAAACGAGCGGGACACGGCTGGTGATTGCGACACCGAAACTGCCGTCGCCGTGACACAGATAACTGAAACAATGCGCAGCCAACAAACGCAGGCCCATTTAAATGGATTCCTAATTGGGCGCTGACACCTGGACTAGATTCTCTCTACGTGCAATAAGATTCGATCGCTGTAGAAACGGACTAATTGAATGACACAACGAACGCTGCTGAAGGTAGAGACACAGTTGATACTCGCTGCAGTGTCGAAGTACAATCGGCACCAGGGTCAACGACGACGGTCAACATGACGCAGGTTGACCTCCCTTCTCGAGCGATACTGATCCGAGCATAACTCACGACCCGATTGACTAGTTGACACTGAAAACTATAATATCACACAAAAAAAACGGACATACGAAAGCTTTGTGTAATGTGGGTAAAAAATAAATACCAACTACCACAACTACCTACTAACACCGAAGTTGGTTAACAGACACTTAAAACACCAGATTTACGACGTACGCCACACACGGCGTTGAATTTACCAATTCGTAGATATTACCGCGCTGTCAAGTGATAATGGCTCACTGGACACCGTCTGCATTTTAAAGGTTTTCGCGCCACGAATGCTTTATATTATAATGAACTATGACCCATTTAAACCTAAGTTAATAACATTGAAAAGTCTAAAGCTAAAAAGTCAAGGAGCGAGAAACGAGTAATAGGAGAGTGAATACAAGTTCGACCAGTTGCATAAATGGTACAAGGAAACCTACGGTGAACTACACCGTAAATAGGGTACCTACCAGAGCGAGAAAGATTGAGGAAAAGTTAGAAAAAAATATCTAGATACTGGGTAATACCTAACGCAAAGCACGTGAACAGGATATATTAATCAATTTAAGAAGGATAAGACCTCATAAAGTTTGATCACCCCGACTCGAGTTCAGTGTGCTAAGTTGTGTAAACATGACAATGGTACGTGGGCGCGTGTTGATCAATGTGCAGAACGTGCTCATTCAATCAATATTGTATCGAATAATCCATAATTCCATACTTTAAGTTAAAAACTTAGTTTTACAAAAAATCGGCAGTCAAACTTGCCCACTAACTGAGATGCCGATCTTGAAGCATTGATCCTTACCTGGAAAGATAAAAGATTCATTAGAGAACGAGAATTTTTGATAAAAGTCGTGTAAACAAATATTTATGGTTATACTCGTTGATTCATTTTAGAAAGCGTGAACTGCGTAAAAATGCAAACGCAACATACATACTTCGGAATTTAATTTAGTTTGCAAAGAATGTAACAGAACGTCGTAAAGTAGAGATATATGGCACATTTATAAAGACGACAATAAAAAATGTTCAAGAGTAAACCCGATGCGAATCAGGAGAATGATTTAAATATCAGCTCAAAATTGCAACCGCTGTCGTAAACATTTACGAGTGCATTACTCTCGAATACTCTCGAGTCGATAATCGTCAGTCAACCAAGTACGATCCTGTGTGCTAATGAAATAGTCGATTTAGGCTTGAATTTTTTGTAAAAATGGAATGTACCACTTAAAAGATATGAAGAGGATTGTTTTCTTCCGTTCAGTTCGCAAGTATTTGGATGCACAAATGTCAAGAAGTTCACAAGTAGTTGAATGTGAGCAGTGCAAAATGTCTACCGTACCATATTCCGCTGCAGGAACTAAGGCCTCTTCTTCGGGATTGAGCTTGGAGCTTCATACACCACGTTGCTCCAATGCTGGTTGGTGGATTTTAACGACTACCATCAATTGATGGCAACCGTGCCCGACAGCTTAGAGTGCTGTACGAGGCAGAGATATAGAGAGAGAAAAAAACAAAACGTCTACCTTTGAATAAGCATAAGATTTTACATATTGTTCGACGTTATATTAATATAAGGAAAAAAACCCACACAAAGCCTCGACAATGAGGTAGTTAAAAATCTCGAGAGAAACACCACAAAGACGTTTTTGTGTTACACATTAAAATTAATGTCATATAACTCAGGTCGGGCGAGAAATCTCGATGCACGCGTTGCGCCCTCATAAATTGTGAGATTAATCTTTTCAAATAATTTGACCTTACTTTGGACGAGGGTCCATCATTAAATAATGGCTTCGGTATTGGGACAGGCGCTTCCCATTGTGCCGTCTATCAAAATTTACTTCTGAGGCAGAAGTGGTATTCAAATCAGGGCTTTGACACGCTCTATGGAATTTTAAGAATGTTTTATATCTGGCTTTTGCCTTATAAAAGTAAAAAATAAAAAGCAACAAACTTTCCCACGTGTTCTGTGCTAATTTCTTTCACAAATTTTAGACTGTTTTCTTTTTAGAGTTAGATGGGTTAAACTAAATATTAAATAGTTTTAGGTTCCATACACGAAAAAGGAGCTGATTTTTTTTTACCCTAGCATGTGTGTTGTCTAAAATTCATCGAGTAAGTATAGAGTTCAAATATATTTTTTTACCATTTTTATTTTCAAAAATAAAGAAATTCAAGACCTGCAAAGTTTTTAGACCATTATTGTTACGGGGTCTATTTTGAAAGAAAAACTTAACTAACAAGGAATTTTTGTATATATTATCCACCATATTATACAGTATTTAAACAACAAATACTGGAAATTTCGATTCGTAATGCAGTTTGTAAACTGTGATCAAAACAAGCAAATATTATTTTTTCAAGGGATAAGTTGTTGCGATGACTAGCTTGTTTCGGTAACATAAGTAACACAAATTTATTGTGTGGTGATCAGAACCCTCGATGTAGAGTCCAAAGCTCATTTAGGCCTAGCTTTTTATTCTTTTTATAATTTGTTTTTTTTATTATTTGATGCATGTGTTGCTAAGGGTGCTAACCAGTAATTGGGCAGCCATAACTACATCCTACTGTTAACTATGTAATGTTGTGTCCTGGTGAATAACATAATTCGATACAATATTTAATGTAGAGCTTTTTGAGACAAGAATTATTTCAAAGAAATTGTGTTAAAATATAATATTATCCAAACCAGTAACAAACATATTTGTGTAATGCGAAATGTGCCTACGTATATATAATATTGCATTGCACGTTTATGGCTTATGCAATAAACGTCTTAATGTCGAAGCGGTAAAGTGCAATATTGTTAAGGTTACAAGTTGGTGCACGTGTGACAACGTTGTATCTGACATCTTTTAATATGGCATTCAAAGCGGAAACGAGTAAAATGTCAGCAAACCACGGTGTTGGCTAAGCGATTTTCCATATTTGGAACAACCATAACTAGTTGTATAATTTGCAGACATTATGGATAATTATCGTGGCGTTATACGCGTAAATACTACGCAATTTTAAATAACAAAGAAAACTCATAAGCTCGCCATTACATTTTCTTTGTGTGATAGGTGGACTATGTAGTGCTTCGTTCACTAGTTTTCCGCCTACGGCTTCGCACGCGTGGTCAAGGTACAGATCGTGTCTAACTTTATGACGGATGTTTACCACGATTCTTCCCCTTCGTCCAGATGGCACCCCGAATGCCACTGCCGCCATGTACTGCTACGTAGAAGACTCTTGTGGTAGAATTTTGCTTCCGACTTATAGCACTAAAATAGCTACTGTTAATACCCTAGTTTACCTATCGTAACCTTTTGTGTAATAAATCTGGCCATATAACGTAATTCTATACTAAAGAAAAAAAAAAACATTTGAAATGGACCAATGGGTTTCGGGTTATCTATACTAATATTATAAAGCTGAAGAGTTTGTTTGTTTGTTTGTTTGTTTGTTTGTTTGTTTGTTTGTTTGAACGCGCAAATCTCAGGAACTACTAGTTCGAATTGAAAAATTATTTTTTTGTTGGATAGTCCATTTATCGAGGAAGGCTATAGGCTATACTACATCACGCTACGACCAATAGGAGTGGAGCATCAATGACAAATGTTGCAAAAACGGGAAAAATTATTCCTTTTGAGAGCTTCCGTCGCGCGCGCTGCGTAAACGGTTAATGTTAAGCAAAAATCATGTATCACGGAATTGTTCCCCTTTAAATGTTCTAACTAAAAGTCTGCGACAGCATATGTTTATCTTTTAAGGTTAACTTACTATAACCTTTTTTATGACAATAAAATTTGTTCTAACATAATGTACGATTTGTGAAGATGTTTTTTAAACGTGATATTAATCCTTATCAAATTAAATACGTTAGTTGTCTTTAAGCATTTCATGCATATTATAATTGCCTTTTACACCATACAATTTAAATTAATATCTTAACAGTTTTTATTGAAATTTATGTTTTTTGATTTTTTGACATTTACGTTAAAATTAATGAAACTATAGCGGGAGAAAATAAATTCGCTGTCTGCCTCTGTTCGTTAACTTTTTACTTCCAAACCAATAGACTTTGATACGGTTTTTAGTAATATCTTATTTTCTTATTATCTTATAATCTATTAATCTATATAATAGAAATACTTATTATAAAGCTGAAGAGTTTGTTTGTTTGATTGATAGATAGATAGATTTATTGATTGATTGCGTGATTAATTGATTGATTGATTGATTGCTTGCTTGCTTGATTGATTGATTGTTTGTTTGTTTGTTGGTTGGTTGGTTGGTTCTTTCGTTCGTTCGTTTGTTTGTTTGTTTGTTTGTTTGTTTGGATGTGTTAATCTCTGAAACTACCAGTCGGATTTGAAAAATTATTTTTGCCTTTGATAGCCTGATTCTAGCGGAGAGTTATAGGCTATATACATGAAAACGAACTGTCTGTCTATTCGAGGAAATCGGCTTCGGCCAAAACGGCTTAACCGATTTTGATGAAACTTTACACATATAACAGGATGTAATCTTTTGACTACACCCTTTCCTTAAGTGATATACAGAACTTTTTGTATGTCTGTCTGTACGTCCATATGTCTAAACCGATTTAAATGAAACATCAATGAATATGAAAAGAAGGTCGTTAAAACTAACAAATGTTGCTTTTTGTCGGTCTGTCTGTACGTGTATCTGTCTATTTGAGCTAATCTGCAAAACGGCTAAACAGATTTTAAGGAAACTTTGCAGACGGGAAAGAAGGTTGTCAAGATAGTTGACATTAGCTTCTTTTTGTCCGTCTGTTTGTCTGTACGTCTATTCAATTCAATTTTATCTATTCGAGCTAATTTCTAATACGGCTGAACAGATTTTAATGAAACTTTGCAGACGTGAAAGAAGGTTGTCAAGAGTGTCCTAAGCTACTTTTTGTGTTTGTCTGTCTGTCTATCTGTCTGTCGTTTGTCCTCACTGATCTAGCAACGTACAGCCGAAAGTACTAAGTCTAGGAAGCTTAAATTTGGAACATAAGTTTATTTTATAACGTGAGCATTAAGTTAAGAAAGGCTTTTTTAGAAATTTCAAACTTAAGGATGGGAATGGAGGGACTTAAATAATGACGTGTTTCAGGGTTTTTAGATTTCCACATTTTAAGAGTGGGAAACGGGAGATGAAAAATTGTATCGGTTTTTTAAAAGGTGGAAGGGGAATGAAGATTGAAAGTTTGAATGGGTGTGACCAAAATTGGTTCCAGCAAAAAGTACGTATAAACCATCTCGAACGTTAATAGTACCTATAACAGGAATTTGTAGTCTACGCAAGCGAAGCTGCGGGCGGTCGCTAGTAAAATAATATACAGACAGAGAGATGTGTTCTATAATATGTATGGATCTGTAGTCATGCATACTTTTTTGTTGCCAATCATTCTTCGACGTATAATCAACCTTGGATGCACCAGTCCGAACTAAAATACGCAATGAAGCAGCGACAATTTGTAGTCTTCAGCATTTACCGTATAAAGCAATGACTGTGCATCACCCACTTTTGCGTAGAATTTGTTATGTATCCAATAGCTACCTAATCTAAGATCCTCAGAAGTATAGACGATAAGTAAATATCTATGAGGTCGTTAAACTAGATCAATACGTAGAAGTTAGTTCGGAGGTCGCGAGTGCATACGCAGTAAGCAGGCGGAATGTCCGACGCGCGGCGCGTGCCAGTAACGTGACTCACGGCAGCGTCCGCTGGACTTAGCTGGACCCGGCCTAACGGTGCGAGTTATAGAGCGCATTCCCCGACAAAAAACAGGTCAAGTGCGAATCGGTTTTCGTTTTACAGGTGTTCCTACGCACTGTCACATTACAAGGCATTTTTCATAATTTTTTAAAATTTTTTTGTAAAAAGATTATCAAAAATGTTACTTTTGAAGTAAACATTTTCCTTCACATTTTCGGTCTTTAGGAAAAAAGGTGCTGGGCAAGCTTATTTTTAGAGTCTTATGATACCTACTAAAACCGAAAAACCATAAATGTATTTGTAAGAAAAAAAAACTTAGATTATTTTCTTTTCAGCATCTTCACTCCACTGTCATATTTAGAAGATTCGATCGTCTGTTACATTCAATTTGACAGGATGCCACGATGGTGTGTAATAAATATGCAAATCACTACAAAATTCCATCTCAGTATTTTTGCCTTGAACTTTGGTATAGGCACGAACAGTGCACAGTTTCGAAACAAATCCGTCGAAGTTATTTCTTTGTTCGATATCAGATTAATTGATACTAGTTGATCGTGATATGACCATATGAATGAGCTGACGAACATGAAAGTGGGTAGATTGTGTAAAAATGAGACGAAAAAGGATGAATGGAAGAAAACATAGATGTACATCACTGGGTACAGATTGGTCGTCATGATAGCCAAGTATGGGCCAAACGATCAAATCACATATAAACAAAAACAAAGAAAGGCTTTGAAAGAGAGTAGTAGAACAATTGATAGAGTTATGTGACGATTCGTCACAAAATAAGCGGACAATTAGCAACTATGTGATACCGCATCCATATCAATGGAGGAAACTTACATAATATATTACTTTAAATAATCCCGTCAAAATCAAAATAGTCAAAATATATTTTAAACTATTGAACATCCAAGACTTTGTTCACATGGCTTTCTTGTTTTCTATTATTTTTCAATAAAACGCTTATAAGCAAGAATACCCTAAATATTTCTGGAATGAAAAATTGCCTTTAAATTCACAAAAAAATCCTCTACCTGCCAGTGAAAGTTCCTTCAAAATTGGTTTCAAACAAAGTCCGTCAAAACAAACAACAGACAGACATAAACGCGCACTTGGGTTTTGGTTTCGTGCTAATAAACACAAGAAAAGTACTTATTTCGAAATCACAGACAGACACTACAATTTATTTGAAATAATTTCAAATAAAAAAAAATAACTATACCATTCTAATATCACATAGTTATAACAACAGAATGTTTTTGCAAATGGAATTCGTCTTTTTGGATTTCCGAATGGAATGTTTCCTGAACTTCACTCTCTATTTAATAAAATAGATAGACAAGCGAATCAAACACGTTAAATTAGAAATGGATGGCAGTTTGATTAATTTTGGTATACATCTTCTTGATCGTATCACAATAACCGGCCATAAGTTATAGATATTGAAGATCAAAGGCTGAACAACGGTTTTTCACGAAAATTTCGCTTTCTATCAAACAGGAGTAAAAGCTGATAGCGGTTATTATAAAAATTATAACTGGAAAAGTATATTAAGAATCCATAGATTTTACACAGATACGTGTACACAGATTTTACGGGCTCTTTTTTGTCTAAAACGGCAGAGGTATATCTAAATAATTTCTTTTGTCTTAATGTTACAAATCAGACCAAGAGACCGTTCTACTATGACGTAAAGATAAAAGTTCAAATAAATAGTGAACAAAGTAGGAAATTAAGCAACTTTAAACGATCACGAACGTGCAACGAACCTGTCTCAAATTTATAAGGCCCCATAGGGCCATGGTTCGAATCCGGGCGTGTACCAATGAGTTTTTCTGACTTAAGTACACAATATCACTGACACCGTGCTTCGGAGGGCACGTTAAGCAGTCGGTCCCGGACGCTGTCAATAGATGGCGGTCGTTACAGTTCCCAACCCGCAGTGGAGCAGCGTGGTGGACTTAAGCTCCAAGCCCCCCTCCTCACTCTGGAGGACATCCCTGGGGGAGGCCTAAGCTCCTGCAGTGGGGTAAAAATGGGCTGATGATGTGGAGTGAAACGATCACCACCCAAAATATTTATATGTAATATTTGAACGACTCCTAACGCTTAGAAAAACAAAGAATTCGAAAACTATTAGATAAAAAAACACTTGCGCAGGCGCCTCTTAGTTGATAAATCTCGCTCTGCGCACGCTACAAACAAAGGTGTTGTTCATCTGGGGGCACGGTCGTGCCCCCACCAAGTCGAGCGAAAAAGCGTCACGGCGGCCGTACCATCCTTTTCTCGAAGCAATTCAGACCATTTTCGACCCCCTGTAACTTCGTTGTGGATAAACCTAGAAGACTGAAATTTTCAGTAACCATGCAGGCATATTATATAAGCATATTTTCAAATTTCATTCAATTTGAATCAGTATTTTTAAGAAATTATAACGGGTCAAATTTCTTCATTTTGTCACTCACTGACTCACCGATCATCAAAATTCTAAGGCACTTCTAGCAGACCTAGAAGCTTCAAATTTGGAATATAAGTAGTGTTTGATGTATGAATCAAGGAAAAACTAAAAAATCTAGAAAAGACCGCAAAGAAAATTAAGCCCATAAGAAAAAAATAAGAAAATAATACAAAAATAAGAAAAGTTCATAAGTCAGAGAGAGGGCTTTAAGAAAATTCGTTGCTGGTAGATATACATATATACAATAAGTAGAAGGTACCGAAAAGGAAAAAAGTAGAACTGTCTACAAAATACAAAAAGAAATGAGATCCCATCAAAAACAATACTTGTCAAAAAAACCAAGTCTCGCAACTCAGTTGTTCTGCGGTAAAAAGTTGTGAGATCCATGTAATACCAAGTCGGTTATTAATTTATAAACAGCATCTTATAGTGACGCATATCAATATAAAAATTCTTTAATGTTTTATATAAATATATTGAGACTTGGCCATCGCCTGAAAACACGTGTAAATTCAATCGCCTGAAAACACATGTAAATTCAATTATTTAGTGCGATGGCCAAGTCTCAATATATTTATATAAAACATTAAAGAATTTTTATATTGATATGCGTCACTATAAGATGCTGTTTATAAATTAATAACCGACTTGGTATTACATGGATCTCACAACTTTTTACCGCAGAACAACTGAGTTGCGAGACTTGGTTTTTTTGACAAGTATTGTTTTTGATGGGATAAACCTTGACCAAACTACACTCGTCAGGACTTTATCAGTGGGCACCGTTAGAGTAGTTCTAAAAGTTCCTATTCCATCATAATGGAGGCGACAACTAGCTTATCTGCAAATGGAGTAGCCACTAAAAAAGTCACATTTATTGCCCCACGAAACATTTGTGTAAACATCAAAATTAAAATCCACGAAGTTAGTTATGGCCACTTAAGCTCAAAGATAAATTCGACACAACTCAAAGCCTATTTACGGTGGTCTGTTTTGTCCGTCTTTTGAGACTAGCTGGTTTCGTGTAATTGAGTCGCACAAACACAAAGTGCGAAACGTGCTTTGCGATGACGTCATCCTATTCGCAGGTGCGCTGCGCCAGTTTTTTGTGCGGCTCATAACTATCTAAGTTGTACACATTGTATTGTACTGTACTTTTAAAATGATTAAAATTTCATTATAACGATCCACTGCTGGAGTACAGCCATTCCTCAAAATTGAGATAAGGAATTTGGATTATAATTTGGAGCACAACGCTAATCCGGTGCGAATTAGAGGTTGAATTAATTAATCTATATACATAATGAAATTGTATACAATACCACTTTAAAAAATGACCGGGAGACGTGAAAAATAAGTAACAGAACTTAAAAATCCAATTATCGAAATTTTTTGTATGGTTATCGGTTTGTTTGTTGGTTTGTATGTGAATAACGTAAAAGCCGTTCATCGGATTCAAAATCTAATTACTGTAAAATATGAAGCTTAATTTTGTGTATCATTTCGTGTTTATTTCATCAAAATCGAGCCACATAATCGATAGATATTCAATTTTTAATTTTTGTCAGACACTTCATACCTACTACCACGCTGCGCTGCCCGCTGGCTGCCGTGCCGCAACGCCCGCCGCGTCACGCGTGCCCGGTGTTGCGGGGGACAGACTCATGTTACATTTTATAATCGGCTGAAATAGATCTAAATTCACGCGAAGTCGCATTTGTAATAATCATATTGAACTGGATTTTGTTTTCCGATAAGCAAAGTTGACAAAGTTAATTCCAAAACCGCAGAAACACCGTACGTAGTTCACAGAATTAGCAATTCCAAATGCCGATTAGCAAGCCATATCGTTACTAGAACAGACTTATATGTTCCGGACAAGTAGCATGGTACGACCTACCACTAGGTGGGTCTGACGACCTAATAAAGGTGATAAGCCCCTGCGCCGTGCCTGTCTTGGAGTTTTTGCGCCTGAGACACGCGAACGAAACCACTAAGTTGCATACACACTAAAAAAACCGCGATGTATATAATAAGGATAAAGGACTAATATAAAGGTTTAAATCTATGTTCTTATTTATTAGTTCGTACACTGACATCGAATGAAGATCACAATCTGAGCAGTCGAGCTATTAGTGGATATGGTATGTGTCATCGTAGCAAATTGTTTGCTTCCGATGTGGTTTTGAACCGGTGATTCACATTTTCTTCGAACCGGAGATTATTTCACACATGGTCCGGGGCGTAATCGGTCGTAACGCGATAACCGAATTTTATTATTTGTATAGTTTTACCTCGTTGTATTACGTAATGCAATTGAACTTTGTCAAACCAAAATTCTTGCGTTATTAAAACAATCGGAAAACTGCGTGTCAGACACGCATCAACACACAGAATTAAAGTTAGACTTAAAACTGCTAATATCTAAAATACTTGTAAATATATCTTGTTGATAACGATTATTGGTTATATTCAGATTTTTTGAGCACACGATTGAAAAGTTAAAACAAACGGTAAAAAATTGTGGGAGCTCATACACGATTATTTTACGCGAAATTTAATCCGAAATATAAGTCATACCTATAGAAATCCATTTTTAATTTTTTTATTATTTACTTATATTAAGGAGAACCAACAGTTACACACAAATGAAAATAATTAGCAGTGAGTGGTTAACAGTCAACCATTTATAGGGTCGCGAAAAAATATTCATCCCATGAATTTGTAACTGCTACGGAACGCTAAAAAACCTCTATCATGTGATTATTTTCTTTTTATTTTCATATTAAACAGGTATCACCTACTAACATCAATTGAATTTATAAATAAAATGAGGTTGCTAATTGTTAAAAACTTCTGAACATATTTATTTTGACTCATTCTTCGCATTCGTCTTACCTATGGATCTCCATCAAAGGTACTACCGATTTTTGCCTATTTCATACCTTTAAACTGCTCAACGTCCAGCTCCAAGACCACACCATTTCACTCAACAGGAGGCCAAACTGACTATAGTTATATGGATTGATTTTGTTATACTTTTGACGATACGTGTAGTTGTAGTAACAGACATAGATGTACATTATTTAGGATTGTCATAGAGTTTTTTTTATATTTATTCAGGAAACAAAAACAGACGTTTGCATGGATCACACTAACAAAAAATAAACATAAAATTGAGAATATTGTAACGTCCAACAAAATGCTTCCAAATATTAACTATCTATAGTCACCAGTCACACAGCAAAATAAAGTAAAAATTAAGCAAAAAATTAAATAAAAAACCAGTTAATACAACTAGAATAAACAAAAATAACAAACGAAAACAGTGTTAGCAACAACAATATAAATAAAATTTAAATACACTCATTAAGAACTTTTTTGAAGGAATATAAAAATAGTGATACTGTAAATCGATGTGCGCGAAATTATTCACAATAGAATAGACATATACGTTCCAATTCAGGAAGATTTATTTAGACCTAGTGTAATTAAAACATGTTTTGTCCTTGACTTTCAGTATGACACTAATGTTTGAAAAAAAAAAGAGATAAAACCTATTCACTATATAACTATAACTAAGTAAGTTATGATTGTCACGTCCTATGATTATGTCATTACGTTTGATATTTTATAGTAGATTACTGCCGCGGCCCGCAAGTGCAGCATAACCGGACGATCGTGAGTATGCGGGCCGAGGCACAGCCGAGGCACGCATCACAGAGTCCGGTTACGCACAATTGTGGCCAAGGCTTGTATAGTACTTTTCTCAAAGATGCATGTAAATTAAAACAATAACATAATAACATAAATGTTTATTAAAAATACAATTATAGAAGGTACAGTTTTGAAAATTGAAAGTGGATTTCCCAGGAATGGTATTAGTTTGTGACATTTCCAGATATTGTTCCAAGTTTATATTATGTTTCATTAGTATCGTACATTTTAACACGGAATATAATAAATACCCAAAGTGTACTTGGTTTTACTTTTGTTGCCATTTTACCAAAATAAGTTAAGAAAACGTTTCCAGGCGATTTAGATTCACTTTCGTTTTTCCGTTTAAAAAATTTTTCATACGTTTTCATGTATCTGTCCTTCGATTTCGGTAGTAAACAATTTTCAATAATAGCTTTTGCAGCTTCTTGTATTTCAGGTTGAGTTAAAATGTCTTCATCACTCGTAGAACTCATTTTGAATAATTATAGTAGGTAAAGTTAACATCATTTTATTGACGACTGTATTACAATAATAAAAATAGTTTAGGTAATTTTGCCGCCAATTCACCGAATTCCAATGTCGATTTCTTTTTTTTTTTTTTTACTTTTTTAAGTCCATTTAATGGCGCATTCTTTTTGTTGTGCCAGTTCGAAATTAAAACTTAGTTGATTTATCTCTTTAGTTATCAAAGTTCGGGTTTAAAAGAGTTCGTTCCATTTTTAAACGAACTCTTCGAATACTTATTTTACCGCTCGAGCACGCCTGCTAAAAGATTGCGGGACACTTTCTGGTCTAGTACTGCAAGTATGATTTATCCCAAATTTATCCCAAAAAAGGTTGTGCAAGATATGGTCGTATATCGTAGCATCTTTGAGAAAAAATTATTAATAATAAGTTTATGTCAGTCAAATGACATGTTATCAAAAAGGTATGCTAGTATACCAAAATAATTTTCTCGACAATCATAGTCGTCAAAGTCAAAGCATAATTTTCTAATTTGTAAACATGTCTACACCGACACAGAGACGACGTTAAAATTCCAAAATCCCTAGTGTGTATACTGACGAAATGTATACAGCGCGGTCTTAATGTATCTCAGGTTTCTCAGGCTACGCGATACGTTGCATTTCTACGTCGTCACTTGTACTCTGGCACCGTTCCGAGAAGTGTCGCGTTCGAGCCGATGTCAACTACAGTAACCCACAGAATTGGCCACATCCGTCGAATCTCATTAGCAAAATAAGTAACAATCAAACGCGGCTAGCAGTGTCGCGAGAGGTCAGTCGTTGGAAACATACGATGCCTAAATAATACGTCTCTTCATACGTATATCAATCTAGTCTAATTTTACAGTCGAGTTTGCGTTCTAGGAATTGTTTTTGAAGTTCAAATAACAGGAAAACAAGTTTTTGTGGTTTGAGTGGGCGCGTGGTTTAAATAAGAACAATAATTTTATACCATGAAAGCATGGACGTACATAAAGATTTCGTGTCGTGACCACGAAAATGTGGGGAAAAAAATATACGCCACTTAATGTTTTGACATAGGTAGTACCGTGAAGTAGAATTCGGTGTGACGCAAATATAAAAATCGCACTGAAAAAACGATGATTTTGAAATTACCTACATTTCATGTGTATTTCGACGTGATTATAACAAAATGTTCGAAAAAAAAAAACGATAATAATGACATATGGTGTGTCTAATCTGTGAAGTGGATCATTTTGCTCACGTTTTAGATAGTTACGGAGTACGAGACGCTCCATCTTGTCGATTCTAATATCTAAGCATAAAAGATGCTAAACATATGGGTATCAAAAATTCTCATTGTTTTATTTTAAAAAGGCGTATTAAAGCAATATAATATACAGATTAAATTAGGTTCAAGCATTTATTTTAGATTCGTGATAGCCCAAAGCGCAACGAACCTGTCTCAAATTTATAAGGCCATAGGGCCATGGTTCGAATCCGGGCGTGTACCAATGAGTTTTCTGACTTAAGTGCGTAACTATCACTGACTCCGTGCCTCGGAGAGCACGTTAAGCAGTCGGTCCCGGACGTTGTCAATAGATGGCGGTCGTTACAATCCCCAACCCGCAGTGGAGCAGCGTGGTGGATTTAAGCACCAATCCCCGTCACCCCAGGGGAGGCCTAAGCCCCTGCAGAGGGGTAAAAATGGGCTGATGAAGATTTATTTGAGATTGTATAGATCGTACTCAAAGTTAAACACTTAATAGAGTAAGAGGGGGATCCATTTCTTATCCTCCTCTGTTATCAGTTTCTTTTCTGCTTTTTATTGTTTGTCATTTCAAAACTGAAGTGAGAATATTAAGACAAATAAGCTTCAATTATGAAAAATCCTTATTTTGAA
Organism: Luffia ferchaultella; assembly: GCA_949709985.1. Classification (NCBI taxonomy): domain Eukaryota; kingdom Metazoa; phylum Arthropoda; class Insecta; order Lepidoptera; family Psychidae; genus Luffia; species Luffia ferchaultella. Next base: position 7,059,259 of record OX453256.1, on the reverse strand, counting down.
ATCACAGACAGACATTTTTTTATTTATTTACATGACGTATTTACGTAAGTTGTTTACTGTTTTATTTTGCTTATAATAAATTGACATGATTTTAATCAGACGAGTAACTCGGACACATATTTTTATTAATTCCCGATCTCAAGTCGCATAAGGTACCTACCTATTTTTATATGTGCCTGCCTGTGTATCAGACGAAATGGTAAGTAGGTAGATATACCTACTTAATGGGGTATGAAAGCTGTTTTCGTCATTCATAATTGGATATAATTAAAAACCAGAATAATTTAATTTCAAAACGATATATGGATTACATAATACACCGAAATCAGCTCAATAGGATCTGATTTCAATAGTTACGTTAGAGCGTTTAGAGCGGTTAAAAAGAAAACTTTCACTTTGAGTGTTGACGTCAACGCGTTAGTTAACGTTTCCGAGCTGCCTTCGGGGAAATCCCGGACCTTCGTGGAAGGAACGCAACGCGGAGACGAGGCCGGAGAAATTGCACAACTAAAAGTCGGTCAAGTCCGGTACAAGCGGTTCTTGAACCTCTGGCCACACTTAGAGCTGAGCTGAGGTGTATGTGTGTTATAATCCATTCACTCCGAGTTGCACTGAAAGTCGCAACCATAATCAAATATGAACGTAACTTGTAGTCCTACACAGAGAAAAGTGTTCTTTAAGTGTTATGATGATTGACTATCAGAAGAGCGATGGATGATCGCGTTATCATAATAAAAATTATGAGGAATACAGCATAATTTATGGTTCCTGTTCTATCTTTATCACGTGTTTATGCTGACGCGTATATTTTTTTTTCTTCGTATTTTTCGTATTTTATGTTTCAATCATCCATTGCTTTGTTGATAGTGAATTGTCATGATATTACCGAACACTTTTCTCAGGGTAACTAGTTTCCTGATCTGAGTCCATGTGATTTCTTTTTACGAGGATACATTTAAAAAAAGATCATTTGACAAAATATGATGCTATAGAACGCATAAAAGCATGCAAATGTTGAGCGATGTCAGATATAATAATAATATCTGGAATATTTCACACACCGTCGTCTAATCTCAAACTATGCACCGCCTATACTATGAGTACTACACAACTGATATTTCATATTTAGTTTTTTTTGTAATAAAACATATTTAGATAATTTACACCCAGACACGAAACAATAGACATGTTCATACACACAAATATTTGTCGCAGACGGGAATGGAATCCACGACTATTGGGTCTGCAATTGGCGTCTCTGACCACTAGATCAATAGGTCACTAATTAGAGCACACATTGAGCCTTATTTGACTTTAAAAATTATTTTCATATTAAACACCTATTAGTTATCATTACTGCGACATCCACCCACATTTGAAATTTCAAATCAGTGTGCCGAATTCGCTAAGACATTTCAAAAGATGGGTCATAAAGTACTCTTTTTCATTAAAAAAAAATAGGAAGTGGTCTCCAGCACCCCCGTTATAAAAATGTTCAAAAATGTTATCAAATTCTGTAGAAAATCAAATGCGAATTGGCCTATGTTTTAGGAGTTTATTTACACTTGGTCATTTTATAGTGAATTTATTCCAATCAAAATGAACACACTGCACAGATAGTAGACGTGCTACAAGTAGCATATCATGCATTTTATTGACTCGTATGCACGTGTAGGTATTGCACGATTATCGGCGGTGCCGACGCAACTATTTATAAAGTATTGGTTTTATAACACGTTGGAGTGCAAGACCTCATAACCCACTTTGAACGATTTTGCTGGAAACGCAAGAACAATTGTTTGGAATATTTATATAAGCAAACTGCTGCAATGTTGTTTCTTCGGAATGCAAAACGAATCCCCTTTTTGTGGGTCATGAGGCATTGCTCTTTGAGTTTTGAATTTACAAATAATATTTATAACTGTACAAATCGTGATCATTTTTTGATGAATCGCGTCGCTTGACGCTCTAGTCATATCCAGGGTTTAAAGCTTTGGTTGGGCATAGGTTGCCGATCTAGACGGCAAAAGTCCGGTTCTTGTGCAATCGATTGCCCTCTATTCGTAATACAAATACGGATTTTACAATATAATTCAAGCATTAAGCTATCTAGTAACGTCAGAAGATAAATCTGAACATACTGAATGGGCATTGTTTTTAAATGTATCATAAAAAAAATCATATCTAATTGTGATTATTAGGTATTCACCACCAAATTACGATGAAATGTAGAAAATTAAAAAGTAGTTTACAATTTAGTTCCGTATAAGAATTATTTACCAAATTACCTAACAATATTTACAAAATTACAACAATAAATTGATACAAAGTGACGTCAATGTGACAAAACCGCAGTCGCAGCGTTCATTAATATTTTACTTCTTTAACGTAAACAATGATTTGTGGTCTGGTGTACGCAAATGGTTCATCCAGAAAATGAAGGTAACTGAGGTTCTGATAAACCTACCTACGTTGAAAAACTACCACAAACCAGTCACGTCTCGCCAAGTTCGTGTCGAGAGGAAAAGTTTATATAAATTCTATAAAACAATAGTACCTACCTACCTATACGTGACGATAATGGTGTCGGCATTCGACCTACATTTAACATTTACGTGGTTTTAGTTCAGAACAGATACTTACCTACTCTTTTATAAAATGTCATAAAAACTCCAGTATAGTTTATTTAGAAAAATTTTCCGTTCAATATAGAACTAGTGGATTTATTGAAAATTCACGGTCAACAGCGCGCGCGACTCGATTCTCAGAAGTCTTGTTACAGGATGACGTAATGCCACGACGTCACCGCTTGGCACGATCCGTGACGTAATTCAACGAAAGAAAAAGTTGAAAAGCGAATACTTATCACGCGTGTGATACATACATAATTATTGCGATCATTAACCAAACTGACTTTACTGAATTTAGATATGAGTAAAAATTGTAATTTCTTTATACTGCATACCTATAATATTTGTATAGAGAGTCGGCGTCAAAAAACGTAGATAAAAAATATCACCTAACAGTTCGGTCATATTTCACGCACACAATAACTGTTTGCACCTGGTTAGTATGGTGTTGCGAGAGTATGTGGTCTGATGATTCACACATACAAGTATGGAAAGTTGACCTGTCATTTTTGTTGACATTGTATTGCGTTGCGAGGGTCCATCCAGGCATTATAGTATAATCAAAGGTAATGTAATTTTTTTTATGACATTGAGCTATCTCATTTTTCTTGAAGGTTACTAAGGTATACTGTAAACTGGGTATTTGCCTCAATTCGTTCTCAGAAATGAGAAAAAATTTTGATACGAGGCCAAATTTCAATTTAAAATAACATTGATACAATATTTCCTTCGATTTGTATGGCAGCTCTTAAAGGTAATTAAATGCGAATTTATTTTATAATGAAATATTTTATGAAAATTTTGAGAGAATAATAAAAAAATATATATAACTTAGTAAAGTTGATTCACCGATTACAATGTCATTTTGCGTATTTTAATGGAATTTTTTAAATGACAAAATAATCGTAAAACAACCGTTCTGTAGTAGGTATCTAATTTTGCAAACGATAATTTGTATTACGCAACTATGTTTAATGATATCAAAATTATGCAGCTAGAATTTTAATCCTAAACCCTTTTCGGGAAATAATAGAACAAACAGTTCAAATGGTTCTCAGATACAAAAATAATTTTTTTTTTTTTAATAAACGAATACTGCCATCTATCGGAAATTTTGAGTACTGCTTCTCATCAATATAGTCAGTGACGTACTACTATTTGTTACAATATTTTCTCGTGTATTTAATGCAATTTTAATGTTAATCTCACAAATATTTATCCACCTGCAAACGCAGCTGTTCATCTAAAAATTTAAAATTAATTGTTGACGTGATCGCATCTTAAGATCGAGAAAGATATTGTCGTCTCTTTCTTTCCTTCACAGCCAATCACATAATACGTCACAATGATAGAACAAGTTATTCGTCGACGTCGACCGTAACCAACTTAAAAATATCTATAACTTGAGCAATCAAAGTTTAAACAACTATTTTATATTATAATTTCTATGTACGTAATTATTTATTAATAATTTATTATTTCACTACTTTTGGTAACCTTCATTGGAGTAGGTTTTTTTTTTTTTTTTTTAATTATTTGGATTTAATAAACCCATATAATATGTACAACTTTCTAGAAAAATTCGTAAAACGAAGATACTAGAAAAGAAACTCACCATCGGTTTGTTATAATCTTCCGTTTGGTATTCGAACATTGTTGCGAACATTAGATCTTCGTGCTCGCCCGTTAGAAGATGATAAGGCACCAACTGAGACATGAAGCTGAATTTGAAAATGTCCCACAGATCGAATATTACAAACAAAATAGTTTTACAGCGCGCGTGCGATACTGATAACGCGTATGACTCACTTAACAGCAGGCCACAGAGTACGTAACTCCATACGACTTGATATCAGACTGAACGACTGCCACCGCCCGCAGCCGGTTTTGTAAGAAGGCTGGGCCGCTAACGCGCACGCGCGAATTTTACTTCCATAGTCCAATATCAAAACGACTTAAGGCAAAGTATTTCAACTATCCGCGAACTGAGCCAAAACTTCACTTTTTTCGATTTTTTGCTGAAAAGTTATTGCTTCCGTGAATCAGTGGATAGTTCTTTTATGAGAAGGACCGATGATTATGTTGGCACGAGCTCATGAAGCGAAATGTGAATTGGGATAAGTCACCGATAAGTGAAAGATAAACAACAGCGGACACCGGAAGTAATACTTCTTCTACCTTTTAATTATTGGCGTTTTCCGCTATAGCGACTTCGCCAAAATAATAGTGAAATGGATTTCATGCAAGCCACAAGCCATGACCTATTAACGACAGCAACGACAAGCGTTTGCCAGTTGGATATTATAATTCAAAACAGATAAAAGGATACAAATAAGTTCTTTAATTTACCTTATATTCGTAAACAGTTTTAATTGTTCTAGCACGTTCGTTAATTGATATTAAAATTTGATTGCTGACTAAAAAGAGGCTGTCTATATGTTACCGTTAATGTCCGACGTCGGTCGAAAAATCACCAAGATCGTCGGTATTTTTATTATATTTGGACATGCATGGGTTAACATGTCAACAACATTATCATTTCATGTATCGTAGAAACACGAATTCAGAAGCCACGTAAATAATAAAATTCTGCAGCGTTTATCGTTTAAATAATTAATTAATTAAACTAAGTAAATTATTTTAAATTAAGACTAACATAAACAAACCTAAATAATTAATATAAGCTTAAATTTTTATTGGAACTTCGTAAAAAATAATTTTAAAAAAACTTTATCAGATCGAATTATTTTTAATCACATGGCGGGTAATAGTTTCATACCATGCGTAATAATTATTATATATTGAAAAATTTTGAATTATTAACAAGAGACAAATCAAAAATGACAGGCGAACGAATTGCGTGGCGATATTTGGAAGGAAGCCAGTATCTTTTGGTCATGCTGCTGATAACAGACATGACGTAATCACCAAACACGCGATACAAATTACAGCATACTCAGCATTTTTTGTGAATACCTGGTATTGGATTTTTAGACATTATCTCTAAGCCACAGACCAGTCAACCTATAGACCACGCTTTAATAAACGTCAGTACGGAAACGAAATCGCCAAAAAGTGGCGGGGTGCGGGGAGAGGTCGGCTAGTTTTCATTGGCTCGTTCAAAATTTACAATTTAATGGCTTCCGACGTGCTTCCAACTGACGGCTCACTAGTGACGTAGTTATGTAGTGTCACTACATAGCCTTGGCGAATGCCACTCCCAGTCAAAGCGTGGTCTATAAGGTCGACTTGTCAGTGCTCTAAGCAAAAATGGTCACATTCTACAGCTACAGTAATTTAGGTGTTGAGACAAAGAATCATAAATTAGCCTAGCCAGCAATAAGTAATTTCACATTCCGGACATGGTGTTTTTTTAGTAACACAGTTAGGTGTAAAATAGGGTTGCCAACTCAAATTATCAAATTTTAATTCGGGACCTAGGATTATGCCCTAATGAATAATGTACCAATTTATTAATTCTGTTCCTTTAAGTTTATACAATAAATAAAAAGAACAGAAAGAAATTCGGATGGGAAAAAAACGTATTTATAGAGCGTATTTTTCAGTGAGCCCCATATGAAAAAAGATGCTAAATTAAATATGCTTTTAATTCCTTTATACATAAAAATAAACCGTTGCATATATAAAAAAAACAAGTATCTCTTTAAACATAATAATTTTTAAAACTTTTAATTGGCTTGTGATTATTTTGGTGCTTTTTAAAAGCTTCTTTTCTTTTTTTTTTGTAAGAAGAAATCATATAAATCGTTAACTATACATATAGGAAAAAATCTACTTCAATCGGTCCATGCATTATTACCACACATAGGAAATACTCTTTCAGCCGAAGCACTTGAAGACGGAACAAAGACAATTAATTGAAACATTCCAAAAAACAATCAAAGCCCCTTTAGTTTCCATGAACGATTTGGTATACTGTTCATGTGGCGTTATTATTTCGATTTTGCTTTATCTTCTATCAAAACTTTTAGAACTTTTTAATTTGAAAATATGTACTGTTCGTGGGGCTTATAATTTTTATTTTTTAGGAACCTTTGTCTATAGTCACGTAGTCGTCAAGGCCACAATATTTTATTTAATGAATTTAGAATAGGCTTACAGAAAGTGTTGAAACATGTAGAGTCCGCGCCACCAAAGAAGTCCCGTAGCGGCGGCGGCGCTGTCTGCGCATTGCATAAACTCTTTCACCTTGAGAGTTATTTCTCGGGTCGCATTTCGTAGGACTTTAGGCATTTTAAACCACTTTTTAAACGTTTATGGACAATCAAATTCGACATTCGACGAAATTCTCGTACGCTCAAACATAGACAAACAACCACATCAAATATAGTTAATTAATATAGTTAATTTTTTTTGCCGCGGGACTTTTTTGGTGGCGCGTACTCTAGCCGATCTATTTTAGATAGCTATACTGCAAATGTCTGCACATTGTCCTTCAATTTCGCATGTAAATATTGTTCGCTTGAAATAAATTGATTTGCAGTGACAACTAGGCTGTCATTGCCATCAGGCACTAGTAGTAGACAAATGTTATCGACTTCTTTCTTTCACTACACGGCGCCATTTGCAACCAATACATATCTGTTAAATTCATACGATTTTTTGTCATTTTCATGTGTATGAAACCAGCGACGGCCGAGATGCTCACACACTCGGACACCGCCATCCGATCAGCGCGATTTGTAAACGATTTTTAGGACAGCGCCTCTAGCGGTACCGAAAATAACTGAAATTCACGTACAAATCTCGCTAGCGAGTGTCGAATGTCAAGTGTCGTCAAAAATGTAGCAGATGTAGTTTTGTTCGCCGATGACACCTCATTAATTTTTAAAATAGATAGAAAAGACACGAATGTGGATCGTGTGAACAGAATTCTTAAGGACATTTCAGATTGGTTCTCTACTAATAATCTGGTTTTAAATTCCAACAAAACAAAATGCTTAAGATTCAGCTTGCCCAATGTTGAGAAGGTCGAATCTAATGTAATGATAAATGGCACAAAATTAGAAATTGTGGAAGAAACTGTGTTTCTGGGCTTAACGATTGACGCCAAATTGCAGTGGAAGGGTCACTTAAAGGCTTTATCTAAAAGGTTGAGTTCCGCTGCATTTGTAGTTCGGAAAATCAGCCAATTAACTGACGTGTCAACGGCGAAAATGGTATATTTCGCATATTTCCACAGCATCATGTGCTATGGAATTTTGTTGTGGGGATCAGCGTCTGATATTGAATCAGTTTTCGTCCTACAGAAAAGGGCTATTAGAGGTATTTATGGTTTGGGCCCACGTGATTCATTACGAGAACTTTTTAAAAAGGTGGACATTCTTACAGTGCCATCCCAGTACATTTTTGACAGTATTATGTATGTCCGTAAAAATATTAATGACTATAGAATAAATAGCGATTACCATGATATTAACACCCGAAACAAACACAAAATTACAGTGCCACGTTTTAGGCTAGCAAAAACTAACAAATCCTTCATAGGCAATTCAGTTAGATTTTATAACACACTCCCGAAATCAATAATTAGCCTCACTGAGTCTAGGTTCAAGGACTATGTTAAGAACACATTAATGGGGAAAGCTTACTATAAAATTAACGATTTTATTAATGATAAAAATGTTTGGGAGCAGGTAGTCCCTACTTGTATATCCTAAGTATCCTGAGTATCTAGAAGTTACTGGATATTATATATTAGTTTTAGTTATGATGTGTTAGTTGGTGAATTTTATGGTAAGAAATGTATAAAATGGATTTGTTTCGTTGAAAATGAATAATGGTTTGTCATATTTGATTGTATCATTTTGTTGACGTCAAAAAGTGTATATTTGTTATACCAATTTTGAATAAACATATTTTGATTTGATTTGATTTGATTTGACTAATTCAAACTCATGGTTTTAGGAATTCAGTCGGGTCGTTTTATAAAATGAAACCGGAGTCTATTAAGAAGAAGTGCACGAACAAGATACTGTAAGATGTCGAATTATTTCATGGTTTTGTACTTCAGCCGTTAATATACCTGCTAATAACTTCTATACCTCGCAGAAGCAGATCAGTTGTCGTCTTGAAAACTTAACCACACAAATTATTACGTGAGGATAAATAGAGAAATATGCTACTTGGAAGCTGGTGTATCTGTGATGAACCGTGTTAATCAAATTCTAAATGCACTCATATACTGAATTCCCGGCTGTAGAGATAAATGGATATCGAACATTATGAATGAACTCACGTGCATTTGTTTAATTAGTTTTTTTTTTTCGTCCTTGACGAGCATAAACGAACAAACAATATTAATACAACGTCATTTCTTATGTAAATGACAAAATAAAAGTCTATTTATATAGTTTTGGCTTGGTTTTGACAGATACCAGAGTTGCTGATGGGGCCAGCATCGGAAACTACTTGGTAGCCTTTATCGAGGACGATGCGTGCCACGCCCCCATGGCAATTTTTACCTACTTTGATTTTTATGAAGTATATCCTTTCTCTTATTCTTATTGTTCATATAATAAATCATATGACCTATCAAGGTCATATCAGCCAAGTCACGTTTTACCTTGACACTTGACCTTCCACCCCTCGACTAATCGATAAATAATAAAAAATAATAGCACGCACTTTCGCCGAACAGTAGACGATTTCTATAGGAAAAGTCTAATAAAATCGATTATGTTTCGATAACATCTTGAATATTAACAGTGAGTAGATGTTGTTTTGAAGCAAAACCGTAATTTTATTTATTTAACGACTTTTACCTGGAACTACAATGGCGTATAATAATGTTAACGAATCCTGTATGTATACTAAAAAAAAATTAAGAAGATAAATTCGAACATGCAAAATTTATTTTTCGTTAAAAGTTTTTATTTGGTATCTGGCATCGATTTTAGGAGACGTAACACAAGACGATTTCGATATATTTTTCGATACTACGAAGATTTCGATTAATTTGCCTAGGAACTTTTTTCGTCGTCGAGAGACTGAAAATCTAGTTCGTATCGAAATAAAAGATAACTGATGTCACTAAAATAAAAATCAACGGATCTCCTGCTTTCGCACGAACTTCTTACGACATTGGAACTGAACCTAACGGAATAAAGTAAACGCACATATTTTGGATAATATTTTTCGAAATAAAGTTTTCCGCAAAAAAATTACACAACTGTATCTGAATAAGCTTAAAACTTGAAATATAACGTTCTGTACGACATTTCGAACGAACAAACCGAATTAGTACGAAATGTAGCACCGACGCATATCCGACTTCCAACTAAGGGCACCCTTAACCTCTACTTCCAGTTGTCCGATTCCACAGACCAGTCAACCTATAGACCACGCTTTAATAAACGTCAGTACGAAAACGAAATCTCCAAAAAGTGGCGGGGTGGGGGAGAAGTCGGCTAGTTTTCATTGGCTCGTTCAAAATTGACAATTTAATGGCTTCCGACGTGCTTCCAACTGACCGCTCACAAGAGACGTAGTTATGTAGTGTCACTACATAGCCTTGGCAAATGCTACTCCCTGTCAAAGCGTGGTCTATAAGGTTGACTTGTCTGTGTCCGATTGTAACAATTTTCGTCTCAGTCGATCCCTCGTTTAATTACCCCGAGCCGTTTTTTTTAAATTTTTTTCTTATTCGGACCTAGTTCTCGAGATATAGGGCTCTCAAAATGAAAATCGGGGGAAAAATTGTGATTTGTTTTTTGCCGATATTTTTTTTGTTTTTGAACTTTTACCAAATTGTCTTTTGCCGAGCTGCGTCTTTTGACACTACGTTCATCCCGATATCTCGAAAAGTCTTCGTGCAATCTACCTATCTCACAAAACTCCCAAATGACCCCTATACTCCAACGAAATGAAAGTCATTTCCAATGACAAAACAATACAATCTGTTGGGGGATTTCTGTATAGGTATGTGAACCTGACACGATGACTTTTGATGAAGTGTCGATTTGCTGGCGTCAAACTCCCACCGCTTCTCAATCTGTAGGGCTAACATGCATACCGCGACAAAATTTTATTGACGCTTCATTTCATCTCGTACCTAGAGATAGCTTTATATATACGCATACTATACAGCTATACGCATTCGCATTATTTCGCGCCAAAACGAGATGTCCGCTGGTGGCTTAGACACATAAGGTTATTAAGGTTATTATAAGGTTCAATCCCGCTTATAATCTATTATGGTGTACACCAAAAATTTGTTTTTATTAATCAAATGACTGCACTTTAAAAACAAGGTGACCGTTTTGGCCAATGAGTCCCGCAGAAAGTACGAAGTATACCCGCTGTCTAAAATGGTTTTAATAACATCGACACAACCCGCACCCGCACAACTCAAATAGGCTTAGGGTAGATAATGTCGATAGATTTTTCCAGAGCAATTCTGTTCTTCGTGAATGTGTGGAGAATGTACGTTTAACAGAAGAAATGGCTTGAACACAATCAGTCGATAAAGTCCTTGTATCGAATCGATAAATATATCGAAGTCGTTTTTGTTGGACCTCCAGTCATAATAACTTCACTTCACTTCACTTCATCAGCCCATTTTTACCCCACTGCAGGGGCTTAGGCCTCCCCCAGGGTGAGGAGTCATAATAACTACTATATCGATTACAAAGTGGATTAGCCTACAGTTTTACAAAAAGCTTCGCTGATTCCCGGATTGGGTGGAACCGCGACACTGGTTAACTTTATCCGTCTATCTATCTGCAAATCTTTCATCTGAAAATATATTGAAAGAGGTGATAGACTATCAACTAACAAATATATTAAAAAAAACAGGGTTTTATACAGGTATTTTTAATTATTGTTAAATTATTGAAAAAAAAAATGTCTATTGTTTTTATTAAAAACATTCTTTTTATTTAAAAATATTATTAAACGATTAATTTTGTTAGTCGGTATTCTATTTCCTTTTTGAACACAATTCCACATGAAAAATAAAGCGCGTATGTGTTGATAAAAACCAAAATCTTTAAAACCTAATTTATGGTACTTTGTGAACGGTTCTCCGTGAGTATAGTTTATGTAGGCACTTTATGTTTTATATTCTTGCTTGTAAAATTTCAGTGTATATTTTTTTGTAACTGTTTATGTCCCCATTGGCAACAAATAAATTATCCTTTTTTTTGTAATTTTCATACGGGCGGAGCCCCGCCCATGACTAATATAACAATAAGGAAGCGATATACTTCGTCAATGTAAGAAATCTTGAAAACATTTTTTTTTAAGTTGCTATTACTTGAAAGAAAATGAAATGTACCCTCAATAAGCAGGAATGGTGACTTTTCTTCTAAAATGCACAATGCAGATTTGTACACGCGCACCTAACGTTGTGTCAAAAGCCAATTATCAGTCGGCGCACCGCGCACTCACTTGCCCAATAACAGCCCGCCTAATAGACTTGCTAATTAACTTCACTGTACCAGTAGATACCTACTTCGCGACGCACTTTCTTTTGTCTTCGAAGTACACAGACACAAAGCTATTGTTTTCATGAAGACAAAAAACCGTATGTACTGGTATGTACGTAAGTCATCAGTATATATACTGTGGTTTTTTGTCTTTACGGAAACTTTTTGCTTTCATGTTTTGTGGTAAGCTATTTCGTTTTAGTTACCATTGAAGCTTTTAGGTGGCTATACCGTTGAAAAGTTATTTTTAAAATCCATGAAATTTGTTTAGGTACATGTGAAATTTATTTTATCAATTAATTAAAGAACTAATAACAAAATGGAGATCGGTTAAAAGTTGTTCGAACCTCTTTATTTTTAAGATCTATATCATTTAAATTATGTATACGGTTCAACTTTGGCAATTTTCGCAGTGGCCTACAAAAACGACATTCACCGAACTAAAATATTATTTAATCATGTAAAATGAAACGTACAGTAATAATTAATAATATACAATATTAATACACAAAATACGTAGTTCGAGTTTCATGGTGAACACACTGTTCATATTTGCGGTAAAGAAAAAATGGCAAAGTCACGTGTACAATGAAACGATTCTGTTAGTTAGAAACGCAAATAAACAGAGCCTCCGAGATCGAGTCGTCGCCGACCTGACCACCGCCACGCATAATTTGTAGGTCGCTCCTCGCTTACCGACGGAATAAATACCTATCAAATACATTGTACGATTGCATTTAAATTTTAAAATGACTATTTTATTGCAATCTTCTCGGAATTAAAAATAACATATACAAAAGACTGGCAAAGCGACTGATTTAACAACGCACAGATCAAAATCACGCCGAGTCTAAAAACTTAAGAGTTTTGCACGTTTGTATAGATATTTATTAAAAAAAAACTACAAAGGAAAGTCTGTAAATATTAAAAATCGGACTCACGGCCTGGCGGTTTCTTTGCGTTGTTGTAAAAGTCCAGATAATTGGAAATGACCAGATTTTCAGTGGCAAACGCTAGAAATTTGTTAATTATACAAAAACATAAGTAGGCCATTAGTTTGTTCCTTCATGAAGATTGGAGGACATATCGCCTGAGGCCGAGGCGCGTATTGCCGAATGATATATATATATATATATATAGCTAAGCCTGTGTATAATATTAGTATTTGGCGGGAATTAGAGTGACTGTCATCTGCGAATTGACATGCAGTCTCAACTTACGACACCGACTTAACTCTAAGTACTCGGAACTGAATGCAGGCTCTTGGAGAAAAGTATGGAGGTAAAGGATGGAAGCCAAAACTAAAAGCAGGATTGTAATTTTTTGAGTTTACGGTAGGTAATATAATTTCACGCTAGCAAATCGTATTAACATAAGAATACATAATTTCAATAATTCAACAAGACAAAATCATTATAATAATAATAATAACACACACACAATCACAACAACGTCTAGGTCCCAAACTAAGCATTAGCTTGTATTTTGGGTACCAAGCGAAGACACCACATACATATAACAACCAAGACCCGGTGCCAGTATTAATATTCATCATATAAATACTGACCCGACCTGGGATTCGAACCCGGGACCTCCAGCTTCGCAGGCAGGGTCGCTGCTCACTAGGCTAAGCGGTCGTCATTATGTTAAATGAACGTAAGCTAATGTTTTAAAGTTACATTCAAGGAACATTACAATTAGTAGAGTTATTTATTTATTACAGACAATAACGGCGGCGGTAAACACGCGCGTGGGCAAAGCGAAGTTTCCTCGAACCGTTGACGTCAATGGCCCGGTCATCGGCTTTTATAGTGGGTAAGTATACACTATTTTGTGAACTATGTAACAGCGTTTACGTGAACTCTTGACTTATCTACGTATTTACATCTTATAACAATAATGTTGTCTTGTACTTACACCTTTTACCTACCTTGATTCTCACAAAACAGCATAATGATATATTAAATTTTTAGGACTTTTCATATAAAAAAGAGGATCCAGCCCGTGTCTAATCCATGCTCTATTTCTTAATGAATATTTACAAAAAAAATATATATGTAATAGAAGAAATACTTTTAATTTATTTGATATCTTTTTTAGTTGTTTTCTAAGGTTGTTTTAGAATAAATTCCTGAAAAACATGATTTCCGTCGGTTTTTTGTTTTTAAAAATAATGAGCTGTGAATTCGATATTTATAACTTAAAAAAAAAACTAAACGTACCGCCCTAGGGATGGATATCTTTTCTTAATGATCCTGCAAATTTTGGTTTCAATTCACACACATTTCAGGGGTGGGAACAGTCACGGTCCGCAAGCTGTTTCGACGGGTATTTTATAGATATTTTTGAGAATTTGTTCTTGTCATCTCTGTTAGGAATTAGGTCAGGGAAGAGGGATTGAAACGGAGATAGCGATGTTCAAAGATTATCGAATTCAAAGACTATCCCCTTAAACGGGCAGCGGCAAAATAATAACTTAAACTACAGTTCTTAAACGGATATTCAATGGCATAAAAACGGCAAATTTTGGTCTTAGTCTAATGATCGTAGTCATATTCTAACCATGTCGTTAGAGGTGTGCATTGCTCTCTAGCGTTGATGTTACCAGTGCACATGATTTATTTTGTTAACTCGTAAGAAAGATTATAAATTTAACGGATAATCAATGGCTAATTAACGGCAAATTCTGAGTAAATTTAATGTTTTGATGAAAATGCTATGCCAAGTTCAGGGAGGTTTGATTTTTACAATAAAACCTAGGTATATGAGTTTTATTTTGCAACCGTAAAATATATTTAAAAGGTACTGATTTTTTTTTTCTTATATTAATAACACAGAATTAAAAGTGGACACAACATTTTAATGATTATTTATTATTGTCTCGATTTATGGTATTCAATATAACTAATTACTGAAATATAGCAATGTAGCATATGTATTGAAAACAAAGAATATGATAGCTTTGTTCCAATTATTTTTTTCAAAACAAGTACTAATAAGGAAGAGTCAATGAGTAAATGATGACATCATCATTGATGAAAAGTCAGTAAAGGAAGGGTGTGTTCCAATTATGGTATTCGTTATGAAGAATATATAAATTTTTAGTTCACCTTATATAGAAATCTAGTCCGTGGATGTACAAGTAAAAGTATTGTCATAATACAAAAGTATGTGTCAATTCATAATTTGATCAAGGAATTTTGTCTGTCTGTTTTTCTGTAACACAAAAATTAATATATGAATGTCGTTTGTGCCATAGCACACTGTTTCATTTCACTAAAAAAATTTCCCTATGCTGTTTATCGCATAAATCGATTAAGAAATGCTTTTAAAATGCAGGAGTAAAACACCCACCTGTCTATTTAACATACTTTTTTTTTTTTTAAAATAACTTGTGTGTCGTGACTTCGACGTAAAAAAAAGATTAAATAAATTCTGTAAGCGTGTTTGATCAAAATATATCTTTTTGATTAATATGGTTTGATGAAGGACCTTCAGGCGCATATTTTCCAGTTTTTATTTTTTAAAGATCACTTTTGGTTACCGAGTTATTAATTTTTATTCAACTTTTTGTTTTTTTTTTTTTCTCCCAAAAACCGCAAAAGTGCGACTTGTGACTGGCACTCAAAGATTCCTCATAAATGCGTCTATCAGTGATAAAAAAGTCAAGTCGCACTATGGAAGCGTTTGGGAGTTACGGATAAAGGTTATATAGTACATTTTAGGGTTGTCACTAAAGGTCAAACAATTGTAATATTTGTAATCAATAAAAAATTTAAGACTCATACATATAATTTTCATTTTCGAGTATCAACATGCTGTCGTCAACATTATCATGTTGGAACTTCGTCAGCCACTTCTTCCAACTGCAAGTTTTCTTCATTAACCGGCTTCAGAAGTTCACGAACAGCTGCTGGCAGACAAATCCTATTGGACAATCTTTGGCGCTGTCTATAGTGTGCCATAAACACACAAACGGATCCGACGATTCAAGTGCATGGTGGAAGAGGTCAATCATAGTTTTTTTCGTGTTCATTTTCCGACAGTGGCGTTCCCTATCTGAGCGCCAAAATTTATTGCGCGATTCAGCCGCTTGTTCTGAGAGCATACCTACAGGAAGAGAACATGATTCTACGATCTCTTTACCATGGACTAGAATTTTGTGTACCGTCACAGTCATCGACTGCCAATTAAATGACTGGATGTACTTTTCCGCGAGCGTGCGACAGAAAATGCCAAACTTTACAGTGTCAATAGGAAATTCACAAGATATGGCGACAAAGATAGTATGCAGCCCGTCCATCAAACATGCATCTAGACCTAATATCTCTGCAAATACAGCACGGTATTTGTCTGATAGTGCCGTGCGGGCTGAATTACCATCAATTGTGGTTCCTGCATTGGGTTTAACAACGTCCAGCAACAATCCAATCCGATTTCTTATATCAGCCTGGATATGTTTTTCCGTTCTTCCACAATTTGACTTTCTCTGCTATCTTTTTTGATTCTCTATTTCCGTACTAACGGATCGTTTTTGTAACTGAGATGTAATAAAAATTCGAAAATACGTATCCATACATGAAGTGGATTGATGCCGTGTTGCATATTTTCTTTTACACTTCGTCTTGTTTAGGATGTTGCCAAATCATGAACTGACTGGCAGTAGCTTTGCAAAATGGGCACCTTAACTGTGAAGACGTACCAGTTTAGGACTTTGCCGTCGATCACACTCAAAATAAAATTAGAAACAAACGTAATAAGTATGATGCCCTTCGAAGGTTTGGGTCGTAATAGGAATTACGACTCAAACCCAAACTTTGATAGAGAAGCAAATCTATCAAAGCTTTTTCCTTAAGAATAAGATTAGTCTCTTCTTTTCTATACTGAATGTGGAGCCGCCGACAAAATCTATACGACTGGGGTGCAGGATGGTGCCATGAAATATAATTTTTGTCCATTACTATACTTAAAGGAATAAAAGTCGAGGCAAAAAGACTATTTTCGTTCACAGAAATGTCTTCGTCTGATCCTGAGAAGTGTTGTTTATATAATGCTTGGCCTGTGCTTCCATCAAAACCCCAGGACCCTTCAAATACGCATGAGACTTCTTGCTTGCCTGTTCTGTTACAATACTCGATACAATTCTCATCACAACTTCGAACGATTCGTTGCAAAGTATATGTAAGAAGTCCATGCAACGAAACTGACGCTTCTATTTCCGAAACATCTAGCTCTTTTGCTGGGTAACATGCTTTTCTGGCTCTTATTAGTAAGAAGGGTGGATAAGCTGAATAAACTCGACTTTTCAAATCCTGTCTTAAAAGGTTATATGTTTCCACATTCAGTCTCCTGTCGATAACGAAACCTAGAGCTTCCTCAGGTGTATAGGGTTTCGTCAACGTAGATACTTTTTTTAAAACTTTGAATCATTTTTTTGGTGATGTCAAACAAAGTTTTATTACGTCTTCTAAATCTTTTGAAGCTTTTGGGGTTATCTTGCTTCCATCTTCTGAAGTAATCGTGGATGCAAAAGATTTTATCACTTTAGCTTGGGGTTGATCTTCCAAGGACTCCATGATTCGTTTTCTAATTTTGAGGTCTTGTTTATAATTTTTACTGGAGTCATTGGTTAATTTAGAAGATCCCAACAACAACGACCTGCTTCCTCTGAGAGCATACCGACAGGAAGAGAAGTGTACGGTCACAGTCATCGGATGCCAATTAAATTACTGGATGTACTTTTCCGCGAGCGTGAGGCGGAAAATGCCAAAATTTACTGTGTCAATAGAAAATTAATAAAAAAAACTAATAAAAGTTAAAAAAAATTTTTAAAGTAATTAACGAAGTAAACGATGAAAGGGTAGACATTACAAAGTAGAAGAAGCCACTTAGTGATAAAATATTGTCGACACTCTAATTGTAAATAACTAATATGCAATTGTATTTTTTTTTTTTAAATAAATAAATGTAAATAAGTAAATAAAAATAAAATAAGTAAACAATATACAATTTTGTAGTTAAGGACAAAATTGAATTAATTTAAACAAAAATAAAAGGTCAAGTTGAGTGACACCCCTAACACCATATTTTGAAATTCGATTACTCGTAAACACATAGACGCATTTATGAGGAATATTTGAGTGCCAGTCACAAGTCGCACTTTTGAGGTTTTTGGGAGAAAAAAAATAAAAACAAAAATTAGAATAAAAATTAATAACTCGGTAACCAAAAGTGATCTTCAAAAAATAAAAACTGGAAAATATGCGCCTGAAGGTCTTTCATCAAACCAAATTAATCAAAAAGATATATTTTGATCAGACACGCTTTCAGAATTTATTTAATCTTTTTTTTACGTCAAGGTCACGAAACACAAATATTTTTTAAAAAAAAAAGTATGTCCAATTGACACGTGGGTGTTTTACTCTTACATTTAAAATGGATTTCTTAGTCGATTTATGCGATAAACAGCATAGGGAAATTTTTTTAGTGAAATGAAACAGTGTGCATAGGTTAGAGAATTCATATAAATAGGTTCATAGTTGTTTATAATCTGCTACCTTATTACTATGCCGAACAGTGAACGAAAACTGGTTATGTGCGAGGGAGATTCGCACGGTAATACTGTGTTATTTCATAATTCTACACACAGTTCATTTTCTGTACACCAATCCTAACTAAATATATAAAAAAGGATTCTTAAACTTTTTACCTGATTGCCAAGGGTAATGTTTTTTGCAGAGAGATAATATTACTAAAGTAGGCTTTCTCTCCTGCCCTTATCCCACTTTAGGCAGGACAGCTCAACATGTTTTTTTATTCCACTCCTCTGTGTCACTTGTCAGTTCATCACTCACTCCTTTCACTATCATATCCTCCTTCACACAATCCATTCATTTCTTCTCCTCCTCGAGCTCCATAAAACCCCGAAAGTGACAGTTGGGCGTGGAGAAAAAAGAATGGAAAATAAATATACCTTGTTCTATCCTTATTTCACTTTTATGCCGCATGTTAAAGCTTGGTTATTGGTTGTTATGATGTGTATCAATCATTCATTCTAAAACATTGAGTACTAAGTATTAGAAGGATAGATAGTAATTTCAATCAATCATTAAATCAATTATTTACAGGAACAAATCCATTTTAAGTAGTTGATTACAGAAACACAGTCTATCATAATATTGATCATCGATTGCATGGGCTCATTGATTTGGTCAGGTCAGTTTTAAAACAATAGACCTATTTATTTATACTAGAGTTTATAATGGAAAGCAAGCATCTGAACCTAAGTTATCATTTTGTTATCTGATTTATGAAGTAAGAGTACTTACTCAATGGCTTATTGTTTGATTTTATTGCATAAATAGTTTAAATTTTTAACCCCCCATGCAAAAGGAGGGGTGTTATAAGTTTGACCTGTGTGTGTATCTGTGTATCTGTCTGTGGCATCGTAGCTCCCAAATGGATGAACCGATTTGGATGCGGATTTTTTAATATGAAAGAAAGGAATTAGTCGGGAGTGTTCTTAGCTATGTCTGATGAAAATCAGCCCAAGATGGCCGCCGCCACAAAATAGCCAATATCATATTTTTTCACTACTCAATCAATATGGGTATCAAATGAAAGGGCTTGACTAGTAGAATACTATACAATATGACAAATTTAAAATCCAAGATGGCCGCCACCACACAATGGCGAATTACATTTTTTTTTCACTACTCCATTAATATGGGTATCAGATGAAAGGACTTGACTAGTAGAATACTATACACTATGACAAATTTCAAATCCAAGATGGCCGCCACTACAAAATGGCGAATCACATATTTTTTCACTATTCTGTCAATATGGGTATCAAATGAAAGGACTTGATTAGTAGAATACTATACACTATGACAAATTTCAAATCCAGAGTGCCGCCATCACAAAATGCCGAATTAAATTTTTTTCACAAATCCCTCGATATGGGTAGCAAATGAAAAGGCTTGACTAGTAGAATAATGTACATTATATTGAAAGGGAATGAGGAATATTTACTATCAAAATTAAAACGAAAAATTTGAAAATTATTTGTTGTCTGATCATGTATGAATTAGTTTAACTAAATAACTAAGTTTAAAAATTATGAACTAAAAATTAAACTTATAATTTAAAAAACCCTCGACACAAAAAAAAACAAACCTTAGAAAAGTGTGAAATAAAAAATTGTTCATTTTCTAATGATTTTTGATCCTTAAAGGCATCTGGGACCGCTAAGTAAACTTAAAATACCTAATAATTAGCGGTCCCAGATGCCTTTAAGGATCAAAAATCATTAGAAAATGAACAAACTTGTATTATTTCACACTTTTTAAAGGTTAGTTTTTTTTTTTGTGTTGGGGGTTTTTAAATGTGGTCATTCAACTGTGATGTGAGCCCAATGTTATGATCTAAACAGATAAAACTCCAAGTTACAAAACCGAAAATTTGATTCTTAGTTTATATTCTATAGTTGATTGACCAAATGGCCGAGTGGTTAGAGACCCTAACTGCGGAAGTGAAGGTCGCGGGTTCGATTCCCACCCGGGACAAATATTTGTGTGGATGAACATGTCTATTTCGTTCCATGTCTGGGTGTAAATTATTTATATATCTATATATTATAAAGAATATATTAGTATGTAAATCAGTAACTAGGGTTGCCAACCATACTGTTAAAAACAGTATTATACTTATTTTTGGCTTTAATACTGTTTACTGTTCACTGAAAATAAAGTATCCAAAGTACTGTTTTTACAACACACTCAAAAATACTAGTGGCTGAAGCCAAAATCATCCAAACCCCAGAGTAAATTGCGACGGCTCAGACCAGCTCGGACAGCAGAATGAATCTTTCAACATCAATTTCACATTGTCAGTATTGACTACACTATTGTCGTAACTTGTGATGTGACTGGTGTTCCGTATGCTCTTAAAATAACCTGTTTTCACGCTTTGCAGACCTTTGTTTTCTTTTTAAATTTTTGGATTGTAACTAAAAATTTTCTTGAAATGAATACATGAGAACAGTGGAATCATATTATAGTAAATACTGCACATGAATTTAAAATTGTATCATATTTGCTCTATCCCAGCTACCACACCTACTGAAAGCAGAGTGGAGAAACAACAGAAATATATAGAGTTTAATTAAAAATAAGCTTTTTGTTTACTTTAGTTTTGATTACGAACATGCCAAGATTTACGTACCTTTCAAAAATATTATTAAATTTATAAGTTACCTAAAAATAAAATGTATTTAAAACAATATAAATTGAATACTATTTATTTCTTCTAAATACTATTCATTTTTTTCTCCGACCCAATTATACTGTATTTTCTTTAAAAAAAGTTGGCAACCCTATTCTTAGCCCACTTCTATTTACAAAGTCCTTCAAAACATCCTGCAAGCACATGAGCATCCAGTCACGTGTAACTGCTGTTACATACATTATTTTTTAAAAACATCTCAGTATTTATTTTAAACAAAAGATTTTTTCAAAAACATTACTGGCTTTTACAACCGTTATGTAATGAACTATTTCATAACAAGTTTATAATCTAATAATTAATAATATAAACTAAAATAGTAGGTAGCTTTGTTTATAATAAAACGGATATTAGTTTGTTATACCAAGTTACCTAATAAGAATACATTTGCATCATAAATATACTTATTTCAAATTTCATGTGCATACAACATTACAATTTAAACTTCAATGTCCCACTTGAAAAAGTATGCTAGTAAAGGCAAAATTAATGCATTTAAAGTCAAGTAAGATTTTGATTTCACTCTTCGAAATTTTATCTGTCAAAGGTAATATTCTAAACAAATACATAGATTTATTTCAGAAAAAAATCTATCCATTTTCCATTTCATGTTACCATTGTTCATCACAATATCAAATGAAGGGGTAAGTGGACAAAGGTGTTAACTAACAAGAACTTCAAAATAAGTTATGAATGTTTTTATGTTGCTCGTACCACATTCGCAAGCCTGAAATGTATGCATGTTTGTCAGTTAATACCTTTGCTATAGGTCTTCATTTTTGACGTGAATCAAAATTTGCGAAGTCAATTTATAATCATTTAAAATCTAATTCCATGCAAAAAGTTGATTTATTTTATTTTCTCAGATAACACCTTTGTCCACTCATCCCTTCAATTGTTAGTCGGTTAGATTAGAAGTTTTGCAAATACACATATACCCATCATATTTTGCATTCCGACATTAATTTTAAAGTCCACGGCAGTTATGAATATGTATATTAAAATAGTTTTGGTAAGAATATTAGTTATGAATATCTTTAATTGTACACAAATACAAGCAGTATAAACTTTTTAAGAAATGTTCCGATTTAAACTCCGTCTTTAACAGCATCAAACAAAAGTGTTCAGTTATCGATCCCAAATTGGTTGATTATTATAGTAGGTACCATACCTACTCCATGTTATTCAAAATTGACAACTTTTAGTAAAAACTTAATAGAATAAATAATTCAAAATTTTATCACACAATATTTGTTTAGGGCTTTATCTAACGTGTGCGAACCTGATACTTATCACCTGCTTACATGTAATGATGACATCATTTCAATGACATTTCCGTTTGTGGCCATCACTAAATGTAGGCTACATCATTTTCCTTGCTTAAAGGTACTATTTAGTAAAGTAGGTAATATACCAGAAATTTACTTTAGCTCTTAATTTGAAAAAAATATCACTATGATAATCTTTAATTATAATAAATTGACAAATACAAATATTAACTGTTACCATATAGTCTCGCTGAAGTCTTTATTTTTATCGTGTGGATCAAAATGATAGTCACACTTCAATTTATTGTCATCTCACAATTACTCCATTTCTACTATGATGCAGCCACATCTTTGTGCGCCTTGATAAATTATATGAGCTTGCAAGTTGTTAAAAGATAATATTATTATTGAGCATCATACCTGATAAGTTTTAAAAATACAGGACAATATGAAAAGGCCTCTTCTTAATTCTTTTTCGATCAAAACTAGGTTCAAGGTCTGTTTTATAACATTTATTGTAGACAAATTGGAAGAAGATAACATAGGTATGTAAATTACTTACCGATAGTGTAAGTGAAGCTCTAGTTGCTGGAACCGCTGCGGATGAGTAGTCATTGTTAGATGAACCCTGTGAGGACTGGCTATCACACGAGAAATCCGAATGGTTCGATTGATTATCCACTTCCAGCTTCATCGTCATTTATGTGAGTCGAAATCGATTAACCAATAAAAAACTACGAAAAAATTGCGTCAACAGAACTATGTTGATCTGAAATCCAGTTTATTCACGATAAACTTCAAATTACCGACTCGTAATAAGAAACACTTGTTCAATTCTAAATTCAAATACTTTTGTTTTGACAGTTCACGGAATGACAGTAGACTTATCAATTATTGCACGGTGAAAAGATTATCTCTCGAACACAACAGTGATGACTCATCAAATGACGTATACTTCGGGGATACCTGACAATTTTACATCAAAATCATAAAGTCGTAACTGCCGCGTTCTACCGGGTTAAAATACACCTTCTGATTGTATTACTCCACTTGAACCTACACAAAATTCTAGAGATGATCTCATCGTCTATAAATAAATAATAACGTGATTTTCAACCAATCGCAAAGCTGTGTTTATGACGTCATTTATAGAGTAGTTCGTTCTGAAATTCACTTCTCCGTAATCTATTCGATAAAAGCGATAAGATAATAAGAATTTTGTAGAATGTATTAAATGAAGTAGACAAATCATAAATAGGGATACTTGTAAGTATCTAACTTTTTTTAGAAAATGATAATTAAAATATAAATGAATGGATTGTTGAGTGATAATGCAGTAAAAAACCACAAAAACTTGCTAAGGATCTACTTAATAACAGGTCAAGACCGTGTCACGTCATGGATAAAATAGGGTTTTGTCGTGGATTTTGTAGCTATGCCAACAACTACAACAAAAAACTGAGTCATCTGTAACTATTTATTCTTTACCTAATTAAAATCTTTTTTTAGTTAATTTGTAAATCACGGTTTTAATGTTACTACATTTTGTTATATATCCTAATTATCTATCTTTCCTAGTTCTTAATTTAACCTAGTTATTACCTAATCTAATGTAGTCATCACTTACTTAATCTAACTTAGTTTTTACCTAGTTATACAGGGTGAGATTTTAGTAACCGGCCAAAATTTTTCTAGATGTTAGGTATCATCAATCTCACCTCATTGCATAAACAAAAAAAAAATGGCTTACATTTTCATAATAAATTATTTTATCTACATTGTTATTTTATAACGTTTGGTTGCCTTCTTAACACTATAGGTAGTAAACATACGCGCCCAAAGCCTTGAAACGGAATGGGGCGGCGGGCATGAATGGTGACTAGAGTTATTGGTTTTTTCGGGAAAGGTTTGTGTAGTCATATCTCAATATTTTTCTATAGAACGATACTAAAAGTAAACAAGACGGCTATCGGTTTTTTACCAAAGATCATTATATCAAAATTTGGCTGGTCATTATAACCTGACCCTGTATATTATTTTATGTTCATCTTTATAATACATCGCAATATCACACCAAAACTTTGTGAGATTGAAAAAGTTTTACTATATTTATTAAAAGTTGCCTATAATATACAATAGGTACACGAACTAGTATTTTCTCATGACTTCGCCTGTTTAATATTTTCTTTTGCAAGAGGCAATACTTATTTTATTTTTTTAAATACATTTTGCCTACCTACCTTATGTTTTACCCAAATAACAAATAGATGATTTGATGTCCTTTTAGCAAAATTGCTATAAGCAGAAAACGCCATTAACTAAGAAGAAGAAGAAAATGTTTGTTAGTGATTAATTTATTTTAAATTTTTTTCTGAGGATATAGATCCAGAAAAATTGCTTACTTACTGGACCGAATGCTTTTAAAAACGATATCTAAGTGGCTGTTTGGACTCCAATCACTAATTTATGGTCGGATTTGAAAAAAATGGTCACCATTTAGAACTTTTTAGTTTCTAGGCCGAATTTTGAAAGCTTTCAAAATTGATATTTAAGAGTCCGCATGAACTCCGATCACAAATCTGTGGTCAAAATTAAAAAAGTAGCGCCATTAACTTTTTAGGTACCTACCTACCTTCTGGAGCGATCGCTTCCAACATCAATATCTATCATAGGTAATTTTTTTTTTAATTTTAACCACAGCTTCATAACCGGAGTCCACGCGCACCCTTGAAAGAAATGGATCCGGTAACTAAAAAGTTCAAAATGGCGGCCACTTTTTTCAAATTTTGACTACAGATTCGTGATTGGGGTCCACGCGGACCCTTTTATATTAATTTTGAAAGTGATCGATCCAGTCTATAGTAACAAGCCGTGCTTTTCAAAATCATGGCCAAAACCACACCAAATCCGTATACTAAGGATTTAAGGATGAGTTATGGTCTATGGTATCACGTATGACATCAATACTGTTTTGTCATTTCGATTGACAGAGGACAATTAATTGACACTTCGTGATTGACACTAACTGACAGAACTGAAACTGAAAGTAATCTACTAGAAAATTATTTAATTACATTTATTTTATTTAAAAACCACATATATTTAACCTAAAAGAACTATACATTCTCACCATATTTACTATCCATATCTTTAGCTAATTAGCTACCTTATTTTTTTTTTATACAAACATAAATCTTATTTCGAAAATTTTTATTTTGTGGCACTATCCAGATATCGATAATTTAAATTAGGATTGAATGATAGTATGTCCGGAAAAAAGTGCAAACACTGCGGTTCATCAGAAATAGAAGTTGATCCAGCAAGAGGAGATGCTGTTTGTACTAATTGTGGTACAGTTTTGGAG
The DNA here is from genome assembly GCA_949709985.1 of Luffia ferchaultella. NCBI lineage: Eukaryota > Metazoa > Arthropoda > Insecta > Lepidoptera > Psychidae > Luffia > Luffia ferchaultella. Next base: position 7,033,263 of record OX453256.1, on the reverse strand, counting down.
GACAATATTATTGTAGCTGAAGTAGAGTTTCAAGAGAATGCCCATGGAGGTGCTTCAGCTATTGGCCAATTTGTCTCTGCTGAGACGAAAGGAGGTGCTACAGGTTTTGGTGGTGGTAAGTGGAGAATCTATTTAATTGAATATTGTTTCAATTTTGTTTCATTAATGTACCTCAAAATGCTAAAAGTTTTTTAACTAATGTTGATATTTTTTTAGCTTACATCATTTCAATTTCTCGACTAAACATAGTCACAATCTCATTGCAAAATCCTATCATAACATTTAACTTTACCATATACAAACAAACATGTTTTGATTTTAAAAGATTATCTTAGAATCATCTTTCTTAGGTTTTATATACCTATTACCTTGTAACTTCAGTATCAAAAAAATAAAAACATAATAGGTACCTAATAGTGATGAATGAGAGGTAGAAGATGAAGAAGTAGAAAAAGATTTTACGAGCAATCTGTTAAGGGTAGTGGGGAACATGAGCGCAGTAAGTATCGAAATGTGGGAATTGCATACCACACAAGCTTTAAGTTAGAGCAGTTGAGTAGTTCATTCCATCTAGCTAACTTGGTTAACTTGGTTAGAAATTGATTAGCTTTTTATAAAATCTCATCTTACATTGTTTTTATTTCATGATGCAAGTATTGAAGTGCCTACATTTTAATTGCATTTACAGCTTTTAATGCTGGCATTGGCCAGGAGTCAAGGGAGGTTACATTAAAGAAAGCGCGACATGGTATAACAGCTCTGTGTCAACAGTTACGACTCAACCAACAATGTATAGAAATAGCGTGTAACTTCTTCAAGATGGCTCTGTGCCGACATCTCACCAAAGGTCGACCTGCAAGTCAAATACATGCTGCATGTGTCTATATCACATGCAGGACAGAAGGCACTGCTCGTATCCTTTCATATAGATAACTCATTATGATGCAGATAGCTTTTATTAATTATAAAAAATGTTTTATTATACTTAATTATAATAGATTTAGATATCATTAGAGGCCAGCAGGTAATAATTATTCTCACTTCTAACCAGTGCATAACCTAATTAATTTTCCATTGTAATGAGAACATGATTGATTTATCTTTCTATTTTGCATTGCATTATTTAAAAATTTTGCAGGCTGCTTATTATTTAGTTTTTAGACTGACATTAATGACAGCTGGTTCAGTTTATGTCTGTTTCGATGTACTTTATTAATGCCAGTACACTTAATAAAGTACATCGGATATATGTATAGGGCACCATGATGTAAATATAATACTTGTGTTAAAAGAAGATTGAAGTGGTCACTGGAACAAGTTTGTTGACATTGTGTTATAATAAAAAAAGTTATTTCTTTGTAGAAGTTTCACCGGAAAGTCCTGAACAGTATGCACTAAATGTAGATAGAAACTAGCTTTCCGTCTGCAACTTTGCTGGAATGGTCTGTACATTTGTACAGATCGCTGAAGAAAGGTCACATTCCAAGACTTTGTGTAACTTTCTTTTATTAGTTACTTCTTGAGATTAGTAGACCTGTGCCCAACAATGTAGGCTGATGATAGTGAAAAATCACTTTTAAAGAACCATCGCTACAGCGCCCACTTATAACTGCAAATTTGTCTATAAACAAGCTCTGAGGTGATAGGTTACATATGTAAAGTGAAAACCTGCATTTAATTTCAGCCCAGCTGTTTGGAAAAAACACATATATTACAACATCCTCTGGTGGCCTGTAATTGTAAAACTTAACAACTTGATCTGAAGTAATACTTATGTAATACAAAAAACAGCATAAAAATTAGCTAAGCCAATTAAAGAAAAAACATATCTACTATAGCCAACGAAACATCTATGAACCTGTACTAAGGTAATACTTTTGTAATGCAAAAAATTGCATCAAAATAGGCTCAGCTGTTTTAGAGAAACAAATATGTTGCTGTACCCTCTGGTAGTTTACAGCTCATGACATAGCCTATGTCACTCCTATAGTCATAAAGCACATTAAAACATCATGAAAATGTATTAAATCGTTTTTAATGTAAATTTTCACAAAGTCAAATACATACAAATAATTTTATTGTGATGGGCAGTGTGTAATTATACCCAAAAAATTGACTTCGTTTTCGTCCACAAATCGACAATCTTTATGATTATAAATGCAGGAGTTAAAATACCGAGAATCACTTTCATTTACATATGATATACACTTCTGGAACATATGTTGGCCCACCTAGAGTTTTAAGTTTTAATAATCCCTAGCTAAAAATAAATGTTAGTTTGAGCAAAAAGTTTTTATGCAGTTTTGAAGCTGATTTATTAGATATCTTTTTTTTTTTTAAATTCAGATTTTAAAAAACTAAACAAAATTCGAGTCACTTCATTATTTTCAACGATCCAAGGACAGAAAAAAAATTTGTTAAATCACAAATTGGATATTTTTTATTAAAGTTTCTGATTATTGTTACCATAAAAAGAATATTCTTAACTTTGAGTCAGTTTTCAACAAAAGAAATATGGATACTCGGCCTGAAATTGCCACCCAAGCTGTAGCACTTCTGCAAGCCGGACATAGCCAAAGGAATGTGAGTGCACAACTGAATTTAAGCCATTTTACTATTCGAAGAGTTTATCAGAGGTACTTGGAGACTGGTGGCTTCGTTCGTCGTCAAGGAAGACCACGATCTCCTGTGCCAACTGAAAGGCAAGCTCAGTTTATCTTTATGATCAGCTTGAGAAACCGTCATTTGACTTCAGTTCAGATACAAAAACAACTAAGTTACTTCCATGGAGTATCTGTGAGTGCTCAAAATGTCCACAGAAGACTGAAAAAACGTGACATGGTACCACACAAGCCAGGTAATGGCCCCAAATTGACGCTAGCTCACCGAACATCGCGCCTTCAGATTGCATGAATTCATATGCAGTGGACTCAGCATGGGTGGGTGGGTCATGGACAGTCTGGGGAGGAATTTCGGAAAATGCGAAAACTGAACTTGTGGTCATTAGTGGATCACGACTTTAATCGTCAGATGGTCACAGGTATATACACCAGTGCTTAGAATCTCATGTGATGCCATTCGCCGTGTTGGCTTAAATTTCATTTTAATGTACCATAATGCGCGACCGCATATGGCTGGAATCGTCCGGAAATATCTTCGAGACGTGGATAACGCAGTAATTAATGTACTGGCCAGCAAGAAGCCCAGACATGAATCCAATTGAACACTTATGTGACTGATAAATTCTGTGCCTAATTGCATGAGGGCTGTCGTAGATGCCTTTGGAGGCAATACCTCTTATTAATTAAACATTTTTCTGTAATAAACGTTTCATTTCTTTAAAAATCCAGCACTACTCTTTGCTTTCACTATTGTGCATACGTGATTTACATGTTATATTTTTTTTCTGTATTCTGAATAGAAATTATAGGGAAATGACGTCCAAAGAGAAAAATATTTTTAGCTAGGTCCGTTAAAACTTAAAACGCTACTAGGTGGGGCGATAAATGTGTCGGGAAGTGTATTTAATTTCAAAGGAGAGAACTATTAGTGCCGTACTTCAAGGAAAAAATTGTAGTCCAAAAAATACTACAAATTTTGAAGATTTTATACAATCGTTAGATAAGAGATAACATCCACAGAAAGTTTTTGTGAGTTTAATATGAAAGGCAACATAATTATTGATATTCCCCGAATTTGTATTTTTTTCCTTCGGAATTTCCACACTATATACTACTTGCACAAAAATTCACACACTTATGGAATACAGAAATACATATTCATAATAGAGATAAGTTTATATCTGCTTATTTTCCATACACGCAGATGCAAATATACTTTTAGTAAGTACATGCATTTGGTATGGGAACAGCTCCTTGATGTGGATAAAGTATTTCAGCTATTTCTTCTTATGATAAAAATAGCTTCAGGTTCAGGTAAAATCATTTATTGTTTTTCTGCAAGAAAATATAGCAAAGTAAATAAACTGGTTTCTGTAGTTTTTATAAGCATAATTTCTAATTGCCTTGCATCAGAATGGGCATTTTATTTTTTTCAATATATTTGTACTTAACCATAATTGCAGACCTTTTAATAGATATTAGCGATGCTCTGAACATCTGCTGCTACCAGTTGGGTCGTACCTATCTTCGACTGTCACGGGCTCTGTGCATTAATATTCCATCTATGGGTAAGTATTTTGCCTTTGTTGACAATTTTACTTTTGAGAAAATATTATATAATATATAGGAAAAATATCTTCCTATTTGTGGCGCCACTAGCAACTCAAGTATGTAGAAATGACACAAATGTAATTTTTTATCTGTTCACATTTCAAGCAAATTATAGTAGATTGTTGCACTGAGCAGAAAGTTTATTACTGTACCGAATGCATATTTGGAGCCGGAGCACCAGCGAGGGCTCTAAAAAAGCACGAGGGCATTATAAATTACTTAATGCAAGGTGCATAATCTGCTTTTCTTTTAACTATGCTGCAATAAAATATAATGTTAGCACATTTGAATTTTTCAGCGAAAATTAGCTCTGTTGACGTTCCCGATTTTTTTCTTCTTAAAATAAACGGTAATTTCTTTATGGCCAGTATTTTTAACTGTCAAACACCACATGGCCGTCAGGTTGGCCAGCCAAACGCATACGCGAATTTAAAAAAAATACTTAACAGTGCAGTAAAGGATTTCCATACATTTTTTCTGCTCTAGAGCAAAATTGTCGTAATCATGATGGCATGATAAATAACAATGCCTTATGCTTATCAACAATAGATAATACAACTAATTAAATTTTAATAAAATCCCTTCTTTAAATTGCTCACACGCATTGTTTTCTAATTTTTATTTATTTTTCATTAAATAAAAATGAAAAGGTTAAATACCTGCAAGAATAGTTTGATGTTCATTGAAATGTTTTTAAATTAAATTTTTAAGAGGCATTTGTCTCTCTTGTGATATGTCAACTTCGTCTAACAATACTAGTATATACTTTCAGTAATCAAGTCTGTGGGCATTGAATTGTTTTGGTAGTCCACTTGAGTGCACTAATTCATTTAATATTGGTATACATTATCGCTATTGTTGTAACTAACTTTAACTTTTAATTTAAATTTATTTACTTTTAAGAAATAAAAATTATTAAAACAATTGGTGGTATGTAATCTGGAGGCAAAAAATAGACAGTAATTATGTTTATCAGAATGAATTTTTATTGCAATAAAATGTTATAGAACGACCAAGAAATAAGATTATGCCATTCTAACGATAGCTACAACATCCATATCACATTTTTAATTATTTATAATTATGATTAAGGCCTAAACAAAACAATATACATAAATATTATTTAAAATTTTAACGAAGCATTCAGGAATGGTTATGTACTAGATTAAGATTTAATCTATATAAAGATTGAGAAACCTACGTCACTAAATACTTTACAATATTAAACAATATAATTAGGCTGGATTCTGTTCATTTGTCAGTCCTCGTTGATGATTGAATTTGATGAATTTGAAGTCATGTTTGGACCGTAATAAATGAGTTCCGGTATTTGACCACCCTGTACCCCAGTTCCATTTGTACTTTCAGACGAACAGTGAAATTGAAATGTTACCGTCCCCATGTAAACTTCACTCAGCCCTTCTTGCCCAAAATAACTCAATTCGCTCCCATCTAATATAGCCGAAGCGGTGTAGAAACATTCGGGCTCAATCTGTATCGGGTTTTCGAAGTACACGTGAAACGTGTTGCTAGATCCATCGGAAAAGAATTTCGTATTGTTTTCAGCTAACACCCGTCCTAAACGTTTTAATTCGATCTTGACATTATAGTCGGCAGCACCATTGGATGACCCGTAAAGTCCAAACCCCACAACAAATATCCTTTTGTCGACTGAAAATTGTATTGAATCACATCTTCCACGATACCTCCATTGGTTACTTCGATAGGCACACGATTGAAATCTGTGGCATATCTATAAGTATATAATTTATACAATTAATGTTGTGGTAACAATAACAAAAAGATATGTATAAAATATTAAATCATTTTGAAAATTAGTCCTTGAATAAACAGGTAATATACTAGTTAAATGTTGGAGAAATCAGGCCTTTTTAACTGTTCAACATCCAGGTGAAGAGTTACCCCGATAAGTCGTTTGTATTTATAAACGTGAATTTAAAAAATATAATTACCTGTGCTTTTAGGCCAGCTCGAGATTTGATAGGATACAACAACTGTGGCTTATTCGAAGCGGTGAAATGCAAAAATATATCTATTGTCTCTTGGGGAGTTAAAATGCCAAGCTGGGCTGCACTATTAGCAAATTCCTCTAAAGACATAGTAGGAAATCTTATAAGGTATATGGCACTTCCTAACATTGTCCTTTTATTATGAGGCGTTGGTTCTATTTCTCTCCTCACGCATTCACCGTGAGCCCAAGCTAAGGCCGCTTCAAATAAATTAATCTCTTTACAATTTAAAGTCTCCCTTGCTAGAACTGACTCGAGTGTTGAAACGTCAATATCAACAAATCCTTCTGAAGTCAGTGCCATTTCAGCCTATAACAAAATATATTAATTTATTCATATGGAAAAAATGCAGAACAGTATTTACGCATAACATGCCTGAAATACTTGTAGTGTACTCTAAACTAGCAAGAAATTTGCTGTTACATCAGAAATTATCACAATAGAGTAATATTGGAATGGAAATACAGTGCTTACGTAAAGTATAAAATAAATTCAATGGATAACTTTTGGGAAAAATGCTCAAACCAGTCAAATTTTATTATATTAATCTTTGTGCATGTTTTTAAATATAATTAACACATATCTCTGATGGGTGAGTGCATCTTGTTTACATATCCGATTATGTAAAGAAATTCAATTCTTTTTTATTGTTAGTTTTTAAAATTTTTTCATGAAATGACAAAGTTATTACTTAACACTTTGAATTGTCTTTGGTCATTAAAAAAATCTTTTTGACAATAATAAAAATATAAACACAAATTTGAAACTAAAATCAACTAAAATTAAGCAAGATCACCGAACGAAAGACAATCGTGTTAAAACATTTTTTAAATAAAGTTTTAAAATTAAATTATTACCAGCCCATTACTGATGAAATTGCAAAATTGTTCTTTTTTCTAATTTTCATATAAGCTTACGTTTATCTTTTCATATGTAAAAAAATTTACTCTTTTAAAAACCATAACAAAAATATGGGATTGTCTTTAAAAAAAAAAAACATCAATGTTGTCATACATGCTACACAGTTCTATACGTATTAATTATATTTAAATATAAAGATTAATAAAATTTTACTGGTTTAAGTGTTTTCCCCAAATGTTAGCATTTGAATTTATAACAAATTTATTTCATACTTTACGAGAGCACTGTACAATAAGTCAGTATGTATAATACTGACAGTTGACATTACTGGCTCCTTTTAAAAACAATGCAATGGCTTTTCCCAGTAACACAAATTATGTTTTTTTTTTTTGTTTAGAGTATAATTTTATATACATGTATTCCACTGACCGGTTGGCCAAGTTGTTAGAGACCCTAAGACCCTGTGGAGCCACGGGTTCGATTCCTGCCCAGAACAAATATTTGTGTGCATGAACATGTTTATTTGTACCATGTCTGGATGTAGACGTATCTATATATGTATATATTATAAAAAAAAAGAATATTTAAATATGTGTATCAGTCGTCTAGTACCTCATAATACTTGCTTACTTTGGGACTGGATGGTGCTGTATGGGATGTCCCAAATATTATTATTTTTATATTACTATGTATTTGGGTAAAATATAGAATAGCCTGTTTAATATATTGTTATATGTATTTTTTGTGTAATGTTTATCTATGCATGGATTATGTGCACCTCAACATCTCCAAACATTTTGCTTGAGCACGTTATCAACATGGTGCAGTCCTATTATTAGTTTATTCCACAAAAAAGTGACTGATGCAATAACAAAATAATATCGGTTATATAATCTCATTTAAACCATAGGGTTATTATCTAAGGGTAAAACAAAACTGCAATACAATTTGTCCAATCCATTTATTTACTCCGTCACATCAATTGATATTTTACCAAATTAATAAACTAGGTTTACAAAAGTTGAATTTTGAACACGTAATTTACTTTAAACATTTAACACTAATAACATCAAGTACACAAACTGTATTGCAGTTAATATCAATATTTGACTAGAAATCGGCAAGGATTTCATTGGAATGTTACATATATACAATTAATCTTAGATCTAGGATCACAACCAATTAATACTATCTCAGTATTCAATCAATACTTAATATGCAAGTTTCGTTAAAACAATAATCTCTCTACTGAACACTTTGCAGCATTATTTGTAGGGGGCAGATAAGAGGTTTAGGTAAAGCTTGCATATTAGGTAGCAATTGAAATATTAGCCAACTGTTGCACAAACATAATGATATAGTTTGTTACTTAGAGTATATGAGATTCAATCTGCTCCACCATTGACATGGCAGTTTCCTGATTCTAAGCTGTCTCTATTTTCTGGACTCGAGAAATTCCTACTAGATGACTCAGACAGTTCCATAAATAGACTACTGTATGAAGAAGAGTTCTCCAAACACATAGTAGCAAGGTTCTCAGTCGACTCACATACCTGTGCATCGATCACTTCCCAACAGCGTTGCATTAGTTCCGGCTCTTCGAAGAGCCGTGACTGACTAAGTAGCAAACACGCGTTTTTCGCTGTGAGACTTGTCTCTAGATAGTTCACACACGCTCTAGCTAAATGCGGTACTATGTACTTTTTTGCAACATATAATGTCGATAGGACTGTGTCTGCTTCTAATTGTATCTCGTCGCAATATAAATATCTGAAATCAACATAAAATAATGGTTAATTTTATGTATCAATAAAAAAATGCAGTTTTGGTAGTATGTTTGATAATGTGCTGGTGATGTGGTTGTTAATGGAAAACTACATTTCATTAAAATATTCAGCTTCTTTAACTAATATGTTTGAAAACTTCAAGAATAAATATTACATTGGTAAGTGTGACATTTTTCATGAAATCAAATTTCTCACATGAACAGAATAATAATAAGCATTAGGTAGTGAATTTATGAAAATAGTTGAACTTACTTTAATAATGTGAGGAATGCAGAAGGCTCAACATCTGGCACTTCAATTTCTTGTTTGCATTCAGCGAGTCCACCGTAGAACATGGCGTAGAACACTGAGCTTCCTGTAGCCAATACATATTTGTGTGCTGGTATCACTTGCGTGTGGCCTGCAATTTTAAGAAATATATGTTTTGATTAAAACTAAAGCAAAAATATTATAGTAAGTGTATAATTTCAGAATTAAGATTAAATCTCTTTGTCTCTGACTGAATGTTGTTATTCATAGCAGCCAGCTTATTTTAGAACTGAAAGGTATTTGTGCTGCTAATAAAACCAAACACAAAGGCACAACCTACTCTTTAGTTATTTTAAAAATATATATTACCTGGGGCTCCAACAACAAATGTTATATCAGCCATAAGTTGATTGTTGAACATAGCTGCGTTCCTTTCCCTTACAGTGGGTTTTGTAGCCTGCCAATTGGGATCATGGGTAGCCGTTCCAGGAAGTGCTGGTGATGTGGTTGGTGATGGTGACTGGGTAGTTGAACTGCATGGAGATGGTGGTCCGCTGTAGCATTGTGATACTTGTGTACCCGCTTCTCGCTGAGAAATTGTGTGTGGTGGAGATAGAGACAATCCTCCTCCATTATTAATGTTTTCAGCTGAAATAATAATAGGAATAATATTAGAAATTTTATTTTGTAACTGTCATATTAATATTCAGTCATTTGACTTATTGAATATAGTGACAAACCCAAATAAAAAGGATATGCTTGCAGTTTACAACGCTCTACAACGTTGTCTGACGGAAAGTTAGAAAATATTAATTTGGGCTTATAAATAAAGGAGGGATATATCATACAATAAAGATTCTTTAACAAAATGCTTAAAAAAATAAGAATTTTTGATGCCTTGTCACTTGCTCCACTTCACTCCTCACTCTCTTCACATTCATCATCATCAGCCCATTTTTTACCCCACTGCATGGGCTTAGGCCTCCCCCAAAATGAGGAGGGGGGCTTGGAGCTTAAGTCCACCCTGCTGCTCCACTGCGGGTTGGGAACTGTAACGACCGCCATCTATTGACAGCGTCCGGGACCGACTGCTTAACGTGCCCTCCGAAGCACGATCTTCACATTATCACAAGCAAAACCTAACCGTACCTATTTTTTTGAAATGGTGGACCATTAAGATATCTTGGCCTAATTTTAAATTGATCATTGTCATGAACACGATTGGTATCAAGCAGCATTGAAAAAGTTACCCATGCTTGTTGCAATTTCTCATAATTGTGAAAAACTTCTGAGTAGACAAGATAACTTAAATGATTGTCACTATTGTTGTCCATAAATATTCACTGATAAGAATTGAATCCTTTATACATTCAAAAAAAATATGTATTTATATTACCAATCAACTTCTTGTACATATAAATGTAATCTTTACATCACCTGACCTGACAACAAAATTCAGGTCACACGACAGAAATAAACTGACCGTGACATATTGTATTTAAATTGTTACATAACATAATTTATAACATGTAAATCTTTGATTGTTTACATTTAGAAACTAACAATATCATATTAAATCGATATCACTCTAACTAAACAGGCTTACCATTCATCCAAGCGTTTGTCTGCGCAACAGACATATCCTGTAACCTTTTCGGGGGTTTCGATACGATTCTAGAGCACAAATTCGACATATTTTGCGGTTTAGAGAGCTTACAAAGTCGAGATTCTTTATTTATGTTTTTACATTTCTATCGTACGATTTCATTGAAGTCGACCATTTTGTTTTTAATACTTCTGACCTGTCGAACAGTGTGACCAGTCCAATATTGGACATTGTGCTTAAAATTATGCTAAAATCCAAATCTCTTGTGTAAGAATCTACTATTACCTGCACAATAATGCAATTTTTTTTCAATAATATGCACGGATAATATGTTAAGTTAGTATTAAATATATTAAAACCGGCCAAGTGCGAATCGGACTCGCACACGGAGGGTTCCATACCACCATACAATACAAAAAAAAAACGGACTCGACGTTAATCGAACTTAACCATTAATCGTTATTATTATGTGATTTAAAAACTATGGTATAAATATATTTAATTTTTATTTCGTTAGTTATTTAGAAGACGCTGGATCCTCTCTGGCTAATCCGAAAAGTAATAATATGAGTGCACTGATAGCTAGAGATACTTTTAATTACTTATTTTATTACAGTGAGCCTTTGGCTTTTAGTATCGATTGTGAAGAGAATAAGCTCTGCAAAGGAATGCAAATAACACGCTATCTGTCATTTTCTATGGAATTTTTCAAAATTTTTACTTATAAAAGTACATTTTATAAGATAATCCTTTACTCGTTAAATAATACAATCTAGTTAGTTGTGATAGTTCTTCTTTTAACTACGTTGTATATACCCCTGTCATAAATTTTTTCCACATATCCAAAACAACGGTTTAGCTGGAAGAGGGAGGGACACATGACTCTAACAAAAATTAGGACTTAAGGAGTGCACATCCCAACAACTGTTGACCTAAATAAAAAAAGAAATTGTAACTTTGAAATCATTTTTTAAGACCCATCGTTTGGTACCTCTCGCCTTAATATACGATGAAAATTTTTTTCGTACTTCAGATACATGTATGGCGATCTATCCGAAAAAAATTTTTTTTCTTAATTTCACCACGTCGTTGTGTAGCAGTTCATAGATTATACCTACCTTCCAAATTTCATCTACATATTGCCAATAGTTTTTGAGAAAAACCACAGACAGACAGACGGACGGACAGACATGGCGAAACTATAAGGGTTCTTTTTTGATATTTGGCTGCGGAAATAAAAACGGTCACTTTAGAATTAATTAAAAGAAATTAAAAAAAAAACAAACTAAAGGCTGTGACCATGGAACTTTATTAGTTCCAAATGGCTGTGAGTAAACCTTGGACTAAACCACCCAGCCTCTGCCTGATTTACGTTGACACTTGGTATGACAGCGGCGCGGCGCTGTCCGTGGTTGTCCGCGGCGGGCGGCAGCACCAAAAAGGACTTGGTTTGGTTGGCGCTACATAACAAAAGCTCACTATCAAATCAATACAAAGAAATGGTTTATTCTTGCTTGCTTGGTCTGGGCCAGAGACATCGCTATTTTCTTATTTAACTAAATTAAATTACAATCTTCGTTCATATTCCGACGACATTTAACGATTCTTGTTCTGTAGGTATTGTAATAATATATATACCTAGTTAAATCTAGGTATAATCCTCAAACCAATATTAAGACTATAACATTGATGTGTCGCATTGCAATTATTATTAGATACTAACTACCGCCCGCAGCTTCACCCACATGGGTTACATTTGTATTTATAGTATTAATTAAACCATAGAAATAAATTAAACTTAGTAACTTATTGATTTGATCTCCTAACATTTCTTTTCATCCTCTCTTATATTTATCACTTTTCTCCCCTCTTTGCTTGTAATTTTTTCTCCGTCTCGTCGTGGGTAAAAATAGGTAAAAATGAGTAGGTATCAGCGGGGCGAGAACGTATCCCGCACCTGCGCAAAACCGCGCCATTAAAGTTCCCACTGCTAGAGGCGCTGTACAAGTCTATCATGCAAATCCTTATACTCCGTCGCATCGTCATCGCTAGAGATTAAACGACTATATGGTCATGGGTACAATTCCGATCAAACCTTATGGCGGATGTGAACATAGGCACAAGTCGCATCGCAGTAACCAGTTTTAGGTGTAGCGGGACGCAGTGGAGCGAGGGGCATATTACTGAACCTGCGCAAGCACGCATATAGCGTTGTGTTCCGATCCGCCATAAAGTTTGATTGGAACTATACCACTGCTGAACGGATCGCACACGGAATTCGGGATTGTATCAATATCTATGAAAACGTAATATCACCTTGTATAAGCGGCCGGACGTACGGTCTCTGGAGACGCAACTGTGGCCTCTCTTGATTATTCAGCTCCGCGAATCTGCCGTCCTCGTCTATTAGACTCTCGAAGAAATTAACGCTGTAATTCATAGAGCTACTGACACGCACTTTACACGCGTACCATATGAAACTGCAAAAAGAATGAAAAACGGTAAAGCGTATATTTCATGTGTCGAGGATAAACATTTATTACTACATTTAATTTAAAGTTATACAACGATAAATATAAATCGGACAGTGTATTTTTTTCCTTTAATTAGTATCACATTATGTAATAAAAAAGTTATTAATCTTGAAATAGTTATCGATTGTGATAGAATCGAAATTTTCACCCTGCTATCTGGCTACATTCATTAGGTATATACTATCGATTTAACATTGCAAGTGGTGCATAGTATTACCGGTAAATGACGGTATCAAAAAAGAAAAAAATGTTATAAACTAGGTTTTTTAACACCACCCCATTGTTTCGTTTAGAAACTAAGAGATATGAAATATATTTGTATTCTTCTCAATAAGTTCTGGACAATAACACCCTACACGCCAGTGCAAAAAAAATCTATTTTGGTCTCCTTATTTACGTATGGAACCTCCTGTAATAATTTAATCGAATTTCTGATTCAATATTCAGTTTTGGGTTAACATTATACGCAAAATTTCCAAATTTCAAGCCTGTAACTTATTTCCTTTACGAGCTAGAGACCCGTGATCTACAATCAGAGGGAAATAAAAAACAAAAAAAAAATTCTTTGTTACTGTTAATAACTAAGTTTCCAAACATGTAACAAATGAGTCGGCTCGGCTCCAATCTTAATAATTAAAAAAAAAGAAATGTAATGATACCAAATCTGTATGGAGTACATAGTCCCCTACATAGTCCCCCGCCGCGTCTGTCTGTCTGAACACGATAAACTCAAAAACTACCAAACGGATTGGCATATGGTTGACACCAATGGATGAAGTGATTCAAGAGGAAGGTTTATGTATATAATTTAATAATGTTTTATGCAAATTGGTTGAAATAGCTTTCATCAAAAACGCTGCCTAATCCCTTTGAGATATAACAAAATAATGTATGGAGGAATTGTTTCTTTTTTATAGGACTACAAAAAAGTCCGCGATGGCATATGTCTATCTTTTATGGATAGCTTACTATACCTACCTATTTTTAAGTTTAAAAAAATGGTGTCATACGATGAGGTGATTGAAAAGCAATTTATACGGATACAGTCCTTACCAAATTAAATACGTTATTTATCTTCAGAATTTTATGCACATTGTAATTCCCTTTACACTATACAATTTAAATTAATATCTTCGGAGTTGTCGAGAAATAAAAAACTGTAGGGCGATAAGTGGCCACATAGAAATATTGTAGATTGTTTTTATGTATTTATTCTTTACTTTTTCAAATATTTATGAAGTTGGAAATAAAATACATTTAAAGTACTCCAAGTAGCATGAAATTACGTTACATTTAAATCTAATTAAATCCAATCCACATGTTCGACGCAAGAAGCTGATACGTCACTACGACAGAAAAAAAACACTTCGGCTTAAATGGACTGCTACCCGTGCGAAGCCGGGGCGGGTCGCGAGTTCTCTATAATTTATGTAATTTATTATCCATAGAGCAGGATATCAGAATGAATATTAAAATAATCCATCGTTGTTTGATTCGAACAGATGATAAGTTGTGTTAACTATGTAAACGAATACTATGTAATAATGCAATAATGTAACGTTAATCTTTCTCGCTATAGTCGAATGTATCCAACGGAAGGTCAAGTTTAAGCGGTAATATTTCACCTATTTGAGTTCTGGACTATTGGGTCATTCTATTAGAAAAGACAAGCAAATACCACTATTTAATATAGTAGCCACCTTGTATTCATTATTATTTTTAGCACTAAAATTGTATTTTTTTTTACATAGAGTAAATAATGTTTTCGCGCTGCCCGCCACTGGAGCAGATCATTACAATGATTCGACAGAAATATTCTGCATGATCAGTTTCGTTTATGTTTTGTATAAATTAAATGTATTTTTTTGGGAATTCTCGGGGGCGTATTTACATAATATATCTTGTGGAGACACGCCATAGAGTCTCGGTCGAGTATAGTTTGTACTCTGCTTTCCTAACGTCTCGACTCAAAAATAAACCTGAGTCGGAGCACTATGATCAGGTATATTTAGTACTTAGCGTTTCATTATTACTCAATACTAAATATATCTACATCATAACGATATTGGTTGGATACAATTTGTACATGCTACGCATAACTTTTGAATTCCTAAACATACTTGAGTAGAGGTATCGTTATAAGGTATATTTAGTATTTAGCATGTTCTTATTAATTCCTACAAAATAAACGTTACGGCTAATAGCAGAAGTGTGGCTACATCTAGTTGTAGCCAGCTAAAATCATTAGGTTAGGTTAAGTTTGTTTATGTCAATGTGAGGAGCGAAGCGGAGCAGAGCAACGAGCCATTCAGAAGCCTATTCATCCATTTCGAATGAGTTTTGTTTAGGTTAATGGTCTATTTAGAAGTCTGTTGATCAATTTCGTAAACAAAACTAATTCGAAATTGATGAATAAGCTTCTGAATGGCTCTTCGCTCCGCTCCGCTTCGCTTCTCACATTGACATAAACAAACCTAACCTAATGATTTTAAAAAATAGAGCATTAACTTAAAATAAACAAACAAATGACGACGCGATAACGCGGCGCGTCGCTTTGTACTCGGGTATATTAAGGAGCGCGCTTGTTTTTCAACTGCCTACTAATTATACCCGTGAACGTAATTGGGTATATTCAGCAGCACTTCAAGATAGTTGTTCCTAAATGTACCCGAGATGGACCGGGACGCTATGTCTTGTAGAGGTACATTTACAAGTGCTCACCTCATCCTTTCATCTCCTAACTATACCCGAAGTCGATCCCGCTCGTGACGTCACCGGCGTGTCCACAAGGTATATTATGTAAATACGCTTATCGGGGTAATTTTAATTTGAATATTAACGAATTTACGAATTTTCAACATTTCCTTGAACCCTGGTAAATTGTTACATAAAACAAATTTTCTAAAAAAAACGAAGCACTATGTCTTATTCATTACTTCAATCCTTCCCGATTTTAGCTTCAATAAATTTTACAAAAAAAAACCAACTCCAAAAACACAAACTAAAAAATTAAATATAATATATTTACTTTTTGGTAAAATTTTATTTTATATTTCAATTTTTAGTTATAAGTGTAATTTATTTGTATTTAGTATGAATAGGGTTTCTATACGCGCTGGTCAAATGAGACAGCACCGTTTGGAGAAAATTGTCTACGAATCGCAGTATTATCCCCTAACTCCTAACTGTTAAAGAGTACTGTAGTTTCCATCAGCTTAGCAGCATGAGATGATGACTTCCAGGTGAAAACACCCGAATAACTAAAAAATATTTCCTCGATTTCCGTAGGAATACATCATCAGATTGCTTGGTGACAATGGATCCACTTTGGGAGTGAATTTGATTCAAACAAAAAAAGAATTTCCAAATCGGTTCACAATTGACGAACATATCGGTGAACATATAAAAAATATATATACATACAGACGAACATAGAACCTCCTCCTTTTTGAAGTCGGTTAAAAATGGCAGATGGATTGGTGTAAATGTTTTTTTCGCTCGGATATCCAGTAATGTTTGTACGGTGGAACAAGAAGCTTTTAGAAATACTTACTATACGAACTTCTCATGTACATAATCAACATACTTTCTCTTAACCTGAACCCTCTTTTTGTGAGACATCTG
Organism: Luffia ferchaultella; assembly: GCA_949709985.1. Classification (NCBI taxonomy): domain Eukaryota; kingdom Metazoa; phylum Arthropoda; class Insecta; order Lepidoptera; family Psychidae; genus Luffia; species Luffia ferchaultella. The sequence continues at coordinate 7,016,340 of OX453256.1, read as the reverse complement.
AATTATTACGGATTCATTTGCGCATATACCAATCTGCATCTACGCATTTACAATTCGTATACATAAAAGAGTCAGATTTTGGAAAAACAACGTGTATTTAAATACAATGCGTAAATTATACGATTCATACAAAAAAGGTTAGAATGCAAAGGTTCTAAAAGCAATTGAACCTGTTGATTGTATCTAATCAAATTCAGTAACCCATTGACATTGACCTACACTTATAAATAACTAGCGGCCCGTCCCGGCTTCGCACGGGTAGTATTCGTTTCTCATAAGAATCACTTTTTTTATCTCAGTCTTGTCTCATTCCCGTTCTTCCTTTCATTTTTTCGTTCCCATCGCAAAAATACTTTATTATTTCTGTTCTTGGCCCTAGTGTAGCTTCGTTTTCGTTTCCATTCTCATCAAAAATAACTTTTTTATCTCCGTCTTAACTCATTCCCGTTCTTCCCTTTCCCGTTGTTGTTCCCATCGCATAAATATTTTATCGTTTCCGTTCCTGGCCCTGGTCTCATTTCCTTTTTGTTTCCATTCTCATCAAGTACCTACAACTTTTTTATTTCAGTCTTAACTCTTTCCCGTTCTTCCCTTTCCCGTTTTCGTTCCCGTAACACAAATATTTATCGTTTCAACAATTTCTGTCAGTCTTAATTAAATAAATTACACTTTTGCGAAATAATATTTAGTTATGCAATTATTAAATTACTAAAATGGCTATTAAAAAATAAGGGTTGATCGTAGAAGGGTGAAAATTGAGGATTGTATGTATTTTTGTATGTTGTATCATAAAAAAATAGAAATTAAAAATTTTGTCTAAAAAAAAAAAAAAATTAGGGGTGGACTACCCCTAACATTTAGGGGGATGAAAAATAGATGTTGGCCGATTCTCATAGATACCGGATAAGCACAAAAAATTTCATCGAAATCGGTCAAGCCGTTTCGGAGGAGTATGGCAACGAAAACTGTGACACGAGAATTTTATATATTAGATTTAAATAATTATTCTAGTTATGAATTTGTTTAATTCAAAGCAGTCGCTTTTCACCACGAGTATCATATTGATGGTAAAAATCATACATAATAATTTTAAACTTTTTATTTTTGAAGTCAATTAATAATAATAATTATAATAATAACACACACAATCACAACAACGTCTAGGTCCCAAACTAAGCATTAGCTTGTATTTTGGGTACCAAGCGAAGACACCACATACATATAACAACCAAGACCCGGTACCAGTATTAATATTCATCATATAAATACTGACCCGACCTAGGATTCGAACCCGGGACCTCCAGCTTCGCAGGCAGGGTCGCTGCCCACTAGGCTAAGCGGTCGTCAATTAAAAATTAGTCTCGCGTGTCACGCTCACCAAACTAGTAAAAATACAGTAACTGGTGCCAGTCTTAAAATATATTTTTTATATCGAAGAAAATACCAGTTTATGACTGTTCTTTTGTCCATGGCCACAGCTTTGAAAATATGGACTTGCGTGCTTATATTTACCATATATTTTGATATTTCATGTTTCGCGTTCTGTAATATAATTATATATTCTATAATATAAGATAATAAATTCAGTATTATCTAAATGCATTATATGGAAAACTACGATAATAAATTGTCATTTTAGGAAAAAATGTTGTGGGGCAAATAAGAAAATTGCAAAAAAAAAAACTTTTCTCAAAGCATGATCGTGCGTTGATATGAAAATTTTAAATAAATACAAGACGAAAACAGTTTATTATGTTTAAATAACAAGCAAAAATCCACATTTACTTTGGTAGTCGCGTGATCAACATGACCGATAGGGTTTCCGTGTAGTGTTGTGTGGTGTGATGATGGCCACCACTTACGAATTATTTTATTTGTTACAATCTGAGTTATGATAATCGGAAAAAAAATCGGAGTGGATCAGTGTTTACCTCTCTGCTGGAGAAAAGTACCCTACCCAATGTTGCCTACCCACTTGTGGTATGGATTTATTTCGATTGTATGTTAGATGGTCGATGGTGATTTTATGGTCGTTATTTGTTGAAATGAGTAAAGGTAAAGAGGTAAAAAATGGGTAAAAATCATCTCTAGAATAGTAATCTGAATAATAATGCTACGTGGACCCGACAATGAGTTTCCGAACGTAAAAAAATTTATTACATCGGAAATTTAAGGATGAGAAGTCTCCTTGGAAGTTTATGATTAGACCTTAGGCAGGAAAATTAATGACAACTATAGTTTGGGATGTTAAAGAAATATTACTAATACGTCTATTTATTATTGATTTTTGTTTTGCATCTAGCCAACGCAAACACTGAAAATAACATTACTTTCGGTGCTGGACGGTGAATAGTCAATACAAACAATTTGTAAAGTCAGCTATAGCAATGTCCACTATTATACATTTGTTCTGTCATATTGTAAGTAAAATATTCTGTTGTAGAATTTTATCGTTAATAATATTTTTAATGTATTGCGGCTATCCGCATGCTACACATTGTCACCGTCCCTAGTCGATCTTTTTGTTCACTTAGGTTTCTTTTGGCGTACTTAATCATTTCGAACACGTAAGTACCTACGTGCATGTGTCCCCTGTACTTGTCTTAAGGTCCCACTGCAACCATAAGTCGAGAGTTTTCTTTTACAGTACAAACACGCGATTAGATTTAGCAGAATTAACTCAGAGAAGGATTCCGTATCACATTATTGAGTGAAAGTAAGCAAAATTACACTGCCTCAGCAACTCAACAGTTTGACATTTTATTTTTGATAGTGCGATAATGCACTGTAAATTAAATATTGCAAAAAAACAAAATTACACTGAATGCCGTATATAACGCTAATTTGTTGGATCAACTACTACGCCGCGAACCTGTTTTAAACCTATAAGGCCATGTGGCCACGGTTCGAATCCGGGCATGTACCAATGAGTTTTTCTTACTTAAGTGCAAAACTATCACTGACTCCGTGCCTCCGAGAGCATGTTAAGCCGTCGGTGCTGGTTGATGTCATACCTCACTGCTGAAGTATAAAAAGAGCTGATGGAATGGAAAATGTCTCTTTACGGAAAACTTTATAAGTGCAATGCCAATGCAATACATAGAAAAAGTAATTCGTGCAGTAAGAAAAAGCAAATGTCGTTGTTGTTCCGAGTGTTGGGTTTGGATTTCGATCGTAGTGAGGAATGTAAAAGCACAAGAAATACTTTGCTCTTGTGTGACTAAAAATACAACATGTAAGAAAAAATATTGCAACTAGATAGAAAAATATATAAATTTTATTTTATAAATCTCCGAACAGTTTTTTTTTTACGCCTTTAGCGAGTCTCCATTCATTCAATAATTCATAAACTTTCAGATATTATTGATGCGACTTCTCCGGAAGAAAGTTTACTTTAGCATCAGAAACTTGTTCTTTTAACTCTAATAACGGTGTTAAATTACCATCATAGTCAGTAGATTTTCTCATTATCGTTATCGACTTTAAGACTTCTACGACAATAAACAAAGAACGTATTCGATGCAATAGGATTTATTATTTTTCCGCCATATTATTTTGTGCTTTCAGAAAGAGAGATATTACATAAAAAAATTAAACGAAAATGTAACTGAGTAATTAAAATTTTCTAATTTGTGTTTGATGTTGTTTTAACCGACTAAATGATATTTTCGAACTGATCTGTTTTTAACAACACAATAAATCAAAAACTCAACATTTTTTTTTAATATGTTATAGCATATAAAAATATTGTCGACGAAATAAAATAATAAAGTTATGGAGTCTCTGATGAGCTCTGAACGTTTCGTTAGCTAATAAAATTCATAGCGTTTTAAATTCAAAACACTTTTCTTCCCTAAGCTAGCAAAATTGACTTTTTCAATACTCATACTCGGAAAGTACGCTTGAAGTTACCTAATCATAGGGATGAAAGTAGTACTTCTCGCCCGTGGGAAACGGTTTTCCCTACTGTAAGAAAAATATAAAAAAAAAATGCAAGCCATGTCCCGACTGTTTATACTACAACTCTGTGAAATCGCGGCGTAAAATTGTTATTAAAAAATATTATCAAAAATTTTCTAGTATGACTTTATACTTATAATTTACTTTTAACTAACTTAACATTTAATTCATATAGATTTGACGTAAATATTTACCATCATCAATGATAAAAAATACTGGCTGGGTAGAATGCCACAAAAAAAAAAACATAAAAAAGCGGCAATTCAATCTTCGGTTATTATGTCAACGCTGATTAGTTACATAGATATTTCTATAAAATGAGTTCATCAGATTCAGATGTAGATTTAAGGCTATTTTTTACTTTCCTCATATTCATAATGAAAATAATGTTTACCTCGGGTGACAGATCTATTTATGCACTCGAACTATTAGCGCACTCCCTACGCTCGTGCGCCAAACCATCTCATGCCTAAATGGGTCACTTTCACCCCTTGTGTAACAATTCTACTATTTCTCGTTGGTTTTAAGGATCGAAGGTCTGATTTTTGAGCTAGTGAGGTAAAAACGTTTATTCAATGTAGTGCCCTGACAATATATTTTCTTTCATAGATAGATTACTCATCAGCTTCCCCTCGTACTTCGCTCTATTTATTTGATGATAATGTTTGTAGTGTACATGGACACTTGTAAATATTATGTGTATTGACCTGCATTTTAATTATAGTACCCTTGGGTACTTGGCGCAGTTGCGTTGTGGTCCTTTTGTTTATAAGCAAAGGAACCCATTGTTTGCCATTTGCATGCAAGCGGTATGGGTAGCTATTCAGGGGCATTGAGCAATTCGGTGACTGTATATAAGTGACTAGAATTAATTTTAACTGTTCCTCGACCCGGTGATTTTAATGCTTCGATATCAATGCTTGTAAGTCGGCGTCGCTATGTTTTAAAATTTTAATTAATTATTTAACACATAGGCCATTAAGTGCGTGGCGGACCACACAAAGTGCTGGTTTTCTCAGCCAGTACGGCTGTGTGTTTTTCTCTCGATTATTCCTAAACTAATACTACTTAAGTCACTGGCATATTTTTTTTATTGAACATACTACATCAATATTTATCTTCCTATAATTTTTAACATTGAAAATTTTTATCAGATTGTTTTCGTGGGGAGTGTATTGCGGCTATATTTCCGAAATTTATGATGGTAGACGAAAGGCAATGGTGTCAAAAAAGGCAGGAGCTTGTGGTGCATCGTATGATACAAAGTTTTCTAAAATCGGTCTGTAACTTATTTCGGAAAATCGAAAATGGTGAAAAAAAGACTAAATTTCCCAATTTTTCGGACAAAAAGTTGTTTATTTCGAAAACGAAAGCCAATACCGAGAAAATGAAAAAAAGCTCCTGAGGCAGATAGATTGTCTACCGTTTGGAAAAAGAAATTTTGGAATCGGTCGAAAACTATGGGCTTGGCAGGTGCCCTTTTTATTGAATGATTATCAGATAAGTTACCCCGGAGATTGAGATTCGGCTATATTTCAGAAACTTATAAAGGTAGACGAAAGGCAGTAGTGTCAAATGAATCAGGCGCTCCCGGGGCAACATATGGTAGGAAATTGTCGAAAATTGGTTCATAACTTTTTCGAAAAATTTAATAAAATTGTTTTAGGAAAGAAAAGATGTGTTAATCTGTGGATGTGTTTTCCCATTTTGAAATGTTTTCGTTGAGGAATGCCAAGTAATATTTGTATATGATTAAAATAATGATTATGTAGTTATATCAATACACTTTTTTAACATTGCAGTTGTTCAACGGCCCGGTTTCGCCAGCGTTAAATAACGGTTAAGACATTTGGCAAAGTAACATACCACTGATGCCATGTAGAGTAAACAGAGAGAAATTCCAACTTTTAATCCCTAAAAATATTAATAATATATGGTAGTTTATCGATTAAACGACCACATATTTTTGATATTAATCCTTTACATCTATACCGCATGTACGAATTTTTTGTCGACTCTGGGGTTTTTTGGCTACTTCTTTTGCGACCTCGTTGAAGTGTTTATTTATGTAAACCGGATAAGACTAGTTTCGTGAGATTTTACCATTTGTGACTTCGATCTTATAACTATTGGATACAAAGAAATTATGAACTTATAATCACGCAAAAAACGTTGCAACTCCATCATTTTCCACAATGCTTCACTGGCTAACTCCAAATACGACATTTTAGTCGTGAAATTCAGCAAAACGCGATTGTACGTTATCAGCAGCTTTTGATACACATATATCGACTGTATTGACTTCTCATAATCATATAATTTGATGGGGTTAAAAGTCAATCGTGCAGCTACTCTAAGCAACAAAATAAATGAGTAGGTTGTTTGCTCGTATGTATCCATATGTACCGATCGGTCCGAATACAGCGACACGCGTTGAGTGCGTGAGTGGCGTCGCAGTAGCACTTTTGAGGTGTAAACGGAGGTGAGCGGGGGTGCGATACCGCTGCAAACTGTCTCCTCGTGTTCAGAGCGGACTAGCAAATTGTTGGTGAAACTTTGCTGATTCATTTCATTTTAGGCTTTTGTATCTGCGGCGTATTTGATCGAAGACTTGTAAGCTGATCTCATCTTGTTTGTCGATATTTTGTTCGATATCTAACGGATTCATTTCGTATGCGGCAGTTACCTATATACCTACTGTCTAAAAGATGATGTTTTAACTTACGATTTAATCAGCGGGCTTGAGACGTTACGCAGCAATCTATTCTGTTATTCTAGTGAAGCTATAATTGATTGAAAGTTTACAACAAACAATTATATACTTTATAATTTATGACAAACCTTGATCTTTCTTTATAGTGTTCGTACGCCTGTAGCATCAATCAGTTTACGTAATAATACAAGTGAATACGCTATTTCGCAAGTTTTTTAGTTATAAAAAATACAAAGTGATCAACTTTCAGTTTCGTTACCCTTTATAAGGCAACTCAAACGAAAGGAACCTGGTGGGGAAGTACCGTAAATACTAAATATACTTAGCTAATTTTACTTAAACGTATTTTATTTTATTAAAAAAAATATTAAAACTCTACACTCATGGAATTTTAAGTCTTTTGTTTGAGCCTAAAATTGAATAAAAAAAAAATTGAAAAAAAAAATTGTTTTTATGGCATCAATCGATAGGGTAAATGATAGAAATCAAATAAATCTCTACAACGAACTTTGTGTGTAGAATCAAATAAAGACCATAATATCTAACAATAATTTTATAAAATAATAGATTTACTTATAGTTTTTTTATATTACAATTAATCGAGAAAGGTATTAACTGAAAACAAATGTTGTTTTACCTACCCAAAAATAGCCAATAATTATTCTTTTGCGCATTTAATTTTAAATAATCCTGACGTGAATCGTGTCGGTATATAATCTAATCTTTAAATCCCCCACACTTAGGCCAATCATGCTAACTCGATACTTGTATAATGAATTAAAGGTAAAAAAATAATACTGACCGATAAGCGAAAAGCAACAAATCGGCTTTAGTGAACAGCCAACGTAGTGCAAACTTTCCTAATATAATCGGTAACTGTTTGGCTCTAATGTCGTCGGACCCAGTTTTCATCTCAGGCCGGCATTTTGCACATTAATTATGTTATTATATTAAATAAACTAATAATATTTTAGAATAAGCACAGATATTTACACAATGCACAATAATTTTCACTAGTTATTAGTATTGTCAGTAAACTACGATAATTTATGTTTTATTAAAAAATATTAACACCGATTCTTTGATTCAAAATTTTTTCGTGTATGCGTCCGCACATGTTCAAATAGACTGCACCAATTAGTAAGAAGCGTGGAAAAGAGACGGCATCGCGGTGCTGACGCCTTTATCGCAAGGTCGATATGTGCAAGCGAGAAAGCCATTATAAAATGTTACGGTATTTTATTGTATATAGTGTGCCCATTCGTAAAATCAAAAATGCACAAACGATATTAAGAAATAATGTTTGACTCAAAATTGGTAAAAGAAATACTAAAAATGTGAAAAAAATTTCTAAGACTGGATTAGAAAATTACAAAAATTTATGGTGATATAAATTAACGAGTTTTTAAGAAAACCTAATTTTAATGCTAATACCAAAATAAGTGTTAGGGATACAAGTTAAATTCTTGTTTGATTATGAATAGATGTAGATTAACAAACTAATAAAAATCTAGAGTTTTGTGAGCTTTTTCTAAAAAAAATCACTTTCATTAAAAAAAAATAAATAAAGAGGATATAGGTTATTTTTAATAAATTATTTATTTTGTAATTACCAAAAATTATTGCTTAAGTTTTTTTTTTAATTTATTTTTATTAAATTTAATGTCATTATACATTGCTCACGATCATTTTTGATTTTATTCCAACTGAATAACCCTGATAGTTTATAAAATATTGCCATTTATTTGCACAAAAAGTTCGTGTTTAAAAAATATGTATATAAAAAGTCAATTAAAAAAATATATGTTTTCAGTTTTTTTAAATATTTTTTACAATTTTTAGTATAGTTTCGTTTCTTATCGTTTGTAAACTTTATGGTGGGGGTAAACTGTGTAGTATTACCAAAGTAGGCATACGAAGTGTATAATAAACTTATTTTGTTACTGGTTGTATAAAACAAAAATATTTTTAAAATCTAAGGAATTTATTCTAAAACAATACAGACAAAATAGTGCGAAAACTAGTATTTTTAATTTTCATAACCCATATTTTTCAAGTGATTTTTTTAGTGAGTCAGATATTTACAAAACATATTTGATGTAATAATCTTTATTTTCATATAAAGACCACTAATAAACGTATTTTGGTTATTGGTTTGTTTGTTTCCGCTTGTAATACTTTATACCATTCAAGTTGTATTTATATTAGACCTATTGGACAAAAAAAATTTTAAACTATGATATAAAAAAATAATTACAAAAAAAAATCTCGCGTGTATTAAGTTCGCGACTTTTTACTCCAACAGATGTCAGTTAATAAACTGCAAAAATTAAGCTTTATTTGTGCAACTTTATTATGAAATGACGTAGGCGAGGTCCACCCTTAAATTACACAATGAAGTTCGCATGTTCATAAATGGACAACCGCGTGTAAAATCTTAATATTAAGGTGGAGATTAATTTATTTTATACCTATGACACAAAAAATTCGTATTAAAATAAATGTAAAATGTGTACGTCTTTTAAACGCAGTTCCAAAACCTAAACGAAAATCCTAAATCTTTGAATTTCCACGGGAAATGGATTTAAATGTGTTATTTGGTTTTCACCGAGGACTAATAAGCTAATCGGAACCATCTCCATGCGAGTGCGACTCAAATTTGACCGGTTTTTTAAATAGTAATACTGCTTTTACGTAAGTAATCAAAAGCTTCACATGTGCATAATGTAAACAGAAAATAAAATGCTTGTACGGGGTTCGAACTTTCTAATTTCACACTAGGTTTATCCTAGTATCTAACCCCGCGTACCGAATATTAAAACAAAGCAGTATGTTGTTCAAGCTAATTTTTGTATTTTGATATGTAAATATACGCCACTAGGGCTGCCATAGTCTCCCGACGACCGCTTAGCCTAGTGGGCAGCGACCCTGCCTGCGAAGCTGGAGGTCCCGGGTTCGAATCCCAGGTCGGGTCAGTATTTATATGATGAATATTAATACTGGCACCGGGTCTTGGTTGTTATATGTATGTGGTGTCTTCGCTTGGTACCCAAAATACAAGCTAATGCTTAGTTCGGGGCCTAGACGTTGTTGTGATTGTGTGTGTGTTATTATTATTATTATTATATTTTTCACATTATAATGTTTTTGTACATGATATTGATGTTACTGTAAAAATTAAATAAATCTAGCAATAGTTTGCTTTTGGTATCGCTCGTATTTTAGTAGTGTACAAAATTGTTCATAAGATTTACAGTGCATTAAAAAAATTCAAACGAAAAAGTAGTGTCACACGAAAAAAATTTCGGACGCCCAAATACATGACCCTGAAACGGAACTCGCTCCGAAAACCGTGGATGATTTGGCAACCCTACTGGCTCGCGAAATCTTTCATAATCCAAAACAACAAATGACTCGTCAATCATATCACGTAATTTGGAAAGATCACACACTATTCTAATGACAATTTTTTTAATTAGTTGGTAGATTTTTGGCGTGGTAACTCAATAGCTATAATACGTTTAAGTTTCGTTGTTTCTATTTCATGCGAGTGTGAAGCTCCCGTCCCCCGGCGTGAAAAGAAGTGCAGCCAACTTCATAGATACCACCGAAAACGACTTGCGGGCCGGGCCGTATCTTCTTTAAAAAAGCGGTGCATGGGACGGTGTTTTTTTTTTGTAAACGTATTTTCAGAATCGTACATTCGAGGGAAATCATTTTTTAGTACAATTCATTCTTAACCAATTAACTTGTCATCAATCATTATCAATCAATTGTCTGTGTTAATTAAATTGCGCGTGATTTTCAATATGACCCAATTGGGTTAATGTGCTGTACCTAGTGGGTTAAAAACTAAACAAGATACAAAAAAAACACATCGCGCCGTTACAGGGTGTGTCCTATTAGATATATTTTTTTCTGCAAATATTATTAAGAAATTTTGCGAGGCATAGATACGAGCCGAACCTTACCACCGTCTAATGGCTACGCGCTGCTTACCTAGTACGATTTTTTGACGACATATGGAACCACTCTAGAAACCTAGGTACAAGGTTATTTCCACAAATGCCTCGAAACTAACGAAACAATAATAGTATAAGAACGTTAAGCACGATTATTTTTATGGTTGCTTTTAATGTTTTACTAACGGAAACGTACCTACAAATGTGTCCATGAAGAAATAGGTAATATTTCATTTTTGTATAATGGCTCCGTCTATCGCTAAACCGTCTTTAGGGACAGGACTATGTTGCATAAGTGGTATAAGTGGTCGAGGGTAGTCGACAAAAACAAGCTGAATCGGAAGAATTTAAAATTCTTTTAAACACTTTCTTGTATGACGATACAGTCGATAGGATTGCTCTGATATAATACGATCTCGTGAAAGGCTGTTTTTACGTAATTCGTATTAAATGAATTCGTTAATCTTACGTAACGGCTATTCTTCTTGCATTAACTTGGAACTTTCTTTAGAAAAACGTAAAATAAAAACTGTACGCGTCGAACCTGCCACTATACGAAGGCACGGTGGGCGACGTTTGTACCGGGTGCTGGTTTCTTCGGGGTTTGATTAAAATGCTAGTATCGATTCCGGGCAGAGCTTCCCGCCAACTTGTTGTACTTGCTGACTATGACCAGTATGGTCCTATCTCTTGCAGGTAGTCGCGTATGAACGGAGTACTGAAGTGAAGTGCCTATACCGTGGATCGTCCGCCCTTTTTATACGCTATTTGCACATAATTTCTTATGTGCTCGTTAGGTACTGTTTTCCCGCGGAGATTTTGGCGCGTTTTCACGATTTTCGCGCCTGTTTTCAGTTGACCAATCAGAGCTCTTTCAGCTAATTTTGGTACCCTCCGAGGGCAAGACCAAACGAGAGCCATCAAGAATTAGGCACCCTCGGAAGGCAGTACCACATGGAGAGCTCCGATTGGCCGTTTGGCACGTCTCCGCGGCAGTACTCTAACGAGCACCGATTTCCCTCGCTGGGCGAACTTTCCACGATTTTCCCTATTTTTCCGCAAGTACTAAGGGTTGGCGGGAAGGAAAACACAACTATAGCCCATCTTTATTCGATTTCTGCAGTTTTTAACATTACATCTTATATAACTATCATTCTATTCGATTTTCAAATTCATGTTATTTCTACGCTATTTCCTATCGACGATTTGTAGCTCGGCTGTCGGCTCGCCGTCGCGAACATTCTCCCGCCGTGCAGCGTCGTCTCGAGGCTGCATCTCTGGTGCTGGAGCGACGTCGGTGATGTCCGGCTGCGTGGGCAGGATGACCAGCCTCTTCGTCGGTCTTCTCAGGATCCCTCCTCTCGTTCGTATGTCGACGGCTCGTGTGACTCCATCCGCGCCCGGGTATACAGCGATGACTCGGCCTCGCGGCCAAGTGTTCCTCGGTGCGGTGGAGTCTGCGATCAGGACCAGATCGCCTATCTGGATCGGTGGGCCGCGACCATGGGGCTCCCGCCGGTGCTGTAGCTCGGGTAGGCACCATTGTCGTCATCGTTCCCAGGAAAGGTCAGCTATTTTCTATGTGTTCTTGTTTGTGAAGAGCGCACCCGGGGAATACATTCCCGCACTATTCACTCGTTTGGGTGTCTCTTCACTATGATGTTACCGCGCGACTCGATGGGTGTTTGAGCTTCTCTATCGACTATTTTCAGGCTATTATTCTGAAAGTGCTCACACCCACCGCTCCTCAGCCTTTTCTATTACTCATTTTCTCGTTTCTATAGGCGTGAGGAGTAACTATAGACAGCGCTGCGGTATCACTCGTTCTATTCGACCAGCCTTGCTATCATTGCGTACTCTATTCTATATTCTTCCAGCTATCCGGGCTGTTTTCTATACTATAATGCTATATTCTTCTATACTAAATTGATTTTCTATATTCTATATTTTCATTCTATCTTCGAGTGTTCTATATACATTTATACATCTATGTGCATCTCGTAGCGCCTTGTTTCTCGTCTTGCGCTTCGGTCGGCGTAACTCGTCTTATGCGGCATTCTCTCGATATGAAATTCGCTTGTTCTATATTATTGTGCCGCTGCTTCATTTCTTTTTCTTTCTTATTTTTCTTAATTTTCCTCCATGTAGGATCAGCTTCTTTATTTCGCGCCGTCCTTTTATAGTTGACCGATTCTGTTTTCCTTTTTCGTAGCACCTCTACGAATTGTACTACGCGCGCCGTAGACCGTATTAATTTGAGCCACGAAGAGAATCTATCTATGTTTGGCAATGCTTCGCTCGTCTTCGTGGCGTTCTCTATTACGATGTTGGTGCGCTCTTCTCCTGTCTCTTCTATTTCTTCGATTTTTTCGATGGGCCAGTTCGTAGAATTTTCGTAGAGGAAATCTGGCCCGATAAACCATCTATGCCTCGTGTTTAAGTCGCTCGGGGTATCTCGGGTCGCGTCGTCGGCGACGTTGCTCTTAGTGGGTAGCCAGTGCCATTCGTTTACTCTCGTGTCTTCTTCTATTTCTGCAACTCTATGCGCTACGAACGGCTTGAAGGTGCGTGGGCCGGCGCGTAGCCAAGAAATCACCGTCTTCGAATCTGACCAGAAAAACTTCTTGTCGGGTTTAATTTGATACTCTTCGGCGGTCGCTTTTGCTAGTCTGCACCCCAATAGAGCCGCTTGAAGTTCCAATCTCGGAATCGACGTCAGTTTTAACGGTGCTACGCGGGCCTTCGCCGTAGCAAGCGAAACGTGTATCTGGCCGCTCGCATCTATTGTTCGCCAGTATATAGCCGCGCAGTAGGCTCGTTCGCTTGCATCTACGAACGTGTGCATTTCTCTATGTGAAGCGTCGCTCAGGTTCGGGTGACAGCGTGGTAAGTGGATGTCTTTTAAATTGTTGAGGTCTATTATCCACTTCTGCCATGCTGCAGCCATGTTCTCGGGTAGTGGCTCGTCCCATCCGGTCCCGGCTCTCCATGTTTCTTGTAGAATATATTTGGCTTGTATTGTAACCGGCGATACGAGTCCGAGCGGGTCGAACAAGGACATCACTGTTCTGAGTGCTTCTCTCTTTGTCGGCGTGCGACTTCCATCTATGATATCTCGTGGTACTCTTGAAAAATTCAAGTTGAAGCCCAAACTGTCTGTGCTGGGTTTCCATGTGAGGCCTAATATTTTTCTCCTCTTCATCGCCTCCGTCGTTCAACTTGATTTCCGCTCTATTTTCTATGTTCGATTCTATAGCGGTCACTATTTCACTTCTATTCGATGTCCATTTTCTCAAATGAAAATTCGCTTTCTCGTGTACTTTCTGGACATCTTTGGCTACGCTTATCGCTTCTTCTATGCTTCTAAAACTTTGCAAATAATCGTCCATATAGTGGTGGGCGATTATTGCGTCGGCCGCCTCGGGGTACTGTTCTCGGTGTTTCTCGGCGTTATGATTTTTGACGTATAAGGCGATGCTGGGCGAACACGCTGCTCCGAAAATTACTGATTTCATTCTATATTGCGTGGGCGGTCCCTCCCGCCGGTCTTTTCGCCACAGGAATCGCAGTGCATCGCGGTCGTCCTCTTTTATGCCGATTCTTAGGAACATTTCTTGTACGTCGGCTGCCACCGCTATCTCGTGTTGTCGAAATCTCATTAGCACTCCTGGCAGCGATTGTAGAAGATCTGGGCCTGTCAGCAAGTGGTGGTTGAGTGACGTTCCTCTACATTGGGCGGCGGCGTCAAAAACCACTCTAACTTTCCCCGGCTTCGCGGGATGCGTGACGGCGAAGTGCGGCAGGTACCAAGTTTTGTTCGTAGCGGGTTGCGTAGCAGCTATCTCTGCGTAGCTCTTCTCTAATAAATTTTCTATTTGTTTTTCATATTCTATTTTCAAGGCAGGCTCTCTATCTAATTTTCTCTCTGTGCTATAGAGCCTCTTGAGTGCGCTATCATAATTATTTGGCAATTCGATCTCGTTTGACTTCCAAAGTAAGCCGGTTTCGTAGCCACCCGTAGCTCGCTCTACCGTGTTCTCTTCTAATAATTGCATAGCTCGCCTTTCGGGATCGGCTCTCGTTTGCTTCGGCTGTACGCTCAGTGAGTCTAGTTGAAAATATCGCCGAACCATTTCCTCTAATTTGTCCTCTTGTACATGGTTGACGTATTGAACTCGCTGTCCGAGGCTTCTAGTGTGCGTCCCGTGTAGAACCCAGCCTAGTTCGGTGTGTGAGGCGACTGGCTGAGTGATCGGCCCTTTTCTCGTCTCGTCGGCGACTAGTAAATGCCAATTATCTTGACCGATCAGTATACGCGGCTCAGCTCCCTCGTACGTCAAGCTGCTCTCAATATCTCGTAGGCAGTTTTCTATCTCTTTATTTGTAATGGACTGCGGCGCTAGCTTGAGGCGATTCATTGTTCTCGCTTTTATCTCGAATTTTCTATTATCTCCTTGTATATAGAGCGATACACGACGCGACGACTCGGCGTTCAATTTTGTTCCGGCGATGGCTTCTACTCGTAGCGGGTCGACTGGGCCTTTTGCTCCTATCTGCGTAGCTGTAGTGTCATCTATCAGTGTGACCGTAGACCCATCATCCAGCAGAGCAAATGTATCTATATGCCCTTTAGGTCCGCTCAAATGCACCGGTACAATTTTCAAAAATGCATACGACGATCTGCGTGCGAAGGTAGAGGCGACTGTTTCTGTCTCTTTCTGTTCTATAGGGTGCCTCGGATTATGCAGTAGCGGATGATGCGTTTTCTCGCAATTTTCTATGTTGCATTTTCTCGTTTGGCATCGATGCGTCGACGATTTGTACTGAAGACATCTGAAGCAAAGTCTATATTGTTTCGCTGCGTCCCATCTCGCTTCTATGTCGGCGTTGCGTATCACGGCGCAGTCGCTCGGTTTATGCCCGGCCGTGTTGCATACTTTGCAGTTGAATTCTCGGCGCTCCGGTCTAGTGTTCGTGTTGAAAGTTTGATGACTCCTATTTCTATTCATCGGTGGCGGCGGCTGCGAATCTTTGCTTGCTATATGTTCTGGAGGTGCAAATTTTCCGCAGCGGTCCGCTTCTCTTTCTATAAACTTGTCAAACTTCAACAAATCGGGCGTTTCTTGAGCTTGTTCGTATGCAAAGTCGAACCAGCGAAATCGTAGCGTAGGCGTCAATTTTTCTACCAGATGCTTCACCAATTCTGGATTATACAAGTAGTGTATTCGGTTCAATACTTGTAACGTAGCGACGCTATTCTTCAAACTATTTGCGAAGGCGCATATATCGCGCGGCGAGTCCGTAACCCGTGGCAAATTTCTCATTCTATCTATTTCTGCCAATGCTATAGAGTCGGGTCTTCCAAATCTCGCTTCTAATGTTTTTATAATCTCAGGTGGGCCGGCGTTCGCTATCAACAGTCGGTTGACTGCTTCCTTGGCTTTTCCGATTAGCGCTTTTCTCAGGCGCGCTGTGTTTTCCACATTCGAAAAACAACTCGCTGTCTCGACGAATGCAGATTTAAATGCGAGCCAATCGAAGTGTGAACCGTTGAATGCCGGTAACTCGCAAAAATATCTCGACGACATATGCGGTCGTCCCGCACGGGCTGCTTCTGTTATCGCTGACGCCAATTCTTTGAGGTCTATTCTATTGTTGTCCTCGTACTTGACCTCCGGCGCTTGCATGGTCGGACGTGCTTCTATCTTCTCTTCTTCTATTTTGCTACGTTCGATGCATGTCGGAGCAGGGTTCGGCCTCGGAGGGGCTATATCGGAGCGCGCGGTCGGCAGTGCCGCTAACGCTTCGACTTCTATAGGCTGCTGCTCTCTCGTTGCGGCAGCCTGTGACTCCAGCCATGATTCAACCCTGTTGTTCTTCTTCGTCAGCGTCTCTTCTTTGGAGCCCGAACTATTGCTCTCCTCGTCTGTTTCTTCAGCTTCTATCGACTGCAGACGGGCTTGAGCGACTTCTAACTTCAGCTTGGCGACCTCTTCTCTCGCTTTTGCTATGCGGCGGGCGCGGTCCGATCTTCTTGTGGCGTGGGACGACGCTTTGCGTGAGGTAGGTGCTCGTGTCTTCTCAGGCTGCAGCGTCGTGCCCTCGGACGGCGATTGCGGCGGCTCGTCGTGGTGGACGATGTTCCCGTCTCTTCTTTCTTCTATTTCGACGGCCGGCGCCTTCCCAGACTGCGACCTTGTTACTGGCATCTTGAATCTTCTATCTTCTTGGCTATTGTGGACTGTATCTTGATCTTCTATGGATTCGGCTCGAAGTCGACCAGAAAATGTACGCGTCGAACCTGCCACTATACGAAGGCACGGTGGGCGACGTTTGTACCGGGTGCTGGTTTCTTCGGGGTTTGATTAAAATGCCAGTATCGATTCCGGGCAGAGCTTCCCGCCAACTTGTTGTACTTGCTGACTATGACCAGTATGGTCCTATCTCTTGCAGGTAGTCGCGTATGAACGGAGTACTGAAGTGAAGTGCCTATACCGTGGATCGTCCGCCCTTTTTATACGCTATTTGCACATAATTTCTTATGTGCTCGTTAGGTACTGTTTTCCCGCGGAGATTTTGGCGCGTTTTCACGATTTTCGCGCCTGTTTTCAGTTGACCAATCAGAGCTCTTTCAGCTAATTTTGGTACCCTCCGAGGGCAAGACCAAACGAGAGCCATCAAGAATTAGGCACCCTCGGAAGTCAGTACCACATGGAGAGCTCCGATTGGCCGTTTGGCACGTCTCCGCGGCAGTACTCTAACGAGCACCGATTTCCCTCGCTGGGCGAACTTTCCACGATTTTCCCTATTTTTCCGCAAGTACTAAGGGTTGGCGGGAAGGAAAACACAACTATAGCCCATCTTTATTCGATTTCTGCAGTTTTTAACATTACATCTTATATAACTATCATTCTATTCGATTTTCAAATTCATGTTATTTCTACGCTATTTCCTATCGACGATTTGTAGCTCGGCTGTCGGCTCGCCGTCGCGAACAAAAACATCCGATCATATCCGGGGGCCTATTGACACCTTTTGTATGGGAATCCTTCCTCACATTGCGACACAACCATAGAACTTCCCTGGATAAAACTAATCATATTGAGCCCGGTTCCCAGCAGTACCGCCCGTAGAGGGGAGCTCCCCCCTGCGGCGGTACTGCTGAGAACCGGACTCAATCTGATTAGTTTTATGCAGGGAACACCTGTGCCAAGTTCCATGCTTGTGTCACAATGTGAAAGGCCCAAGTCAATAGACCCCCAACTATCACGAACCTAGATACTTAAAGCGATGTTCTACCAGATTGGATTCGTGAATCGCACAAAAAACGGTTGTAATATTCACATATACCTGGTTATAGTAAATTATCGTTGCAACTTTTGTATGCTTTCTAATCGGGAACATAAACTAGCAGTTCGATCGCATCAATAAATTGACAGTTATTCTACCCAATATAATTAAAAGTGCGTACCTGTGTGTGCACAATTGGAGCGCAGTTTCCAATGTAAGCTATAAATGTAAAATATATGCAAAGCGGTCACAGTTTTCATTCAAAAACGTTACACTATTACATTTGTAAGGTATTTCTTTATTCCGTGACGGCAGCGGTGGAATTCGTTTTGCATCAGCTTAACGTATAATTTCCAGTCTTTGTAAAGAAATAACTGTTTCGTTTATGTAAGTAAGACGGCAAAGGTGATATCACAACCTCGCTCCGACGGACACGGAACTCGTTCACGAAGGTTAAGGTTGCTTACGTTTTAGGTTTTTTTTTTCTTTTGCGTAAACAATTGCGTAATTAGTCACTTTTCACTCAACCTACTTAGAAAAGGTTCGTTGTCTGTCGCACTACGGAGCGGGAACTAATGCATTTTTGCTCCCTAGGCAGAAAAGTGATTTGAATTCCGACCCTGAATAAACGTATGAAAGACATGGTGAGACCGAAAACTTTTTTGAACCAATAACATTAGACAAAAATACGGTTATAACTTAGTACTTGGAAAAAAGATTTAATCTAATTGTATTTCATAAACATTTAGTAAAATAAACTTAATTAAATTTTGTCAATTGATATCAATAAACCTATTAATAATATCACTAATACCAAAATACAAATTTTAATTCAATTAAATTAATTTAATTTCTATTATGATGTTTTATTGCAGTAAAATCATTTTTTTTAATCGATATATTACAAACACCTCTTTAATTTTACATAAAACTAGTTTTCCGTCCGCGGCCTCGCCCATGTGGTCTACACATTTATATCAGTTCCGCTAAGTTCGTTCGTAAATTTTTTTAACTACAATGAATGACTATCAAAATAAATTACCCAATTTCAAACTAAGTATTAGAAACCACGCAACCGTGAACGTACCTGCCAGTACCATAAAAAAAAACATTAGATACACCAAATATTGTAATATATAAAATACAATTATGTTGATTTCGTCATCATTATCATCATCAGGCCGTGTCTCTCCACTGCAGGATATAGGCCTCTCCCAAGGCTCGCCACCACACCCGGTCCTCCGCCTTTCGCATCCAACTGCCCCCAGTATGTTGCTTCAGGTCATCTGTCCACCTGGCCGGGTGGCGTCCAACACTTCGCTTCCCGGTATGTGGCCTCTACTCGAGAACTCGTCTACCCCATCGGTTATCGGTTCTACGGCAAATGTGACCGGCCCATTGCCACTTCAGTTTGCTGATTGCTTCGGCTATGTCGACAACTTTGGTTCTTTGACGGATTTCAGTGTTTCTGATTTTATCCATCAAAGAAATACCGAGCATAATATTCGTCTCAGCAGTTATTCTGTATTGTCATAAAATGTGACGGTCAGCTATGCTCTGCGATCGTCACAATCTTCTCAGCTACGTGACCGGGTCTCATCTCATCGTAAATATCTGATCTGATCTGATCCACCTGAAGTTGCTACGTAACGATTTTTCGGACTGATTCATAAGTTATTACCGAAACTACGTAGGTAATTATCGAAGCAGCTTGGTACATCGAAAAAAATGTCGAATTAGCACGGTCACTATTTAGTTTTAAAGTAGAATCAAACAATTTAAGTAAATAGTTTTTTAAAACAATACTTTGTGTTGAAGTGTTTTTTTGTATAATTCAGAAACATATAAAACATGACAGAGTAAATTATCTATCGTACTATAATATATAAAAACCGTTGAACTATGTTACGATAGAAAAATCTGGATCACTGAATGAAGTGGTCTAATATAACAACTAAATACATATTACAAAATAAAAACTACCGAATCAATTTTCCTTCAGAAATTCTTATTCATGAAAGACTTATTTTGACTTGAAATCGAAAAATGACGTGAATTATTTTACTTACCTGTACTTTTAACACAAGTAATTTTCCATCGAGAGTTAATTGCAATTTTTTTTGTGGTATTTATAAATATCTTAAATAAGTCAAGCGTTCTTTCAAGATACTGCACGTTGGTGGACCTTTCTTTCTTATTGACGATATTATTGGAACGTCACTGGGTTGCGTGTTACGTTCTGTAAAACGCACATTAATTTCATTTTTAAAATCCGCACGTCATTTAGATAGTGACAATTCGTTTATTTCTTCTCTGAACTTGACTTTCACTTTGTTGTCATTACTCGTCTCGAATTGTCGACTTGATTCTATTGTCACAATATGGCTTTTCGCTTGTAAACCGCAACTTACATATGATGATAAATATATACAAACTTCTTAAATGAATTATCTGACCTAGTTAACAGTAATATCATGATTAACACTAGCGATTCGCGACTTATAAGTGGACTAAGATGCTATGTTACGAGTTTTTCCTCGGTCCGTCATCAGAAAAAAACATAAACCTGTTTACGTTATTTATAATTATGATAATTATCTATAAGGCAGGCCATTTTGCCCGTCAAACAAAAAAACAAAATACACCAATTGGGGACAAATTATACAGGCTCAAAATAATGGCGTTCAAGAACAAAAATATTTATGAAGTTATACTTGTTTTGGCGCGTTATGTGGAAAGGAGCTGAGTGAAGTTTCAGCATGTAAGGCAAGTTGCGCGCGCCGATTAACACACCATGAAGTTAGTTTCTAATGAGAGCTTATTTTTATTATTATGATTATGAATATAGTTGTTATTCATAAAATTTTATTTATATTGAATTGTAAGTATATGAATTTTTTATTGTGAAAATTGCGTATCAATATTTGAAGTTATATTCATTTAACTTTTATTATAATATATATATATATATTATTATATAATAATTATAATATTTTTTTGCAAAATAAATATAACGCGCAACGACATTATCATGAAACTAGCATATTGAAATAGTATAGGATCCGTAGATTAGGGTGGCCATTACTTTAACGATTCCTTTTAGGATTATTTTGTTTGTCGAAAAACAAAAGGTTCCGCAATGATCGTTTCGATGACGTGCCTACAATTTTTTTGTTATTCTATTCGGACTCCTCGTTCACAAAAATCCTAATTAATTATTATTATTTTTTATTTTATGATATGAATCAAACTAAGCTAAAGTTGTCTATACCTCTATACTGTATGTTTTTAATCTTTGAAATTATTATTAACTCGGACGCTTCGAAACAATTTTTGTATCATATAAGGTGTATTTGTATTCAATGTAGGATTTAGTATTTTACAATCAATGTCAGGGACAAGTTAGATTGTATACGAATGTGTGTAACACAAACTTGTCATAATGCTCCATTTGTAACCGACTTCAGAAAAGAGGAGGATCTCAATTCGACTGCATTTTTTTTGTTTCGAGATGTGTTCGTTGATTGGTAATCGATTCCATTCTTTTTTTTTATTGAATGGGTTATATCTCGAGAATAGTCCCATTTAAATTGGAAGAAAATATTCCACCCCTAAGGTTAGAAAATTAGGGGATGTTACGCATTATTTGAATTTCACCCAGTGCCCGTTAACCGATTTTAGTAAAACTTGGCAAAGACTTGTTCATAAAAATAAAATATTATGGTGTAATAGAGCTGATATGACAAAAATGGCAGGCAATCGCGAAGTACTCCTCAACGGAGTACAGCACCAACCTCGTGTTTCGGCTTATATGATTTGTTTCCACGAGGACTTTCATTTGCGTTATGACTGTCGTCTAAGAGGTCCCGGCCAGAAAGATACAAAAATAATAGAGCACAACATTAATGCCCCACTGCAAGGACTTAGGACTCACCTCAGGATGAGGGGGCTTGGAGCTATTTTTTTTAAGTTCTTAAATTATAGCGTAATAACTTTGAAACCCTAGTACTAGTTATAGAGAAGTTTTTGTTAGCGATTTACACACCAATCAGTGTTAAATTTACACAAACACGTAAAATTTTGCAGATCCATGCCTGTACATACTGCGTTTCGCGTCGCAGCTGCAATTCGGTGAACGGAAACACGAGGTGAGCATGACTGCACTGCGACTGGTGCAGCGTATGAAGCGAGACTCCATACATTCAGGAAGAAGACCCTCTGGACTCTGTGGTGCAGGTGAGAATACTTACGGATGATATAATACAAAATTCATATCTCAAATAATACAAAATCCATATCTCAAATAAATGCGTGACTCGCTAAGTATGGAAGTTTTGTAATTTAGATTTATACGAATGGCGAACTTTGAATGGTCTATTCAATAATACTGCACTCGAAGTTGTGTGCCAAATTTTTTTTAAATATTACTTGAAGTGGGGAAAGTTAACTCACGAGCTTTTTTGAGATTGCTTTTTTCGCTTATAATATAACAATTGAAATCGCTAAGTACTAACTACATCTTTTCTGAAAAACGAAGTATAAAAGAAATAGATGAATTCAATGGACTGATAATGGCTACAAAACGCTAAAAATGATAAATTCAAACTAATAGTGAATGCTCGACTCGTGATTATGATTCGAACTTGACACTTTTGTTATAATTTTCTTCAGCGTTGCTGATAGCCGCTCGTCTGCATGATTTCTCTCGGACGCCGTCAGATGTTGTCCGTATAGTGAAAGTACACGAATCCACTCTAAGGAAACGTCTGCTGGAATTCGGAGATACGCCTTCTAGTGCACTGACGTTAGATGAATTCATGAGCGTCGACTTGGAGGAGGAGCAAGACCCTCCAGCGTTTAGGGCAGCCAGGAAAAGGGACAAGGAAAGATTGCAGAAGGTAATATTATACAACTAATACAAACATAGGAGTTATATAGGATAGTAAAATAAAGAGACGTAAAATATGTATTGTAACGATATCGTGGGTTCAGTATTTGACAGTAAGTAAAACTCATGGCTGGTCTTCACTAGTTTATTCGCTAACAATACAGCACAGCAAAATGAAATTATTACGGTTTTTTTCACAATTCAAATGTAAAATACGGGCAAGTGTCAGATTTTGCTTGGGTTGTCAAGTCGAGCCTCATGTCTTTTAACCAATAGTTGGCTATGGCTAAATGCAGATAGTCGCCTAACACACATTTGCTCGATTTAAAAAATGTTCTCGGTTATTTCGAAACTACATATTCAAGTTTCTGGAACCGATTTTGATTGAACATCCTAATTAATCTACACAATTTTGTGCGTTTTTTTTTAGAATTGTAAATGTTTTCGTTCCAAACACTAGGGGGAACACGAAAAAAGGCATTTTGGGGCTAAATATTTCAAAAGCTAAAAATAATAATAAATAGAACTTCTATTTCATTTTGAAAGACCTTTTTTAATGAGAGATGAAATGATTAAAAAAATTAATTTTCATCCCTACTTCATTATAGGAGGAGTAACTTTTAAAAAGTTGTCAAAAATAATATTTTTTATTGAATAATAAAATTATGAATTTTGCCATATTTATGAATGAAGTAAACACTAGTTTTGTTTTTAAATTTGACAGGGGACATCGGGATTCCTGTTTGCTTGTAGGGACTATATCAAATTATGGAATTTAATTTCAGCTCATCGAAGAAGAAGATGGCGAGAAAGAGTTAACGCAATTGCAGCTCGAAATAGATTTACAAATAGAGAAGGACAGTCGCAAAAAGAAAATCGGGTCTAATGTGAAATCATCGTCTTTAGGTAAAAATTTTTTTACTCTTTCGTCAATTTCTATGTACAAAAAAAAAACACCTATCTATACTGGCTTTATTTTATTACTCTATGCGAAAGCAAATTAATAATAAGAATAAAATATTGTTTATTAAATTAATTACTCCACAGATTAACAGAATACGCAACTTTATTTTCGTATACCTTCCAACCGGGATCAAAAAATGTTTGAATTTCCATTTACGGTCATAATATTCGATGTTTACGACGTATAGTTAATGAGAAACCGTTTCCATACTTCCCGGAAATATATGGTTACGACGGTAATTAATTAATACGCGAATCACAATACCGCGTACAATCACTGCATTATTTCACGCTTATGTATCAAAACTGGTCTGATAACCTAGTGCATTTGTAAGACGTTCACAATTTTGTACCTCACCAGATGAGAGCATCGTAGAAGACGCGGAAGCTTCCAGATTCGCGGCGGAGAACGCGCTTGACTTAATCGGCGAGATCGCGCAAGAAGTTGAACCAACGAAGGATATGTCTTCCCTTAAAAGAGAAGCTGTTGAAAAAGGGTTGGGTGTGTAACTACATTGATCATGTTCTAAATTCAAATTTTTTGCGTAGTCTGTTTTCAAGTCATGTGCAAACCTTACGGTGAAAGTGGATCATGAGTATAAAATAAGTTTACAAATTAGAAATGTTATGGAAGCGTAGTACGTGTAGTGTTCGAAGAAACCCTCAGCGCGACAATTGGATTGCCTTTATTTGTACAATTATTTTATTTTGTAGCAAAAACTACTTGAACAATAGTTACATCTATGAGTTACACGCAAAGCCGATAAATAGTTTAGAAACATTTAAAGTTATCAGATTTCATTATATAATGTTTGGATGGAGAGTCTGCGTCATAAACGTCGGTAAAAATATCACTTAACTGTTCGGTTATAATTCACGACACAGACGGTTTGTACATTGTTAGTATGACGTAGCTAGATTATGTGCTATGTTGAGTCATATAGGTATGCACGAGTGTCATATGTAAAAGTTAGTCTGTCATTTTTGTTGACATTCTATTGTGAGGATCCATCCAGACATTATAATCAAAGGCTTAATAGTTTGTATTGGTGTAAAACCGCCGACATTCGTATTTGTACAAATGTAGCGACGTCTACTTTCAAATTTGTCTATTGAAAAATGTTATGTGTGATTAGCACATTATACGAATTTGACATCTTTTTAATATTTTCCGATTCCAGGACCAGACATAGCCTTTATAGGATTAGTACAGCAGGAAGAACCGAAGGTCGTAGACAAGTTCTTAAAGCCCGAACGTAAACAGCAGTACAGCAAGGATCTGCACACTGAAGAGGACCTACGCCTTAATGATAGAGACGAAGATTACGTGAATTCGCTGATCATGAGCGAGGCAGAAGTAGCGTACAAAACTAAGCTGTGGAATAAAATTAACGCCGGCTACTTGAAGGAACAAAAGAGTGAGTATATTTATGTAATAATAATAATAATAATAATATCTGGGACATTTCACACAGTGCCATCTAGTCCCAAAGTAAGCAAGCGCTATGCTTGTATTGTATTAAACAACTGGTATACATACTTAAATATTTTTTTTATAATATATACTTAAGAGATAAGTTTTACACCTAGACACGGAGCAAATAGACATTTTAATGTACACGAATATTTGTCTAAGGTGAGAATCGAACCTGTGACTCTTGGTCCCGCAGTTAGGGTCTTTAACCATTCGGCCAACCGGTCAGTCGGTTATGTACGTCACCATAGTGTAATATCTATGTTTGTGTAAATGTATGAATGTACATTGTCCATACCATTTATACTTATTTGAGATTATCCAGTACTTATAGATGGAAGTTATTTCGGAGTAACATGTATCATTTCATTCTGTGTCATCCTTGAACCATATTTTATGGATACATTTTCCATCCGGAAAATTCAGGTATGTTCGTAAAACGTGGTTTTCGCATTATAAAAACAAAAAACATTTCAAAAACATTATAAAATAAAAGCATTATAAAGAATCTCAAGTGCGAGTCGAATTCACGCGGAGAAGGTTCTATGCTTAATTAACGCATTACCTACTATGTTTTTTTTTTTTTAAATCTCACCCAAATTTTGGCTACAATTTAAAGCAAACTATTTCATATAAGTAAGGCCAATCGGAGGTATTAGTCCTCGATAAAATTATACTACACATTTTATACACATTTCCTGTTAACGAATATTTTGCGTTTCCAATAGCAATTTCAAATCTTAGGATTTTCGGTTTAGGTTTTACCCCATATCTGTGGTATTTTATTTCTATAATATAAAGCTCTTTAGTTTTGGTGATAGGCGGGTAATGCTCTAATTTCGTTTATTTTCTTTAATGTTCATTTAGTGAGATTTTCAATTTAACTTTGGTCATAAACATTTGTTTGATAAAAGTTTTTCTCCATTCATAATCTATAGTTAAAGAAGAAATACGTGCCAAAGAAAAAGAAGAGGGCAAAGATCGTAAAAAGAAAGTGCGAGGTTCGTACAAGAAAAAAGTTCCCAGCAACTCAGCCACGGCTGGCGAGGCGATAGAGAAGATGTTACAAGAGAAGAAAATAAGTAGTAAAATCAATTATGATATATTGAGAAGTTTGGATCAAGGAGCCACTCCTGCACCCAGTGACGTCACCGAGTGCCCCACATCTGTGGAAATGTTAGTATATCTATTTAGTTAAACCGGGGTGATATCAATGACCTACAAGTTGGGATAGATTACAAATATTTACTTGCGGAATGAACGATTTTCCATATGTTAGGAATACATTTGAAAGTTATTAAATAAAACCAACATTTTCTAAGTAATAATTCATATGTTTATAATATATGTGCTCGATTCAGCACAGTCCAGAGACATATCTGACAACCGCTTGGCCTAGTGGGTAGTGACCCTGCCTACGAAGCTGAGGGTCCCGGGTTCGAATCCCAGGTCGGGTCAGTGTTTATATGATGAATATTGATACTGGCACCGGGTCTTGGTTGTTATATGTATCTAATGTCTACGCTCGGTACCCAAAACACAAGCTAATGCTTAGTTTGGGGCCTAGACGTTGTTGTGATGTATGTTAACACATATATATCTGTACTATATAAATACATTAAATTTTTAATTCTAACACATTAAATCAATTTAATAAGAAATAGAGTGACTATTGATAACATTAACATCAAAAAATTTCAATTTAGAATTCTGTAAGACCATCTATCTACCTTTAGTTAGTAATACTTATAACCTATTTAAATTATTTTGGGTGTGATTAAATAAATAAAAAAAATTCAATATTGATTACTATTAATTAAATAATTATTAGATTAATTATAGATCGCGGTATGCCGTGTAAACGTAGTCACAAAAACGGAGCGAACTGTTGATGGTTAACCTTTTGACGAAGATTATGATTTTTTTCATTGATTGAGAAGGCATAATGAATTGGATGTCAACCTGAACTCATTGTAGAATAAGCTATAGATTGAAAAACTTTTCTCGCCGTCAGCTTGTCAACGTGGTTTAAATATAATTAATGGAAATTTTAAACAAATGCTTTTTTTATCCTTATTGAATTTATTATTAGTTATATAAACGTAACTAAGTCGTCGTAGGTTTCAAATAATTTTGTAATCGTTCAAGATGAATACCAGTATTGTCCCTTTCTGGAACACGAGAACACATCAATCAGAATTCTGAAATGTAACTATCCGTCATGGATCAACGGAATACGCACGCATGGGCACCTCAATAATAATAATAATAACGTATACATCACAATAAGGTCTAGCCCCCAAACTAAGCATTAGATTGTGTTTTGGGTACCAAGCGAAGACAGCTCACACATATAACAACCAAGACCCGGTACCCAATATCAATATTCATCATATAAATACTGAACTGACCTGGGATTCAAACCCGGGACCTCCAGCTTCGTAGGCAGCGTCGCTACCCATTAGGCTAAGCGGTCGTCGTCGTCAAATATTAGATATTGATAGCGCACAAACGACATACCCTCCCACATGCCCGCAACCATGCACAAAGCGTTAAGCCAACCAGGAACTTGGTGAATTGTCCCGGTAGACAATTCCGAGACACGCTTCTTTGTTTTAACATGCCATGTTTAGGGACATCCGTGTTTCGTGCCTAACGATTCAGTTATGCTTTAATTTTTAATAGTGACCCACCGTCAGTAGAGAAGTCAGAGCCGATCGTTTTGACGTCGCCGGTGCCGCGTAAACGCAGCAAGAAGAAAGCCGTGGTCCCAGTTTTGCCGGTCGCAGAAAGCCCGGCACCCGCCACCCCCGCTCCAGCTACCCCCGCACCTGGTACCCCCGCGCCTGCGACACCAGCGCCACCTACGCCAGCTCTGACTGGTTAGTGGAATACGATACATTTCACATTAGAAACGGCATTATGGCTGAAGGCGCCAATCCACCAATTATTTTTTTTTATTGTTTCATATACTTAGTTTATAGGGCATGATTTGGTAAATAATTTTAGAATTGAAACATTTCTGATTACTATACTAAATGTAATAATTTTATTGCATTTTTTATTTATCTAACTTATTACTAGTTCATTACTTTCTTTTTCTATTAACAGATCGGGTGAATATTAAACTATCACCATTCATGAAAAGTCTATTTATTTTTATTTTTAATAATGTTATAAAATCTTTAAATTTTATTCTCCACAGCTTTTTGTTAGTTTTACCCTTTCTATGTATGACTGCAGATTATGCCTCTGTATACCTTCATTTAATTTTTCATTTAAAAAGGAAAAGAAAAATGCCTATGTGAATACAGATAAAACGAATTCAGTAAGGTGCTCGTATACATCGGCCGTCGAGAGTTTGCTTTCTTGACGCATGAGATTTATAGCTATAACATCATGTTTATTGTAAGTTTATATAATAATATAAATTTGAATTTTATTTTGTGTTTTTCGTGCATGTAAACGACAATAATATTTGAAAACGGGAATCGTTCGACGGTACAAATTCACATCAACCATCCGATTACTATGTCGATTACGACCTCTCAGGAACGCAAACTCTTGACAGCCGATGTATAATAGAGTGAAAGATGAACACTGCTAACAAGGTAAAACCTTGAACGAAATAGTGGACATAGGTAAAACGTAGGACGCTGTGCGCGAAAACGACGCTTCTGCGGATCATACACACATACACTCAGACGCGAATACAGAAGAGGCAATGGGTGTTAATGATCAGATTTATGTTTGTAATGAATTTTTTAGAAGAATTAAAATCACACAAAATCATACACCCCCGTCCCCTTCATATTATAACATATTAAATTCTTATTTATTTCAATAGATACCGGTGACGATTACGATGAAGATATCGAGCCAGAAGTCGTCGACGACGGGGAGCTGTCGCTAGCGGCGATGTTGCGTGACGGACAGGAGGACGACGATTACGATTATGATGAATATTAATCGAATGTACATTTTCATCTAGTTTTTTTTAGTATAATTAAAGTGTTAGATCTATCGAAACATTATGGAGCCGAAATGTATTTAATTATCTCACTGCGTTGTAATGTAACTAATCGTTACTGATTTATAGTTTTACTGTTAATTTATTGTTTAAATTAATTATATTTTAATTGCTTTTAATAGTAACTGGTAATATGGTTAAATGCAGGGCGATTCAAATGAACCAGATGAATTACCATAATTCTATTAAAGAGGGCAAATTTTACTTAAAATCATCATCATCATTATGGCACTAATTTTAATCTTAGTTTTTTAACATATTTTTTTTTTTTTTTATTGTAATATTATAATGACGAATTTCCACCATAACCTATATAATAGTAATATTAAAATAGATTGATTAGGTTAAAAAAAATCCTTTTTCGAATTAGTATGCTGGAACCGGATTTTCGAATAATATTATTGTGGCCAACGCAAATTATTAATTCCTATTTATTTCAACAAGATAATGTTAAATTTCTTGGTCTTCTTTTGATTTTAGACTCAAGGTGTTTTGATGAAACACCTTATACTTGCCAATATCGATTGGTACAATAAAAATATGCAAAGATGTTTTTTTGTGTTGATTCAATTTATGGCTCAGTCCAGTTACTTTTCAAAATTCCTTGAATGCAGAATTTATTATCTTTGAAAATAAAATAAATTTTAAGTAAGATTTGATTCTTTAATATTAATGATACTTTCCATCCAGAGCCTGTATGTTTGACTCGCTCTCCATTATTACTCATTTTAGGGCTTATTTTACGACTAGACGGTGTAATTTAGGATATGTGTAGGTATATTATAAAAAGACTGAATTCCTGCTTAGGTAATAATGAATAAATCATAATTTTAATCCGATAACTAATACCTGCATCAAATTGCACATCAAAGCATGATTTTTAGTCTTCCTTATTTGTTTGTATGCCCAAATATTTTAATTAAATTTTCTAAGATATTAAAGCTTAGGTATTTCATGAAATCAAACTTACGCTGATTTTAATTATTCATATCAATG
Organism: Luffia ferchaultella; assembly: GCA_949709985.1. Taxonomy (NCBI): domain Eukaryota; kingdom Metazoa; phylum Arthropoda; class Insecta; order Lepidoptera; family Psychidae; genus Luffia; species Luffia ferchaultella. The sequence continues at coordinate 6,986,064 of OX453256.1, read as the reverse complement.
TTTTAATAATAATGATATAGTGAGATTCAATCAAACTGTTTGAATGTCATAGTATGTCTTCTGATTGATCAAATTCAAATACATATTCAGTTTGTGTTTTAAGGTAGGTCCAGACGTGTGTGTGAATCGATAAATATAATAAAATCATATGTTCTAGCCCTCGAACCTTACAGAAAGCTGTTCTTATAATTTTATTTAGAATATATTTCGTAATTTTTTAGCATATTGTGTTATGATTAAGCTTGTTGTGGCACCTAAATAAAGTATTTTATTTATTTTTACACTAGTTAAGGTTATTTTGATTATAATATATTTCATTATTTGATATGGTTGTGCACGTGCGAATAAATGGCAAGGTGATTTTTTTTCAGTAATCACACATCATGTATTGATATATATTGATTGTTCGAAATCTGACCAGTAAATGGCAGAATTTCTGATAATAAATTCAATAATAAAAATATTTAGTAATAAACTATTTCGATTCAAACTACTTTTCAGTTAATAATAATAAATTACCTATATGATGATACTAAATGTATTCGGATTAATTGTGTGGTTTTTGCTAAAACAGGATAAATATATTTGAGTCATTTAACAATATATTTGATAAAGAAATTTTAGTATTTTATATTTCTAGGAACAATGACCATATACATACTACAATAGCTGTCTGTTTTTAATCTCATATAAAGTAGAATCATAGAGAATAAAACTCGTGAAAACCGTAACTTTCATATACTTGGCGTTGCTTTGAAAACGGTCAGTAATAAATACAATTATTTATATGTTACTAACAGTAATTGTTTATTTTATTCAAAGCAAGAACTACATTTTCATTAAAAACAACATACATTTATGTAACTTATACTTGACAATTTAGTTACCGCACACAGTTAACTATTCGCGGGTTCAAAAGACAACTGAACCGCAGATAAGTACGTCTGTCGCATCTGTAGTAACTTAGTATATTATCGTGTACCTGAATTTTGACGTACTTTAGTGGTTTTTTTTGAATCATATTTTTTGGGTCATTTTAAGAAAAACTTCGTAGTAACTGTACGATACCTTTTTTTTGTTCAAAGCAAATTGTGGAGAACCCATATAATTTAATATTCAATTCAATATAATTATATGGAGTTCTTTTCAAAATAACCAAAAACAAAGTCACTCCAGTGCGCCAATTTGAAAAATTTCAACCAAGTTGTCATAAATCAGTGGCATAGAGTCCATTCCCAAATAGCGTGCAGTCTCTTTTTAGAGTTTTTAAAACGACAAACGACAAAAACGAAACCGTTTAAAATTTAATCCTGTCCGTCCGTATGTCACAGGTTTATCTTTACCTCTGCTATCTTTCCATCAATTCTGATGTTTTCTTATACGAACTGCCATAAAATTATGTAAAGAAATTATGAAAACTAAATTATTTGGGAGTAGCTCGCGATACACTGAAATAAGAGATAAGATTTTTTTTCGTGCAGCCCATCATGTGAGGAAATGTAATGATTCTTTATTGACTTTTTTATTTAGGTAAATATCGAAATATAAGCTTCTCAACGAAAATTGGGTTATAGGAAGGTTATGCACGTTAACGCGGTCGAAATCGCGAATAGACCGCGCGAGCGGAAAACTAGTAATCATTGGTAAATTTTAGTATGTATATTGGTACGCTTCCTTCATAAACATTGGCGTGATCAGTTCATAAATAAATGATATAAATTCGTCATAAGTTCAATGAATTCAGTGTGCGGTCCAAGATCTTCGGGTTCAGAATCCTCCCAACAGCTCCAAAACGGTAGGTACTTTAGAAAACTAGAGGTCCAAGGGAACCTCTGTGCCAAGTTTAAAAAAATCTGTTTAAATTAACGACGTCAGAGCGCGCGCGACGGACGGATAGTCGCGTACCTATAGGTGCTGTGATTTTTTTCACAATGGACATTCACGCCAAAATACTGTTTTTTACCCGACCACCTCATAAGAAAAATCGTGATTTACGAGGTGTACCTACCTACATTTATGTATATGGATATTTCTTTGGCATACCTACTGCAGCCTAAACGGTTTGATGGATTTTAAATTATGAAGTATAACGCATTTGTTTTAATTGTAGGAGTTACATATATTAATATCAATCATCTGATATCCTTAGTAAGCTTTGCTTAGTTTGGAACTAGATGGCGCTGTGTGGGATGTCCGAAGTATTATTACATTGCTAGTTAAAATACATATTTATATATGCATATAATGATATATAAATATGGCGTCCGCGAATCAAAAAAGAAAGAAGCCACCGCTAATTAAAGCGAATCACATAAATTATTATATTTTGGGTCAGAAACTAAATAGGTATGTCGTGTCTCAATATTTTCGAAAATTTAACCCTTATAGAGAATAAAATATGGGATGAAAGTTTGTATGGAACTTCCGTCATTCTTGAGGTTAAAACTATTAAAAATATTATTGGGCTACATGGTTAGAGATTAAGATTTTTTTTTAATTTTATTTCATCATCAGCCCATTTTTTACCCCACTGCAGGGGCTTGGGCCTCCCCCAGGGTGAGGAGGGGGGCTTGGAGCTTAAGTCCACCACGCTGCTCCACTGCGGGTTGGGAACTGTAACGACCGCCATCTATTGACAGCGTCCGGGACCGACTGCTGAACGTACCCTCCAAAGCACGGTGTCAGTGATATTGTGTACTTAAGTCAGAAAAACTCATTGGTACACGCCCGGATTCGAACCATGGCCCTATGGGGTCTTATAAATTTGAGACAGGTTCGTTGCGCTCTGGGCTATCACGACACATTGCGCTCTGGGCTATCACACAAATTTTATTAAAATTTTCACAAATCTTGAAACAAGTCTGTTTCAGGATTTATGAAAATCCTTAAGGGCCATCTATGTTTAAGGAGATAATATTTAAAATTATAGTTGAAGATTAGAAATTACGTGTTTTAGTGATTTTGTTAAATCAGCCTTTAATAAACACCTACCAATGCACTTCGTGTGACATGCGAGAGAAGCCGCAGGTCACAGGTGGCCTCCTAAAAAACATTGCAGGGTGCATTTTATATTGCTCAAAGAAAAATTTTAAGGTACCTACTTAGTTTAAAAATACTAGTTTTTTTTTCTTTCTAGAAAAGCTTTTCAGATGGTTACATTTTACGCAATGGAATTTAAAAAAGTTTTTATTGCTGTTTTTTTTTAATGCATCGATGTTTTATGAAAATGTGTCCAGAATAGAATAGTCTTTGGCAGCTTTTACATGACGAAAATGCAGTAAACAACGTGAGCAAGTTTAAACCTGCACGTTTAGATATTTATTCACTTAGGTAGGTCATTGAGTGCACTTTGAATGGGATGAATAGTGATGTTCTTGAAATCGTACGATTGTTTTCTAACGTTTGTATGGATTTATTCTACATTAATAAAAATGGTATTGATTTACTTATTAAGTAAATAACCTACGTCACGGATTTTATCAATAAACTTAGTAATATGTCAGTTCATAAATAATTTTTATTTAATTCAGTTGCGAACTCACAGGAGTGTTTAGTGAAAGAAGTGGTCAAAATTATTCGAGAGCATTTATTGTGTTCAAATAGAATAATAAACAATTTAAAGTGATAAAAATTTAAATATATAAAATTGACAACGACTTATATTTTTGCCATATCTTTTTCATATCTTCGTCGCCACTATCGTTTTTATACTTAGACAACCTGTGTTCCTAGAAGTACAAGGCTAAGGCTTGAAAAGAAACTAACTTAGGTGCTCTTCTTGCGAGACCCTGACCTATTCCAGACAACTTAAATGCGCAAAATGTCTGTTGGATATGTCGTGACAATTGACTTCAATCTATAAATCCACTAATGTTTATTTCGTACCGTATCAGCTTCCTCTGAAAATCACTCGATTGGCAATAAAAAATGCTCAATGGATAGAGCGACATACACTACAATTTTGTGTAAGGTGACCTTGTGACCTTTGTGACCTTGGATGCTTTGAAGTTATACGGGTGTATACTTGCACATGGACGGTTCTGTTTGTGAAGACCGAAATTGCTAGGACTGTAAAAAAGACAGTTTTTAAAATGCTTAAAATGTGTTTTATTAACTGTCCATATTCACTAACTGGAAATTAAATAATAATTTCCTTATGTTTAATTTATAAAAAATCATTCGTTATTGACTAGAAAAATTTTGCAGTACATCAACTAAACATTTTCTAGAGCTCTTCTTCGATATTTTAAGCCATTCTGAAAATAAAAATGAGTAAATAGTTAAAAACTAAGCGACAGTGCATTAAAAAAGGTCTTCGTTCAAAAATCTGTATTAAAAATAGAGGATGACGATGATGATGAGGACGTATTATTTTATTTTATTGACTTTCCAAAAAAATCCTATGCATGATAATTTGACATAAACCGGAAAGATTCGGAACATAATAAAAAACACTTAAGTTACAAGTTTGCAGTTACAAAAAGTCACGTCGAAAGTTGTTACAAAAGACAAAAGTTATGAAACTTGTATCTTGTATCATTTGAAAGGACATACCTTCTTGTATCCACTCCATAATGGTTCTGGCTTAATTTGATCGGGAAATCATTCAAAATACTAAGATTTAAAGAACGACATGGTTTCCGACTAACTTTATGGTAACTTATGATGCAGGGGACTGCTGAAGTTGAGGCTGTAAGCACCGGTTAGTAAGCTTTTAGAAAGAGGTGGTTGGATCGGGCTTAACAAATTTTAGATTTTCGACTTCTCTCTTCTAAATACTCGTCTGTGCAATGCTGTGCAGTGAGTAAATTAGAATTTAACATTTATCTATTGATTAGTAGTTTATTATTACATTGATCGATGATTATACATTGAATAATGCATCTGTTATTATTTTTGAAAAATTACACAATGAAATGTAATACCTAGTCCACCACCTTTGGTACAGAAAGATTATTCATTCAAATCCTATCGTAGGACACGTCACTGCGTCACTGCACTGCTCGCAACTTGTCGACACAAGCCCGCGGTGCGTAAGCGATCCGCGCTAGCAGTTTGGTTTTGCCCGGAACTCATAAAAACTTAAAACATTTTCATATGCCGCCAAAACAAGACGAGTCTAGTCTAATATATTTTATATGTGATAGAATTTAATATATTCAAGCAATTAATTTATAATTAAATCTAAATGGGTTTTATATGTAAAAAATCTATGCTGAATATTAGAAAGTTGTGGATAATAATGGATAATCAAAACAGAAAAAGAACTATCATCGATATTTTGATACAATCAAGTGAAATACATCTGCCGCCTATAGTGAAACAAAAAAATACTGAGTGAGTAGATATATTTACCTCGTTAATACATAGTATCACCAACTATTAGTATGGAGTATTATTCTTTATCATAAAAATATTGTCCGACAAAAATAGTACAAAAGCACAGAAACTAAACTAACAAGCACAAAATAAATAGGTATACCAACAAGTCATCATGGTCCATTCCATTGCCATTCACGTTCACGCCACCACCGCGGCTGCCGCCAATATCTTAAAAAATTATTTCCCGCCCATTTTAGTATGCGTTCAGTTCGATTCGATAATAAATCTGGAAAAAGACATACGTGGAAAAATAAATAATATTTCATTTCTTTACTTACTGTGAATCATTAGAATTATTACTTTATAATCTTATCGTATAAATCCCTATGTATTATCTTCGATCGGCACGTTATCAGTCTTTGTGAGATTTCTAATTGCGGTAAAAATGGTACAATCTAGTTTTACACAGCGTAAGTCAATGAATCTCAACTACAGGACCGATATAAAGATGAGAAACAAAACAAAAAAGACTTGGGAGTAAACTGTGCCTTGGACGAGTCTTCCTGCAGTGACGAGACATGGGCTAGTGATGACGATGAATTAATTACTTGCTTTTACTTGTTCTGGTTAGTAGGTAGGTACCTACTACTTTATTTGTAAAGAAGAAATTTTGCTTCGTAAATACTTTGTCTTGAGAAAATGTATAGGTAGGTACCTAACACCTTTGTCTTAATTTTATCATTATACGGTTTACAAAAGCCTGTCATGGACAGATAAATAAATGAATCGATGTACAGAGAAGCAAAAGGACATCATGGTGATGCCATAAAGGGGATCGAACTTTTGTGGGATAGTAAATCGCCGTCATTTTAATTTTTTAACCATAGTTTCCGCACACGGTGAGAGTGGTATGCATAGATAGAGGGCACTTATAAAAACAAAAAATTTCAAGTAGCATGGCAGCCTAAAGTGTCACTTTCACGAGATATTTGAAAGGTGAAGATCACTATATGAAAACAATAAAATCAATAAAAAAAACGAAATAAATTAAATAGCAAAAATTATATACGCATTCGATTGTTTTCAAATAATAGTTTCCACATTAATTTAGCTATTTATTAGAATACACTACAACTAGTAGCATGAAAAACAACTTTAATTAACTATCTCCTTTTCTATTAAATCGCATCACATCGCAATGAAATGCTAACAGGAGTATGGGGACTTCTTTAAGCAGGCCGGCGGCGCGGATGCATTGTGCCCAGACAAATCCAGCCGATCGCCTTTTTACAATATAAATGGATAAGTCAATTCGGAAACTATTATTTTACCTTATTAAATTGCATATAAACAAGTAGGTGTGTACTTAGTTCATCTTCTAATAATTTAACCTGCTCTCGTTTTTGTAGATATCAATTTATAATTCCGAATATCTCGGTACCTAATATAAGGTATTGGAACAAATATCTTCCTACTTCATATTTTTGTTAGTTTTGTAACGGACGTGACGTGAGCAGCGATGGAAAATAAATCAACAGTGGATCGAATTACCTATCTACCTGCCTTAACGAAATAGCGTTTTATTATATTATAAATAGCGATGTGATGCTATTCGGTAAAAAATTAATCAATCAAAGTTGTTTTTTCGTGCTACCATTATACCTACCTACTGTCTCCTAATAAATTGTTAAATGAACCTGGTTCTTATATAGTGATCTTCACCTCCAAATATCTCGGGAACGTGACACTTTAGGGTGCCATATTAATTGACAGTTTTTGTTTGTATATGTGTTCTCGGTCCATATCTACGAACAATTACTCAAGGTCCATATTGATACCGTAAATTCATTGTGCGCGGAAAGCCGGAAACGTTGAAAAAAATAATTGGGGCGGCTTACTTTGTCAGGTCACGCCCAGGTCCTATACAAATATGTTCGAACCTCTTTTACGTTTTTATTTTTATATAATAATTATATATAAACTTCGGGTAAGATTATCTACCTATATTTTAATGTTATGAACGCATTTTTATTCAGCGGTATTGGATGCACTGCAACATTAAAATATTTTGTTTCTCTTTTCCACTCAACAATTTCGAGCGTACGCGATAGAGACAAAATATAGAACTCAGGATTGGTCAATTATTGCCGTTAGGTCACGTTAGGTTGTTATACGTGTTTAATGAAGAACGTACGCTTTTGTTTGATGTTTGTAGTGAAGTTTTTCATATCCGAAAACGCATTTTATTTGTGTTTACGTGATTTTGTGTCTTGGAAGGTTGAAAGGTGTGACGAAAGCAAATTGCGGTTATTAATCGAAAATAAGCCAAAATACGTGTTTGCGATTAAAGTGCTAACGTTTTTTAAGTTTAATGCCTCCTAAAGTGAAGTGCAAACTACAGGAAGAAACGAGAATGTGGCATAGTGTTTTTATCGCTCTTTAGCGATGTGTGAATTTTCGAAATATAAAATGGTGATATAATTAGAATACATGGTGTTTACGTTATCAGTGTTTTTCGAGTTAAACACAAATCATAGGGTCCACAATCGAGCAGACGGATTCTATCATGGTCGTAAAACGGTGAGTTTGTATATTGCTCAGGTACCTATATTCATTGTTGACGCTCTTAGCTGTATCGCTAAAAAAAACTATTCACATCACACCTGTAATATATTTCGTTGTGAATGCTTGAACATATTCATTTTACGATTGTCTGGTCTTCAATGCACAAAATTTAGTGTTCCTCATTAATTACCTACTATTTACGTTCATAAACAAAGAGGTGCATGAACATCCTCACTTTGCCTTTAATATTTATGTTAAATAATTTGGGATGTTTACATAATATAGTAAGGTCAGTGAATTTTATTTGAAATATCCACAAATATCTATTTATTAGCAATATAACTTGCAGGGAATAAAGTTATCACAATTTCTCAAGGCTAACTCGAACAGGAAAGGTAGCATTAAGTTATCGGTTAATAAAATTATGATAAATTCCAGATTCTATTACTATTTAAAACATGTACCTCCCAGTGCCTTCTTGAAATTCTTAGGTTTAATTAAATTTAGGCATCTTAAAAACATTACCTAGTGTGACATTAGTAGTTTATTTATTGTCTTCATAAACAATGCCTTGAAAAAATGCGTTATTTTGATTTCAAGCAAAATTCACATTAAAGATTGCTTGGGTCGGCTTTCCAATGCTGCCTGACACAAATTGTGTTCATAACAACCATCAAATTTAAATTCAACCATGTTTTGTTAGGTTAATAAAAATATTTTTCATAAAATACGATTTGTCTAAATAATATAACAGAATTTGATTAATTGTTAGGTCTGAGAAGTATATTCTGCACTAATTTATGATTGGTGTTTACCCAGGCAGCAAATTCTATGTGTTAGGGCTCTAGGTCTTTATTCGTATACCTACCTACTGGTCACACAATGAATACCCAAGAACATATACATGCAATGCAAGGTTATCATTATTTAAATCTACCTGTTACATTTTAATTACAATCTGTGCAGACCAATTAATTAGTAATATTAAAATATTACTTAAGAAGGTCAGAGTACTGCACACAGTAATACTTGTATGAAACGATTGATGAATATTAATTTAATGAAAGAGCTGTGGAAAGGCTTACAAAGTATAGGTCTATAGTTTCTGTCTACCCGGTAGTGCTTTATAATGTTGCTTGACAAAAAATCTAAAATTATATATTCCGGTATAAAAGGAGAAGGGTGGGACCTCCCATAGTAAATATTTTTTAATGAAAATACAAAAAAATATATAGGGCTTAATGTGACTTGTGGCTTCGCTTCACTCCTCGCATTGACACAAGCAAAACCTAACATAACCTATTTTTTTCCAATGGTTGATTATCAACCTATCTTGGCTTGATTCAAAATTGACCTTTGATATTAACACGAGTTGCATCAGGCAACAATGGAACGCCAATCCGTCTACCCCTCTAGGAATCGGACATGTGTTTATATATCTGTGTAGGTATTTAGTTCTCATATATGTATAAACGGTGAGTGTTTAGACACTGCTATTGTCCCTTTAAGGTTGCACTTTTGCCCACTCAGGTGTTATCCATAGTATTGATAAATGCAGACTAAGTGTATAAAAAAAAAAATCAAAATCTGAATTTACACTCGTAGTTTGTAAAATTTCATGTTACGACATGAAGTAATGAAAGATTAGATCTATTGATAGAATCTAAGTTTTATCTCACAATACTATAAAGTAAGACTCAAAGTAATCAAAGGTTTTTTACTCCATTGTATTGACTTTACATTTGCCAAAAGATGAGTGCTAACTCTGTGTAACGTTGCTCTTTCCTTAGTATTTATTAATACTTCAGTATCTGGTCAGAGCATGAATTCAGAGTTGATATTTTTATACATCTGTATTTGAGTTTCAAAAAGAGGCTTCCTGATTTCATTGTTATTGTATACAAATTCCTTTCTGCACATTTAATGAAAACTAAAGCTGATGTTTGATACACACAGTGGTTGTACCAAATAATTTTTAAAACAAAACCCCACTGATAGGCAGTGACCTTAAGTGGGATTAAAGTGCTGTCTATGTTTAAGCTGTTGGATAATAATACTACTGCTCAAACATGGATGTGACCTTTGAAAACAAAAAGAAGCTGTTCATTTAAATAAATGTTACAGTTATTGATAATGATTGTCTAAACAAAGTTTTGTTCTATTTAAGAAACTGCAAGTTACCTATATTATGGAGATGAAAATTATTTTATATTAACTTCATTTGTATTTTACTCACAAGCCAGTATCATATGTATACGCATTCTGACAACAATAATCTATGTTACTATAAACATTAACGAAGAGTTCTTTAGATACATATTTAAATGTTCTTTTTTTAAAATAATAATATATACATATATAAATATTTTACACCCAGACTCAGAACAAAATAAACACGACGACCGCGTAGCCTAGTGGTTAGCGATTCTGCCTACGAAGCTGGAGGTCCCGGGTTTGAATCCCACGTCGGATCAGTATTTGTATGATGAATATTGATACTGGTACTGGGTCTTGGTTGTTATATGTATGTGGTGCCTTTGCTTGGTACTCAAAACACAAGCTAATGCTTAGTTTGAGACCTAGACATTGTTGTCATGTATACGTTATTATTATTATTTTGTTCATGCACACAAATATTGGTCTTGGGCAGTGATCGAACTCACAACCTTTGGTTTCGCAGTTAGGGTCTCTAACCACTTGGCTAATCGGTCAGTCAAGTAGATTTAAATATGAACTTATTTACCTAGGTAAATATGTTTTACAGAAACCCTAGAAATACTAAGTATTTACGGAACATCTTTTTTTTTTCATCCAAAATCACACATTTCCCACTATAGTTATAATCGGAACATAGTAAAATGGTTTACATTTGACATAAAAATATATATTTAGGTATATGATAAGAAATTAAATATTCCATGTATTTTATATGGTTGACCTTGAAACAAGTTTATGTTGATGCAGTCTTTCTCCCAGGTCATTGATTCTGAGAATAATTTTCCTTTTCTTTCTCAAGTAAGTACAGGCAGTACGTGAATGACTGATTTTATATCTAAATGCATTTCTTACTCAGTATGTAATAATAATAATAATGTGTAAATCATGCACTTAGGTATTTTCTGTGTTTGTTTTTTGTGTGAACATTCATTATTTTATGTTCATTTACCGTTAACATCTAGATTTTTTATAAGAAGATAGTACATTATTCTAAATAGGTACTTATCAAAGTAATTTTTTTGTTACTTACATTATCATTATCAAAGTTTGTTTAGTGTCTTCGCTTGGTACCCAAAACACAACCTAATGTTTAGTTTGGGGCCTTGACGTTGTTGTGATGTATACGTTATTATTTTTAAAAAAAGTTATAAAACAATGCTTTAGATAAGTACATCATTAAGTAATTCAGTTATTACTTAAATACTAGTTGTCCAGTTCAGAGACATTTATTTAGACTTAATTTTGTTGAAACATGTTTTGTCCTTATCTTTTATTGTGAGGCGTAAAGTTTGAAAGATAGATACATTTTTTAACTACACTGGATCTAAATAAACATTTCTGAATTGGACAATACTTAGTTTTCTTTTCCATTCCATTCCACCAGCCCGTTAGGCCCCACTGCAGGGGCTTGGAGCTTAATCCACCATGCTGCTCCAGTGCGGATTTTAACAACTGCCATCTGTTGATGACACCCGGGACCGACAGCTTAACATGCTCTCCGAAGTACAGAGTCAGTGATAGTTATGTACTCAAGTCAGAAAAAAACTCATCGGTATACGCCCGGATGCGAACCATGGCCTCACGGCCTTCTAAATTTCAAATAGGTTCGCTGCGCTCTTGCTACCTGGATACCTGTTTTTAATAATTCTTTATTCTGCGGTACCTATTTGCTATTATTGACATAAACATAACATAAACTTTAATCAACAGCAAAACTTTGAGTATGAGGAGACCTAAAGAAGAGTAAACATAGTTATAAGGATGTCATGTCCATCCATACATACAGGCAGAGCCGTGGACTAAATCTTGTCATATAATTAACATATATTTTATGTGTTTTCAGTATCATAACAATTCTTTTTAGAAGTCGAAAGTTTGAATAGATAATATTTACAGATCTCTGAATCGTATCATGCAGCTTTGACAGTGACATATCATGTTCAAGACATGACCTATAATACAAAATCGCGTGAAAACTATAATCCCACTTCCCATTAGATAATAAAAAAAAAGACATCTGTTGTTAGGTAACCGAACAAACTTTCCACTGCACGCTCCTTGTTTGGAAAATCAATCAAGTCTAAAGCAGTACAAAAATTATATCTTTGGTTTTTCTGTAATCAACGTTTGGTGTTACTTTCGACTAATTCAATTTTTAATAACGATGTACCTAGCACTTTCTACTGACACACACACAAAAAAAATTAATTCTTCTAGTTTTGTTTTTGGATTGCTGAGTGATTTTTCTGTGATGATGTGATGAGATGTTTTTCTTTTGACTGATGTCAACTCGCGGGTGTTCTCTCTCGAAAAATAGATCTCACACTGGCCAAGTTGTCATAAATAAATCAAAGAACATATCTATAAGAAAGAATTAAACTATATTCTGTATATTAAGAAACAGTACACCTAACAGCATCTATGTACATTGCTATGTACGCTGTTTCTTAATATACGGAATAGACTTTACCTACATAATTTTGTTCATTCTGAGCATACTTGCAAAACATAGAAAATGTATCTAATCTGCCTCAAATCATCACAGAGTGTCAGTTTTCTTGATTTTTTTGGTGCCTATAATTTTGAAAGTGCATGACTAAGGTTTTTTAAATATTGTTCTGATAACTGTCACCACTTGCCTCATCACCTGTCTCCGGCTTGACGATAATTTCTAGGACCCCCAATATACTGTCTGTTATTGTGACGTATCAATGTGAGTCAAAGTTCAAACATATATTTCGTATATCCAAACACTTTGACCATGACAATTTTCTTGTTCACTTTATAGCAAATTTTATATCTTTGAGAAAACACAAAATAAAATATTATATATTACACATGAAAATATATGGAAATAGGCATAACGTCGGTTGACTTAAAAGACGGACGCTATAGGATATATGTGTGAATTGGTAATGCAAGTGGGAATGAGAACGGGAAAGAATCAGTACATATTATAAAAGAGAGACAGAAGCAGGAGTTAGTTGAGAGTAAAAGTGTGAGATGGAATGAAAACAGCGGTGAGAGCGGAAAACTACTACAAGGGAGTAATGTCTGTTTGTGCGGGCGAAGCCGTGGGCGGAAGCTAGTAATAATATATCTAAATTATTTTATATGTTTTTTCAAATTAGACACACTTTCAACAAGAATACCTGCAATCCCTGTAGGGATTACAGGACATATTATATATAATATATAGGTATACACGCTTCATTCGTGCGTAATTGCTTTTGCCTATACAAAAAACGAGAAAGGTATATTATAAAATAAGATCGTTCTTTGTTCGTATTATCTTTTAAAATAAAATCTTACATGAACAACGAACCTTCAATGAATTCGTTTCACAATAGTGTATGTAATACACAACTAGGTATGTTGACTTCATAAAATAATTAACCGTTATAAATAAATGACAAATTTCTTTTAATTGGAATATTACTCGTGGTTCGTAACCACGAAAGTGGTTAAATGAAGAAGAAAACAAGCCAATCGGATTATTTTCGCGGTGCATGTTGACTCGAATAAACTATATAAAAATTGAATCCCTATGTTTTAATGATATGACACGATTGATCGAGCGCAATCTCTTCGGTCTAGACTCTAATTTTCCATCGGCCTTGCGTTGCTTCTCGCTCTTGTCTCGCTGATTGCGGCATTACCTATTCCTTTATACCGGAGACGTGCGACTTTTAAGAATGTATCACATCTTGTACACTCCATGGAGTGAATGATCACAATCATCGAAGAGCCCAATCTCGCATACGCGTACGCCAGTGTCGTACGGAGATTCTCGACGATTACCTCTATTTACAATGCCGAATAACAAAAGACTGGACGTTGAACGGTTACCACTGGGAAAACCTTCGGTTTATTGTTGGTGATAAACGATAGTTCAATTACTAAAACTCTTAGTATATATTAACGACCGCTTAGGCTAGTGGGTAGCGATCCTGCCTACGAAGCTAGAGGTCCCGGATTCGAATCCCAGGTCGGGTCAGTATTTATATGGTGAATATCGATACTGGTACCGGGTCTTGGTTGTTATATGTATGTGGTGTCTTCGCTTGGTACCCAAAATACAAGCTAATGCTTAGTTTGGGACCTAGACGTTGTTGTCATGTATACATTATTTTGTTAGACAGTTAACTAGAGGTAAAACACCAAAGATTTAATTTTGTAGACATCACGAAAGTTACGCAGGAAACGTACCCTTTAAGCAAAGGCATCCTGTTTAGAACGTTTGCTCCTCAGTGATCCTTAGTGTATTTCGTTGCTAGCCAACACCATAGAGTGGTTTCGACGCTGGTCAATAACATATTGTGGTTTGAGTCCAGGCTATATAGTGAGTTAGAGTGGTTTCAGTTTTGGCGAACAGGTAGATAAGTAAAGTGCATTCGGTACTGGTCACAGGATGGTGGTCAAAGTGGTAGTGTTTTTTAGCTAGGCAATTACGTGACGTTAGTCAATCAGGTATAATGGTTTCGGCGCTAGCCAATCAGGTAGAGTGGGTTTCGACACTAACCAACAACTGGTAGGTAGCAGAGACACTCCTTGTCATATCTAGTGCGCTTGCGGGATTTAGCTGGCCCGTAGGGTCATATTTTAGTACGAGTGAAACGTATCTCTAAAAAGATATAAAACGTCATCGTAAGACGCGTTTCTAATGGATTTCACGCGAGACCATCGCGTTAGACAGGTCGTCGTCGTCGTGACGTTAAAATTAGTACGTTTATACGTAGCACTTTTGGGTTCCTATTCTCGGTTTGCAGTAGAGAAATGGATTTGTTTTTTTGTTTTTGAGGTTGAACTATTTTTAGTTTGCCAGGTTGTTATCAATTCTATGTCGGACTGACAGAGAGTTTATCGGAAAGCGACCTACATACAAATGAGTAAAATGATTATTGACTGCCGTCTCATCATAATGATCGACGACAACGGCATTCTATCCAAGTAGTATGAACATACAAAGAACTTCGACAGCCGAATAACGACCCGATTGCCTGTCGTTCCGACACAGTGAAGCCTTGCACTTAACATTTCTGGGTTTCGATTTTTGTAATCGATGATGTAGCCGTAATATAGGCAATTCGGTAAACACTTTAATGCATTAAAAAGTTGTGATTTTTAATTAGTTCTTTTGCATTCCATTTTTCCACGCCAATAAAATGTGGACTATCTACGTTTCGCTTTTTTTTAAATGGATCGATATAAATGCTTATATGCTGGGTAGTTTAGTAGGATATTACATTATTTCGTCTTGACAACATCATGTCGTGCGACTAAAAATTAGGCCGCCGACTACACAATCATTCTATTTTCAACTCTTGACTATTTTCGTCGTAACCTTTCATGCACTCACGTTTATGTCTGTGGATCGTCCTATGCCGACCTTCTCCAAATTAAATTTTCATAAACATGCGGCCCCTGTGTACACCCATCAACACGAAAAATGCGACTACCTGCCTAACACTACCCCCTGCGGACGTACGCTGGTAACTACGAACTGCTAAATTTGTCACAAAGTATGTAATTTAATAAAAATAAAAAATAAATTTCGATTTTATTTTCTTTTTGAACCGGTAAAAATCCGGCTCGAAGGACCATATAACATGTTATCGTTGTATTTTTGAAATAAATGACTCGTGTCACGTTATAATACAAATATTTGATTGTCTATAAATAAATTTGTACTAGAAGATCCGGTACAAATTAAATATATGATCATTCAAGACTTTTTCGTATGTATAGTCATTTCTGTAGTCTTTATTTGATTTTACTATTTTAATACTTGGACTTTCGATTGAATGTACTTACTTTCAATGACCTCTTAACGTTCTTTTTATTTTTGTCTCTTCTTAATAGTATTGACACGAAATCTTTTAACGTAACGTAAGCTGGTTTATCGTAGTAAATTAGTAAATAAATGGTTTATCGTTTTCCTTTTTAAAATGCCCCGATTTGCCGATAATACCCCCCCCCCCCTCTTTCCTCTCTGCAACTAAACAGAAACCACCAGCAGTTGTTGGTCTAATATTTGACGTCTAGCGTCAATAAACTACGTAAACTTGTCGGGGGTTTGGGTAGAAAGTTTTAAGCTGGGTTACTTGTGGGCAGGGAGTAGGCGTCTGCCTTACATAATTTTTCTTTGCTTACCTATAAAAACTATAAATTATGATAATGGAAAATCCTAAAATATCGTTCGGAATGAATAAGAAAAAACTATGTTCCGCCGGGAGTGAGGTTACATGGAGGGAGACGTGGTCCAAAAAAAGCCAAAATGTAACCAAGTGGTGTATGGATGTTCCCCGCTCGCCTGTGCGTTTAGCAGTAATCGTTTGAGGGACGCAAACACCGTAATAGAGTTCATCTAATAAATCCAGTCTACCTATTATGGTAGATAATATAATAATAATAATAATACATGGGACTTTCCACACAGCGTCATCTAGTCCCAAAGTAAGCAAGTATTATGCTTGTGTTATGGGTTACTAGACAACTGATATACATACTTAAATATTCTTTTTATAATATATACATTTATAAATTTTTTTTTTCGAAGACACCACACACATACAACAACCAAGACCCGGTACCAGTATCAATATTCATCATATTAATACTGACCCGACCTGGGATTCGAACCCGGGACCTCCAGCTTCGTAGGCAGGGTCGCTACCCACTAGGCTAAGCGGTCGTCATAATCGAGATAGATCGAAAGATAAAGCCAGTTCTTATAAATATATCTAATATTGTTATTTTCTCATCGAACAATCGAAACTAAGTTTTATTTATTTACGTAAATGATTATTTATAAGATCTTATGCATTAAAATAAACAAATCGTGCGTTTGTTTGTTTACATAAATTTTATTTATTATTCACACTTCATAATATGTCCATTCATTGTGATAGTTGAGTGTTGATGTATAGAAAGCGGTTGTACTTATTCCATTCGTATTCTGTACTCATATCGAACGTGAGTGTAAGCCGCGCCGGCCAACTTACATCCCGTAGATTTATGCGGCCGGCACTAAAGTGCGAAGCGCGTGCACGATTTGCAGATCCGCTATACTTCACGCCGCAACGCTTCGATGAAATTATGTTATTAGGGCGTTTATCTGCCTAACTTCAGGGCCACACAGATCGATGGCAAGTACCGATCTGCACTGACTATAGTAGGTATTCAGATCAGCAAAACTAGGTTCAACCGTTTTTATTTTTAAATTATATTCATATATCGAAAAAAAAATTATTGAACCCGATTGTTTTTTGTCGAAATTGTTCTAATTTTCACTACATGTTAACCGTGAAACTAAATGTATTTTCACTACATAATTAAGTATAATTTTTGCGGCAATCGGTTAAGGTTTATTGGGATGCGACCGTCAACGCCGGTTGTATGGAAATTCGCGAATACATAATCCTCTTGAGAAGATTATGTTCGCAGTTGCGCCTCGTCGCCGTACAACCGATATGTTGAAATAGAAGTTGCGTTTGAGATAAAATAAATGTAATGAAAATTAACAATCAATTACAATATTAATGCAATATATAAATTAGGTGGATGTGTACCTGAAAGCGGTGTGGTTATACCGTATTGATTTCGATGGTGTCAGGGTTAATAAAAGTTTGGAACTGAAAGTGGTTGTAGCGGCTCTATCTAATTGGATTGACAAATTATCGTGTGTATGGGTTGGGTCAATCAGAAAGTAATTTGTTTGTACGAAAGTTCACTTGAATTCGGGACTGAGGTTCGATGAACTGAAGATATCAGCAAAAAGGTTGTTTTTTTTCTTCTCATAAAACGTTGATTGCGTAAACATAATGCGTACGTGACTGGAAATTTCTATCGCTAAAGTTGAGGTTATCGATATGAATTCATCAGAGGTAAATACCCTTGTATTATATACCTAGTGGACTTAAATTTTTAATTCATATAATATAGTATAAAATCTTGCGAAGTATTCTCATGTTAATTGGGAATTAAACATAAATTTAATTGTGAGGGCAATTATGAACTTTTTTTTTTAACAAAAAGAAATACAAATTAACTTAACTATATCGCCAAACTGATTAACAGTTTGTTGGCGATTTATTGCACTCTTACATTATTATTATTATTTTCATTATTAATACCTACCTAAATATACTCAGAATTAGCCTCAGAGCCTTTCTGGTTTTGGTCAATTAACCGTTTTCAAAAAAGGAGGAGGTTCTGTATTCGACGCGTATGTTTTTGTTTTTGAGTTCAAGTTTGACAGGACATTGTTATAGAGTAAATGAATATAGACATATTGTTCTTCAAAAAGCATCGTATGTCTATTCGATGATTTTTTCTTAAAATAAGTGACAGCTTCGTAAAAGCAGCTTTTAACTGTTGCTATCTCACCCGACGCGGACTTTTTCTGGGTGGTCCGTATGAGGTAGCGATAGTGGGCTATGAAGATCGTTCGTCTCCGAAGGGTGTGTTCGATTTAATAAAATAACGTAAAGTGTCGACTACCAGAACATTACACTACTTTTTTACTATGCCTGGCGTCCAAATATAAACTCTGATCAAAATAAAATATGTATCGTTTATAAATATATCAAGGTACACAATGCGGGCAGGAAATAAGTAAGGCTCTGAAGATGATGCCCTGTATATGCGACTCAATCAGGATGTCCTAAAATCTTTGCATAATTAATTACCCAAATATAATGAGAAGATCGACAAAAATTAAATTCTACGATAGATAATAATAATAATACCTAGGACATCCTTATAAAAAATAGATACATATATACTTTATTATTTCAGAACGGTTAACGTTTGAACGAGTATTAATTGTGAATCCTTTAAAAAAAAATTTAAATCAACAAGCGATCTAATAAATGACCGAGGTCCAAAAGCGAAGCTGCTAAACGATTCACCCTTTTTATAGATGTTTGCGGTTTATGTTATGAGTAATCGTAAAACCCGCCTGCAGCGCGTTGATAATATAACCCCGTGGGGTTTTTAAGAATAACAATTATTGTAAAAAATTGCTGATGCAAATTAATTTGCTGTTATGTGTTTGCTGAATTTATACCTCGGAAATGTCGTCCTTTGTCAAATACGTAATTACTATTATAAGCAAAAAGGATATTGAATTATTAGCTTATCCAAATATATATATAATTTTCTAAAGTCTTGTCATAATTTTCAGTAATTTATTTTAAAATCTCTTGTGTAAAACCAATACTTGGATTTCGTAGAAGTCGCGCTCTATTTTCGTTTTCTTCGCCAGAGGTATTTGATTTTTATTACCATTTTCTTATCCTACTTCTCTATTTGTCCTTCGATTTCACATTTCTTGGAAATAGCCCCTGCTATAAAATTCAAAAGAAGTAGAACTTAGATTTGTTTCGTGTTATTTTCCTTATCTAATTATTTTTACACGATTGTAGTAAGTATCGATCAAATAATCTTATGCCTACACCTGAATATAATATTTAATGTCTATCTTAGTTTTAAAAAAATAAATAATTTGTTCAAATAAAGTTGTTAAAAGTGTACTTTGAATATACCGTAATTGAGTAAAGACCGGCATTTTTGCGTCTTGTCATACATCCTCCACATCCTTACCTCTTTATTTATTATAATAAATAAAAAATCTGACTGAAAGTCAAACAATTTCGTTATGGGGTTGATTGATGTGGAAGGGAGACAAAATAAAACAAATTCACCTTTTAATCGAAGCAAAAATTTCTCTTGAAAAATTTAGTTAAAAAATATATCCTACATTTATTCTATCACGGAACTCTTTCACCATTTTTTATGCATGCCAGACAAAGGAAGATGGAAACAATGGAAAACACTAGGTATCTTAATCTTTGTTTCTCTATTTTGTTCAACTGAAAATGTCTCACCATACAGAATTTTTCAAATTAGAAGTATATGAACTAATTAATAGGCACTAAATACTGGATATAGATTTTGACGTAAAGTATAGCTAATTTAAGCATGTAGAACTAGAGAAGGTCCAAAAGTACCTTGCCTTGAAGTGATATGGAAGTGATGGAATAGAATACAATTTTTTTATTTTCCAATATATTACCTTTTTTCAATAAAATGTTGTCTTGAGAATGGCCAGAAAGTTGATCATCATTAGCAATTTGTTTACGTAGCTTATTTTGTGGAATCTTTATTTCTTTACAGGAGTTTTAGCAACAGTAGCAATATGACTGTACCAATTTTGAAAAACCACACACATTTTGAGAGTTTATTACGATTTTTTTCGTCGTTTGTATTACGTCCTTAAAGCAAATCATAAGGATATCTTTACAATTGTTTACCATTATCTTCTTGTATTGAACGGTTTTTGCTTTTCTTCTGTTTTTAAATATCAAACATTTTCGTTTAGACTTTTATATATCTGATGCGAATTCCAGTTACATAACTACTAATTGAAATAATAAAATAAGATAAAATTGACGCCATAGGATTGAATTTATCCTACTATGGACATATGCTAAGAAGAAAACACCTCATCTAATGCAATGAAGAAAAACGAAATATAGGTCATCCCATTCATACGTGGAAGTGCTTCGTAGACTATAACATCAATAACTACACAAACTACGACAAGGAATACTGAAAAAGAATTGCGCTAAACAGAACAACACTAAAAATAATGGCAGAAAAATCCGACACAGAGTCAGACTCCGAAACAGAATACACCTAGTTAACGACTTAGCCCCGAAGAAACTATCTCTCACGGTTGCAGTGAATACTACCATCTTCTATATGTTACACACCAAATATAGTATCTATATTCCCATGCTGGCTTTACGATGCTGGTATTCGGGTCGGCTCAACCTTCTGTCCTTCCTATATCCCGACTGCAGCCTACCTACACTCTGTCCTATCTACTATGGCTCATTGGTGTCTCGGACCTCCGCGTCCTTGCAGCAGAACTGCTGGCTGGTGAGTCATTGGAACGGAACGAAACGGATAAAATTGACGCCATGGGATTGTTACGAGTTAGGTATTGTTATTTTAATTTATTAACGATATTTATTTTCTGCTGCTACATAATAGGACAGGCTGGAGACGTTTGGACCTACCTTGGTAATATTAGAATTTAGTGTGAATGACACGATATTTTGTAACATGTTTTTCGCCGATACCATACTTTATTATCTATGTCTGTGCAAATAATCATAAAGACACCTCTAAAACTGTCGAAATATAAATTTTATCAGTGTTTTCTTTTCCATGACTTAATTCTGTAAGTTTAGGATCTCAGAACGTGTTAATAACCGCATTTTCCGTAGACTACTTTATCCTGTTGGAGCATGGCAAGAAATGACTATAAGTTAGGAGACTCGGTCTTTTATCCTTTAAACATTTTATCCTTAAAATCGTTGATACATCTTGATACCAAATATAGACGATCTGTTATATCCCATTTTATTAAGCAGTAAATGCTGACATATGTAATCTCATATTTTATATAAGGCGACGCTCATATGCGAGCCGCCAGTCAATCTGTGACAACTGTTCGAAGCACTCGTGTAAACTTGTGTAAACTATCATATTAAAAGTTTCAGGTTAATAAAATTCTTTTTTTAAAAAGGGCCTACCCAGAGCCATCCTAACAGATCCCATTATTATGGTACGACCACCTGGCACACGTGCCGCGTTTCACACCTGCCCCAGCTGTGCCGGCCTTCCCGCCTCGGCGGCTAAATGTAGTCTCTGAAAAAAAAGGGTCTAAAATTATTCTTATTCGGCAAGGCACAACCTTGAAATAATCTTCTTGTAACGGTGTTTTTGTTACCAAGACAGTCATATTGTGATTCTGGCGCCAACGATTTAGGGCAGACAAAAAAAAAACTGGGTAGATGTTTTTAATAGATCTTCGAGTAGAAAAACGGTAAGTATACGAAATACGGCCCAGCAAACACAAATAGATTTAAATACAATATTAAACGAGCCTATAATATATTATGGCGAAAGGCAGACGTGACAAATGTACGGTCCGATGTCAAAGACAAAAAGGGTCGGGTGAGTTAAACGAATCCTTTTGAGTTAATCACCCGTTTTTGCTTTTAACAGTAATCCCTTAATACAGTAAATTCTGATCCCGTTCACAAGTATCCCAGAGGAATCGTGATCGTTGCTTATTGTTTATACACTGATATGTAGCTTGATGTAATGATCCAGAGAGGAATTCAATTAAACCAATCCAACCTTATTTTTACAATTTTTTTCTGTCGTCTTTCGTGAAATGCCATCAAAACAGCATTCGTGGCATGTCATGACTTTGTTCTACCAATGAGCCGATGAGATGGTAATCTTTGGTAATTTAAAAAAAAAAAATGTTTTCTTCGGGAAGTTCGTTTAAAAATTTACACCATGTCATGTCTCTTTTACACGTCTTGAACTTCAGCAGAGCTGGCAACAAATTTTAAGTAGGTATTTGGAGCGGCATGAAACTTTTTTTGAGACTTGTTTAGCACTCTTTGAACATAAAATTGCAAATCTGGATTGTGGTGACCCATTGTCAATCTTAAAATTTTTGAAGTCGCAATATTCTTTCTCCAAATATTTGTGTTTGAGGAATTTGGAAAATTTAATATATTTTATTTGGTATTTAATATAATAGAAAATAAATAAGCCGCATCATTTAATCGGGTCTAAAATGTTGTCAAGGCGTTCCAAAATTTAATTTTATTTTGAAAAAATATGTTTGGGGCAACCTGAGACTTAAACAGAATAATATTTATACCTAAACAAAAAAACATATTTTCAAAAAGACTAGTCACTAGAGTGACCCTTTTAATACTTAAAAAAAGTAAGGCCACCACTCTTCAGCTAGGTTGTGGCTAGATTTTCAATTCTATGTTTAGACAGTGCTACGCAGTTTTACAGTTTCATGCTGCCTCAAATACCTACTGAAAATTGCGTTAACAGCTCTTCGATCATCAAGATATCATCGACTTGCAGATATCACAATCCTAACGTGACATACTCTCGGCTAACACTTCTCGTTGGGGGCTATAAGTTCAACTTCAAAAGGTATTGTCCCTATTTCATATAGACTGTAGACCAAGTTTTTTCTGATGCATCGCATCGCCTAATGACTTAAGAAGAGAATTGACAAGCCTTCATATTTGTCCAAATTTATCGTTCTATCCGTTTAGGAAGATGTATGAGATACACCCATCTCAAAAATCCCTTTTTAATAAAATAAAGGATTTTCTAATCGCGTTATGTTACCACTAAACTTGTAGTTATCGGTGGCCGAAATGAGACCAGAAACATAACATGTAGGTATCTATAAGACGTGGATGAAACGTGGTCGGAACAGACAACGTGAAAATGTACCGTTATTGATTGAAAAATCTGATATTCTACAAAATGAAAATCCATTATTGGCCTTAAGTGTTGTATAATAATAATAATTAAACATTATGTTAGTTTTAAGGGCTGTGGATTTTGTATTAAATGAAATAAAATAAAAAAAGAAATCGGATCTGTTTCGAGTTTTGATTTGTTGGGTAGGCGTTAGAGAGCTATGAATAATATTTTTTCAAAGATTTTTTGTGCACGGCACGGCATACGACATTTTGATGCACATTTCATGATAGAAGATAGAAGGGCTTTTCAAATATGTCATTATTAGGCGCGACACTGTACACCAGAAAAACAGCTTCGATCAGCGGTCTAATATGGTAGGTATAGTACTATAACTTATACCCTTGTGGATGCGTTGGCGTTATATCATCTCCACCCCCACACCACCAGTTGCAACGGGCATCGGACGAGTGCGGACATGTCGCGGGTCGGTGACCTCATGCCGAGCGGCCTCGATACGATGCGTTGGCCACGCCAAATTCGGCCACGGAGCCCGTCACTCACGACACTGGCCGTAAATCACGTTTTCTGTAAACTGCTTCAAAGACAGATTGATTTAATAATTGTACTCGAAATCAATCTTAGATGACATTTGGTTATTGATTGTATCGACTAGGTGTTATGTCATAAGAGTAGGTAACAAATACGTAGAAGCGACACTTTGTCACATAATCCGAAAACTAAATCTAAATAGTTGTTGGAAGACATGGTTGTTGGTTGTTGACAAGGAGGTTATAGACGAGAGGGTACGCGCTTTGTATTCATATATTACCCTTGTGGACAAGAAATCGATCCAACATGACCCAAGTGGGTAAATAATCCGCGGTTAATGTAAGCAGTAAGTAACAGCTGATTGGTCGGTTATTATTGTTGTGGTATCATTCTGTGCGTTCGAATTTACGTCATCTTATACCGTTTTTGATACGCATTAACTTTAGCTTCTATCCACTCGTGTTATTTCTATACTTAGTTTTTTTTTTTAGTTTAGCTCTTGGGTTATGTGAGATCAGTGTCGCCTCTAAGTAGTTTTACTCACGTACTCTTGCGGTTATGTACATGAAAATACTTCCCAGTCCACAAGTCGATGCAAGCAATTCATCTCTAATTTTATTGTGATGATCAAAATTATCAGACCCAAAAAATCTTTAAAATTGAAGCGAAGTATTTGTGTAATTTAAATGTGTGACATATTTCCAAAATGATGATGAATTAAAAACCGTTTTGAAGTACTTTATTAAAATACGCTACTGTATTTGCTATTGTGTGTGGTGGCGAGCCTTGGGAGAGGCCTATATCCTGCAGCGGAGAGACACGGGCTGCTGATGATGATGATTAGTTACACTTCGTAAAAATTGAAATTGAGTATTTAGTTTTATTTCCAATAAAATACCACTGATCTCTATTCTATTGAACTATATGACGTTAGAAGATTGGCTGACTTTGAATTCAAGTTATTCCGTCAATTAATTTAAAAATATATGATGTCAATAACCTAATGTATAATGTCTTATGCTCAACTTTCTTCTGCAGGCAAACTAATTGTATACAGCTCATCATCTGACGTCATTTATTTAAAATGTTTAATATTTATTTGCTCAGTATTTATTAAAAAAAAAAAATTGTAATTAGTTACTTAAAACAATCCATGATCTTAAAAAACCATATTAAAGAAATAAAATTCTCCACATACTTCGGTATAGACATTTGCACGAATGAGATTCGCAAAAATTTTGTTATTATCGCTCTTGCGTCATAGGAATGTATTTTAGCACTCCAATCCACTAAAATATCTTCTACTTATCTGCCAGCATCCGGGATATTCACGCTACAGGTGGCTACTTTATAATAGAGGTGGTTTCTTTGATCACACAAAAAATCTGACAAGTGGCAGTTGGTGCAGCAGCTGTGTGCCGTCTGGCTATAATGGTTCAGAGAATTTGTTACGCTTTATGATCTCAATTCTAGAGTTCACTAATCAGCTTCAGCACCATCAATAAAAACTTTTCATATTTTTTTTACCCGTCGCTAATTTTGTGATGAAATTTAATAAAATTCATTCTTATATTGAGGATTGTAAAAGCCCCAGTCGGTGTCCGCTTATCGTTGTCAAAATGACTTTTTAGATACCACTTTTATCCTAAGATTGCCGTTATCTTTGTCATACAAACCTATATCCATTAGCGAAATGAAAACGGATTGTCTTTCTACAGTTTAACGATTGCGACGATATAAATTGGGAAATGAAACCTAATAAAACAGATACTAAACTATTGTCTCGAGATAACTGAGATAACAGTGTACCTACAGTGAAAGGTTGCTTTAACAAAGGCAAAGGAAAACAAAAGATAGTGACTAGTAAAGTACAAATAAAGCCCACACATTACGTTGTCAGTCGGATCAGCGAAAGGTTTATTTTCCTGGAATTTTGTTCAGGTAAAATGTTAGTGACGTGCGCGGGTAGTAACGAATGGATATTATCTATCCGCACGAGATACTTTAGAAGTTAGGAATAAGTAGGAAAAGTAAAAGTTTCGTCTTAGAGCTTTTCGTTCAGGCAGATTGTCTCGACGCTGAGGTATTAACCTGGTTATTATATAGATGAAGTTCTATCGGTTTTTCAGGTTCGTTCGTTATAGGCTATGTTCCATACGCATTCAATAACAGCCACGAACGCCACCGCCGCGAACGCTTTAAAAGTTTGTTTCTTACGCTCTAATCTGTTACGAACCATTATTTTCCTAATAAAGACATTAACATGTAAATGGTATCTGGAACGGTATTAAATGTCAAAACTACCTTAAGATATGTCAAAACTTAAAATGAACACGAACAACCCACTTCACGAGTGGGTCTAACGTCAAAACGAAGCGTCTGAAATGCATGACACACCACACGTGCACGATTTTGGCGTTATTTTTCAGTCTGTAACGCAAAAACTGCCAAAAGGGTCATTTGTAGATGTCAATTGATGCGAATCGAACGCACTCATAATTATCATTAGTCGTCGAGTTTGTAGGTAAGCGGAGGCGGATAAATTGTTGCAGGAAAGGCCAACCGAGACGGGCGGATTGAGCTAGAAAGTGTCCGTCTCACCGAGAGTGCTCAACTCGTGACCGTGCGAATAGTGAAAGTACCTGGACAAAGCCAGCCACTATCGCTTATGTAACTCCGTTGTTCTATTACTGAACATTGTGTGAACTGTTATGACGAAAGAACATAAGCTATCAAAAGCTTTATGACGTCTCAATCTCAATGAAAAATTCTTTGTCTTCGTAGAATGAAAGAAAAGTTTTTGGAATAATAATGGTCTCTACTTCTGATACATAATTTAAAAATAGATAGGTAGGTTCATTGTAATCTTTCTTTCTAGTGTCGTGATAGCCCAGAGCGCAACGAACCTGTCTCAAATTTATAAGGCCATAGGGCCATGGTTCGAATTCGGGCGTGTACCAATGAGTTTTTCTGATTTAAGTACATTAACTATCACTGACTCCGTGCCTCGGAGAGCACGTTAAGCAGTCGGTCCCGGACGCTGTCAATAGATGGCGGTCGTTACAATCCCCAACCCACAGTGGAGTAGCGTGGTGGATTTAACCTCCAAACCCCCTCCTCACCCTGGGTGAGGCCTAAGCCCCTGCAGTGGGGTAAAATGGGCTGATGATGATGATGATTGTAATCTTTCTTGCAAACTTAAACGGCTGAACGCATTTCAATTAAATTTTCTATGTAGATAATATACATCCTAGAATTAAAAATTTATGCGTATTTATTTTAGAAAAATATGTTAATATTTACAAAGATTGTAACTTATAAAAAATATTTCTTTCTTTTGTATGCTTAAAGTTCATGAAGTCGATATTAAGTCAATTACTTCATATTGTGTTCTATATTTAAGTATAATAATAATTTGATATTGTTTTAATTGTTAATTAATATTTGTGACTTGCTTACATCGACTTAATAAACTAAAAGCTTCTTGTACCTACAAAAAAATATATATTTTTTTACACGCGAAATTTTTTTGGGGACAGTTTTATTTATGTTAATGAGTCTTAATTTTTTACTCTTCAGAATTTCACGTGTGTTTGCAAAATAACACAAAATCCCTGAAAAGCATACATCGATGGCAATCATTTAAACACTTTTTTTTTAACATACGCATTGAATATTGGTTTTCGTTTATTTTCGCATGTAGCCAAATTACTTTGATTTGAAAAATTAATTTAAATTTAATTTTGTATTAAAACAAGTGGCGGATGTGAAGGCGGTTGCGAGGAGGTCGTTTGTCAGTTGTTGCTTCTACAAACTCGCAACGATACACGAATATACTGGTGTTTACACGGTTGAAGGAAACGACTGAAATGTTATCTCTACTGTACGTCCAACTACTGTCAAATTGTTTCTTCTGTGATAGCAATATATAGAGTACAGTTCCAATCAACCTTCATCAATCAACCGGATGTGAACATAGGCACAA
The DNA here is from genome assembly GCA_949709985.1 of Luffia ferchaultella. Classification (NCBI taxonomy): domain Eukaryota; kingdom Metazoa; phylum Arthropoda; class Insecta; order Lepidoptera; family Psychidae; genus Luffia; species Luffia ferchaultella. The sequence goes on along the minus strand of OX453256.1, from coordinate 6,958,100 downwards.
GTCGCGTCGCAGTAACAAGTTTTAGGTGTAGCTGGACGCACTGTAGCGAGGGGCATATGACTGGACCTGCGCAAGCATGCTTAAAGCGTTGTATTCCGATTCGCCATTAGGTTTGATTGGAACTATACTAATAGGTAATTGCGTTTAGACGACAGTCAAAATCACATATGACTACGTTTGAAGTACCCAATGGATGTGAAACTAATCAAGAACGGCATCAAAACAATCCAAAACTCGTTTTATGATAGCGTACAGCGTGTTAGTAGTTTATACAAGTTGTTACGTCATATGTGTCCATGCGAGGGTAGATGCGAAATCAAACGTAGTGAGTTTATATCATTGATGTATAATAAATTAGAGATGTAGGTACATTCCGTCATGCAAAAAAGTCTATTGAAAGTTATAGTTAAAAAAAAAAGACGCTTGACAGCACTAATATTTCGTGCAGCGTTTGTTAACAAAGCGATATTTTTTGCACATTTTATATTTAAAATTGAATCTTATCTCTAAGGCTGTACGGTTGAAATTACTATACTGTAAATAAAATATAATAAACATTCTATCATTCTTTTGTAGCAGTCTAAATAGAGATAGGATTGTATATATTTTAGCGGTCATTTTTAATAGCAACTGTGCATCTTCCTTAATTTATGCATCGATGATTCATATTCATTGAAGATAAGTTTTGCCCAAGGCTCCACTCGCGTGGGCATATATAACTTTCCTTGTTTTCCTTGCTTCAGCCGCTGTTGGTACTCTGTGCCTCAGTGACGTGCGGTAACCTATAAAAAAAGTAAGCGGGCCGCGATAATCTAGAGCCTTTAAGTAAATAAACATTAGAATAAACCATCGCAATATAAATGACAGGGTGTCCATCGCTTAGATTATCGCGGCCAGCTTACCTTTTTACAGGTCACCGCACGTTATTATTTCACTACTCGAAGTTACACTCTTCATTGATTCCGAATCTAGATCACTTTTGTACCACATGGGAAACTTCGCCCAGGACCTTTAGCTATCTCCTTGGAAAAAATCGTAATGTTGTGTTCCTTAGTTACAACGTGAAGTAAGGACAAACAAACAAACTTTAAGTAAGCTATAACTGTTGAAATATGCTTTAGATAACGGAATTCCCAATAAGTAACGACGCGGACGCTTCCTGTGTCCAAACGTTCTCTCCTATTTCGTTGTCCGGTCGCCGAACCGGAAGGACTTGTGGCTCTCATATCAGCACGTGTTCGGAATGTAGACGGACCAGACGGTGGCTTCGCTTGGGGTCCAGTCCCGTTCTTATTGCGTTCCTGACTCATAAAACGTGACGTTTCTTCGAATCGTAAACGCCGATACGATAACTGGAAATCTATGAATAATCACCGTACAAGCACGTCATATTAAATGAAATCTGTTGCATCACCGGTTAAAGACAAAGGCGAGAGTAAAGAGTCACGGAAGAATGGCGTATACGAGACATGCAAATCGCAATCATCGAGTTGTTGCAAAATAACAATTAATTGGCACGTTATACGAATTTTAATGACTGTTGTTTTTTTGAATAAGTTTATAACGTTTAAAAACAAGAAACGATAAACGTTTCAATTGTTTTTTTGTGGCCTTCAGTTTTGAAAGAGCAATGGATGGGCGGGGATGAAAGTGATAAAAAGACGACAGGAGCTAAATAAATATCTAATAAACTTTGATTATGCTAAAAACCGGTCAAGTCGTGTCGGACCACCCACAGTGAAGGGTTCTGTAGTCGAGGCGAACGTTCATTGTTAAAATTCGAATAATAAGTTTAAAAACAAAATCTCTAAAATTTACTTTTAATACATCAGTTAAACGAATTTTCGTTGAAAGTGTTTTTAAGTTTAGTGGCTTAAATTTTTTCACTTCCCGCTACATAATTGAAAAGTTTTAGGTGACACACACTTTTTAGGACTTTTATAGGAGCGTATATCAACAACTATTGGCTTGAATAAAAAAGTAATTTTTAAAACCCTATCAATAGGTGGTACCCAGCACGTTAATGTGCTTTGGCTGTGAGTATACTCTAATTTGTGTTAAAACTAGAACAATACAAGCGTGTAGTCCACAAAGGCGACGCGACAGCGCCGCAGACGATCACTGGTTCACCATATTTTTGGGGTGTATTGTTATTTCTACCCTTTTATCGTATCAAATACGGTTTATGTGAAAACTGTGAAAATGAAAAATAGCATGAGTAGGTATAGTGACCGGCAAACAACTAGAGTATCGCGTGAGGTGGTAGGAGAAAGTTTGCGCATGTAAACTTACGTGCAAAAATATTGTTTCATTGAAAATTAAAACAGGCATCCTTATTTTCACAACAGACATCCTTATTTTCACAACAGACATCCTTATTTTCACAACAGACATCCTTATTGGTAAATTGACAATTAAAATAAGTTAATAAATAACCACCAAACAGGCCTTTTTTCGTTTCTGCGCATACAAAGTCGTTGCTCAAGTTGTTTGCCGGTCACAGTACATATAGCTTTCTATTTAGGTACCTATATCTTAAATAATAGTTTTAGTTATTAAAAAAAAAATGATAACTGACATAAATTGTCAAGTTTTTATGTGATTTTTACACTGACATTTTTATGTAGGTGGAATTAATTCATATATATATTTATAACGTATACAACACAACAACGTCTAGGTCCCAAACTAAACATTAGCTTGTGTTTTGGGTACCAAGCTAAGACACCACATATATATAACAACGAAGGTCCGGTACCAGTATCAATATTCATCATATAAAATCCTGACGCGACCTGGGATTCGAACCCGGGACCTCCAGCTTCGTAGGCAGGGTCGCTACCTACCCACTAGGCTAAGCGGTCGTCTAAATTTAGATCAGTCGTCTAAGTTCAATTTAAAAATTTAAAATTATATTCCTATATCGTTTGTAGAGCTATAATTATTTCCATACAACAATAATTATAATAGATTCAGACTTTGCGAATCTTTACCTAACTTTACAGTTCCCAACCCGCAGTGGAGCAGCGTGGTGGACTTAAGCTCCAAGCCCCCCCCCCCTCCTCACCCTGGGGGAGGGTAAAAATGCCCCTAAGCCCCTGCGGTGGGGTAAAAATGGGCTGATGATGATGATGAATCTTTACCTAAAATTGTGCTGTGTAAATTAATCATAATGTTAATAATCATTGTAACGTATGAAGTTACTGTTACTAACTCAAGACTAATTAATACTTAATTAACTTGGCCTGAGAGCGATTATGCGTTGATGAGATGACTGAGTGAGATAATATTTAGAAATTAAGATGGAACATCCTGTGAAGGGTTCAAACAAACAACATAATATGATGATGTCATCCTTTAAGAATGTATCCATATAAATAAACAGGATGCTCGAAGATAAATAATACCGGGCAAGTGCTTGTCGGACACTTAACGTTCCGTTGCAATGTATCAGTTTTGTCAATGTATCACGTTGAAAACTATTGTAAAGATAAAGGGGGGGGACATCGTTAACGATTTTAGGGGCAAACATCTCGAAAAATATTTACTTAAATAAAATAAGTCTAATGAACCTTCATTATTTCAAAGATCTGTGTAATGATACCACCACGCGCGCGCGATATGTGCGGCACCATTTGGCTACGAAACCCTAAAAACAATGTCATTTTTATATAATTAATTAATGACACGTATAATAATTATGAATGATTCGTATAATTATTTTGTAATTTAAAACAAAGTTTGTTCTGACATGAACGGTTGAACTGAAAACGATACACTTAATACCTTAGAAATATTTCAATGTTTATTTCCACGTTTTTAATGTAGTCCACTGGTCAGGCTTTCTCACTTTATTTACACAGAAGAGGCGTCGTCGTTGTACAAGGGGTTTAATATAGGGATTCAAATATTTATTATTCAAATGTGAATTTTATTACAAAGCAGTAAGATTTGTTTTGATTAATTTGTTAGCAATAACGCCATCTATAGTGTTCGTATGATCCCAATATTTCGTTACTCTCCCAAATTTAGTAAAAATATTCTAAAATGGATGAATGGATGAGAGTTTCATAAGGTCCATCTTATATAGTTAGATGGTTTAATTTATAGAGTCAAAGTGCAATTCGATATGTGTAACCAATTCTAATTTACCGTAAGATCGAAGAGTAGGTAATAGAAACATACAAAAACACGTCATCACGACATTCACGACGATGCGTTGAAAAATATTTGAAATAAGGTTGCAGCTTGCGCCAAACTTTAGTGAAAAATGAGTTTCAGAAGGTTTAGGGCGGGCTCCGCGCAAAACACAGCCGCGTTAACTTCAGAGCGAACAAGAAGTTTGGCGTGAGCAAGTACACGGAGTACTTTACACATTGTTGTACATCTTTCAGGGACTTTAGAGGTGTTATGCTGCATCAGGCGCGGATACAATATTTAGTTTAGGGGTAAAAGAGATATTTCTGTGGATAAAATTTTAGTTTTGTGTCCATTTAATACTTGCGTAATGATTAATAAAAAACATACTTGGTAGATCGATGCAATCAACTTAGGTAGTGATGGGATAACAACGATTTTTGTAAGCTGGTGTAGTGACAGTCGTGATGTCCTTATGACGATTTCAAAATATTGAAATTGGGCCATATACCTAAAGTGCTTCGATCGTGAGTCACGCTGGGGCAATTGCACCCCCTGTATCCTGTACCTCCGCTGAATCTGTAAATCACATAGTAATTAGTGTGACTATACCATACGAGTGGAAATAATAACTACGTAAAGACGACGCTTCCGTGACAACAGACGAATTTTCGATCGTATTTTGTTTATGTTTAAACAACGAAAGCGTTTATTGTAGTTTTTTTTTTCGTTTGGTTAATTACGCCATTATGTTATATGTTTTATGGATGGACCCACAGACAAATCAACCTTATAGACCACGCTTTGACATGGAGTTGCATTCGCTAAGGCTATGTAGTGACACTACATAACTACGTCTCTTCTGAGCGGTCAGTTGGAAGCACGTCGGAAGCCATTAAATTGTCAATTTTGAACGAGCCAATGAAAACTAGCAGACTTCTCCCCGCACCCCGCCACTTTTTAGCGATTTCGTTTTCGTACTGACGTTTATTAAAGCGTGGTCTATAGGTTGACTGGTCTGTGGCTGGACCACAAACAAAACGCGTTCGAGAGTTCGGCTGTGTGACGTAAGTGCATCCTCTATGTTTGTTTACTCTCATAGGATTATAATAGTTGATCGTCATTTTACGCTTCTATCACAAAATGAATGATTCGGTTTTACGATGCTTGCGTAAGGGTCCGTGCATCGTATCGAACCGGTTTGGGCGTTGGACCATAATTTACGGCTCTAATCTTGACCCACAGCGGCAGCTGTCTTCCGACCTGTTCTCTCTCGGTGTGATCTTAAGGTGACATCACCCCGAAGGTTGTGCTGCTTTTTACAAAAGTGCATTTTAACATCGGAATAGCGATGTGTAACATGTGTCTGTTGCAGTTCTATAGAAATAAAATGAATTTTTCACTTGGTAGCGCCAAATTTTTAAGGCATTTTAAAGAGCGTGCATAATTCACAGTTGTGCTAAATCGAGAACTTCTAATTGAAGGTTTGGATTTCTCGGTGACGCCGTTTTGGAAGAAATGTTTCATCAGATTTTATCTAGGAATATTGTAATTTGAATATGATTCCAGCTGTAGATATTAGATTGGGTCATCAATTGATACATTATTAATGTTAGAAAAATAAAAAAAAATAAACCTGACACTTCAACAAAATCTGAAAACAAAATCGAAATCGGTTAAAAAGTAAAAAAAAACTGAAAAGCTATCGAAAGGATTTTTTTTTGGTATTTGAGGACTAATGTATTTTGTTAATTTAATTTAATCACTATATTTATTTCAAAGTTTTTATCACTTAAGTACTTATATTTCATTTGCCACAGCAACTTGAGATTTTTTTTTTAAATTATTTCTGTCTTTCTCTGTATTGTGCTGTCTGTCTAATGAGATATTAAGGGCAATGTTTTTCGAGTGTATGTATATTTCTACGGTATGTTCTGTGGCCCAGACGGCTTAATGGATTTTAACATATGACGTGTCGTTAAATTCGTCTTAATCGTGGGTGTGACATGGGGTATAATATTTAAATACGGCTTTTGCGAAGCAGAAAACAAAAGAAGAATAAAATAGGTATCATAATATACATATTGTAACTCCCGCTCTTTCTTAAGACGAAATCAATAAACATGAATAAATATCTGATAATATTCAAGTAATATTCATATGATTGTTATTTTATTAATTGGGTTTTTAATAAAAAAAAATAAAATATATCGTGCATTGCACATCGCTCAAACAAAATCTATAGATTATTGAACTTGTTTTTCTCTTCTCAGTTATTTATTAACTTTTTCAGTTTTTTTTTTTTTTTAATTTTAGGCGTAATTATTTTACTAAGAATGGCTGAATTTTATTATCTTAGTAGTTAGTGTATTCATTTGAAATCGGTTGAATCGATTAAAATAATATCTCGTATCTAAGATCGGACACGATATATGCAGAGAACTAATACGTGTCTGTCTGAAATAGTGAAATGGTCTTAAACATTTTGTAATAAAATAATAAACTAAGACTTGTAATAAAGTAAGCGATAATTTATTAGCCTATATTAAAAAATAATGATCGGTATACATAACAAAAATCTTGATATTTCTTGTAAATGACAACTTCCTCTTAAAATAATTTTGTCTTATATATACAATTATTTCGTGTTCCGCCTGTGATTACCTTGGCTCGATTTGTTCGACTTTTATTACTTTGGAGCGAGGCGGGGCGGCATCGCTCGCTATTATAATTCGATTACGTCCGGCCGTCGAGAAGCGCACCTTTTCGTTCACTTGCGCCGCTGGCTGCGCTCACATTTAAATAAGGCTTATTGAATGAGGCTGGAATCGAGAGGGCCTGGAAACTCTGATGGTGTTTAGGCGTTGAATTTTATATTTTGATACACCCGTGTTCCATTTAGAGAATGCTCTTTGGAGTACACTTACATCCAAGTTATTATTTTTTAATCAAATTTTAAAATAAATATATTTACCTATGCGAGATCTGACTATTTTATTATGTATAATTATTTTATTATAGTATAATGCTTATGATAACACAAATAGATTAGTATGCATTAGCATACTGCTCATTGAGATTCTAAAATAGGTAGTCTGTCGCCATGTGACACGTACTATATAAAACCCGAGTTCCTGAGTTAAAGGGAAAACAGACAAGAAAATTGTAAATGTAATTTTTAAGTTTAGTTATATTATAATTAGTCGATCACAATTATCGACCACATCTTCCTTATTTGTACAGACATCGCTTCGTAAGTTTTAGAAAAGAGACTTAAACCGAATGTGTTATCTATGGAATATCTACCGTATAAAACGTAAAAATACATCTGAAAACTTCATGTGATCGCGCATAATAATCTTTTGTTTTCATTCTGATTCTTACGAATTTTTTTCGCATGTGACTTAGGTCTCTCTAACAATTCGAAGGGCGCGAGCAGACGTACTAATTTTACCACCGCCACCGGCGATTACCTTTGAAAGCAGCCTACGTTTGCCTATGATTCCATAAACAGTCGGGTTTTTTAAAAGACTAATTTAAATCCATATTGTAATCTTTTACATTTACGAGTCTCATGTTATAATAATATATAACTATTTTGAATGGCGACTTGGCGTCAGCGCACGAAACGGCACGCCGATGGCAGTCTTCGGCGGCAGACGCCAGTGAACCGAAAGCTGTCTATGACAAAAATGTTATCCGTCTATTCGCGCCCTTAATTTGGCCGCATTAAATCCTAATCAGACCATAATATAGAAGACCCGAAAATTTATAATAAATGTCATTGTTACAGTGCTGCGGACAGTGCGGATTCGCCCATATTGGAGGAAGCCGGTGAGAGTGGTTCAGAGCAAAAACCGAAGCCGCTCGTCAAGTATGGCGAGCTCGTTATACTGGGGTAAGTTTGAAAGAAACTCGCGTGAAATAGCCGCTCCTTTTCAGAGAAAACTTCATCCTTCACTTTCAGGACGGCTTCACATGTTAACCATGCGCTTGATTTTAGTTAAATGGCAACAGACTGAAACAGTGTCCTATGTTGAACAATCGGGAAATTGGTCAACCAAGAGTTCGTATCCCTTTCACTCTAATAAATATTTTTTTTACGATACTTCATCCCCTATATCAATGTGGGCCAACATAAAACATATAGCGTGTAAATTAATATTTATATGAGTGAGTGCTCGATTTCATATACTTTGTTTAGTTTCTAATACAATAATTAAATAATTGTCTTGTAGAAATATACGATATCTTAGTAATCCAGGTTTACGTACAAATACCATTGAAATCCTTTGTTTCGATGTGCCAATTAGGATACAAAAGTCATCTCATTATTCATTTAATCTTCGCACATGTAAGCTATTGCGTCGTAATGTAACATTAAAGGTTTCTAGGTTGAACGAGATTTCATATCGTGCTTAGAAGGTAATAGTAATATAACCTTTGTTAGACACCTACTCGTGTTGTGTTAAGACGTGTGCAAACCAGACGCAATGTCGAACTGTTACCGATTATTGGTGCTGGTGTTCAGTTCGGAGTAAGCTCACGTTCGAGTTACTATTTTTTGCCATTGAACAAAATTAATACAAAAAAACGGAATACGTGCGAGTCGGACACTCACACACGAAGGGTTCCGTACCCCTTTATTTTTAAATTTATTTTATTTATATTATTTTTTGTCATAGCGGCCATAGTATTGCATACTACGAAATATGAAATACTTGAAAATAACAACGGCGAGTCCCCATACATGTGGTGTACCTGAATTTATTTTAAGTTGTGAAATTATAACAAAAATTTCTTTGTGTTAAAGACACTAGTTAAAGAACATATAGCTTACTAATTAACCTGTACAAATTGACCCTGATTAGATAATTACTAAAATGTTCGAGGAGAAGTTCTTTATCAACACTGTAAACTTCATATTATCTGTCAAATACCACTTGTGTTAATGCAGTAAAAAACTTAAACATGATTTAATATTTTTCAGTGCCACATCTAGGAATTTTCAAGATCAAACAATCAAACGTCTAACTATTGATAAAGGTTTCATAATTTCACAATACTTGCCATCCATCTTTCAAGTGTAAGCAATTATCTCACAACCACCAATCACCAAAAATGCTAAAAAACTACGGTTCTAGCAAGGGTTTTTGCAAACCCTCACTCCCTTTAATTTTTCATTTATTTTATTTTATATATACGCTGTGAAAATTTCAAGTGTCTACATATTACAGTCCTGATGATACAGCTTTGTGACAGACGGACGGACGGACAGCGGAGTCTTAGTAACAGGGTTCCCGTTGGTACCGTTGGTCCCGTTGGAACTTTAAAAAGTAACATTATGACGAAGAATATAGTACGTATCTGTTACGTGATATCGTGAGAAGAAGTTGTCAATGTTCGTCTCTGAATCATAAATTATCATTAGCCTATTTAAATTGTTGTTTAAACAAACGTTGTTTTTTTTTTGTATACCTTTGAACCGAGACCCCTGAATCAATAAAAAAAATTTGCATTTCCATTGAAATGTGAAATGACAAGCGAGGGATGGGGAAAATTTGAGAAAATTTAGAAAAAGATTTGCTATTCGCGCGTTACAAATGTATTCCATTTCCATTCGTATTTACGTTTCATTTCACGCATTTAATTGACATTTCGACGTGTCATGCGTATTTCGTGTTTAATTGCGCCATTTTATATGACGCGCTTCCGACGTTTTTTTTTCGGAATATCGTCTCTACTTAAATATTTTTCCAATGTTAAAAAACAGTGGCGGGAGGTAGAGATGAGGAAAACAAAAACTAATTCGTTTTTGTTTTCCTTGAAATCGGTAAATTTTGATTCGGACTCGTGTACAGAAAGATCGTCAGCATCGTCTCGTGAGTCGTTTAGCAATAAATATCGTGGAATAGTATTATTAGTGAAAACTTTTTTTTCACCTTATTTTAACTTGAAGTTGCTTATTTTGTGAGTATTATCAATTTGGAAAATTTTGTAGGCATACCTATAGCATCGCACAACTACAAAAAAAAGGAAATCAAGAAAAACTGTTTTTCTAAATGCGATTGACTGCTACAATGTTTCTATGAACTTAAAGTATAAGTGTACTCATCAAGCTCGTTCATTTATAATGATGCGACTAATTTATATTTACCTATTTAAAAAAAGTTACGCTGGACATTTTGCCCCGTCACTAAATTTTCTTTTTGATTATTATTTAGTAATGGATATCGAAATATGCCTGTGACAGATAGTAGGTTAGAATAAGCGATTTTATAAGGGATCCCTTTTTGCCTTAGCGGTCCAGAACTTTGAAATCTAACTTTGGATGTATCGAGTTTTTTTGATTCACGGAATAGAAGAAAATGATTGAGAATTCATTTACAGATTTTTAAACCGATAATACATTGATACTACTTCCAGCAACTGCAAAGTTAATAAACCCCCTTAATCCCAAAAGTTGACCCCATTTTAAATATTTCTGTTTTAGGATTTGTACCGTTTTGAGTCATCTGAAATATTTCAACAAAGGTCAACGAGATTATGGAAAAAATTCACATGTGGTAGAAGTGAAAACTTCAAAATTTTTGGTTTCAAAATAATGAGACGAATGTAAAATTTCGGGATGAGGATAATTGTAGGTTTTAGTAATGATCATAGTGATACAAAGTTAGATAAATTTAATCTTGTTTTATATTTTAAACATCTCTAAGGAAAGCACGAAATGAACAAAAGATTTTTCTCAAAGCGTACTTCGCGATTTGTTTTCACCGAACGGTGTGACACCGATTTTGTGTTGGGTTTTTTAATCTTTTAACTTATCATCAATCATTATCAACCAATTGTCTCTGTCAATTAAATGGCTCGTTACTTTCAATCTGACCCAACTGGGTTAATGTGTAGGGCCTATGTTAAGAATACGAAATATGTTCTCTAATCTCGCGTGCTGTAATACCTAGCTTAAAGGAGAGATTGCATTGCGAACTGTACCTAGTGACGAAGGGCCAAAATTCCATAGAAATGGTTTGAAACTATAGCTAGTGACCAAATTTTTTTGAATAGTATAACTATGAAGTTCATACTTCATGAACTGCCAGATCCATCTAGCTAGCAGACATATATTACATGTACACTACTTGTAGGTACCCTAAGACTTTGTGTTTTTGAACGCGCCTCACCGCCTGCACTCTTGTAGCCTGTAGTTGTTCTCGCAACTTTTATGGTTACCTACTCCTTTAGCTCGAAGCGTGATGTTATATAGTCTATAACCTTCCTCAATATACAGGCTTCTGACGCATAATCGTTCCAGTTCCTGAGATTATAGCATCCCAACATACAAATTCGCCAGTTTAGTATAGAAGATCGATAATAAGTATAGCCTTCATGGCAGTAGCGAGCGCTAATGCAGCGATATCCTGTTACACGTTTCCTAGTTACAAGCTAAAAGCGTACGCTGACCCCAGCCACTGGGAAATCCATCTAGTCGCTTTTGTTCTTCAGAGTTTCGTGTCCGATACATACTACATGCTGTGTCATAGGTCGAAAAACTTAGGTAAACTCTGAAACTTTGAGTATATTGCGGTAACTTTATTATCTTAAATGTGAACCAAAACTTGTGCCAAAATAATTAAGCTAAAGCCCATGGGATCTATATTTATTATGACTGAATTAAATAGACGTTGGAACCTTAGACCTTATTAAAAGATCTGCCCTATTATATATAAATTACGTTGCAAAATGAGTCCCTAGTCAAGAATGTACTGTAAGCATAAACATATACCGTCAATAAAATGCAATGCACTTAATCTTTAGGTGTGGAAAGTTTTGATTAGCACGATATAACAAGGAACACATCTTGTGTGTCTAATAAACCAATGAGCCTGAATGAAAATTCTGGCAAATGTAATCAAAGTTTTTTAGATTTAGGACTTTTTAGTGGTTTCCCATTAGGTCCATACGAAAAGCGATCGATTTTCAATCAGCCCCATCGTTCATTCGCTTCGTTGTACGTATCAGAGCCGGTACAAATTGAGTTTATTAACCAGCTCCTATTTCGAGCTCTCCGGTCGATCCTTTCGTCTTCGATGGGGCTTCTCTCTCTTAGGGCGTCCTTCTCGTCGCGTTACGGAATGCAATACGCGATTAGGGCGTAATTCAATTAAATAAGGAGCTGGCTTGTCCCATTTATACGTTGAATATACGGCCCGGCAACCCGACCGAGTAAGGAAAACTCTCCGTGAAGAAGCGCTTCAGGGGTAATGACCTATTTCGGAATAGGTAGGTTTATTCTACCGGATAAGCGTTTCGTTACTGACTGATCTAGTTTACGTTGTAGTTTTAAATTTTTTAATAGTCATCTACCATGTTCAAAATATAAAAAATATATCCGTTGTGTTCAAATAAAAAAGAGTGCTTAGTTGCTTTTTTTTATAATTTTAAAGTTTTGATTGACGTAACGTCATGCCTCGGAATATTATTAGAGAAAAAACCCACTGAGTTTAAAATGCTCTTTGATAGTCCTATTCAATAAATTGCTACTATGTGAATATTTTTTGCAATAATGTATTCAGCAAAATTAGAACCATTTTTCGGCGGTAATTCATTCCAATTTATAGAATAAACGCTTTGATTCATTTATATGTGTAGATAAAGAGCAACGCGATACAATAGCAATAAGAAAAGGAACCAGCTTATATATGCTTGCGTGTTTGACTAGACAGATCACATATTCCCGTTTCGCCATAATAACCGTATACTAACCATCTCTACGTGTGCGTAAATTATAACCGAACAGTTAGGTTATACTTTTATCTATGTTTTTGACGCCGAATCTCTACTTAAAGATGTATTTAATCAAATATACGCTTGCCAAAATTGTGCTAAAGATTCGAGGACTGCGCAAATACACAGATGCGACTCATTCACAGGCCGTATCGAATAGATAAAATTTCGTTTTGCAACGCACGAATCGATATCGGTGTAAGTAATTCTAATTTAATTCTCTTTGTTGATCTTGAATCCGTTCACCGAGTTTCTAATTGACAATGTTGTAACCTCTAGGTCATTAGATTATTAGGTCGATGATTCTTCGGTGTGGAAAAAAATCCATGTCTCACCATTTGGGAAAGCAGGAACGAAAGGCAGAAAATCAAATTGTAATAAACTTAATATTCAAATTGACGCTGAAAAACGCCGTGGCACTAAACCGCAGTATACGCCTACCGGTACAACCTCTTCTTTTATTCCGTTGACAGTTAAGATTGGTAAAGTTTTTTATATAATAATAATAATAACACACGCAATCACAACAACGTCTAGGTCCCAAACTAAGTATTAGCTTGTATTTTGGGTACCAAGCGAAGACACCACATACATATAACAACCAAGACCCGGTGCCAGTATTAATATTCATCATATAAATATTGACCCGACCTGGGATTCGAACCCGGGACCTCCAGCTTCGCAGGCAGGGTCGCTGCCCACTAGGCTAAGCGGTATTACAATGTTAGAATAATGTAGTCAGCACATTGCGGAACGGGCTCTATATTAACAGAAACTCAAATGGAAACCTAGTTGTGAAGTTTCACTTATGGCTTAGTTGGGATTCAATGGAGAATGCATGAAGAGTTTGGTGAGAGCTTTTCACCCGTTTATCAATTTTATTGCTTATACGAAGTTGACGCCCGAGATATATTTTCTATGACCGGTTACATCTTGATGATTGCGAATAATTATACTTATGTCTATCACGTTTAGAAAAATATTAAGGTTTCGCTCGGATCTAAATTTTTTTCTGTCAGCTTAAAAAGCGATTTGAGACGCTACTTGTGGTCGACGAAAATACCAGGATTGATCAGCAAGTAAACATATTCCTGGTCGTGCTGAAGTTGCTTCTACAGCTATTTAAATACATTTACAGATTTACAGCAATCCCAATCACCAATCCCTCTTTTATTTTCTATTAATTTCATAATATCTGTCTGTCTTTATTTACCTATTTCAACATTTCTTCTTTCGTTTTCAATCCAGTCCATCTTACTTTTGCCATCCTTCACCAACACCACATCTGGAATGTCGTTAAGTTTATAATAGTATAAGTAATATTCATAAATTAAATTATAATATTTTGACACAGGTACAACGGGTATTTGCCGGCGGGGGAGCGAGGTCGACGGCGCAGCAAGTTCGTGCTGTACCGTAGACCACAGGCAAACGGTGTCCGTCGCTCTAAACACTACGTGGTGAAAACTCCACATAGCAGCAAGGCGATCCTGGACGCGAGTCAGCACTCGATCTCATACACCTTAAGCCGCAGCCAGGCAGTCATCGTCGAGTACACAGAGGATGCCGATACTGATATGTTCCAAGTAAGTTTAGTTTTGAGAATTTGATTGCGCAAGATGTTTTCTTAAATTTTCGGAAGAAGTTATTCTCTTAGACGAAGTAAGAAAATGTTCGCGAAAGAAGTTTAAGGAACATTCTCCAATTTACTAAACTGTATTTTTCATTTGAATTTTTCTTATCACTATAATTTAAAAAAAATGAATAATAATATCATGGTTCAAAATTATGTTTTTAACGTTTATCACTATAATAATTTAAAAAAGAATGGCGAGAATAATAGGTTTTTTTTTTTATTTTCTTAATTATTTTAAAACTACAAAAGTTTAGTCAGTGGTTTTGGAAAAGGTTTTTCTCATAAACAATATGAATAGAAAATGAATGAATAGAAAAAATATTGGCTGTTTCATAGTGTTTTTTGAAAGTTATTATCCGAACTTATATAATATAAAATAAAAAATTTACAGCGTCCGTTTCTAGGATTAAAATTAATTTTTTTAAATTAGTATACATATGGACGAATCGATTTAATTAAAACTGCATCATTTGTAATCAGTATAAATTAGTATTTTACATAGCTAGTTTAGAGCACTACACCTAGTACTTCACATTGTGAGGCGTGCAGCACTCTGACGAAATTTAATGTTTTTTCGATTTAAGAATACGCTCTTGAGTATTTTTTTTCAGTTTCATTCAAGTAACCGGTTCTTTCTTGAATACACTTTTTTTAGGTCTACTAACTAGTGATTAAACTGGAGATTGGACCGTTTCATTTGTATGCTGTCAGTGCAATATATCTAAGGCGGCTGCAATGTTGTTCTAGGCAGCAATAGATATAGAAACCGCCATCTTAGAGTTGTCGGACTACAGCTACATAAACTCTATTCAGATTTCAAGTGGTCATTCGTCATTACGTCCTTTACGAGTACTGACACTACTGAATTCTGTTTTTCACAAGAAAACCCATGAGAGTCGACCTTAAGCTTTTCGACCGTGATTAAGATTTAAAAACAAAAGGCTGTCTTGCTCGTTAATCTCCGTATAGTGCGTAGTTCCTATCAGTTCCTATACTTTGAATATACTTTAACCTCCGCCAATGCATGCACGATGTATCAACTGCCGGAGAAGACTTTGCGGCCGCTACTTTAGGCGTTCAGACAATAAACGCATGTCATAATAATAGCTTTCATTATTAAATCTATTCTTGGTAATCGATGAATGTAAGCTATCACGTTTTGCCCTTTTTATTGACTTGCCTTCTGTCATAGCATACACCATAGACTACCTATCCTTTATTAAAATATCAATCCTCAATTAATGTATCGTAGGTTAGGATTACAGAAGTACACATTTATTTCGAAAGTGTGATATGGTAATGTGTTTAATCGATCTGAATTATCTAAAATTATTAAACTAATGCAGTATGATGAAAATTCGGTATTGTTTACCAACTAATCTATATTAATAAAATTGAAGTGTCTGTCTGTCTGTCTGTCTGTCTGTCTGTCTGTCTGTCTGTTCCGGCTAATCTCCGAAACGGCTGAACCGATTTCGATGAAACTTTGCAGACGTGCAGAAGGCATTACTGCGGGTGACATAGGTTACTTTTTATCTGTCTGTCTGTCCGTCTGTCTGTCTGTTTGAGTTGATCTCCGAAACGGCTGAACCGATTTCAACGAAACTTGGCAGACGTGCAGAGGGTATTGTCGGGAGCGACTTAGGTTGCTTTTTGTCTGTCTGTCTGTCCATCTGTCTGTCTGTTCGAGCTCATCTCCGAAACGGCTAAACCGATTTCAATGAAACTTGGCAGACTTGCAGAGTGCATTATCGGGGGTGACATAAATTGTTTTTTGTATGTATGTCTGTCAATCTGTCTATCTGTTCCGGCTAATCTCTGAAACGGCTAACCTGATTTCAATGAAACTTTGCAGAAGTACAGAGTGCATTACCGCGGATGACATAGGTTATCGTGTTGGTACTTAGCCTTGATGTTTTGACAAGATCTATGGGACCACGTGACCACATTTTTAAACGCTTATATTTTCGAAACCATCAATCGCAGAGCTATCGTGTTGGTACTCAAACTTGATGTTTTGACGAGATCTATGTGACCACGTGACCACATTTTTAAATGCTTATATTTTCGAACCCATGAATCGCAGACCTATCGTGTTGGTACTCAAACTTGATGTTTTGACGAGATCTACGTGACCACGTGACCAAATTTTTAAAAGCTTATATTTTCGAAACTATCAATCGCAGGCCTATTGTATTGGTACTCAAACTTGATGTTTTGATGAGATCTATGTAATCACGTGACCAAATTTTTTAAAGCTTATATTTTCGAAACCATCAATCGCAAGCCTATCATGTTGGTACTCAAACTTGATGTTTTGACGGGACCGATGTGACCACGTGACCACATTTTTAAATGCTTATATTTTCGAAACTATCAATCGCAGATCTATCGTGTTGGTACTCAAACTTGATGTTTTGACGAGATCTATGTGACCATATAACCACATTTTTAATTGCTTATATTTTCGAAACCATCAATCGCAGACCAAATTTTTTTATTTGTCTGTTTGTCTGTCTATTCGAGCTAATCTCCGAAACGGTTAACCCGATTTTAATGAAACTTCACAGATATGATTAAAAGATTATCAGGAATGACATAGAACTCTTTTTTGTTTATGTGTCTGTCTGTCAGTCTGTTTGTCCGAGCTGATCTCCGAAAGGGCTCAACTTATTTCAATAAAGCTTTCAAAGATGTGATTAAAAGATTGTCAGGCGTGACATACAATACTTTTTGTTCGTCTGTCTGGCTATCTCTCTGTCTGTTTGAGATAAACTCTAAAACATTGAAACCAATTTTATTGAAACTTCACAGACGTGAAAAGACGGGTGTGAGGAGTGACAGACGCTGCTTTTCGTTTGTTTATTTGTATGTCTGTCTGTCCATCCGTCTGTCCGTCCGTCCGTCTGTCTGTTTGTCTTTTAGTTCAAGCTAAACTTTTGAAGATTTTAATGAAACTATGCAGACATTAATAAAAGGTTGTCCAGAGTGATATAGGTAACTTTTTGTCTGTGTGGTTGTCTGTCTGTCTTTTTGTTCCGGCTTATCTCCAAAACGACTAAACCACTTCTATGAATCTTCGCAGACATAAAAAGGAGATTATCAGGAGTGACATAAGTTGGTTTTTGTTGGTTTTTGTTTGTTTGTGTGTTTGTTAGGACTAATCGTCGAAACGGCTGATCCGATTTTACTGATATTTAAAGAGAGCGTTGTCAAGAGTGAAAAGCAATATATATATATAGAAAATCGTAGTGTCTGTCTGTCTGTTCCAGTTAATCTCCAAAACGTCTGACTGATTTTGGGACCGACTTGTGGGATAGCTATTCTTCATGCTAAAATGGCTAAATGAATTTTTATGAAATTAGGTCTATACCTAATTTTATAAAAATTTCATAAGATTTCTTAGGCAGTTAAATTTCAGAACGTTCTAGAAAGTGTTACAATGTTCTAGAGCGTTGCGTTCCTTTAAATGTTCCAGTACAATTGTGGTCAACGCGAGCGAAGCCCGCGGGCGGAAAGCTAGTAAACAATATATACGTTATATCGAATAAATACAGCTTTTTTTTGAAAATATTCCTCATTCCTTTAAGATTTGCGTTGAAAATTTACCCTTTGGGAAAAATGTGATATAACTCAAGATAAAAGTAAATATAAAAATTGTTAACCGTAAAACGTACGATGATCCAATTACTTTTATCAATTTTCTTGTTCTTGCATGTGAAGTATTACGTGGAATACATCGGGTATGTGTACATTCCCATGGAACGCTGCTCTTCTTATCTCGTATTATCTATTTCGCAAAACGCGTCTGAACTCCCATTACGTGTGAGATATGAGAGTTGGGATTTAGTTGGGGAAGTACCCTGAACCGGCATGTGTGCATACGACGGATGATTAACATTTAAGCTGATGCCTAAGGGGATTTTTACTAAAATCACTTGTATCACGAATAATTGGAATATAAGGATATACCATTTAATGGTATCGTATGTATAGAAATTGGAACGTATGCGATTTATGATAAAAAATATCCTTTCACTGATAACTTGATAGAGGACAATACCGTCCGTTATATTGCAAGTACCAGCTGAGTGACAACCATCGGAATTAAAACCGAAATAGTAAGTCTAAAAGCCATAGCTCGCGCCGGTGAAGCCAACTTCTATTGCTAGTTATGTATATATATACGAATTATATACATACATACATATCTGAATTATATACATGTATATACTATAACTTACTAGCTATCTTACGTGACTCCGCCTACGTGTACTGCATCTTTATGGTAGTTTGGAATCAGATTGTGAATTGTCGCTTGTATTTGCAGTAACGGCACCCAGACCATGCAGGGCTGTACTATGAATGCACATTGCCCATTATTGCCCATGTGCATCTATGATAAGACTTATTCACTACGTTTCACATAGCTTGTCATAAAGGGTGTTAATGCAATCTTCGCTATTTCCACATATTAAAAAATAAAATAGGTCCGCCTCGTAGATGTTAATAGTTTTTTCGTGCGCCAAGCGAATGTGCAGTGTTTACGCAGCGTCGTCGTCGCCGCTTCGCGTCCGCGTGCCGTATCTAATCAGCACGTGGGTTACTGCCCCCTGGAGCGAGAACAATGCGTTGGTCTCCTAGTGTGTACACAATGACTGGCGGCGCGACACGCGACGCGACGGAGTCTGAGAAGTGTTAATGAGTGACAAACGAAACGGAAGTAACTGACGGTCGGCGTATGTAAAGAGATGTATAACTAACACCAATAGTCGACAAACTTCACGGTTTGCATTTGTGACACTTGTAAAACTGTCGTTAAAATGTACGTCGATATAACAATATACCGATAATCAAATTTTGCATATGGCTTCCATAATTGTCACAATATGAATTTACTCTGCGTGTATATTACTCTAGGGAACTCATCGACCTTAAGCTTGGGTAGGTTTTTAACCGTATTCAAAAAAGGACGAGGTTTTCTATTGGACGCGTAAGTTTCTTTTAAATGTATGTGTCTACATAACTTCTTCGAGATTTATCCAATTTTAGAAAATAATTTTTTTACCGAGACTGCATCGCGTCGGGTTAGGGCTTATTTTATTTCGATGAAGATCTGATGAAGATTTACTATGATGGAAATCAACAATAAATGATGAGTTTTGGTCTGCGATGTTAATTCATACTACTTTAATACAATTTGAATTGTTCTCAGAGTTTAATTACAAAACTAAAGATTATAAATCAATTTAAGAAAACGTGCTAAAATATGATCTTAAAATTTAAAAAATTTCTTTCTCCAATTAATATTTCTTATATTTTTTGAAAAATCTACAGATCTCATGCTAGGCATGAATAACCAGTAACATTGAAAATGAACACACGAATTTCACATTTTATTACATAGATTCTGGATTCTGCTATATCTCTAAAATTTAAAGGGTTAAATACCAGATCATACCAATACCAGAAAGTATCCCAGAGATGTAATAAATATCCCCCTTTCTGTTTTTTTTTCATTTCAACGACATTTTCAATGTAAAAGTATTCAAAATACTGCCCTTACAGACGCCATTTTTTTCCTTCAGAAACGATATTTTTTTTCGATATATTCGAAATCTATGCTACTTATTCAAAAAAATTTTATTACCAAAAGCACCGTCACTAATCTAGACAGAATTTTTAAGACGTACCTTTTCACATAAGACGTACACAACTTAAATTTACAGTCATCAAAAATCTCTATACATGCCCAATTTCTTAGTCATATAAAAAAATTAAATTGTATCTAAATTTTAAAGAAGATTCCTCGAACAGAATAAACCTTTATCATTCCATATATACCACCAGTTTTGAAGTATTTCAATTAAAAGTGTTCGAAAAGCTGCTCTTTCAAGCACCATTATTTTATTCCTAAATCAATGTTTGTTTTTTTTTATTTTTTCGAAATCTATACATGTCAATTGCAGCTATACTATCCCCAAACGAGTCACTTTGTTTACAGAGACAGCGCATTCCCTCTTTTCTGGGGTTTCGTTTTCGTATCATTTCAATGACATTTTCATTGTCAAAATGATTTGTATCGTAACATAAAAATAGCAATTCAGATTGCCAATTAATATTAGTTTATTGTTCCAAGTTACTCAATGTTTTTTTATTGCTTAGAGAACGCTAATCGCTACTCTCATTAGCGTAAACCGACGCGTTCCCATAGGGGCACGAGGCGGTTCGATGCCGCTTCACATCCTGTTTATAAAAAAAACGCCTTTTTATTGTCTCGTAAGTGTCCCTAGTTAGTAAAGCGCGATATTTTAGTACTCTATCTTTCATATTTCGTAATTGCATGGGGACCTTGGCATAAGGCCGGTCGTGTTTATATTGCACGAATTATGGTACCACCGCATCGCGGCTTTGATATTTAGGCCGCGCGTTGTCCATACAAGACGTGCGTCTATGTGTGTGTGACGAGACGCGACGTGGACACCCTGGGCAATTTGGCATAGTGTGGGACAGTAATGATTTTTTAGACGTCGCAATAAACTTGTTGCCATGATTGGACGTACTGAACGGACTACACACATGGACGGTAAAACCCACCGAGCTTGTGCTAAACTATTGCCTCATTGACTAGAGGTCGCATGTTTTTATATCCAGTGTTGAATGAAGTTAAGGTACTTTTTATGTTTTACAAACCAATAGGCTGTGCTTTTAAGTCTTGCCGCAATCAACAACTTTTGATTGTTGTTCCATGCTGTATCTATTATTTGAAATTTTTTAAAACTTGGCACTGGCGTTTCCTTTAACATCTAGTTCCGCAAGTACTAATGACCTATTATTTATTATATATTATATATATATATATATTTAAATATATAATAAATAATAGGTCATTAGTAACTACGGTAGTTAGGTCAAATTTTTACATTAAAATGTTTTTCCCGAAGAATTATCGATACAACGTAGGTCTTACTAAGTCAAAAAATAATAATGAATACGAAAAAATAGCCGAGAGGGGTATTTTACTGGCGGCCGCCGACCGACACAATAGTCAGTCGCCAATTCAATCTGTCATGCGATAGCTATATTAGATTTTATTATTATCACCAAAGGTTATAACCATGATTTGAAAAATAATAAACAATAAAAAATGTTTTTTATAATAGATATTTTAAATAATAGATCGATTGTAACAAAGTAGTTATATAATTGCTATGTAAATGTTATATATATTTCTTACATTAACATTACTCATACATAACTAATTTCTGTTTAATATTAACTCAACACGAGTTTCTATAAGATTAAGATCTAAGATTCGAATTAGCGCATTTTACGCATTATAATAAACGTTTTGATGACGTTTATACGACACATTTACATTACTTATAGTTGTAATCTAAACGTTGTCACGACCGTTATATGATAAATTTTCTGGAATTAGGTAGTCTCCGTTTGCCTTCTTGGGAAACAGACTTGATAGTGCATGTATGTATGTAAAAATACCATAATATCCATTTCACTGCTCAGCCACAATAGATTACGTCGACTTATATTTGACCTCAACGAGAATAGACCGCTTCGGGTGTGGTGCCAACTCGTTTGGGTTCCCACGCGTGCGATTATTTTCATAAGAATTATCTGCGAATTCTTCACTTTGACGCGTGTTTTCTTCCATATGTTGTAGATGAATACTTGTTATTTTGATAACAGAAAAAAAATATAATATGCGCCGTATCGTCTGAAGTCTTTATCTCAATAATAAAATAGTTCTGACACTTGTTAATGTGTCCCATTCGTTTTCACTCATTAGAGTGTTAAATCTCAAATATTGGCCAGTCGAACTTATTCGTTCGTAAATAGGAGTGTCGTAACTGTCGTCATACTGCGTCGCGGTATCGATTCTATATAATTCGGTGTTTTGATCTCTCATTGTTTACTTTTTTATCATCGACCACGATAAATGTTTGACCGATTGTAAAACATATTTATTCGCTGCCAGACCTGCGACATAGGGATTGCACGCGCGGCGCGCCACATTAGACTAAAATGACAGATTTCCATGGCGGGAAAGGTGATAGGTTGGTTAGAAAAGGTGCAAAATGTGTAAAAATGAGTGATCTTGATATTTTATAAATATTTTGATATTCAGTCATTGAAAATGGATAAACCGAATTGTGAATTACTAAAACAAGAATTTAAAAAAGAAAATATCATACATAATGTTTACGTAAGCGTATAAGGGAGGGTGATAACACAGGGGCGACACTCACGATTGTGTCGTAAACGATCGGCACAGAGGTTTATGTGTGTGTACACCCGCGTTACCCTCAGCGGGGAGAAGAGGAGTCAGTGCCCCGGGGCACAGATTCAATTTCAATACGTAAACGTAGTTCAGGGTTAGCGCGCGCATAAATACAGAATGAATGTTCACACGTACACGGGAGTGTCGCTTCTGCGCGCTAGTATTTAATACTTCTCCGGTAGTAAGTTTGCTTACTTGGGAGGGACAATCGGGAGGGGGATTAAAAATGGCTAAAATTTTGCTTACGTAATACTCGAACGGCCCCGTATTCTCATATTGACGATTTGTACTGGAAGATATTATTAATTTTTTATAGTTTGTAATAGTTATGTTTACCACATGAATAACTCGGGAACATTTTCGGACCGCTAAGGTCGTTGACCTCAGTATAAAACATTAGTATGTAAATTACATAGTCGTCGGTTTGCTGAATGGTGTGCCAGTCCTATAACTTTGATGAATGGCCCGCGCGCGGTTCAAGCTCGTGCCGCCTCGGCCGACTCGATGATGACCCGATGACCCAAATAACAATTGGAAAGTAATGTTGGTCTCTTTGGCTATTTATAGCGAGTGTTTTAGATATTTGGGGTTTTTCTTGGCGAAGTAATTTCTTTTTTATCGAGACATCTTTATGTAGTTTTAACATTTATAGATTTAATACTAATGACTAAATTATAGAAAACAAAGAAAAAATTATGGTGAAATAATTTTTTTTTTTTAATTGAAAATACCATAGATAAAGGTTATCTAACGATCTTCGTGCTCTTCTCCACTTAAACGTAAACATGTTTATAACAAGCATCATTACAGATCGTGTCAAACATCTTATTGCCTCTGAAGTTGATGCGGATGCGATTTTATGCAGGTGCAGGATGTCACCCCGCCGATACCTAGTTTTAGGGTATTTTTCCATAGCCAAGTGGCAAAAAACGGATTTTTACTTTCGTCTTGTCCACTTATCATAGTCGTTTTACTCGGAGACTATGGGCAATATATAGATGAATTCGGAAGGTAGGTGTAAGTTACCCATGAACCGCTATATAACGGTGGTGTAGTGAAATTAAGTTTTTTTTTATGTAGGTCGCCATACATATAGCAGGGCGACAAAATTATTCCAGCGCACATTAAGGTATAAGATATCTATAGACTGATAGGTTTTTAAAAATGATATAGAAATTCCAAAATGACTTTCTCGATTTTTGTCAAAAATTATTGAGATGTGCGCCTCTGAAGCCCTAAAAAGTGCCTTCCCCGCCAACTATGTGGTGGAAAATTGCGAAAAATTTAAGTTACAACTTTCAAACAAAAATTTAGCACATTTGATTATATGTCAAATAGTTTTTGAAAGATTTGTTTTTGAACTTATTATTTGAATTTTAACCATGAACGTTCATCCCGACTATGGAACCCTCTACTGTGCATGGTCCGACACGCACTTGGCTGGTTTTCTTACTGTGACGCTACTCGCTTCAACTTCAAAGTTTGACGAAAACAAGAAGTTTTACGCAAGCTGTATCTTTGTCTAAATCTATGCTGTGGCCAATGGCCGTGGCTATAATTGCTCTAAATACATTGTACGCATACTTTCAATTAAATTACTCTGTGGAGGGGTGTGGCAAGTTTTCGTAGACAATCTCATATTCGTTAGAATTGGGTAAAATATACTTAAATATATTGCTCATATTACGAATTGCGATATTATACTTGAGACAGTGATAAGGAGTGTGAAATCGGTAATATAATTTATTATGCGTTTAACGATCGACTTGACCTTTCAATGAGCCCTCATCATTGATCGTCTATCAAAATCATTCAATAGGTATTCTTAGTTATGTATTATCATTTCCAGCTAAAGTGTTTTTTTTTTGATCGACTAGTGACTGGTCGGTATATATAGTTGAAATTTGGAAGGTAGGTGTAATCTATGAACTGCTACACAACGACGTAGTGAAATTAAGAAAAAAAATGGTTTCTGTGTAGGTTGGGATACATGTAACTAAAGTACGAAAAAAAAAAATATTTATCGTATATTAACGCGAGAGGTACCAAACGATAGGTCTTAAAAAATGATATCAAGGTTTCAAACAATTTTTTTTATTTAAGTCAACAATTGTTGAGATATGCACCCCTAAAGTCCTAATTTTTGTTAGAGTCATGTGGGACACATGACTAGCAAAAATTCCCCCACCCCCTACTAGCTAAACCGTTGTTTTTACATATGTGGAAAAAATTTATGACAGGAGTATATAGAAAGTAGTTAAAAGGAAAACTATCGCAGCTAACTAGACTGTATTATTTAACGAGTTAATAGATTAACTTATAAAATGTACTTAAAAGTAAAATTTTTGTAAAAATTCCATAGAAAATGACAGATAGCGTTTAGCCAACAAGAGAAAACTAAATACATTTTACCTTTGTGTGTTATTTTAAAAGAATTTAAAAAACACATTTTATGATGAAAACTACGTTGTATTACTAGGTAAGTACTATAAATTTACGCTTTCCTTTGCAGAGCTTATTTTCTTCACAATCGATACTAAAAGTCAAAGGTTCACTGTAATAAAATAAGTAATAAAAATTGTCTCTAGCTATAAGTACACTCATGTTATTACTTTTCGGATTAGTCAGAGAGGATCGAGCGCCTTCTAAATAACTAACGAAATAAATATGGAATAAATTTCTACAATAATTCTTAAATTACATAATCATAACGATTAATGGTTAAGTTCGATTGACGTCGCGCTCGGTTTTTTTATATTGTATGGTGGTACGGAACCCTTCTAGTGCGAGTCCGATTCTCACTTGACCGGTTTTCGATGATGTTTCCGTTGACCCGTGTCAACTGGTTCAGTTTTTAATGAGTAGCCTCGTGACGTCAGGCGTGTGGAGCTGCTATTTTGCTGCTGTTTATCTAGAAGAGGGCGGAAGAGGCAACATCGCGCGGGAGTAGGAGGGGTGTAGACGTGACGTCATTGACGCTAAAGGGGATGCGGGCTGAGGCGAGGGACGACGACACGGGCCAAGGACGTCGCCGGGCCGACCGCCGCGCAACACGCGTTCGCAATCGATAGGTACCGCCGACACCGACGAGTCTGTCGTCAGTTGACTGTATAGATTTATCTGTTGAGTTCTAATTAGATATGAAATCTTTACAAATAAATCGCTTGTAAACAAGTATCTTAGAACACTCATTAAAACAAGATGTCCTCTCGTTATATAGTCCGGGAGCTGGTGATCAAAAATAATCACGCGTTACTAAAACGTCAATTTATAATAAGTGATGTTACGGTGTTCATTCACTGATTGCGGTCAGACATTAAAATTTACTTAAAAAAAATCGAATGCTTATATTTTTAGTACATTGCTACTATTGGTGATTCCATAAAAAAATTTACTGTGCGATACCAGCTTTACCGGTTTTTTACAAAATAGATTTAATTTTTACATTATTTTAAGAGGTCCACGTTCTAAAACTCTAGCTTTTTGCTCATTGACCGCAGTTTGTAAAAGTGCTACTACTGCGATGCTATAAAAAGTGTTGCACGATCTGTGCTGGCGCATGTGTTCCTTGCATGTACAGTGAACAGCAGCATGATTTACACGTGCGCAAGTGAACCTCAACCACCCCGCGCCGCGCACACTGCGTTCCTGAACTCGCCATAGAATTTGCTGTGTAGAGCTGTAGACTCCCGTCCGTGCATTAGCCACGGCAGCCGCACATGCGATGCGAGTACGCAAACATGGCGATTTCGCTAGAATTTTTTAACTGACTTAAAAAGGAGTTTTTAATTAAATTGTATTTTTTTTTTGTGTGAGTGTATGTTATATTATGTTCCCCAATTGTGAACGAATTTTATTGATATTTTTTTATTAAATATCTCGAGGTTTATTCCATTTAAAATTGAAGAAAATATTCCACCTCTCAGAGTAGATTTGGGGCTGAACTTCGTTTATTTGAATTTCACCCACTTCTAGTTAACTGATTTTAATAATAAAATATTATGATGACCTAGAGCTGATCTGTTAATGGAAATGGCAGCCAGAGGGGAACTCCTCAACGGCGTGCA
The DNA here is from genome assembly GCA_949709985.1 of Luffia ferchaultella. Lineage (NCBI taxonomy): Eukaryota > Metazoa > Arthropoda > Insecta > Lepidoptera > Psychidae > Luffia > Luffia ferchaultella. The sequence goes on along the minus strand of OX453256.1, from coordinate 6,931,174 downwards.
GCAGCTACCTAGTTTTGGTCTCATTCGTTTTGACGTGGGCTTCCATCTGTGTTCTGACTGACTTCGAGGAGGCCGTGGCCACTAACACAGCGGAAACGAATCAGGAGCAGTAAGACAAATTGTATGTATTTGTAGGCAACCACCATTTGTTTCTGCTACTGTTCCGCTCCCACTGTGTTCATGGCTTCGATCAAGCACCCGACCAGCAAATTATTACATCTTTCCCCCCTCCCCTTTAAAAATGAGCGTACCTATTTAGTCACCGCTTCCCGAACAATTACTCATGCCTGCTCATTGCAGACGTACCCTACTCTTTCAAGTTTTATATGCAATTGAAACCCTTTGTGTTATTAAAATTGAAAGAGTCTCCTGGGACCTTCAATAAATGTTATACAAAAATTAAATCATCAGTTACATGTTTAGTCCTTTAACACAACGACTTATGGATAAAGAAGAGAGTTTAATATAGTATATAATAATAAGGTTTTTTTTTTTTTTTTTTACGTTTTTCGTACCTGTTGGAGTACAGCCCATCCTCGAAATTGAGTTAAGGAGTTTAGACAGTAAGCTTACCACGCTGGTACGGCGTGGGTCGGGTTAAGGTTAAATGCGAAGGTATGATTGTAGGCATATATGTTACTATTATTTGTAACCTTTAGTCAACCTTGTGATTTTTTTTTTGTGTAACCATGCTTGCTTTGAAGTTGGAAGGGTCGTTATTTCGACCTTATGCTATAAATTGTCATAATTTATATTTGAACGATTCGTTTTCCTTTATACTAAGTCAAACTCGTCTTTTTATCGACACTAGGCACATTACGTGTTTCACATTGCGAACTCCAGATTTGTGAGAGCGCGTCCGGCGGCGCTGGCGTAGGTCCAACTGATGTTATTACTATCGCCTGAAAGTATTTTCATTTTATTATAAATAAAAATATTTTTTGTATCATAGTGCTTTAGACGTGTGCGTCTTAATAACTTAAATTACGCTTTTAAATAAAACTAAACAATAAACAATTAAATCTGATACAATTTCGACCTGATTATCGTAAAAGTTGTTTTAAGTAAACCTAAAATTTCCGGCTGTGAATGCAATTTACACGAAAATCTTTATCTGTCGCACCCCTATTGAAGGTTTTTGTAGGCAATACGCTGTTCACAATACAGAATTTTGAGTAGATGCATTCATCGCCAGTATTCCGAGAAGGTAGGTAGGTACCTAATATTAGCGGTACCGCTACAAAACGTTTGAAGGAACAACGTATTTGAGTTCAGTCGGAATTGAATCGACGGGTACTGGACGTAAGAGGGGGAAGAGATAGGGAACGGGACGAGCGAGGGGGGTGTTATGGGACGGAACGGTTCAACGGACTTGGTACACAGAGTAAATAAGTGACCTGTGTTTTACCGACCGAACGCGTTGGAAGTCTGCGATATGGATTTTCAAATTGTTTCTAATTTCGCGCAGACCTTTGGATATTATGGATGGCTATTCTGACACGTTCCCGAGTGCCGATTTCACGCCATAACACGATTGTTTGTCTATTTTCACCGGTTAATTGTAGTATTGTTTTCATTTCAATAGCAAAATATGTTTTATTAATGTTACTTGTTATTCTCAAACTAATTAATATTATATATGTTTTTACCAGTTTAAAATTTAAATTTGGCGTAAGATACTGCGTGTTAGTCGTTAAAAATGCTAAATGCCTGTCTATGGCTCTCATTTTGTTTTGTTTCTAATTAAAAAAAAAAATGCTGTCACGGTACAGACACACATCGTACGTACCTAACACTATATTCGAAATATCAATTGCATCGGTTCAGGCAATTTCAAACGAATCCACGACTACGATTGTATGAATGATTTTCATCTTCGGGTCGTTCTTAAATCCTAAATACACGAGGTAACGATTTCCAAACAAAGTTAAAAGATCAATGAAAACGGATATATTTAATGACACAAAAAAAAACAAATGGTTGTCACGTCATTTTTAAGTTAAGAAAATGGCTACTTTGAGATAGATTAAGAAGAAAAATAGATAGAGCCAGACAGCGTGAGAGATGTGGGGACCGGGGACCATTTTCGTAAAATCATGCGTTCTCTACAGACTAGACACAAAAGAAAAACTAGAAGAGACCAGAAGACAAATTACAGTTACGCACTTTACATATTGTCTTTAAGTAAGGTATTCTTTAGAGTGCCAGCATTAATATCACATCGCCCTTAAAGAATACATTGTAGACGAAGGTTTTGTATGGAGCCATGTTACTGGACTTTAAACTATGTCCATAGGAACGGATCATTTTGATCTCGCGTCTAGACGTATCGTATATTATAATGCTGACGGGCGTAATGACGTCTCAATGAGTTGGCGCCCGGCGGGGATTCGAGTGCCTTCGACCAAATTATATACAGACGGTGTTCTTAGAATGTCATTTACTAAGGAAATTTGTATCGATTAAGTAATAATCTTTTTCGACATTACCAGAAGTAATGTGAAGCCTGCGATGAATGGTATGCTGCAACAACGCATTTTGTTTAATAAATCTTTTCACAAATATCGCATGTCGATCCTCTACATGACTAACATATGGGGTGATTCGGCATTAAAAAAAAATGTTAAGCCATGATGTATGACAGCCGAGTGATGAATAGCATTGAAATCCATTAAAACGGTTCCGCTGAATTGCGGATTTTACTCTCGATTTGCTTGAAACACAGATATTCAGAGAATTAATTACTTATGCAATTTGTAAGACATTGTGCCACTACCCCTCGCTGCCCGCGCGACTGTACCTGCGTATTGAGCGTTCGCAGGCAACTCAGAGTGGCAAAGATCCGTGCGTAGTACTGTACATGGCAAACCCTAAGTTAGTGCATATACGACGCGCCCTTGACCGGTTATGTATATGTATTCGCGAGACATATAGATATTGTTCTATGTGAGAAGTATAGAAGTATGGAGTGTACATGTGTGTCACATTAAAAATTATTGTCTCACTGAACCGCCACGCATATTGTTAGGTTTTTGTTTGAATAGCTAATTCGCATGATTGTGTGTTCTATTGTGTGCGACGTCCTCGACGATTTCATTGAGTTCCCTCGC